>JBBPDA010000081.1:17375475-17390389 GCA_037974385.1 Arnoldichthys spilopterus | reverse complement strand
ATCTGACAAATACTGTGTGTGTGTGTGTGTGTGTGTGTGTGTGTGTGTGTGTGTGTGTGTGTGTGTGTACGCCAGTGTGATGAGGCAGGTGAGCATTCTAATACCCTGAAATGGACAGAGAAAGGGATTTTGCTAAAGCACAGCTGAGACAGTTCCCACATGCCTGCTGTAATGGGGAGATTCTCTTCATTTTTTATTGAAGAGACCCCCACAGCCTTCACTGAAAAAACAAGAACGAGGGATAATGAGGCACACGGCCCTGCTTTCATATGTGCTTAATCCACTGGCCTTTAATATCAGCATTTGAATGTATGTTTGGCTTCAACATAGCCAACCCAATGTTTTCAGTTTACATAGAAATGTATATTGATATACAATTACATTATTAATGACAGTTAATGTTTAAAATGATTTATATTCAATCCTGAGTCCATTATATTCAGTTCTGGGTCAGTAGCTCTGAGTCTGCATTTGTAGCTTTTTTGTTTGCCCAAAATGACAAATAGCACATATGCAAAATATTGTTATCTGCTTAACAAGACACAACAACAACTTTTTTAAATTCAAATCATAATAAATGATCTCCTCCTTTCTGTACCCACACATAAATGGGATATTGATTGAACCTTTTGAATCATCACTTGACAATGTTTTTGATTGTTGTGAGAAATCATGAAACAAAATGTAAAAAGAAATGTTTCAAGGCAATTATGCCAAGATGGATCTAGGAGGGTCAACCAAAAGTATGACATCTGTTGCCATGTCAAACATTGATGTATTAAGAGACTACAGGTCTTAAATTAAAAAAAGAAATCAAAGCCTGTTGTATAAATAGATGCAGCTCATTTACAGGAATCAATCAGAATTGCCCGGCCAGCTAATGCTTCTGCAGCGCTGAAAAACAGCAAGCTGTAGTTACACCTACACCTACCTACACTTGTACCTACCTACCTATCTGTGCGGTTCTTGGCTTGAACATATGGTTCTAGTAAAAAAATAATTGCTGTAGTACCTCTACATTCTGTGGAGGGACTTTAAAATTTAAAAAGACTCTCGATGCTAATAAATGCTCATTTACAATAAATGGTTCTTCGTAGACTATATTTAAATATGTTTTTAGTATAGTAAAAATACTTGATGCTTACTTCAAACATACTTCCAAATTTCCTTAGGTCTGTAAGTATACTAACTTTGAACTACAATATAATTTAGAGATGTGAGACATAACTTTGAATAATGTACATAAAATTTTAAAGAAGTCATGTACACTTAAAGTATTTCATTCTTTAGTCACTAACCAAAATATTTAAAATAGTATATATTCACTAACATAGAAAATATATTTTCATTATATTAGCAGTTATGTTTTAATTTACTAAAATTAGTGAAATGTATTTATATTTTATGTTTTCTTCACAGCTATTTGTAATTAGTGTGTTTTTTTGCTTTTATTGTGTACATTGGAACATCTGTACATTCGTTTAAAGAATATGTACATGGGCATATATATGTAAAAACAATAATAATGACTTTGAAAAATTATATTGCAAAATGCCTTATTACATTATTATGTGTACTAAATAGTTCTACTAGTATTCTGAAAGTAAGAACTTTTATCACATAGCACATATCTTTATCAGCTTTAAATATACTCTTAATATACTATATGTGCATTTCAACTTTACTACATTAAATATTCTTAAGTTTGATCAACTAAGCCAGATTGATTAGTCAAGCCAGTGCTTAAGTACATTCATAAAATCAACTGATAAAACTGTACCTACAGTTCCTTTAGGTAGATATTAATGCATTACCCAAAGATGATACTGTTCAACTGTTCAGGTTTACTCTAGTTTTTCCCCTCAAAGAGACATATCTTTTGTTAAACTGCCCACTAGTTGTGGGCAGCTTGGAACACTCACTAACCACCTGTGCTATAATGTTGCATAAGCAGCAGCTCAAAAAATGTGCTGTGGAGGAAGCCTTTAACCCCTCCAGGTTGGTAGCTATAATGCAAGAGTTACACTCTTAAAAATATATTTTTTAAAAGCTGCAAAAAAGGATTCCATGTGCAATGCCATAGCAAAGAAAAAACTCAAGTGGGATTGATAGGCTAGCTTTATTTCATAGATAGTGTGACCCCAAGTCTCAACCCATGTAACATAATTTAAGAAATAATAAATTAATCAGAGACAGTCTGGCTACATAATGACCCCAACATAATAAGTGTTCTAAGAAGATGCTTTAATTATATAATATAAAAGTTTTATGTGTAAAAAGTAAATAGTAAGTGGGAATTGACAAATAACAATGGGAAAGCAAAATGATGTAAAAATGAAAAGGTAATAACGATTTGCTGTATAAACTGTACAAATGATAGATTAAAATGGTTAATCTCAAATGCATCGTAACACCAAGTTCATAAGCTTGAAGAAAATAGTGATTATTTGAATAGCATCTTTAACATTTAAGATCTCAAAACTGCAACGCTTCGGGGAAACGCAGCCCTGGAGAATTTGTCTGTTCTTCTTTATGAACAATTATCCACATCCAGCCAAATGTAATTATCATCTGTGCAAAAGGAAAACAGGTGTGCCCCCCCCCCCCATCATTTGGTCCTGCTTGATACAGCACACAGCACAGAAATCTCATTTCACACCGAGCAGGTTTGATGCAAATGAATGATTTACACTAAAAAGGTGATATGACATAACTTCACTCCCTGGGGCAAGTGTCTGCGTCTGGTAGAGGATCGGTTGATGCGTTTTGGATACAAATTAGCAAAAGCTTTCTCTTTGGTCAATTTCAGTTGATAATTTCATGCAATAACAGTGAAAGTGAATGACACTGGGATCAGATCCTTCTAGTATAACAACAGATACACTTATCTGCAGTTGTACCACTTATCTGAAGTGTGTACCATAAATAAGTTTAAAGGTATATTTCTTTTACTTTCTTCGGGGAGGACAGTGGTTTTCTGAAGTTCTCCCTAGCCCAGGTGACTATATTTGTCACAGTAGCATGGCAGTTTTTTCGGCAGTGCCACCTGAGAGTTAGATGATCACATGCGTACTAAGTGGTTTTTGACCTTTCTGGTACTGCGATGTCTCTGAATTCTCAAAATCTTTTCACAATATTATGTACTGTAGATGGTGAAAGACCTACATTCTCTGCAACCTTGCACTGAGAAATATCCATTTTTAACTAACAATTCTTTCAGAAGTTGTTGCACAAAGGGGTGAGTCATGACTCGTCTTTGCTTGGAAATACTGATCTTTTAGTGGATGTTACTTTTATACCCAGTCATGATACCTCACCTGTACTTTTCAGTCTCATTTTAACTTACAGCACAACTTTTGTTGAGTGTTTTGCGGCCATCAGATTCTTAATTTGTGTATATTTCTTGGTCAATAAAACTATTACATCTATTCTTTGTACTTTTGTCAGTTAATTAAAGGTTCACATGAATTAAATAATTACAGATTTTTGTTTTTTATTCCATTTGGGAAAATATAAATTTTTTTCTGGAAATTAGGTTTGTGGTTATATTTGTAAGTTGACTCCATGCATTTTTTCAATGTACAATTACATTCCCTGACTAACGTTACAAAAGTCTTGAGGGTACCACCGCAGTGATAACATTTTGTACTGATTTTATATAAAAATTTACCCTTTTTAAGAGAATATAGGAATGTGTTTTTCTTCTATTACAAAAGCATAACTTTAAGGAAGGCATAATGTTATCTGGCAACACCTAACTGTTGGGTATTGTTTATAAGACTACATGGCAATTACATAAGCCTTTTATGATAGCTGACATTAACCTGTGTAAAACGTTTCTGATTCATAGATAAGCAGCCTGATAGTGACTGTACCCTCACTTTTGATTTAGTAAGGGAATATAGACTGTATTTAGGATAATCATCCAGCCCATTTTGTTACTTGAAGATGCCACCAGAAATTGAAATTGGATTTCAGCCATGAAAATCTGGCTTTGACAAGTGCTGAGCCCCAGTGGCTGTCACGCTGCCCTGTTTAAGTACACCTAATTACTTTATTGACTTCCAATATCCTCATCTCTGCCTCTTTTTGTCCTACCTGTAGCTCTAATTAGTCTTTTGATCCTCCTTCCACACTTTCTCACCAAATCTCACCCCTGTGCTTACTATTGTCTATCTCTGCCGTTCTTTGTAGGATTTCGGTGTGTGATGAGGACAAATTCCGCCACAACGAATTCATTGGTGAGACCCGGATCCCCCTGAAGAAGCTTAAACCCAACCAGACCAAGAACTTCTACAACTGCCTGGAGAAGCAACTGCCTGTGAGTATTCTGCACTCATCAAACTGTGTTATCATTATTCTCCCAGGTACAATAAATGAAAAAGTTTACCTAACCTAAACAATGAAAAAGAATGTCTCCTCAAGTTATCAAAAGAACTTGATACTCAAATCTTAGCACAGAAAAAGACAATTTTGGTGGTCAGAAGTTGATCATTCTTATGATGGTTCATAGGGTCTACCATAAAGGCTGTAGATATTTGTCTTCATCTGTAACAGTTGTTTTGCAGTATTTACATTTATCATGGTTTTATGGGTGTATTAGGCATTGCTTTGTTACTAAACTTTTGAGTTAAGCAATTCAAAGTGTCCTGCTGTGATAAATTAAAGCTTTGTGCAAAGTTAGTTTTTGTGTCAAAATCGGAAAATGGATTTGGACCCACCCATAAATGTTAGTTGCACCTTGCAAAATATGTATCAAAATTGAGCTCCCTGATTTGCTGACCATGTCCGTAAGAGACCGGTGTCCATCTTCCTCTGATTAACTGTCAAACTTCTTCTAAAGTTCCTCACACTGCTGCTGCTATTTGTAGAAACAGGCTGTCATTGAGGGGCACATCCCATACTTTCGAGTTATTTCCAAAGCAACTAACATTATAAGAGAGAAGAAAATGAGCAAGAGTGCGCAATACTTACCTAAACATGTGCACAATTGGCCCAAACCTTCTGGGTATCTTTGGGATAGTGGAGAAATCTGTAAATACCCAAGCAGTATGTATGGGCTGTTTTGAACACAACCTTCATAATTCCATCACAAATATTTCAAAGGACTGTCCAACGAGCATGGCAGTGCATATGCTTACAGCACGTGCAGAAAACAGCTGAAGGTGAAGTCGTTTATTGCTACCCATCTCACAATCATGCAAGGTGCCTTTAGAGGATGGAAAGGGGGGGCGGATTACAAAGATGCATATCAGATACTGAATTGATTATTGTTGCTCCTGAAATTGCACATTAGTTGAGCCTAATTAGAAATCGGTCAGCATTTGCACCTCCTGTAAACAACAGGCTTGCACTGAACATCAAACCAAGTCCACTTTACATCATCATGGTATTTGTGTTGATTAAGGTCTGAAAATGTTGGAATTGAAAAAAGGAACTTGTGGGCACATCTAAACTTTCATGATGAACAGACCAATGGAAATGCTTCAAAATCACTTATTTTAAAATGCTCTTCCATTAATTTTTATTAGAAATAACGATTGTGTCAGGATTGACACAGGAAGTACGCTTAAGGTCTTGAAACAAGTGACAATTTTTAAATGAAATTGCATGAAACCAAGGTAAACATAATAGCACTAGTGGCTCAGCAATAGAGCACAAAATACTAGACAAAGACTGGGAGCAACTTTAGGCCTTAAATTTATAGCCTGACTAGATGTACCTGGGCCTGGGAGGAGACATCCAACCAGGCCCAGCTAGAGAAAGGGTGGAGCTAAGGAACATGTGGAGACTAAAAACAAACAGAATCACGTGGCTCTCTGACAGATATTACAATAACCAAAAATACTTAAATTATGGAGCAGGCTCTACCGGACATTGTCTTAGCTGCCCAATGTATAATTGGGCCTGTAAGACTGGGAGGAGACATCCAACCAGGCCCAGCTGGAGAAAGGGTGGAGCTAAGGAACATGTGGAGACTAAAAACAAACAGAATCACGTGGCTCTCTGACAGATATTACAATAACCAAAAATACTTAAATTATGGAGCAGGCTCTGCTGGACATTGCCTTAGCTGCCCAATGTATAATTGGGCCTGTAAGACTGGCCCCACTTGACAGATAATTTTTGCCTTCACCTGTAATGTTACCATTTTAGGGACAAGAGACACTTGTTTTTTTCTTTGACAGCGATTGCATATTAAGGTAAAATGAATATGAAGAAACAGGCAGGCTTTTTGTGAATGGATGCCAGACTCCTGAATTAATCTCTGCTCTTACCATTAAATTACAGACCAAATGTTCTCCTTAAAAAACACATAATTATATAAGTGAGTTTCCGGCGTGACAGAAGCAACTACTGTTTTTCTTCATCTCTGTCATCTAAATAACACTGTTTGATCATGCTTTATGTTTTTAACTAGCCTACACCTTTAGCATCTGTTTTGTTTTGTTTGCCTCCAATTGGCTGCCCAGAGACCACATGATGCATTTATCCCTCCTTATCCAAAGTGAAAGGTTAGTTTAGAGAATCAGTGGTTTTCTGATGGATTTATCAGTATAATGGTATCAGTGGTCAACAAAAAGTTTTCAATCAACCCACCCACTCTAACGTTAAGAATAAAAAATGTGGTCGATCACAGTCTCCCCACACCTCATTTACTGTAAATTTACCGTTTCCATGCAGCCATTTTTATTTGATGGAAATGATGCAGATTATATGCATTATAACATGCATTAGGGCTACATATAAGTCCTGTATGGTCCTTATATTACTAAACATTGTGCTGATATGAACCTATGATAACATTTACAGACCAGCCTGCATTCTTTATACTGTATATATGTATTCCATTTGATCAGTACTGCAACAGCCAAAATCATCATAATGTTAGCAAACAATCTATTGTTCAGCCCTAGTTCTATACTAGCTCTAATATACCAACATGAAAGCCGCTTTAAGACCAGTCCAACTAAAGAGCTTTTTCATAAGCTTCTGCTGTAGTTTATGCCAAGCTACAGACACACACACACACACACTGAATGCATGCTTTTACTGGTGAATGGAAAGCACCCTTTCCTAAAGGCTTTCCTGAGTCAGTTGCATCCAGGCATTGGAGAGTGTCAGAATTATGTGAACAGGTTCCAGTAGTTATAGGCATGGTCAAAGAAATGGATGATGAGCATTTCCTCTTCAGTATGTCATTATCAGTGACCTATGTTCCATATCAGAAAATGCCAAATGAAGGTGATTTATCAAAAGCCTTTAACTGTTACAGGTTATGAGTTGCTCTCTGCTTAATTTTGCTGATCATTTTTAGCTACGAAACCCTTTCTAATTTAGTTAAGAGCACATGCAAAAGTTATTGCTCTGACTTCAGTGTTTTAAAGAGGAAAGGACATTTTCCAAAATCCAGATAGTGCTGATTTTCGTTATTTAGTCTTACACCAATGAGGTAGGCGGCACTAGGTCATTGTCCCCCAAACTGGGACTACATGGAACAGACCAACAACAGTAAGGATTGTATCCATCTATAAATGGCGACAGAAACAGGAACAAACTGTATCATTTGCAGATATTTGATGCTGCTGTTTGTTGTGCACTAGGAATGGTACAAGATCAGGCCTAGTTGACTTAGTTTAGCATTTCTATTGTGTTTGTGTTAGAGAAAATCCCTAACATAATTCTTGGTTAAGACATTAAACATAAGTGAGCGAGTAATATGACAATAAAAAGTGAGGCATCATTTTCCAACCTAACAGTTTGAAATTAGAATTTACATTTCACTTGAAAATGGCACTTTCGCATTGATGAATTGACAATTTATTTTAAAAACATTCAATTGCTTTTATATATTTTATTCATTTTCCTCATTTCTTCTCAATGTGATCTGCTCTTAACAAAATGAGTGGCTAATGGAGTGCAAAGCAATTGCATTACAGACATTTTCTGGTTATTTATAAGAACCAGTTCATAATTAGAAACTAACAAAGGCCACATTCACATTGCCAGGCTGAAGTGGCACAAATGCAGTTGTTTGCCTTAGTTTGACCCAGTTCTGATTTTTAGAGCTGTGTGTGGAGACAAATATGATCTTTTTTCACAGTAGTTCTAAGAAAATGTTATATTATGTCCTGCATTGGATACTGATATCTGGATATCTAATTTGTGGCCATGTGATCTTGATGATAACTTCAGAGTGGGATTTCTGTTTGTTTTTGCCATGTCTTCAGCATAGCAGCAGTGGATAACCTGTTACTGATTAGGAAGTGCACACGCAGAAGAAGCAGGTCTGACAAATATGGGTCAATTACAGTGACAAATGTGAACTCAAGGCAAAAAGATTGAATCAGCATTGAGGAGAACTGAGCTGTAAGGCTTGGAATATGACAATAAATAGAGTTAACTGTAGATAGCTGTAGTGTTTAAATTGTTTGGTATATTCAATCCCTTCCCCCCTTATATGTTCATGTTTTCCCCCTAAAATAACATTGCAGCACGCTGTTTACTGATATGACAGAAAAATGAAACCCATACCTTGGTAACTATGTTAGTGTAGAAAACATTTTAAAGTAACATTGTACAGAGCATTTCATTTCAAAGAGCTGCAGCCTCCAGAATCCAGCAGAGCGTGTTGAGAAGTATTTGAAAGGTCGGAGGTTCTAAAGTTCTTGATTACTTGTCTCAGGAGCACTGGCAGCCAAAATGAAACCAGTCTGTGTTCTTGCAGTGAGATCTTGCGAGCTGATACTTTTTTTCTGATACAAGCTGAATGGGGTTTCCATGAGAAAAGATTGCTTATGCTAAACATCTCACCATTCCACCTTAAACAATAATCTATATACATCTATCTATAATAGTCTATCAACCACCTGATAATGGCACACAAGTGCAAAAAAGAGAAAGAAAGACATTTTTCTTTTATTTTTTCCACAAACACTTTTGTGGAATCTGGATTAGAAAATTCAAATCATAAGTGCACATTTTTAAACCAATCGGCAGCTATTTTTTTCCACCACCCACGCATTTAAAGACATCCTGATCAATATAAAAGAACCACTTTTGGTTCTCTAAAGAACATTTTAATGGATGGTTCTTTATAAAGCCTTTCTGTAAATGAGTAGTTTGATGGTGAAAAGTCTTTTATCAAGACCCTCAACATATTGATTGGTTCTACACCCCATTTTTTCCCCTTGTATATACAAGCCAAGCTCAATTTCAGGATCTTTTATTCTTAAGAGCATTTTCACAGCAGTTTTACAGCACTAAGCACTGCAGAGATCACCTGCAGTGAGGAGGAAAGCAAACAGATACACTCCATTGCCGTACTGGGCACACCGTTTTGAGTCTGACATAGAGCCAGACGGGTCTTCACGAGTAAGGTCAAAGTGTCAGACCAGGTTAAGAGCTGTCAGACTGGGCAGTGTTAATGACCCTGCCTCTTGCGCTCATAGTGTAGATTTGACATCTCACTACTTAGCAATTATCTGATTGTCGTATGCTTGACTGGCACTCTCCACTCAAGAGGTGTAAAGAAAGAAGCAGAATGCATGCTCAGACCTGACCTCTGTGGGATCTGATGAGTTTAGAGATTTAGCTAAAGGGTTGCTAATATAGGCAAGGTTACATAGCTGCCTTTATAGTCACATCTAGATTAAAGTACAAGGCTATGATACAGACACAGAATGTAATATTAGAAAACTAATATTACTCAGAAATCAATTTTGCTTGCAAGAACAATAGTACTGCCTTTGGAGTAATGATCAGTTCCACACATTTTATCTTTTGTTATAGTGTCAGCATTCACAAATCTTCCACCTGTTTAAACCACATATGTACCAAGCATGCTTAACAGCTTACAAAGGTCATTATTAAGACAAAATGTTATACCAAAAAAAACACTTTCATGAGCATGAGTGTAAAACCATATACAAAAATGTAGCCTATTTGTAAATGGCTGTTTCATGTTAAAACTCCTCACATTTTTTAATTTTTCTGCAAAACTAAATGGTTAAGATGTAGACAGTCATTTAGACTGGTTTGCTGTGAAATGCTTCATTCTAGAGAAACTTACTAAAGTAAGGAACCAAGTGTCTGAAGAGATTAATACCTATAAAAAGCTGCCTCACAGAAATTTACTTCATGGATTGCACACTTTACCTGATACTGAAGATATTGTTTTATGGTAGTTTGGAGATAGGGTTTTAGCCTAAAATACATTACTGCACAAGAGATAAATGCAGGGCATGACAAGACAAAATAGTGCCCAAAGAAAACATATTCCTTTAGATTGAGCCTTATTTGACCATTATCAACACTGCAAACTCAAAGGTTCATTTTGGATAGTAAATAAAATGGCTGTGTTTGTATTGCAGGCCCCTTGTACCTATCAACCCCACTTACAGCAAAGTTTTTCTGCAATAAACTATTGCACATTATGTTGAATGACCTTGTTAACATCTTAGCCATTTAATGGACAGAGTACAGCCGCCACTTGTCATCTTTCATCAACTGAACGTTATGCAGAGTTTTCATCACTTATTATATTAAATTAAGAGTTAAACATGAGTGTATATTATTTAGTTTAGCATATTCAATCAAATCATTTGCCTGTTTTTGTGAAATCACTCTAAATTTGGTTGTGAAAAAGTACATAAAAGTAATATAGATTCACAACCGTTCAAATGGTATTGTTAGATGTTCATGCAATTTTATATAAATATATAAAATTCTGTCACTTTACACGATATGGAAAGTGCAGGACGCAAATGCAAATTCACACACTGTTTAATGATTAAACAGGTTTGGCAGACAAAACACAGGGACAGTCCAAAAACGTGGTCAGCATGGCAAAGGTCAAACAGGAGCAAACTGAGCAATGCAGAGAAATAAGGACATGGTCAAAAACAAGGCAAGTTAAGGCATTCTCACAATCAAGAGCACTCAGTCACTGTGTGTGGGACAAGTTGACTTCACATCTCTGTCTAGTTGTCCGGAGCCTAAGTAACTTCAGCAATCAACTCTCTGATCCACCTGTGGATCACTTG
Source organism: Arnoldichthys spilopterus (assembly GCA_037974385.1). NCBI lineage: Eukaryota > Metazoa > Chordata > Actinopteri > Characiformes > Lepidarchidae > Arnoldichthys > Arnoldichthys spilopterus. The sequence continues at coordinate 17,379,344 of JBBPDA010000081.1, read as the reverse complement.
AACTGGAGGCTGATGCTGGGGTTACCAGCTCCAGCCACCAGATGGAGACAACTCCCCCTTACAAAGTGAACAAGTAAAGTGAATTTCTATTTATTTGCGGCGTTTAACATATTGGGAAGAAACAAAACATAGAAAAAGTCCAGTTCTTTTTCCACAGGACATATTTTGTTTTGTTCTTTCCCACTGTGTTGAACACAAAAGAAACAGTGCTGAAGATTTCATCAGCAAATAACATATTTGAGCAAGCTAACATATGAACATTAATATACTTAACACTCATGTCTCCTTTTTTAAAACAAATCAACCAAATGATCTGAATTCAGTTTTTTAAAGCATCAAGCCATAAAGGATGCATCATGCTTCTCTTATATAAAAATATGCTCACACACACAGAAAGCTCAGATTCCACATGCTGATCCCTTTTACTCTTCCCCGACTACATTTGATTGAGCGACAAGGCCCATATCCTTTATTAACAACCTGTAGTGCTTTTGAAATCTCTCTGTTCTGTTTGGTTACCCTGTGTATTACCTCATTTAAAAACAGTCCTGCTGCAGTCTTTAGTTTGGGAGGCTGAACTAAAGTGCTGCAGACAATTTATAAATATAGGTAGATATACTTCATTTCAAAATGAGCTGTTTTTATGGTTAAATCTGCATATATGTGCTGTATGGTCCATTTAATAAATTACACATTTTGAAGCTCTAACCATGTTTATGTAATTCATCAACTACTATTATTAAATATAAAGAAAATCATAATATGGGATGGACAAATCTATAGTTTCTGATCATATCTCTAGCAGTTTTGGAAGTGTTACATATCTGTGTTACAAGAAAGAGTAAGGAGTAACTAGTAACTGTAACTAATTACACAACACTGGTCACTAATACGCTACCAATGATTCTACATCACATCTGCTATTAGATTTCACTTTAAATCTATCACGTTTTCTATTGGGGCCAATGCTGTCTGTGGCACAAGTGGTGCTGATGTGATTTTAACCTGCAGACTGACCTGGGATCTGCTCTTAGAGCTGAATCTGGCTTCTATAGCAGCTGCCAGCTGGCTGACAAGCAAGAGATGTTTGTTTTGTTGTGTGTGTGTGTGTGTGTGTGTGTGTGTGTGTGTGTGTGTGTGTGTGTGTGTGTGTGTGTGTGTGTGTGTGTGTGTGGGCCTCCGGAGGGGACGGAAATGAGACAGCACTGCTGTGGGTGATGACTGGAGATGCCTCCTCCACAGCTAATTAACTTCATGCTTGATAGACTGGGGCGTCTCAACTAAGTTCAGAAAAGATACAGAACGGAGTCTGAGCTCAGACTCAACAGTTGGGCTCCAGCTCAGCTGGGATTCTGTTGCCATGCAAAGCTGCGAAGCTAGAAAGGGAAAAAAAACACGTCTAGACGACAAGATCATGGTGCGGAGGTGATTATGAACTACACAGGAAACTTAATCAGACAAACTAATCACTGGGAAATGGGGGATTGTGCTTACTGGGATCTTGAGCTGCGGTGTGCATTCTGCTTGCTCAGCTGCCTGAGAAGTCATTACTCTGTTCGTTTGACTTCACTTATACTGGAACGTTTGTTTAACCACTGTAGCCACATTAAGATCTTCATCTCTTTGCTGGTTAAGCTCTGCTCAGGAAGACAGAAACAAAAAACAGAAAAAGACAAACATAAAGATGAGAAACTGCTGAATAACCTGGGTGCAGAAACATAATGAGAGCAGATGCTTCCAGACAGGTGTACTGCTGGATCTAAATAAGCAATTAACATCCTACCATGCTCTGTGGTATGTATACAAATGATGACCTTGATTTTGGATTAAGGTGGCAACAAGAAATGTGAATAAAGGATTTAAGTGACTTTACTGGATGGCACCTCTTTCAAAAAAACAGGTCTTTCTGCTTTTGGTGCAATGTCTATTGTGAATGGTGGAGCAAAACTGATGCAGTATTTTGTGGAGTAATCTGCATATATGGGCCATATACTGTAGAAAAAATAGAAAAAAAGAAAAAAAAAGAAAACACAAGGAAAAATATGGGAATATCTCACTAGCAGTGTTGGAAGTGATGTGTTATAAAGTAGCCTGTTGTTGTAATTCCACTTCTGTAGTAATGAGTAATGCAATGAATTACATTTTCATATCAACTGGCCGAATTCACATTTTATCATTCCTTCTTCTTGTCACCATTTTCCAGTGAAGCCCTGCTCAAGAATACAATGACAACAAACTGTTAAAGACAATTATGTAATGATTTAGGATGCTGGAAATAAGCGTGAGTGTTGCAGTCCTTTTATATGTTGTATTGCAGTCTAAGCAAACATTAAGACTAACTGAACAAAGAAAAATAGAACCTGACTAGACATAACTTACAAAGGTAAACACTGGCAATGAAACAGTTGAAAATAGCAGCAACAGAGACCAAGGATTACATCAAACACAAGAGCCTGTATACTAACACAAGACATAGCACACCTGCACATGGAAGGAAACATGAAGGAGATACACCTGGACATAACAATTAAGGGGCAGGGCTAAGGTAGGGCACATGGCTAGGAAAAACAATAACAAAGATCACATGGATAATACAAAGGCGCATGACTAGAATAACAGAACACAGAGGAACAAGGATAAAAAACAAGCAAAACAGGGCACAAGACCAGGGGAATGTGACAATACAGATGAGAAACACCTGAATAACCTGACTGTAGAAACATAATGAGAGCAGATGCTTCCAGACAGGCGTACTGTTTAATACAATTAAGCAATTAACATCCTACCATGCTCTGTGGTATGTATACAAATGTTGACACAGATAACCTTGATTTTGGATAAAAATGGCAAGGGGAAAAGTGAAAAGAGGATTTTGGTGACTTTACTGGATGGCACACGAGTGGTAGGACCTTTAGTTACAGGAGCTTTGCTCACACACCAAGGAAAATAGGGTTTTTTTCTTAAACTTGAGTGTTTAGGTTTCAAGGAACAATGAACAAATCTGATGTGTATGGTCAAACTGTAGTCACATCTGCTTGAGTAGACACATTTGTTGCCACAGTGATGAAGAACGTATGAATATGCTACTAAAGAGGGACAAAATATGGTAAACCAGATGATCCCATGAGCTTAGACCTTGATGTGTACCAGACCCCTTAGCGATTAAAAAGCGATTTACAAAGTAAAAATGTTCAACCTAAGTCTGTTAAAGGCTTTGGCTCTCGATGTTCAAGATAATAGAAGTGGAGCAAAGACTTGGAAAAGTCACATCCTGACATCAACAACCTTTGAATGAGGTGAAACCACCTCCAGGTGTGGTTTGAATCTGATTGCAAAAGATCATTCAGACTGCAGAAAATCTGTCCCTCACAGATATTTGCTGAAAGCTCAGATTTTAGCTGTTTTACTTTTAAACTTGTGGTCTAAAGCATATCTTCAGTGACTGTAATATTCATCCATTGCGATATGTCAGAACTGAGGAAAAACTGGTCATGTGGTCCTGTTATATTGTTGGACCTTTTACTGGCATGCTATGTCCCGTTGGTGGGAAGAGTCACTGTAAATCAATAGAAAGTTATTCTGACTGCTCACCTTTTTACTATGATGAAATGTTTCTATCCCGATGGGAGTGGTCTTATCCAGAATTCCAATAACCCCATCTATTCCCTCATATCCCCAATCACGGAACAGTCTGACAGCTCATTAAAACATTCACTGAGGGAAAATCTTTTGGTAGAACAGATTACAGTTTAGATAGCATTACAGTTCCACAAATCTGTAGAATCTATGCCAAGCTGCACAGTAGCTGCTCTTGCTGCTTCTAGTGGCCTCGAACCTTACTATCCTTCCTTTGTCACCCATTGGTATAT
>JBBPDA010000081.1:17330751-17375413 GCA_037974385.1 Arnoldichthys spilopterus | reverse complement strand
GTGCCCGGGCCGGGACTCAAACCTGAGACCTTCAGGTCTCAAAGGCAGTGTCCTAACCACTAGGCCACCACTGCCCAATGAATGCGGGAGATCGACAAGGAGCAGTATTCAGAAGAGTTATTCAAATTTGAATCCAGCTTCTTTGAGCTATTCCTGAATAAACTAGTGAGATGTTCAGCTTCAGAAATTAGCATGCACTCATCAGTGTCGAGCTCACACCTGGGGGTTCAGAATGATAAGACTCAAGCTCTTCCCTCCCTGCAAACACCAAAGCTGTACAGGGCAAAATACAAATGGGACTCATCCTGACAATTATGAGTAATGAGTTCGAGTGGGGTTTCCCAATGCACCTAGATACTTCAAATGAAAATGGATTTATTATAACCCTCTGATGATGATTAGTGTAAGATGATCACAGAGTAATGATGCCCCCCAGCCCTAATTTTCTAATCTGCCATGACTTAAGAGCTTTAAGTCATGCTGTTTGTCTATTTATGTACATGAACAAGAGAAAGGATGAGAAAGGAGATACTATATCAGCCTCAGTCGTTCTATCAAAATTACATAAATCTAAGCTATGTAAGTGTCAGGCATTTGTAACGAGGGTAAAAAAAACACTGTCACATTGAAGCCTTGTGACTTTTTCATTTTTGACCAATTGAGAACATCACTTATTAAAAAAAAACACCAGTACTGAAGGACACTCATGTTGTGTAAGCATTTTATGACAAAAGGACTAATGTAACTGAATAATGTTGGAAAATTCCTTGTTAAAATTAAGCTGCTGAGTGGGTAGCTGAATAAGATTTGGGCCTATTATTAGGAAATTCGAGTTTGGTGATGCCGCACCCATATGTGGCTAAAAGTCCAACAGAGCATAACTAGCCTCTCTTTGGATGGGTGGATGGGTAAAATGGCCCTCCCCATCCCCATCAATAAGCACTATGCTAGCCAACCTGGACATTGGTTAGCTAATGTAATAGAATTGGCAGCTAGTCTTTTCCTCCACACTTGCTTAACTGACCAAAGATGTTGTGGTAGGTGAAAAAGACATGATGGAACTTTACTTGTCTTAGAAGAAGCCTGTTCAAGTTTTCACCCTCTTAGCTTAGTGGCCTTATATGATGTCAGAGACCTAGCTAGCAGGTGGACATTGTAAATTTGGGGAAATAACTGGGTACAAACCTGGTAAAAAGGTGTTTTTTCATCTCCTGAATGCATTTTGTACTAACAGTGATGACACATTATTACATTTTCTATGTTTTGCTTATTTTTTGTTGTTTAAGTGACCTCTGCGTTTGCATTCATTAGTGTTTAATTTTCAATTAAACCAAAATAATGATCTCAGTGTCTCTATACAGAGAAGTGATTAGGACTCTAATCCCTCTTAAATTCTCTTGAATCTCATTCTGAAATACAGAGGATTACTGCACGGACTTTCTATGTGCTGAATTGTCCAAACATCAATCAATTAGCAAGTGATGGAGCCAGATTATACTGTAGCATCAGACACTGTGGCAGTTTAGTCCATTTTAGAATGCTTTTAAACCAGCTGATCCTGTTTGTGTTTCGACAAGAGCTTTATTCTAGCAGGGCAGGTGAATTATTCAATTAATGCTGGTATTTCTGGCAAAAGCCACTGAGATTTAGCTTTTGCCATTACCTCTTTCCTCCTTGTTCAAACGCTCCATGTTTAATTTTTTTCAGTCTCCTAATGGCTCTGTTTTGTGGATTTGCAGTAGGAGTGGTTATTAAGGCCGAGAGTGCCACTTCCATGTTTGAAAAGTGAAAATGAAATGTGGCCGAATTAGGAACAGAGCAGCGCTTTCAATGAAGAGATCGAGAGGCCGCATTTGAAAATGTAGCCACAAGAAGAGCTGAGTAATGGGGTTCGCCACAAGTGCAATTACAGCAGCAAATGAAAATTCCAGGGCTTTGGGGTGGATAAAAAGATGGCCATCAGACACAGGCAGTCGCAGTCAGTGATCCAAAGGAAGATAAGTGATATTGTTGTTTTTGCTTTTTTTATTTCCAGACTCTCAATTCTGTGGCATATGGGCTTATTAAAACCACAGTAGCTGTGCTTTTCTCATTGTACAGAGCTTTTCCAAGTATGCAGGCTCCTGAGAGCGAGGCCCCCTGTGGCTAACAGAAGTACTGTTCCATTTGCTGAAGTAATCTCATTCATCCCACACACTTTGCTTATGATGATAGTTACAAAGAAAATTCATACTGGAGGGAAAATGTAGGCAGGTGCTTAAGAGATTCCAAGTTAAAATAATCTGAAAGAAAATCTCCAGGGACTTTTAGCCTAATATCTGTTTTAGCCCAATCTAATACATATCATATGTTTGATCACCACAGACAATAATATCAATGTATTTCCCCGGTAAAAAAAAACAAACATTTTCAAACACATTTCCTGGAAGATTCATCATGAATCATTACAAGCCATCATGCTCAAAAGTACCTTTTTCTGTTTTTCTAACTTCTGCCCACACACGGCACTTGTTCTGAAACTGGTTCTACTCAGCCACTTTCATTAAACACCCCCTGTGCCTTAACTGGCCAACAACACATCTTGACAACAGACAAACACTGAGGTGCAATTTAGACTGTGAGAGAAAACTGACCTCGCAGCATGAAATCTCTTTAATCAGTGTCCGTTGGCCAAGTCTCCCTGTCTGATGGCTTTTGGAGCAGGGAGAGCCAGTCTCATTAGAGAAAGGGCCAATGGGGGCAGCACCAGGGTCACCTGTCGCGCTGTTCTCGTTTACAGCAAAGTACAAAGGGAGGCTCTTCTCATACTTTGGTTTGCTTTAATGCAGCAAATTTGAGGACATGTCCCCTTTCTATGTGTCACTTGCTTCCATTTAGCATCCATGGCTTTTAATGGTCTCACCACAAAACCATATAAAGTAACAGTACCAGAGTGCCCTCAGGTGGATATAGTCGTCTTCACAAGTATTTTTAACTGATGTTTGCTTTTGTTTCTGTTGGTCAACTGTGTATCTGAGCATTCATCAGTCCATTAAAACAAAATGTGAATATTTGTACTCTTTACTGTATATTTCAGATACCTGAAGCCGGATGAGAACAAAAAGTCAAAGCACAAGACTGCTGTCAAGAAGAAGACCCTTAACCCTGAGTTTAATGAGGTAGCTTACAGAAAGTGTGATGCCTCATCAGTGTGCTTTCTCTAACACTTCTGTAGACAAATATCAGAGGTTCCCTACCAAACATACAGTACTACTCAAAGGTTCAGACATGCCTGATGTGTGATTTTGATTTTTTTTCCAAAGGCTTATAATTAAAAGTTTTACATTTTATTTTTAAATATTTATTTTGAGCCTCTGTATGCATTTATCTACAAAAGCAAAAAAGTGAGAATTGTAGACAAAATTTTATGTAACAAACACGTTTCTTCTGACTTCTTCTAAGTGAAATTCAGAGTTAATAATTCTAAATCGTTCTGTTTATTATGGGTTTCTCAACCAAAGTCTGTCAGAGTTAATGCATTTCAGTGATTTCATAGTTTTGATTGAGTTTTCATTATAATGCTAAACTGAGGAAATACAGAAAAACTTTGTTCTAGGAGGAGTATCCAAACTTTTGCCTGGAGGTGTATACCTTGTAACTTGTGTAAAATTGAAAACAGCTTCCATTTTCAACCTTTTCTGCCATTATTATTAACTTCTATGTGTTAATACATAAATAATTGTTAGACCCTGCCACTAGTTTTGTCTGAAGCTGTTGACTAGTTTTGTGTTTATTTTTTCCACTTCAATTAGTTTCTATCATTTTGTTTATGCAGGAGTTTTTCTATGAGATCAAGTATGCAGATCTGAGTAAGAAGACCCTTGAAGTGACCGTCTGGGACTATGACATTGGCAAATCTAATGACTTTATAGGTGAGTCACCATCTTCTTGTAGTACCTGTTGATTATCTGTTGGCTCCTACAAGCACAGCAGTCTGCAGGAGGTAATTCTTAAACGGCAGGAGACAGTTGTTGAACAGCCTCTGTTCATTTTTCCTGGCCTTGAGTCTCAATGACACATATTAGAGTTTTTATGCACTTTCTCCTCCCTTTACCCAGGTGGAGTTTCTCTAGGCATCAACGCTAATGGAGAGCGTCTGAAACACTGGTTCGACTGTCTGAAAAACAAAGACAAGAAAATTGAGCGCTGGCACACACTTACAAATGAACTCCCTGGTTCAGGCTTCAATGATTGAATTAAGGAGCCAGCTCTCTCCCTCTGCTCCCCTTTCTGTCCTGCCTTCATTTGGCACAGCTGATACTCCAGAAGTTTTACAGTTCGGAGATGAGTACCCAATCTACTGCACATGCTCTACTCTGTCACTATATGTTCCTTCCCTGGTGTTGACCTTGCTGTTTGATCCTGTGGTGTAGCTTTTGGGCTTATTTAAGGGTCTTTGATCAGCATGTGTTTATTCAAACGTGTTGAATATGGAGAGCTGTTGCCCTCACAAGTGGCACAGGATCCGTTTTCAACTGATCCCCTGTGTGCAAACATTTAAACATAATGTTAAACCTGCTGTTCTCTGCTCTTTCGGCTCACTCTGACGTTTAGTATGTAATCAAGGATGTGTTTACAAAAGCCGTCAATGGATATCAGAAATGTATAGATGCATTTTGAAAAGACAGAACTGCTCAAGAAATTGGTCAAGAAAGCATCTACTGTTTACATCTAGAATACAGTTTGAACTGTGATGCCTATCTGAAATATGTAGGGCAAAAAAATCTTCATATGCTACAACATGATTGTGAGGATACCGCTGTTATGCATTAGGATGGTTGGAAAAAATGGCAGACGATCGAATGGACATGGATGGTTTTAATATTATTTCACCCACCAAACATAGCAATTTTGGTGTTCTGTTGTGTTTTTAAACTCAGTGTCAGTGTATATTGATAAAAGCATTTCTTGAGTCATCCTTTTCTACAATGATTAAGAATGTCCAGAGGAAAGCGCAATCTTCAACCCTGTTTACATATAAATAAATTAAAAAAGCCTACAGAACAGGAAATATGGGTAAGAATCATTCGTTACAGCATTAGTCCTTTAATTCCCCTAGTTATTGTGGTAAGCGATCAGTAATGATGGCGTGGATGGTGTCTATGGTGTATATATATATATATATAAAGAGAGAGAGAGAGAGAGAGAGAGAGAGAGAGAGAGAGAGAAAGAAATATAGAGAGAAAGGAATAGAGAGAGAGATAGATAGACAGAGAGAGAGAATGAGAGAGAGAGAGAGCGCAAAAATTAAGGCAAATTTTTTGCACCATCTAAGAAATGATTATAATGATGATGTCTTATGGCATCTCATCGGCAAAGAGAGTTTGACAAGTAAAAAAATTCAATTTTTCTTTTCTTTTCAAATCATCTACAATTTCTTACCCAACAGATGGAAGTTTCATTCAAGCTCTATCAAACTGATCTGCTTATGGTGACCATCACAATATAAGTACAAGTTTTAATTTGTAACATACTCAGCATGCAATCAGTGTTTTTATTAGTTGTATTACTGAATCAATATTTATTTCCTTGTTAATTTTTTAGGCTGATATTTCTGTTTTCGTGTAGTACGTTTTAAACCGTTATGTGAGCTAGCAATGAATAGGGATAGTGAATGTTCACTTTCAAGTAGTTTGTAGAGGAACTCTAAATAAGGCCCAGCTGTGTGAATCTGAGGTCTTAGTACATCAACCTTGCTTGTAAAGACAAACCTCTCTCTCAAAGCACTGGCAACAGCCAGATTTGTGACATCTTTTGTAATCTGTTTGCCTTTATACTCAAACCTCTATGGCATAAAAAAAACTGCATGCAATGTTATTAAACAGTCATTAAACTGACTTTGCTTAATGTCATCCTATCGACTTTGCTTATTGTTTGATACTGCTGTTCTCTTCTGTAAAATGAAATCACTCTGAATGCTACAGGAATGTCAGTCTTTTATTCTTCAACGTTTTTGTACCTATAAACGCTGTCGCATTGCCCGTCAGGCTGCTCTATTGACTGGAGATGTGATTGCATGTTATGACAAAAAAAAATTATATATGTATTGTTCTGTTCCTTTTTTTAAGACTCAGGCAATTGTTTGCATCCTAGTGGTTCTCCAGTATATTCCTACTCCTGTTTCACCTTAACTCTTGCACCGAACGGCCGAATTATCGTGCCTTTTCTTTTGTAACAGTGTGTTTTTTGCACCGCTCACTTTACAAAGATTCCTAGATGGACATTAGCTTTTAATATGGAAAATATATGATATGATAACATTTGGCACATTTATATTCCTGTTCGTGTTCTACCGTCAAAAAATATCGTATCACTCTAAATATGTTGCTTGATGACACATTATTGGTGTGTCCTTTACACTGTGTGACCGTGCTGGTGGTGGCTGGGGTGCAGGGTTGAGGTGGAGGATGCTCAAACAATGAAACTACAGATTCTGCTTTCTGCCTTTCAGGAGAAATACACATTGAACTAAGGGCAAACTAAGGTCAGCGCTGTTAAAGTGTAGACCCCAACATAGCAACACCAATACAAATACTTCAGTTTGGCCTCTATGTAATACACACCGACTTTTCTTTTCAAGCATGTCCAATCACCATGTGGAAAGCAGTACTGAATTTGACCACTGGCATCAGGTTCGGCACATTTACAGCACATACTTTACTTTAAGTCTATATAGCTGAAATACATGACAATTAAAATGATGACAATTAAAATACACAGAAACCAGAATCTGTTGTTTCCTCTATGTCTCTTTTAAAAATGTTCAAGTATTATCTCAAGTGTGTTTTTTACTTGGGCGGATGATGTGCTATTTATATATGTTCTGAACTGGAAACCCATGTCTAATAAAGTAGAGAACCAACTTAAAATCTGATTTCTTATGTCCTTTCAGAAACCTCTGTGTCAAAATGTTAACTACAGTAAGGTGCTTTAACACAGAATAACGTTTTTAATCTAAAACCAACCCTCTATTCATCTTTTAAGGTATCTGGTTTGATCAAATCTAAAATCTAAAATATCTGTCAAGAATCATTTTTAAAGATTAAAACTCATTTTCCAAGCATTTCCACATTACTGAAATGATTGGCTCATCAAGTCTAATAAGTTGCAAACACCTGGATACAATGTAACAATGTATTCAATAACTTTATATTCTAAAAAAATGTCTATAATAAATATCTTTTGCTTGCTCTTATGCTTTAAGGACAAACTCTCCAACATTGTCCTTGTTGGATTTAGATAACATCTACTCTACTACTACATCTATTACTTTGTCTTGAAAGCCAAGCTGTACATCTCTCTAGCCCCCAGTGTTAATGTAAAAAAAAAACAAAAAAAAACATTAATGTCAGAAAAATACTTTTAGAGGAATGGCTTGGCAAAATATTTTCCTTTTACCTCAAATATAGTTGATCAGCCAGCATATGTTTGATACAGGAGCTACAAGAGTAATGTGGCTAGCAAGTCATAGAAAATGCAGCACCACACACCTCAAAACACACTGGGTTTCTCAAAAAAGCCTCGCCTACATGTTTCTTAGCTATGTGCCATACGTTTTTTTCATTTTTATAGACAGCAAACATGTCTTGGCTGATCGTCCATCTGGAAAAAAGGTTTTTAGTCAAATTATTCTATTAAGAATTACTTTCTGTGCTTTAGTTGTGTTATCTATATACCTCCATATTTGATCCATTGGCTATGCAGAACTTGACCATGTGGCTGTTTGGAGGTTATGGCCTGTGGAGTAGTAATTACAAAATAAAAATGAAGATGTTTTACATTTTTTTACATTCTTTTTTTTCAAAAACAGTGACTAACCACATGTAAGGGAGTTTGTCCAAATGTGTCTTCTATGTAAAAGCTAAAAACAGCTGTCCTCCACATCTCTGTGTTCCCCAGGAATGCAACACGCTCAACCACCACAACGAAATATGACCTCTGCATTTAACCCATCACAGTGCACATGTGGAGCAGCTGGCAGCCATCAACAGAGCCTGGGGAGCAGTGTAGTGGGATGGTACCTTGCTCAATACCTGTTTTTGTTGTTGTTTTGTTATTATTATTATACCCTGTGATTTATGGCTGCCCCTCTGTCATGATTTGAACCCCACTTTCATGTTTTAAGTTTATGATCCTTTTCCTTTCATGTTGGACGCCCTTTATCCTGTCATAACACCAACTTTCTGGTTAGGTGTCTTCGGGGTTGACCCAACTTTCTTCTGTCATAACACCAAACTTTCTGGAGCATGTGTCTTGTGGGTTTCTGGGTAAGCCTGGATGTGCTGACCCTAAGCCCTGGCCACCATTTTTATAAAGTAAAAATTTTATATTATTATACTTTCCTATGATTAGTGAAATTCTAGTGACATAATTTCATGAGCAACAGTAAAAAGACAATAAAAGAACAACAAGTCAAGTCTGTCTCAGTTTACTTAGAAATTATAATCATTGGGCTCTTCCGAAATGGTAAGAGTTGTGAGGAGACCAAGTCAGGATTTTGTTAAGGAAACCACCAGAAACTTGAAGAGCATCAAAACACAGTCCAAAGAAACCACTGCTGTCCAAAATAGGCATTAAACTGCACATGAGTTTTGTACCAAAATTTCAAAAATACGTAAGGCCTTCATGTGCATTTTTTGGATGCCTTAATATTTACATATTTATGAAAATAATACTTACATTGGCAGTAAATTATCTTTACATCTTGTTTTACTGTAGAATATTTCACATTTTTCGTGAAAATAAACTTTGAATATTGTGAAAAATTTTGGTCACAATGTTAATGTTTAATACATTTTCTATCAGAAAATAACATTTTATTCTTCTTGAAATTATTGGAGAGCATCAAAATACAGTACAAAGAAACCATTACAGTCAAAACAAACAGTTTTGAACTAGTATTGTAAAAATACATGAGGCTATAGCCTTTACTTTGTGTGCTTAACATATTTACGAGTATAAACCACTTAAATCAGTAAGAAAATGTCTCTACATTATGATATACTGTAGCATATTTCACGTTTTTCTTGAAAATGAACTTTGAATACTGTAAAAAACTTTGGTCTCAATTTAAATTTTTAATGCAGTTTTTTCAGAAAATACAATTTCATTCTTCTCGAAATCATTGAAAAGCATAAAAACACAGTATGAAGACTCCATTACAGTTTCTGGGTATAAAACTACTTGAAAACTACTTTGAACTAAAATTCCAACAATATGTAAGGCTATAGTATTACTTTCATGTGTATTTTTGGGATGTCTTAATTGAGTTTAATTTACATATTTATGAGAATAACACTTAAATTGGCAAGAAAATGTCTATACATAATGTTTTACTGTAGCAGATTTCACATTTGTCTTGAATATAATCTTTGAATAAATTGAAAAATGTAGGTCTCTATATTTGTTTCGTCCGCAGTTTTTTCAGCAGAACAAAAAAAGCATCAAAACACAGTCCAAAGAAGCCTTTGCACTCCAAACTGGACATGAAACTATGCATGAGTTTTGAACCAATATTGCGACAATATGTAAGGCCTTACCTTCACGAGTATTTTTGGGACGTCTTAAAATTTACATATTTATGAGAATAACACACTTAACACAAACATTAAAAACTATAAATAAAACTTTTATTTTCAATACATTTTCTTTCTAAAAATACAATTGTATTCTTCTTTAAATCATTGAAGACACAGTCACAGTACAAAGAATTCATTACAACCAAATTAGCAATGCAAATAAACATCAGTTTTAACCCAAAATTGCAAAAATACGTAAGGTGTAAGTACAAAAATACGTAAGCCTTATTTTCATGTGCGTTTTTGGGATATCTTGGGATATCTTATGTACATATTTATGAAAATAACGTGTAAATTAACAAGACAATTTTTTTAAATAACATTTTACTGTAGAATATTTTACATTTTTCTTGAAAAAGAGCTTTCAATATCAGTATAAGTATTAATTTGTAATACATTTTCTTTCAGAAAATAACATTTTATTCTTCTTAATATCTTTGGAGAGCTTTAAAACACAGTTCAAAAAAAGCCATTACAGCCCAAATTAGGCATGAAACAGCACATGACTTTTGAACCAAAATTGCAACAATTTGTAAGGCCTTACCTTTTTGTGCATTTTTGATACGTCTTAAAATGTACATGTATATGACAATAACACACTTAAACTGGCAAGAAAATGTCTATACATAATGTTTTACCATAGCAGATTTTTAAATTTTTTGTGAAAATGATCTCTGAATAGGGCGGCACGGTGATGCAGTGGTTAGCGCTGTCGGCTCACACCGAGAAGGGTGGGTTCGATCCCTGGGCCTTTTTGTGCGGAGTTTGCAAGCTCTCCCCGTGTTCGCGTGTGTTTCCTCCAGGTGCTCTGGTTTCCTTCCACAGTCCAAAGGCTGCAGTAGGTTGATTAGATACTCTAAATTGCCCATAGGTGTGAATGTGTGTATGACTGGTTGTCTGTCTGTGTGTTGCCCTGCGATGGGTTGGCATCCTGTCCTGGGTGTACCCTGCCTTAGGCCCACAGTCAGCTGGGATTGGCTCCAGCTTCCCCGTGATCCAGAAACAGAAGGAGTGGTTTAGAAAACAGATCGATGGATTTGAATACATTGAAAAATGTAGGTTTCAATATTTGTTTGGTCTGCAGTTTTTTTAGACAGTACATTTTCATTCTTCTTGAAATCATTGAAGAGCATCAAAACATGCCAGAAGCCATTACAGTCCAAATTAGGCATGATACTATACATGGGTTTTAGACCAAAAATACATCAGGCTGTAGCCTTACATTCATGTACAGTTTTGGGATGTCTTAAATGCAAAAATACATAACAAGCTGAAATAAAAAAAAGGCCATAAATGCATACCTGATTGTAATGATTATAAAATTTTACAAACTGTCACTATTTGCTACATTTTTTAAATGAATGTGAGAATTCAAGAATTATTCTTTTCATGTTCAGTGAGAGTAAAATGTAGCACTTTAGAAGGACAAAGTAATCTTATTATGTTTAACATTTTTTATTTATTTTGTTGTTTTTATCTGCAATAGGTTGGCCTCCTTGGCCTGGGTGTACCATGCGATAGGCACCTAGTCAGCTGGGATTCACTCCAGCTTCCCCGCAACCAGAATTGGAAGAAGCAGTTTAGACATTGGGTGCATGGATAGTTGTTTTTCCTTTATTTCTGATGATTTTTGTATTTGTCACTTTTCCACAGACTGCATATTTGTCTTGAATTTAGTTTTTGGGTTTTGTCTTGTGTTTTGTCTGGTTATAAGAAGTTTAAACAATTTTTTATCATAGCTAAAAGATCTGAGATCATACCTTGGAGTTTGATTTAAATATGGATTTTACCAAAATTCTTTTAAATTTACTAGTTTTATCAGAATATTGATGCAAATAAATGTGTTATTGGATGGAGAGTAGTACTGCTTGAAAGTAGTTGAACTTTTTGGCGTTGACTATATTTCTGTATAAATTTGAAATAACATCATTAGATTTACACAGGATTCTAAAAGCAGACAAAGGAACCTGGTTAAATAAATACGATGAAGGAGATTATTGGGGAACTTCAGAACAAATGGCAAAGGACATCTCCCACAGTGGAATGTGTGGAGAGCATTAAGTTCCTGGGGGTTTCACATAACAAAAACCTGACTTGGTTTCTTAACACCTCTTACCTGTCAGAAAGAGCCCAATGATTGTACTTTCTCAGAAAACTGAGCCAGACATTACTTGTTATTTTTTATTGTCTTTTCACTGTTGCACATGAAAAGATGTCACTAGAATTTCACTAAACGTAGCAAAGTATAATGACAAATAAAAACTCTTATTTTGTAAAAATGAGGGCCAGGGTTTAGGGTCAGCACATCCAGTCTTGCCCAAAAACATGAGAGAAAAGGGTCATAAACCTGAAACAGGAAAGGGGGGGTTCAAATCATGACAAGGGGGCAGCCATACATTACAGGGGTCATAAATCATTTGATTGACAAAAAGTCTAGAATATATATTACTCATATTATACACTATACTATGTTTTATAATTCATTATAATATCTCTTACTGTTTGAGCTGTGTAATTCACTAAATAAAAACAGCTGGAGGTACATTTTGCAACTAATTAGGTTAACTGGCAGAGTCTCTTAGACGTAAAGATGGACCGAGATTTACAAATCTGCAAAAATTGCGTCTGCAAATTAAAATTGCAGAAGTTTTGATCATCAAAAGGTTCTGAGAATTCTTAGGTCATTAATGTTATATTTGATCGTTAGCACTGTTTCCATGTCATCTGTCCCCAGCCAACTCTGACACAGACTTGATGCTAGTGCTGCAAAGAAAAATATTTTTGCAGTAATCATTAGTTGTTGTTTTTTTTGTAATTTTAACTGCTACTGTAACCAATATATCTCTCTTCTCTAAAACTGGTGGTTGGTCACTATGCAAAGAGTAGGTGTTTTTTTTACAGAAGCAGGGGCAGCTCGAGGCACACAGGCAGCTGCATAGGATGCAGAACATCAGTGGTCGAAGTGCGCCCTCTCGTGTTGAACACTGAGAGACACAGAGAGTGTGTGTTGCAAATACTGGATCACAAACTGTAGTGTTATTGTAATTTCTATGCAAAATTCATATGGACCATCAGAGAAAAATGGCATGTATAGTTGTTTATCAGTGCAGAAAGCATTAATCAACAACTAGCACTTTTTGTTTAAAATATATATATAAACAAATATTTAATACATTGTAATTTGATGTATGTATGTCAGTGAGGTTCCTAGAGGAATCCCAATATTTATTATTAACATCCAAATCCTGCACATGTTTTTGCTTCAAGGAGAGCTGATTGGCATATTAGAGTTAATATGGCTTTATTAATCACACTATTATTGTTTTACATACGACCATTGTTCCTGTCCCAAAGAAGTCTCCAGTGTCATGCCTCAATTAATTGTCCCATTGCACTCACTCCCATTATGAACTCCTTTGAGAGGCTTTTCATGAGGCACGTTAAGACCCTGCCGCCTCCTTCACTGAACCCCCTGCAGTTCGGATACCTCCAAAAACGTTCGACAGATGATGCGATAGCCATCACCCTTCATCTGGCTCTCTCACATCTGGACAAGAAGGACACATATGTGCGAATGCTGTCCATAGACTTTAGTTTAGCATTTAACACAACCATCCCCCAAAGATTGCCTGAAAAGCTGAGCCTGCTGGGCCTGAACACCTCCATATGTAATTGGGTCCTGGACTTCCTGACTAAGAGGCCTCAGTCAGTTAGGATTGGGAACAACACCTCCAGCACCACCACACTGAGCACTGGTGCTCCACGGGGTCGTGTGCTCAGCCCCTTGTTGTTCAACTTGCTGACTCACATATTGCTGACTTGAACCACATCATCAAGTTCGCTGATGACATGACTGTGATGGGTCTCATCAGCAAGAACAATGAGTCAGCATACTGGGAGGAGGTGAAGCAGCTAATGGGCTGGTGCAAAGCCAACAACCTGTCTCTGAACTTTGACAAAACAAAGGAGATGGTTGTTGACTTCAGGAGAACCACAAGGGATCTCTCTCTGCTACACATTGATGGCTTATTCATTGAGGTCATCAAAAGCACCAAATTCCTTGGTATTCACCTGGCAGAGAACTTCACCTGGTCCCTGAACACCAGCTCCACAGCCAAGAAAGCCCAGCAGAGTCTTTACTTTCTAAGGAGACTGAGGAAAGCCAATCTTTCACCACCCATCTTTACCATCTTCTTAAGAGGGACCATTGAGAGCATCCTGAGTTTGGAAATTGCACGGTCATGGAACACAAGGCCCTGCAGCGGAAAGTGAGGACAGCTGAAAAGATCATTGGAGTCTCTCTCCCCTCCATCACAGACATTTACACCACTTGCTGCATCCACAAAGCCACCAGCATTGTGGATGACCCATCACACCCCTCACATAAACTGTTCTCCCTCCTGCTGTCTGGAAGAAGGTATCAAAGCATTCAGGCCTTCACTACCAGAATGTGCAATAGTTTCATCCCTCAGGCAATAAGACACTTAAACAGTAAGTAAAACTAGTCCTTAAATTAATGTTTATTTATTTACTGATATTTAACTTTTAAATCCTGCTACTTTGCACCTGATAGCCCCATAACTGTGCACTGGTTGCTGTTGCAGTGTCATTGTTTGTACCTGTCTGTCTTTGCACTGTCCTGCAATGTTTGCACATATTTGCACATAATGCACTTTATGTTGTTAGTTGTGTAGTGTTTGTGGTCCTGTGTTTCATGTAGCACCATGGTCCTGGAGGAGCTTTGTTTTATTTCACTGTGTACTGTGTGAACTGTATATGGCTGAAATGACAATAAAAGCTGATTTGACTTGACTTGACTTCTCAGGGCTTGAAAGTCACATACATTAATCAGTGGTTTTCAGGCCTACCCTACATGTATTAAGATTTTTACAGATTCCCTTAATCTTTTTATAATATTATGTAGATGAAGAAAGACTTAAACTCTTTATAATTTTGTGTTGAGGAATTTTTTTTAAACCAATTGACAAGGTTTGACACAACCTTTGCACACAGAGACAGGGCTTTTGGTGGACGCTCCTTTTATGACCATATCATGATCCCCTCATCTGTCACCAGCCCATCTGCTTATTGGGGAACTTTTGAAACTATGTCAATTGAATGCTCTATAAACTTTTCGCTAATATTTTCCTTTTCTGAGTCTGTTGCAGGTTTCAAATAATAAATTTGTTTATATTTACAAAATACAATCAGTTTGGTCAGCCAAATCATTAAGTCGTCATTTCTTAATTATGTAAAATAAATCATTTCTTTGTGCGTTTGTCAGTTAATTAATAGTTCAAGAGAAATAGCAAATTGCTGGGGTTTTTTATTGCATTTTGGTTTGTACATCACAGATGATCATCTAATTGCCAGATATAAACATTTTTGAACATTACACTGTAATTAAAGTCATTTTAAGTGGTTTGATATGAAAAGCTTCATTTTAAGAAACTTAGAACAGAGTCACAATCGTTTACAGTGGTGGTGATAGAAATCAGAAGTCTGAAGAGTTTAATGCCAGCAAGTTATTACATAAAATGGTAATGAATAAGTCTGATGCCTAAAGGTTTTGAGGTTAATAATGTAGTGAGCTACAAAAAAAACAGTTGTAGGGTATTTTAAGGAAAATTTTTTCATTTTTACTTTGCCTTAGTTCTCTTTTTAGCGGGCGGGTCAGGGACGCTA
Organism: Arnoldichthys spilopterus; assembly: GCA_037974385.1. Classification (NCBI taxonomy): domain Eukaryota; kingdom Metazoa; phylum Chordata; class Actinopteri; order Characiformes; family Lepidarchidae; genus Arnoldichthys; species Arnoldichthys spilopterus. The sequence goes on along the minus strand of JBBPDA010000081.1, from coordinate 17,360,111 downwards.
CGTATTTCCGCTTGTACCTGCATGTCTTACTCTGATTGGTCAGATACTTTGTACGCTTCAGCTTATAGCCCGTGATCTGAAAGTGGTGTGATCTCATTCTGCTGTGTGTGCGGAGAGGGGAGGTTTGTGTTATTTCAGATTGGGGTTTTTTTTTTTGTTTGTTTTTTTTTAATGCGTGGTGTACTATAGTGTTGTCCGAGCTAGCTTTGTTTTTTTTACGCTGCTTGCACAAGTGGCAATACCGCAGTTTTATTCGGTGATGGAGACGCGCTGCGCGGCCACGTGGCGACGGTAAAGCTTATGCTCGCCGTTTACTGCTGAACTATTCCGTTCTTTATGCTTTCATTTAGATGTGCGTTTTCGGTATAGCGTCTCGTCTCTGAGCTGTGCATTCGAAAAGTTGAAAAGCTAACTTGATTCTTGCCCTTATTTGCTTTTTATATAGCCAATGTGTCATATATTGATAGAGCTGAGTAGCATGTGGCTCCACATGGCTACCAGGTCAGTCAAGAATAAAGACAAGTGAACCGGAAAGAAACGTTTATATTTACTTATTCGGAGACTGAAACCGTATGAATGCAAATAGATTGTGAGGTTCAGCTTCACGACAAACGTAAATGCCATATCTACTTTGAATGTGGGGTTTCTCATGAACCGTGAGTAATTCCAGTCTTTGTATGGCTAAGATCACAGCCAGGTTTGCTTTCACCCCTGCGCGTCTAATTGCGGGAGTGACAATGAGGCCTGGAACATCGTGCATGTCGTGAAGATAACTTATTTTATTTAACCATGGGAGTATACTTGACTGTATTTACAAATGCAAACGTGTTTTCTCCCCTCAGGATGCCTGAAGGTGCCCGTTTTGTCGGAGGCCTGGTACGTTTGGCGCTGCAGCATGGTAGGTGGAGGACTCCCTCATTAGTGCTGTTAATGCGAAGGTCGTGTAGTTTCGGTCTAACTACCAAAGCGTAATAGCATTCACTTTAGTACAAGTTAAAATTTGATCTGGCTTCGCAGTGAAAGTGTACAAATAAGCCTGTGATTTTCTGTACATGCTGTCTTAATATGGGTGGATAAGAACTTGAATGCCCAGGATGCATTGCGCTTACAACTAGAGGCATGCATGGAGTGCAGCGCACCCTTCAGGCGCGGGAGTGTAACTCCTATGGCGTGAGATTAATTGGTTAAAACATTATTCTTTGTAGATCTATGAAACTATTAATGCATGATAGGATTATTTGCTGTTTTCTGGAAACTCACCATTTTGTTACATTTGGGGTTCCCCCCTATTTTTTGCTAGAAATTGGCAGTTCAAGTTCTGTAGACATACTGTCTTCTGTACAGACATACTGCCCCCCTCCCATAATTTGGTTGCCTGTCTGGTATATCTGAACCACACTGTAGTGTACATGGTGAGAATTTTAGTTGCCTTCTATGTAATTTATAGGCAGTGGTAGCCTAGCAATTAGACACTTGCCCATGATCAGAGCGTTGCAGGTTCAAGTACAGGCCCAGGTACCCCTGAGCAAGGTACCGTCCCACTACATTGCTCCCCAGGCTCTGTTGATGGCTGTCCACTGTGCTGCATGTGAATGGATTAAATGCAGAGGTCAAATTTTGTGATAGGCTGTGTTCACAATTGGTCAGTTTCGCTTCATATATTTGCTTGCTCTTATGAAACCGAGCCTTCTACCTAAACTTGTGCACAGTACTAGTCACAGCTTATAAAAAAGTGGGCTTTAGAACTAGTACAGTGCAAAGATTACAACTCCTCTTCTCTTGCAACTCACCGCTGTGCTCACACAACATCGGTGCTACTTATGAGAATGGACACTACTTTAGGATTCTTTTAAATTATTTTTGATGGATGAGCCTGTTCTAACCCTTGGACTTTCACTTTTAGGTTTTGGGTAGACAACTGCAACAGGTTCACCCTACCTTCAGGTAATACTCTGATGGTAATGGTTTACACTGATCATTTGTAATGATGACTGGCATTTTTTTATGTTCAACTGCACTTATGACCATGAAAGAGAATGCCTTTCTGAACAGTCTTAAACTACACCATTTCAAGAAAGTACATTTATGGAAGGCAGAAATGTTTGCTTACTGAGGTAGGCTGTATTTTCCTATATCTTTCTATAGAATGTAGGCCTGCAGCTGTGGATGTGAAATTGAGTAGTGTGCTTCAGCCCATTCTTATAAATGGTGAGTAAAATGTGACTATGCTTTTAAATGTGAACAAGTGATTTTACTGAGGTCTATCCCGACTGGCCCCTCCCAGTAGAGTCATGTCGTTGGAAATGCCTCACAGATTAATTTTGTAGTTCTAGCTTTACCCATAGTGCTACTCCCATTAATGCTGTGGGCAAATGCTGCAAGACATCAGATTACTTTATGATGCTACTCTCAGCTGTGGTGTGCCATTCCTTAATGTTCCTCCTCTTTCAGGTGAAGTGATCTGCATGGCCAGAAGAGGGCACACTGTGCTGTTGCTGGTGAGTGGCTGTTTGCACTTTGAAATAAGTGCAAGATGAGCACTGCGGTATCTGCATCCAGTTGTATATCTTGACTGGACTGTTCAAATGCCAGTGCAAGAGCAACTCATAATTCCCATAACGGACCTTACCATTATTATGTTGGGTTCTGGTGATACTGAGACAGCTAAATGGCTTACTTCAGATCTAATGTTTGACCTTGCTTAACTTCAATTCAGGACTACTAGAATCAAGGCCTGGGTTGTCATTGGTATGACCCTAGATGAGTCAGCTGAATACAGTTTTTGACCACGTGCATACAAAATACAGGACTAGAACTGGCCCAGTTTGCTGTGTTTTATTACTTGAGTGGTGATCCTAAAGATGCATGCAACATTCACTCATGTACTAATGCTGATTTTGTCCAAACTTACCTGAACCTAAAGTTCATCAGTAGCTGCGTAGACGAGAGATTTCCTTGGTCATTGTGTTAACATTAGTCTCACTTTCAAAGTAATTTCTTGTGTATGACTTTAATATTGCAGACTAGTTGTGACCTTCATTGATTTGCACTCATTTTATCAAGCGGTGCCATTCTTTTGATACGGTTCCTAACAGCCTTGCTGACTGGCTATAGTAATGGCATGTGTGGTATGTGAGGCTTCCAGTGACAGTCAGAATTCGGCCACATGTCCAACACCATGCCCCACCCTACATTAAGCCAGAACATAATGCTGTGTTGTGACTTGACCCTTTAGAGCTTGTGTAACATGAATTTAAATGCATTTGTAGCTGACCTGTAATTATCTTCAGGTCCAACTTGGGGTGACCGAGTCATGGAGAAGAAAAGGATCAAGAAAGGTTGGTTGAGTGTTTATCGCTACCCTTGCATTTGTATTCTAGTGGTTGGTCATATACCAAGGCTTTAAGAAGGTGTAGTTTCTTACTTGCTGTGGACATGACCAAAAACTAAAGCCCATCCCATTAAACTTCAGTTTAACTGTTGTGGTTTTCTGGGAACAACTTTAACACTAGGTGTAAATGTTAAACTTTTTTTTTTTGAGTATGGCATTAATGTTCCTATGTTCATTAGGACTGGGCTTGGAGTGAGCACTCCTGTTGAACTGACTGATCGAAGAAAGGTGAGATGCTCTATATGCCTCATACGGATCACTTTCAAAGGGGATCAGCCATTTGCTACCGCTGGCGGTCCTTAACGCAGTGATCCCATATCATTGCTCTGCAAGAAGTGATGCAGGTTTTGATCAGTGAGAGACCTGCTGTCTTAAGGGCAACATAACATCTTGTTGGTTAACTGGTGATCCTGGTAATTTTGATTAGACGTTGATCTTCCTGTGTAACAGTTTGGTTGAAAAGCACTACCTGTGATATCTTGACTGCAGAATGCAGTCCCCATATAGTCATTTTGTTGGCCACCAGCTGCTAAGCAACATCAAATGTCTGCATTTCCTCAAAGCTTCTGCTGTAAATGCTTAAGAGTATTAGAAAAGGTAACATGGCTGATCCTATGCAATGAGCAGATACATTTACAGGCTTTACTAGCTCCATTGGCTTATGCTAGCAGGATTTTATAGTTTTATGCCTCACTTTACAGCAGCGTTGTGGTGGAACTACTTTAGTGTTTAGGCTTTGCTTTGCTATAAAGCTTTAGTATAAATAATAAACAAAATGTCTAAGAATGTGTTAAAATTGTTGCTTGAAGTCCAGTTCTGTAACCTTTTGGAAGATGGTGTTGGTTGTTTAATGTGTAGATTCATTTCCCTTCTTATTCAGCAGAGGGCAGATGAAGACTGAGCAACTGATCCTACAGAAGAGGCCCAGGTTGACCAGTTTCGCAAACCATTTGTATAACTTGTCATGAAGTCTGTTAAAGGCAGTGAGATCTGTACTAATTTAATTGGATTGTTCACCATTCTACATAATTGGGTTTTTGACATTGTAACATTTGATGGGATATTGCTTCTGCTTTAAGTCAGTGGACCTAAACATAATGCATTCGCCCACCTGCTTGCATCACCTGTGTCAAAGCAGCTTCATGATTTTAATAAAGTATGTGGCCATCTGAGAGCATTGCACCATTCTGTAACCTCTGCAGTTAAACTGTAGTGCTGTTTTAAAAGATATCCTTTCTAATACAGGAACTGGGTGATGGCTGCTGCATTTTAAGAGGGAAAACAGTTGTAAATATTGAATCTGCATTAATAAATGAACAATAACTGAACTACCATGTGAACTGTTTTTTTCTTTAGTTTTGCAAATGTTTGAATAAGCCATTTTTCATAGTGTTAAAGTTTTTTTTGGGGGGGGGAGGGGTCTTCCTTTGTCAGTTAAGTCAGTGTTTTGCTGACTAGGGCACTTTTCTGACCATGGAAATACAGGGACTCCAACAGCACTGAGATGGGTGCAGAGCTTTTAGTTGCCTCTCATGGACTTGGTTCTCAGAGTTTCACATGGAGTCATGGGACACAGATTAAAGGCTTCTCTTCAGAGAGCACAGCACACTCTTTTTCCTCAAAGCCTCTGTTTGGCTCCAAATGCCATTTAAATGTTCTTGTTACAGAGGACGTGGCATACCCAAGTTAATTCATTTTCTGTCATGGGCTACATTAACATCCGCCTGTGTATTAAGAAGCAGTTTGTACAACTGGTGTTTTTTTTCCAAGTAAGGATATGGTAATTCTGCTTCTATATAAAAATAAGGGTAATGGTTTGACATTCAAACAACTGCTTAGTACTGTGGTTTGTGAGCTGCACATTGTAATTTATAGGGTATTAATGACTGCAATCAAAACTATTGGCACAAATATTGAATTTCGATATTTTAAACTAATAGTTGAGGTAACTATTTTATTCACAGCATAATGTTCAGGAGATCCTGAATTATTAGTGTTTGACATGTAGTCCTGGTTTCTCCCATTTACAATAATTCTATATCTGCAATTACAAATACATGAAAAATCCCAGCATTGGGCCACAATTCCCAGATCAGTACATTCTTAATGCAAACAGTGTTCTAGTGCTTCAGTAAACCCACATCTTGTATGTCGTCATCTTATGGTTTAAGTCTGGAAAATGCACATGCCTTAAATCGAATTGCTTGAAGTGTCCATGTGTGGTCAATACAGTTAAAACCTTTCTCTCCACAGTCGATGTGCAAACAATTCTTCACACACAAGACAAAGAATACTACAGGGCCTTAATTAGCTCCTGCTTTTCATGCTCGAGTTGTTCTGCCAATATAATCTCAAGTTAAAGGTCTTGCATTTTACAGTCTGCTGATTTGTGTTTTCTCCAACTCAGTAATGTGATTTCAGGAAATGTTGCTGTTGAAGGGAGAGATGTAATGGTTGAAGTTTATGCTCATTAACTGAAAAAAGCAACGCTGGTGAAAGTCTGTATTGGTGCCAAGAAGTCCAGTCTGTCTGAATGGTGATCTTCAAACCAATATTCTTGTGTTGTTGATGTGCTTTTAAAAATGCTTAGTGAATTAAACTAAAAGCTTTAAATAAACAATTACATTGGCCATCACTTAAGGGATGTTCTGAGTAATGAAAACCAAAGAATTATACAATGATCAATGTTGGATACTAAACAAAAATATCTCAATAAAAATAGCACTAAAAATGGTTTTAACCAGTGTGTGCAGTCATGAGAGCTGCCAGCTCAGGCCTATGAAGTTCCAGGACAACCAAAGGCTTGATTTCTTGCTACATTCAGTAATGGTTAACTGCTCACAATGACAGTGAAAGTAGATTGATGTTAGTTAAGCTACAGAACCATAATCTTCTCAATTATGATGTGCTACCTATTGATTTAACATGTCACCAGCACCACGCCTTTCTGAAACCGTTGTCCCCATGCTCAGGGTAATCCGATCCAATCAGACATACTCTGCATACAAATGGTCAGAGGTGGACAAAGTACACAAACTCCAGTCAAAGTATAGATACTCCTGGTCACATACCATTCAATCAAATTCTTACTGGAGTTAAAGTACTGGAATAATTGCTTTCAAAAATACTTTAAAAACTTTTTAACATCAGAATTATGTACTTGCCACATTTGCAGAACCTATTGAATTGCCTGACTTCCATGTAGAAACTGTAGAATAAGAAAAATTAGGAATTTGCTGCAAAGAATAAGAATCCAATCAAAATCAACAAAAAGACAGTCAACAATACCCCAGTTTTTTTCAGTTTGGCATTAAAAGAATACATGAGTCATAATGTTGTAGAGTTAGACTGACTATAGTTTACTGTGGCCTGTCACATTTTATAAAAGTAAATGTATCTGTGGATTTTAGAGCTGTGCTTCAAGGTAATGCATAATGGGAAATTTTATAGAAATGCAGTGGAGCCGAATAACATTTTTGTCTTTCACATGTAAAGATTTCCCAAAAACTGGATACTCAAGTAAAGTACAGATACTCAAACAATATCCAGTCATTAAAGATACTTTGTTACTGTCAGCCCCTGCAAAATGGTTTGGTTGGCTGAAAATAATTAGTTTGAACATAAAAAAATGCTAACATAAGGAATTTCTTGGATCCCATGGCATTTTGGGAAAATCCAGGACGGGTGTATAAGTTTAAACATGGCTCAAATTTTAGGACCAGAACCATTTGTTTTCTAACAATGACTAAACCCTATCATGTTTGTTGAACAGTGATAAACAGTTTTGCTCAATATTCTCTGTGGAGAGAAATATATATACCGATTCATCTTCTTGACATAGTTAGTCATCAGGCCTTATTGTCCCAGCAAGGCCTCTTTTTTTCTTTTTTGCAGACTGACTCAGCTTAGCTGAATCACTGCTGACATGTAGAACAGCATTTTTCCCTCTTCAGCAGCTGACCTGTCTTGAAGACAAAAAAAAGAGGCTGCTCTTCTTTGTACCTTTAGGCTTATCAGGGCAAGAAGCCCACTCTATTCATAGAGCTGCTCTAAATAAATCCTACAAGATAACTGGCCACACTTAAAACATGCGTGACCCCGAAGCTTCATGTCATAACTTCCAAGCCAATGGGCTTAAATAGCACCAACCACTTACTGGGCATTATGTAACCTCCTTGAATGTGCATAGTTGTCTTGTGTGGTTGAAGTCAGAAGCCTGAAATCTCATTGCGTGGTGTGGTGTCTGAAGAGAAAACACACATCTTTAACGGATGGCTGTCATTCGAACTGAACAATGCTTGGTTTAGACCTTTGGGAGGTCAGAGTGGCCTCAGGATCTTATCACTGCTGCATACAAAGAATGCTTTTTTATGGCTAACTGGGCCAAAGACCCTGATTGCCAGCTTGACACAATTTTGTGAATTATTAAACCAACAGGTACTTTTTTAACATGGTGACGTATGTTCAAAGGCTTGTAATGCGGTACATTACAACAGCAACTTTTTACCCAAATCCAAGACTTCTAACATTAAAATAATAGTCAGATCTTATATTTAAATGATGAGCAAATAGATATTATCATGATAAACTTTGCCAATGAAATGCACTTATACTTTTTTGAGCATAACCTAAATATAATCAGTACTTTTAGAATTGCAAGATTTTTAGTACTGTTGTTGGTTTATAAAAGTTAAAAATGATTGAATCATGAAAAAATCGAATAATAAAAATGTATTTTTAACATAATGCTCATGTTTGTTTTTCCATATCGACTGATCAAACTCAGAAAAATTGTACTGTGGTGTTCTTATAAAGTCTCCTGATATATTTTCACAATGTATCCCATCCCTAAGTCAATGGTTGGCCAACGACATGAGTCATACGAAGTACGTAGGATATTGGCTCACATCAGAGTTTATAGGCTCAGAGGAGTCCATACTCATTAAATGTGGGACCTCTAAATGATATCAGGTCCACTTTTGCAGGATTCCACTACAAATATTACAGTACATGAAAGTGACTATTTGTCATTGTGAACACACTCACGCACTACAACGAAATGTGACCTCTGCATTTAACACATCACACGTGGAGCAGCTATCATTAACGCCCTGGGAGCAGTGTAGCGGGACGGTACCTTGCTCAAGGGAACCTCAGTGCTGCCCGGGCCAGGACTTGAACCTTCAGTTCACAAGGGAAAGGTCCTAACCACTAGGCCACCACACACATTTCCTGTGTGTTTTGGCCTACATATTGGGTCACCCAGCAGGATTTCTTAGTTAGCCAGTTTACCTAAAACCATACTTAAGTTGATCAACAGACACGTCCCTCAGCTCTTTTCCAGTTGGCTTGAGTTTGGGCTTAAGTTATCTATCACACTTCAGTTATCACACACAGAATAACTCAAATTCAGCTGGTGCTTGTTTTGCAACTCCTTGAAAGAGGGGTGAACGTGTATTCAGTCTTTTCTAATTCAGTATCATTGTTTTAGAGAAGATGGCTTCTTAGCCATATTATCTGATCCTCTCCTTAAAGGTAAACAGCCTTCACAAAGAACTGAGCCCTTTCAATTCTGATCTGAGGCACAATGATCTAATTACTAATCCTTTCAGAACTTATTCTACACTCACCTTCAGAAGTAAGCTGCTGTAAATGAGCTGCTATTCCTTAGTTCTTCTTAAAAGTAAAAACACTTTTAAGTTGAACTTTTGGGTTTTTTTCCCCAAAATACTTATATGTACTCAATCAGCCTTTATTGGTGAGAACTTTTCCTTCATTTCACTCACATTAATTTCTTAATTTGCTTTAAGTTCCACTGTTACTGTTCTGCTGTTGCTCATATTTCTAACTTTGGAGTTTTAGCTTTACTTTATAAGAGAGTAGCCTTTAAAAAACTGAGTAAATATTAATATGAGACTTTTGCTGCAGAAAACATTTGCTCAGTTATGATTTTAGGCTACTCTGTCTGCTGGGCTCTCTTCAGATCCTGACATTTCTTTTTGACAGTTGATTATAGAATTGTGATGTTTTTTCTTTGGATATATATTGTGTTGAAGAAGTAAACACATGTTACATGTGTGTATTGTTTTAGTCCCAGTTGATTTTGTTTTTCTTCCTGCTTTCTCCTACAGCTTCTCACATACAGGTAGACACATGAGAGTAAATGCTCTATGGTGGCAGAGTTATTTCACTTTAGTAAAAAAAATGAGCCTGTTTATTTCATACTAATGGAAAATATATTAAAATATATATTTTTATGGATTTGGATAGGAATTGCAAAGATTTTTCTGTTTTCTTTTTTAACAAGCATAAATGACACATGCACGATTATGCTATGACATTTTTCTACAGGCATAGCAAATAAAGACACTTGGTTTTTATTAATCTGCAACACATTGGCTGATCATGTTTAAAGCACAAATATTGGCTGATGATGGATTGTGCATGCCATTTTAAAAAGTATTGGTATATCAGTATGGTTTCAGGAAGTCAGCCTTGGGATTACTTGGTAATGTGTCAAAAAGAAAATTGCTGATAAGTTAAAAATGAAATATGAAATAAACCTGCCTGCCGCGTCAACTACATTTCCCACGATGCAGTGTGCCTCGGCATGCCCCGCCCCCTTTTTTTGAGTGGCAACTTGTTTGTTTCACTGTAACCAGCTGCTGGACCGATCCAATCCCTGTCGGAGTGGAAACACGGGGGCCGACAGTCCTCGCTTTTTTTCTCTCCTCCCTTTCCCGTTTACCTCGTTGCGCTTTGCTTTTATTTCACCCTGCTTCTTTCTCTCTCTGTCTCTCTCGCTCTCTTTTTTCCTCCGTGGGCAACTTTTCTTTCCTCTCCCCTCTCCCTTCTTTTCCGCTCTGTTTTTGCCCTTAAGGTTTTAAGAAACACTGTCCATTGCCTTAAAGCGCTAGTTATTTATTTATTTATTTATTTTTTCCTTCTGTGTTTTTTTCATGAACAAAGAATAGACGTGTGTGTGTGAAAATAAATATAGATATTTTAGATGTACCACAAATGAGAAGGCGCAAAAGATGGAACTGCACATTTTAGAGCACAGCTTGAAAGTAGCTAGTATAGCAAAAGAAGGCATCCAGATTTGCACTCACGGATTAATCAAACTAGCTTTTCTGCCCTCGAAAACGAGGTAAGTAGCTCTACTGCACGCCTGCACTGTCTAAAGCTAAAGTGTATTTTTGGTTGTTGTTGTTGCATGAACAGCCTTGTTGCTAACGCAGAGTTCGTGGCTAGTGGTCCTAGCGGCTAAGCTACATGTTCCTGCGGTGTAAAGCAATTTCGGAGCTGGCTTTAACTTCATTACTAGCTTTTTCGCACAGAAACGAACATCCCGTCTTCGCCTCGTTGGTGAGGAAAAAATGGCAATTAATTATAATCTGTCCTCTACCGGCCAGGTCTGGTGTTGTTTTTGCCAGTACCCGAGTTCATTCGACGTTAAGGGGGGTGTGTACGTGCGCACAGCCCGGCGCTGTTGTTTTTTCCTCCGTTTGCTTGAAAAGTACGCGGAGTTGGTGCCCCTGCTAGCTTTAAATCTCAAACTTGAAGTGTGTGTCTGTGTGTGTGTTGTGTGGAGCCTGCTGCTGAACGCCTGCTAACAGGCGATGGTGCAGTCCTCGTCTCCCTAACATTGTTCTGCTCGCAAAACCCATTGCTGCTGTGCCACTGGTCATCAGCAGCAACACCGTCCAGCACAATGACCCTTTTTTGCCTGCTTACCTGCAGAGAGAGTCTTTTCTGTATGTGCACACACACACTATATCCCACTGCCTCCCCCCATTGCAGCAGTGGAATTGTACTGGCCGCTGGGAAAGCTGTAAACAACTGCAGTGCAAAAGAGTGGGGAAAGTTAGGGCCTGATCATTCGCACAGTTGGCCCACCTTCACGACTTTAAACCCCCCACGAGCAAGTCTTGCATTAAGCCAGATGCATGTAATGTTGCCATCGACATGACTTTTATTTTGCATGTCGTTTCTAGGCTGAGAAGGCTCAGTGGCAATGTGTGATTTAGGCCCAATATGACAATTATTTCCTCTTTTTATTGTCATAATACATCACATAATTGCATCTTGAGTATATTGATTAAGAACTCCCTGGATAAATGCACATTTTATTACTAAAAGAATCCTTTTTAACCGAATCTAGTCAAGTCCAGCTTGAGAAACGTTAAATAACGATGTGAAAATGCCTTTAAATATTGCAAATAATAATGACCCCTGAAATGTCAGCTGAGGATCTGAACTTTAATTCTTCAGAATGGTTCTTTTCATCGAGAGGGATGTCTTTGTTTGCAGTGGCATGGTCCTTGAGGCCTTGTACTCTCAGGTTTAAGCCACAGTGGGGTTTATAAAAGATAAAGACCCCTCCCACCCACCACCACCACCACCACCACCACCACCATCATCCTACTACCTTAAGTCCATACTATGTTGTTTTTGCCACTGATCACAAAAGTAAGTGAATACACAGTGGTATTGGGAAGCCTAGATGCAAATGATGTCATATCTTGGCAAAAATGTAATGACAAAATTAATACTTTAAGTAATTTTTATCAGCCAGCTCATGGAAGCAGTCGCAGAAACTCGTCTGCCCGGTTGTGTACTGTCGTTTGCTGAGACGAGGCTTTGAGAGTTAACATTTGAGTGTAGCAGATGAGCAGATGAGATAATGAGTATTGCTGGGGTTGGTGTGTCGCGAAGTAGTCTGTTAGAATAAGTTAGAATTTACTTTTTCGAGTAGCATTGCAGTCATGCTTTGGCAATTGGATTTTGACCCAAAATGAACCATAATGAGTTTGCATTTATTTCTTTTCTTTTTTTTTTTGTTATCGAATATATATATTGTGCTAAAGGAAACATAATACACGTTAAATGTTTATTATTCTAATCCTAGTTGCTTGTGTTTTTTTCCTGTTTGATTAATGTTGCATTGTGTGAGAGCTGGAATACCAATTCCTCTTTAGCCCTTGGCTCAGTTCACACTTTGAGGTCATATTCTGGACAGTTATGGTCAAACATTTCTATTACAAATGTGGATGAAGGGACACTCAAGCCAGATGAGGAAATTCCTCCTTTTGAAAAAGAGGAAAACACGTTTGAGTGTATTTTTGGGGTCAGGCTGTTTGAAACATATTTTCTAACGTCTTTCTACTGTTCTCATGATAGTTTACATTTTCAACTAATTTGATACTTCAAAAAATCATTTTCGATACTCAAGGCAGATGCAGAGCTGAAGGTCTTTTTTTCTCCAGGATTCACACATCCAAATAGGTATAAGATGTTTTTGCAGTGATTTTTGAACAAGAACTGTCCTAATTTGCCTGGAGTGTTCTTTGGCTGTTCAGCTGCGGTTATTAACAACTTCACTGCAGTTTATGTCTCTTTTTTTTGTGAAGATATTACTGGAAATGCACATTGTGAAAGATGTGTCATGCTATGGAGTAGCTGCAGGCCTATGAAACAAATGATTTAACTGAAAAGTTGGGAAGACATCCTTTAAGAACAGGGTGATTGGAAAGAAAATTCGTTTCTAGCCTCTTGTTAAGGCTGACCTAACGGGTGGCAGGCATAAGGGTATTAATTTGTTGGTTTAAGCTCCTCTCTTGCCAGAGGAAACGGCCATTAAAACAAGCTTGAGTAGGGGGAGAGAGAGCCTTGTTTTTCGAATTCCTTCTGCAGCTTGTGGTTTTGCGTCTCACTGTGAACTCTGTGTGTTCAGTGTCTTCTATTGTGTTCACTGCTGGCTCTCTGACTCCTCAGGCTGTGGAATCCGTTTCAAGAAAGAGCCCCTCACACCCGTTTGGCTTGAATGGTAGTCCGCATACAAATATACCTCTGGGCCTTTTCTTCTCTGTCTGTCCATCGGTGTGATTATCGTGACTTGCAGGTGCTGCGCCACCAATATAACGTCGAATTCACTGTTTTTAATAATATAAAACTTATTTTAGTGGTTTTTCGCACAGAAGAGCGTGCATGCTACAATCCGTACCTTTACGTTTCTTTCAGACATCGCTAAGAGTGTTGCAGCAGGGTAGGATGGAAATGACGGCAGCCCAGCGTGCGAGAGGAGGTGTGGCGAAAGTTGCTTACTGTCGCGAATGCTGTTGACAGCTCTCGCTTGTTGCAGCCTTACTGCTTATTTGGTGTCGCTGAAAGGGAAATTCAGCTGTATCGCTCGGACTGAGGTGCAAGATGAAAGAAAAAGGGCAACAGGCTTATCCTCTCCATATACACAGCAGTTTTAGGTTTAGCAGCGATAATACGTAATCCTAGATACTTCGTCAGTTTGTGGCCACGCGACTCAGTTAAACGGTTTAACTTCAGTTATTTTCACTGCACATGTACATATATCAACCTGTATAACTGGCAAACTAGTTTGACTAAATGTGTGTGTTCACACTGAAGGGGGAGGACACCTGCAGATGTAATGTGTGGAGATGGAAGGAACTGATCAAAAAAAACAAAAGAAAACAGCGTTGATCTGGAGCATCAGTTGTTACCATGTACATTACTGGAGATGCATTGGAGTTGGGGGCAGCTGGGGCCTGGAGGTTCGAGACGAGGGTTTGTGACCACTGGTTTAATTCCCTGAACCAACAAGACAAAAAATATGGGAGGGCAGACTGAACAAACCCGAAGGAGACAGCACCTAACCCCCAACTGCCCCCTGTGTGCTCACTGCCTCCTAGTGTGTGTGTGCTAACTGCTCACAGCTCCGTGTGTACGGTTAAAGTGCAGCGACTAATTTCCCCTCGGGGGTTGACGTAGTATCGTTACGTTATAAATATATTATAAATGCGCACATGCATTCCCCACAAAATAATGCCCTACGCTGTTTTCAGTTGGGCTGCACCAGCCTGACTCTGTTTTCAAATCATATGCAGCCCCCGGGGCCCCCAAAATAGCTCCATCATGCCCTTTCTCAAAACATAACGTTAAGACTCCAAATAACCTGAAAAGTGACCTGATTAAAATCAGGCACCGTCTGATCATTTGAGCCGTTTTTGTTTGATCCTGTGATCCTGGCTCAGTAATTGGATTTAGGGGGAGCGAAAGGAACGTATAATTAGGTTTTGGATTCAACTGTTCTATTGAAATGAATTTCTGTCAATAATTAGTGCACCGAGAGAATTGTTATCTGGGATTAGGAAATAAAATCACTTGTTTACTTCTTTCCGCGCGCCCCTGGGAGTGCAGGAGCTAAAAAACGAGGAGCTATGGCATCTTAGCGAAACCTGCTGTGTGAATGAGTCACAGCGTGTTGAAAATTCACAAAGGAAAAGCTCTGTCGCTCCCGTGTTCTGATTTAAGGGCTAAGAAATAACTGCCATCAGGTTTGTGTCTTTGCTACCCGCACCCCAAGCAAAGCAACACGGCCTCTTAAATGAGCTTCTCACGCCTGTCTGTTTCTCAGATATGCTCGACTATGCTCTCTATTTGGCAGAGGCCTGTCTGTAATGTCAGAGGTGTTTTGAAAACGCAGAGAGCAGCACAGCAGAACAGCATAGATGGATTAAGCTCTGTTTAAAAAAAAAAAAATCATTTGAAAAAAATGAGAGTTCTCCCATTAGTCAGTAATCAAAAAGAATATTCAAATATTAAGTGTATCAAACATTACAGTAGGGTTATCAATAATGACAGCCCTTCACTGTGTCCGGCTTATTCTTTGTGTTTGATTCTTCGCAACTGGGCCACAAATACCTTTCCTCATCAGTACAGTGTGTCACCTCAGGGGGCACGGTGAAAGGCCTGTGGCCTGTGAGCTTCCCTATGGCTAATAAAAACCTCCAAGAAATCCTGCCTTTTTTTGGCAGCGTTCAATAAGGAGCTGCTCTCCAGAATCAACAAACTTTCCTGGTATCCCCCTCGGAGGGAAAATAATACAGGGGGTCTGCTAGCAAGGCCGTAAATAAGGGCTCCCCTTGCCCTCTGTATTTCATGGATCGGGTTTTATGAGAGATGTAAAAAGGTGCCTCGTATCTCACCGTCCATATGCACACCGGGCCCTGTTTGCATAGGCAGCTCATGTGACGTATGTATTCAAATACAGGTCCCTTCTGCAATATTTGGACATCTGAAGCCTGGACTGTGTTCGCTTTTTCCTCGTTTAAGGCTTTAAATATGTACATCTCAGTTTTTTATGCTTCACATTTGAGCATTGGAAGAGATCATCAAGACAAGAAGTGCTTTTGTTAAAGAAATAGTTCATCAAAAGTGCAAAAACATGTTTGGAGTCCAAATTTTGTTTCCTGGGTTAAAAATTCTGTTATTGCATTAATGCCACTAATAAACAATATAAGTCCACAGTCCAAGAATGTTTGTGTGTAAATACATGCACAGACATTTTCTTAACCTGCTTAAACAGCCTCTAGAGCTTCATTAAGGTGGCACAGACCTACCAGTGTGGTTTAGGGCATAGTGTGGCTTATTGTAAGCTTTCAAAACTAACAAAAAGTCATTTTATAGCCAAACTCTCAGAACAGATGTTTTAGAATTCTGGGCCTGTTTTTTTTCACAAAGTCAGTATTACATGTGTTGATCTAGAATCCGGTTTTGTGATCATGACTGTCATTTAAATCATTTAAATATCTGATCTTGGATCAGTCCTCTGCAGTCATGGTGTTCACTGTGGCATCAAAGATCTCTGGGAAAGATTTCTGCAAACAGTTCCGTTGACAGTTGACGCCTGCTGTTAGAAACATCGGTTTTGTTTTCTCCAGTGCCAAATTTTTTTATTAAAACATTAAGTGTAACAGACAACGTTGGTTGTTATTTGGGAATTTTAATGGAAACTTCATGCTTTTTACTTTTTTATGGTTAAGATTTTGTAATAAGTGTCTTGGTGTTTTACACCAATGTTATTTAAGGGGATGGTTTGTAAATAAAATGTAATTTACACAATATTTCCACCAATTGGCCAAGACCGAACAAGTAAGAACCTTACTCTAGCCATAGGATTGCGAAAAGTTGCCACAAGCAATTCAGAGTTGTTAATCTGTTAGACATGTGTATGTGGTTACTTTGGCTTACACTTGTGGACTGAAGTACTTGCTAAAAGAAGCATTTTTGTAAAACACAGTAGAAGCCATCTGGACGCCTGAATGTCCTTTGTGCTCCTGCAGACTGCATGCGTATATCAAGTGGGCAAAAATACTCACTGGAGTAGTGTAGACAGCGCAACTATAGAAGCACATTTCAGACACCAGACATGTCCACATGTGGTGAAAATGATGAATGTTCTTCATTGCTCAACTAGCTTTAATGCTCTGATATATGATCAGCTCAACCCCCCAAGGTGTATTTGCACCTCACCCCCCTATAACTAGGTAATGGATGTGGCTGGCCCTTTAGGAGATGAGCTGTATGATAATGTAATTATCACAGAAAACATTTACTTGCATTCTGTGATCAATAGTGATGCTTACGCTTAGGAGTATTTCATCTCCGTCTGCATCTTCACTCGCTCTTCTGTCTCTTAGAGCAGCTCTTATCACTCAGAACATGGCTGTGTATGTGTGTGTGTGCGTGCACCCACCCACTCAGTTCACTCAAGCTCTAAGTACATCTCTCTGTCTATCTACAGATGTAAGTTCTTCAGTCTGACTGAAACGCCTGAGGATTACACCATCATAGTTGATGAAGATGGTTTTAAAGGTAAGTCCAGCAGGTTTGTGTGGTTTTTTTTTTTTTTGTTTGTTTTCTTTTTTTGTGTTTATGTTTTTGGTATTTTTGGACCAGAATGAACGGTCACACAAGAACAACCCATTTCCCTTGTGTCTGGACTCACTGGCAATGTTTGACCACATATTGCTCCGTCAGCCCCCACCGCCCTCCCCATTCGTTTCCATTACGGGTTAACAGGGGCCAAGCTGTCGACGGGTTTGGTTTTGTGGTCGACTGAGTGAGTTCATGTCATTACACGTGGGTTGCTTAGGTGACCCTTGCTGGTCGCCATGGATCCCATAAGCTCTGGGTTTTGAGACAGGTGCAGGTATTCTAGTCGCTCAAAAGTTCCTTTTCGCTGATCTGTTTTTACCCCTCCTTTTCAAATTTTCTCAGACAATGAAGACCTCTTGCACTAGGTTGCGACCCACGTTTGGAGGACATATTTGCTAGCATGTGATAAATGGTATTAGTGTGAAGATGAACCGCGACATCATTTCACATGCAGTACCTGTACGAAGCTAGGCATTTAGACGGAGGCTTATTGACCTCTGAGAGATTGATGATGGCTTATTCAGCGAGCCTTCCAGCCTTTGAGCATATCAGAGTCTCATCAGCAATCTAAAGGCCATTGTGGAAGTGACAGCCTGGTTAAATGGCTTCATTTCTTTTTGAAGGGTTTGGGTGCCACATCCATCCATTCTATGCCACAGTTTTTGGACTGCAACGATTAACCGAAATCACACAGTTCTAGACCGTTATAAGGCAAAAAGTAATGTAATTTACAGGGCTGTTCTAACTACTCAATTAAATTAATAACTATATTAAAAACTCGATGTTAAATCGATTAAAATTAACATTCCTGATAAATAAGCTTTGTAGTTATTTTGTTGTTTAAAAGATAATCAGGTTATTAGCAGGTTAGTGATAATACACTGATAATACATGATTAAGATCATGATATACACATTTTGTGCATTTGTTGTATGTGTGTATTCATATTGTCAAGTAATTTATTTTTGTCTTTGTTTGTTTTTTTGTGCATTTAAGCCCATTTGGATCAACTGACTTCACTCAACAATCCCACACACTGATTAATTATTTAATCATCAGTGTAATTAGTACTTGACTCTATAATTTTATCAATAATGAGCCCCAGTCATTTAATTAAACCTAAAACACTTTATAATGGTCTAATGTTCACTTTATGGTCTTTCACACATCAATACAATACAGGAATTGTAGGAGTGGAAAACACATGTACTGTTTCACTGCACCCTTAAAGAAGAAACGGACTAGTTGATTAGTCAGTTAGATGTCAGTATGTTACAGAATTTCACATTATTTTCAGTTTTGCACTCCAGCGACTTCTCAGCGCTCACTCACTTTTCCCTCTTCCCTTGGCCCCAATCTGTTTTCAGAACTGCCCCAGTCGGAATATCTCAGCGTGGCAGATGCGACGTGGTTGGCTCTGAACGTGGTGTCAGGGGGCGGGAGTGCCACAAGTTCCCAGCCAATCGGTGTGACCAAAATAGCAAAATCCGTCATCGCCCCCCTGGCTGATCACAACATCTCTGTCTTCATGCTATCAACCTATCAAACTGACTTTATATTGGTGAGTCACGGAGAGTTCCTATGATAAAAGCTGCACAATGAAGGACATCCCAGTTTTCTTGCTACATATTTTGACTAATTATGACTTAAAACATTAGTAAACACTTAATGTGACTGTTATTGGTTGTATTTATGGTCCCCTGGAAAGGTGACATTCTTCTCTTTATTGGTATTGTCTCTTTCTAGTCTGCTTGAGCAGTGAGCCAAAACATAATTATCAGCCTCCAGTTAGTTATTGAGTTTACTTTATGTGTTCAGTTAGCGGTTTTGTTTGTCACTTCAGACATGTACTGCTGCGTTACAGCAGTTTGGAGGGCCTGGGGGGGACTAACGAATGATGGAGCTCTTCATAATGAATCTCAGCTTTTAGACTGGAAAATGAAAATATTCTGTCTAATGATATGAGTCTACCTACTGCTCGAGTCGGATATTTTTTTCCTTCCTCCCTCTGGTTTCACTAGAAAAGTTGGTCATCATACCCACCCCATGTAATCTGTAATGAATCAGCTTGGAAGATAGGGATGCACCTATACCAGGTTTTTTCCTACCATTATGACATTATGACACTGATGCCTGATTCCTACATATTGGCTTATAACAAGTACTGATACCTGTGCTAATTTAACAGTGGGTTATTCTTCTAAAAGGCCCCATCACTCTTATTTGGAAACCTTGAACAACAAAATCCAATTCAAAATATGTTGATATACACTAAGGTCGTCATGATATCAGATTTTCTCTGTGATTATTATGGCCAAAAGAATTAAAATGACAATTTTATCATGATCATATATGTATGTGTGCCACTGACTAATTTCTACTGCCACCCCATGTCCGTGATTTGAACCGATAAGCAGTTAATGGAGATTCAGGATTACAGCCGATACTCTGAGCTTTTTTTATTTATACTGCTTTACACAAACACGTAGATACACTCGAAAGCATAATACATGCATTAAAACAACCTACACACTGTTTCTTCTTCATTGCTGTATAACACATTTTGTCATTCACATAACATGCTTCAAAGCAGTACTAGCAAACGAGCCAGTGTTAGGCTAATGAACATTTCAGCCTCTTTAGGATGGTTTATCACAAATGTGTGATACATTTGGAATAAATGCAACACTGCCACTGTTGGACTGTAAACCACGTACCTGCTGGTGCAGAATTATCAGGGTATTATCTCATGTGTATTAATAACGCAATTTCACTATTTTGTTTTTTGAATATCATGGTTCTTGTCAATCCTGGTATATTGCGACACCCCTAGTAGACACTGCACACAGACAGTCAAGATAGAGCGCAAAAATTTACAGGTAAACTTCTGGCGTGTACGCATAAACACAAACGGCTTCTTAGGGCCTGGTAAAAACACTGCTGAATGGACATTTGCATCAGAATTTCTGAGGCCATTGCCTCTCATACATGTTTTAAGCGTACACTGGTCTACGGTGTTACCCTGTTACACTAATGGGAATTATTTAAAACCTAGAAAGCAATGACACCAGAACTCTTTTAGCACCAAAGTCACTGATCGTGCAATTCCTTACCTACGTAACAGCTAGAGCGTCTCTCTCTCTCTCGCTCTCTCGTGCTCTCTCTCTCTCTTTTGCGCTATCTCTTTCTCTTGCTTGCTTTGTCTTTTGCTCTCTTGCTCTCCCTATGGCCTACACTTTCTCCTTGCCCTGTTTATAAAAATAAAAAAGTGAAGCTGATAGTAATCTGGAGGTGGTTATGTAAAGAGGATCAGCGAGGCCCCTTGCTGGAATTCGTCAAAGCTTTCTGCCGGGCCGTTGTTACACTGGGCCAGCTGCTTGAGGTCGAAATGCTAACCGCTAGGGTCTCTTCACACTCACTAAGCTCTTTTTAAAATGTAGTTCTTTAGTTTTTTTTTTTTTATGATCAATACGTAATCAAGCATTCTACTACTGAGTCATGCAAACACCTAATTTGCTATACCATAGCAATCAATATTTGAATTGATAATTACAATAATGGGAGTAAAGGCATTAGACAACCTGAACCAAAAAAATCTAAATAAATCTATGAAGGGAACTGTGTGTGCATGACCATATGTTTAGACCAGTGTATTATTGAGTATAATCACATGATGACTAAATGTCATATGAAGGAGATAATCATGTTAACTCTGTTTAGTTAGCTACTGTATGTTTAGCCAATCAGTCTGATCAAGGAATGATTTAAATGTTTATATCATGCTCTTCAGGTGTGGTGATCAACCTGAAGCAAATCTTTTCTAGAAAACAACTTTACAAAAAGCAATAGCAAAAATATGCAATTCATGTAATTCTGCATATGGGGAAAACTGTAATATTTGGCAGTTCTTTAACATTTAAAGTGTTCTTTAATCTCACAAATCATTTTTTTTCTAAAATGGGGCAACCAAAAGTGTTTTTCTTGTTTGTGTAATATTCAAATATAGTGGCAGGTTGACCATTAAAGTCTTTTAAGAGGGAAAGGAAACGACCTACCTCCCCATCTTGGCCACAGCCGTCATCCCCTTTCCTTCTTCTCCTCACCCTACAGTGTTTTATAAATAGCAAGGCCTGGCCCAAATGCTCTGTGCAGAGGAAGCTTCAGGAGCCAGGCAGAAATAAACCCCTTTATCTGACGCTTTGGGTCTAGGTGACGCTGCAAGATGCTCACTTCCCTTGCTTGCTTGTTTATTTGATTATTTTTTATAATTTTGTATCTTTTTTTGGACAGCACATACGTCATTAAAAGAAACATACATGGAAAGGTCTTTTTTGATGACCTGTTTTTTTTTCATGTTTAGGCCTGCTTGTAGAATGAACTATATTCACTAGTTTCACAAAAGGGCTGTTGTCGGCCTCTGGACTTCAGATGGAAAATGTTTGGGGGGGGGGGGGGGTTTCCCCCTTTCTCTCTTGGAAGTATTTTTGCTTTTCATACGTTAATGATGATCAGATGTAGCCTCTGGGCAGATTGTATTCCTTTGGAGCTTTTATACACTGGCAAAATAGCCCAAGGAGAAAGTAGATCCACAGAGGTTGCCCTTGAAAAAGGTTTTCTCTCTGTCTAGTCAATCTGTCTGGTTTGGGGCTCTCAATTTAGCTGAATTGTTTATCTGAGACAAGCTGCCCCCTATACCCCACCAACTGTAATGTTTTCAGAGTTGTTAGCACTGTTTGAAATGCAAATATGTTAGTTTGTAATGTGATTAAATCAGCTGGTTTCAGCTGTGGTGCGCAGACCAGGCGACTGGAAGCTTGTCATCTCCTTAACTGGCATTGGCTTTACTGGAAAGGTACTGTACGATCAAGTTTTGTAACTGTTATAGCTTTTCGAAGAAGAGTCCAGGCCAGATGACAGCTGAGTCTTAGATTACAGCCAAGCCAGTCAAATGCATTTAATGTAGGTTAGATACAACGAAGAACCAACCATTAGAGTGAACACAGCATATGTAATAAGAGATGGGCAGAGCTTACACTTAGGAAGTATTGGTACTAATGACTCAAACTGAAGTAGACGGACCTTTTTAAAATAGAATAAATTAAGGTTTGTGGTGAATTGTTCCTGTGCTGTCCCCAACAAAATAGGAACAGCATAGTAATTGAAGTTGTATTAGTTGAAATCTGCTTGTCTCCTGAAGTGTGCGCCTTTTAGTATTTAGTATTTTTATCATGATTATGAACTTTTTAGAAGTTTTCGTTGCTTATCTATGCTTTTAATTTCTGTTAACTCATCTTATTTTTAGCGATGTGACATGTGCTTGCTACCTGAAACGGTGTTGCTACCCAGTTAATACCAAAGAAGGTTTACTCAATGTTGTTCACGGTTAACAACAATAAATGATATATTGACACATATGCAAATACATACACATTACTGTCAGTTTGTAATGGGTGTGTAAATGTTAAAAAAATGTATTCACATTTAATAAGCTTTCCAGGTCTCTTTGTAAAGGCAAACATTTGGAACTAATAAATGTTATTGTGCAAATGCAAACATTCTTGTGCTTTAGTGTATAGAGCACTGTGTTAACACTGTAAATTGTTGTGATATTTATTATTATGCTCTTTAGGTTTGTAAAAATAGTATAAACTGTTTGTGTTCTTACTGATGCAAAGCTGTTTTGGGTTCATTGATTTTAGCTTATCATATTTATCAGCACCGTTTGCTAAATTCCATGCTCCACATAATGCGAGTATTTACCTTTTGAGGGTGTAATTTGGGCTTAGGGATGGGCAGAATATGAAGAATATACTATCATGATATGTCATTTACAGTATTAGGCAGACACATCTCCAGAGCAACATACACAAGTGATATTTCAAGAACCTCTGTTACATTACAAATATATATAATAATAATAATAATAATAATAATAATAATAATAATAATAATAATAAAAATTGTAATTATTTTTAACACATTACTTTGTTTGCAACACCTGTTTTACTGTACATATACTTAAACATTTATACTGTAATGTACATACTTATGTTTCTACGTTTCAACTGTTTCTTGTATAGTAAAATCTTATATTTTTATCTTTTTAATAGCTGCATTTTATCAGCCTGTTTAAAAATTTTAACTGCAATATTTCTGCTTGTTAACACTTTATTTTCCATCATTTGCACATAGCATGTAATTGTCACAGGAATGTTCTTTGGGATTAATAAAATTCTTATCTGATCTCATATATAGCTATAGTTATTCACTTGTACATATAGGGTGTTTATTTTTAATTGGTCAGAGTTGAAAGACTGACTATATCCACATTATGCTCAGAAAAACATATTGTGACACAACTTGGAGTAATGAAAAGTATTGTCACATTGCCCATCTTCTCCGACTCTAATCTCCATTATTATTGCTCAGTGTCATGTCTAACCTCTCTTTTTGGCTAATGGCTCTTCGTCTTTTGGCTGTGTGTCCAGGTCCGGGAGAGGGATCTACCCATGGTCATGCACACCCTCTCCTCTGAGTTCACCCTCCTCAGGGTGGTGAACGGAGAAACTGTAGCCGCTAATTGCTCCGCAGTCACCAACGGTTTTGTCAAACCTAAACTGGGTAAGTGGTCCTAAGCGTTGCCCTCAGCCCCTTATAAAGTTTGTTTATGCTCATGAGGGGTGTCAGCTGAGACGAAAGCCAATTAATAACTTAACTATCAACCCCACACAGCTTGTATATCTGACCTCATTTTCCAGCTGTGAGGGAGGAAGGCTGAAATGTGAGTCACCGTACTGAGCGGCGGAGAGATTTTCCCCAAGTGTAGTCAATCGGCCAAGACATGTTTGGTATCTGAAGTCTAGTTTTCTGCTGGAGTTGGGAGGCTACTGTAATTTTTAAAAAAATAATGAAAGCTTATAACTAGCGTTAGCACCGTTTAAATTGCAGGACTATCATCAAACTATCAAACTTTGGCAAAATGATTCTACATATATAATAGTAGTAACAGCTGCTCTGAAGCATGAATTCTGTTTTGTTGTTCCTTTTGTCCATTTTTTTTGTTAACAGTATGTTATACAGTGTCAGAAACCACGTAAGCAAGTCTGCTCCATGCATAGTGTTATGTGGCCTATAAAATTCCTTTAACTTGGCTACGTTAGCCTTTTAGCTCTGGTGTAAAGCTGAGGAAGAAGGTCTTCAGTTGTCATTTCAGCCATATACACCGTGAAATGAAATAAAGTTCCTGTAGGACCATGGTCCAGCAAAATGAATACAAACAGAAACAACACAAGGCTACACCGAGTGCAAAAGGAAACAAGAAACAAGACTTAAAAATAACATGAGCACACAATACAGTATTATAGGACAGGGCAGCATACAGTGCAGCCAACAAAAGCAATAAGTGTACCAGAGTGAATGAATACAGTATTATGAAATACTGCACTCTAGCAGCGGAGTAATTAAATGTGCAAAAATGCAAAGATTTATGAGGTAGGCTTACAGATGTGTGATGATGATGAATAATAATAATAATAATCTTTGTAGCACCTGCTGGGATTTTACTGGTTTAAAGATGCAGCACCAGTACTGTTGACCTGGGATGATTTTCAGTCATTGTATCTTTAACCTCCCACCAACCCCCTACATTTCTCTCTATCCTAGTCCCTCGTCCTATCATTCACCCGCTCTCCAGTCCCAGCAACATGTTCTGTGTGACGAGTCTGGATCCGGACACGCTCCCCTCAGTGGCAACCCTGCTCATGGACGTTATGTTCTACTCAGGCGGGTAAGGGCCGGCGCCCCCATGCCTTTCCTCCTGTCTCACATATGGTCGCCCCTCAGAGCCATCTGCTAGGCCTATTAGGAGAGCAGTGCTGATAGGCATGTGATGCTCTGTAAGAGAGTATAAGACCGAGAAAGAGAGAATTATGCATAGATGGAAATACATGTTTGACCATGCTGTCCATCTTTTTCTTTTTTTGTTGTTTGAGTACATACTTTTTTTTGTTGTTTATAATATTTTAAGCTATTTATATATGCACTGAGCCATGTAGGAGCCATATAGGAACCATGTAGGACAATTATATAGTTGTTTATATAGTATGTCTTTATAGTAGTGCTTTTTATTCTTACAAGGTATATAGTAATGGGTCTAGAGTTGATTCTAAAAGTGCATTAGTTATAAGTTAAAAACTGCTAAACACTATCCAGAATATGCATGGAAATGAAAAAAGGAAAAACACCAACCAGCAATATAAAGACAATACACCAACCTGACCTCAAAGGGTTTACTGCGATATACAAATTGCAAAGCTGAAGAAACAAAAAGGCCTGGACACTGTTGGCCACATGAGATCTTTCAGAGCGTGTAGACTGATTAAACAGAAATGTACTGTGTGTAAGTGAATCCATGAAGGTGTGGAGGGAAAAGAGAAACTTGGACATTGGTGTAAGGCTGAGCTTAATGATGCAGCAGCAGAATTCTGAAGTGTATAGAAGCATTTTAACTGTTAGTTGGTGATGCTTCTCTGTACAACAGTACACCAACCTGGAACCTACTACTTAAGCAGCATCACTCTCAAAAATAAAAGTTCCTTAAGGACTTTTGACTTGGATGTTTGCTTCAAGTGGGAAGAAAAACTTTTTCTAGGTTTAGAACCTTTACATTTTGTATACGTTTTCAGCTTTTAACAAGTTTCTTTACACTCCTCTCATTTTCCTAAACCCTACTGGGCACATATTTTAAGATAAAAGCCCTGAGAAGCAAGCAGGTCTGGCAAAGCATCAACAGAGAAGATACATAAATGACCAACTTTAGGTGACTTTCAGACAGTCCACAGTTTCACAGGATTTTCATAACATGACGGTTCTATTTAAGGAAATCTTAAAAGTTTTCAAGTTACTTATGTTCCCCTGAAGTGCAGGGGTAGTGTATAAAAATGGCCAATGGCTAATACATGTGTTGTTTACCCACTATACTAAAAGCCCACATCCTCCACTTTAACCATAGGCTTTTTTTTTCAGATTGTGATTGTTGTTGATCAGTGATTACCTGAAAAGTCTTCTTTTCAAAGATATAACCTGCACGTACATTACTTTTGATATTAGATGGAGACTATTAGAGGCTATTGAGTCAGCAGCTTAACAGACAGCAAACCTCTTATTGCAAAGTAGTCTCATTTCAGTATTTCTCCTTGTTGCGGGGCTGCTTTTGAATTGTTGACCTTGTTTCAGTGCAACAAGAGAAGTAGGCTAGGTAATTGTCAGGCCGTATGTTGTGCAGCAGTGAAAATCTTTGCTATGCTTTATCTCCAGAGGGAAGGAGGCAGGAGCGCAGAATGAGGATTCAGGGCACATCCGGTTCTTCTCTTTCTCCTTGATTGAGGGTTACATCTCTCTGGTCATGGACGAACAGACTACTCGAAGGTTAGGAGACGTCACAACTAATGGGCAGCTTGATTTTGAGGCATTATTACATCCAGTACATTTTCTTTTTGAGAAAAATATTGTAGTATGTAGTGCATTGCACAGTATTTCGTGTCCCAAGTTTAATATTTTGTCAAGGTCCTGTTAAAAAATTTATTTTTTAACTTTGTTTGTTTGTTTATTTAATCAATCTGAAAATGCCAGCTGCAGTTTACTTTGTGTGGACCTTTTATGATGAATGGACCAGTAAAAATGGTCCAAAATGACTTGGAATATAATTTAATTATATTACTATACATTAGTAATACAGTAAATGTTAATTTTCTGTTCCTGCAAAGTTAAGTAAATATTAAACTTTTGGGGGGTTTAAAAATGTTTTAGCCTAACTTAGTCATCTCCAATTCCGCCCATAAGCTAAGATTCTCCATATAACATGATACCACTCACATTGAAAGGGTGAGGCACCAATGCATCAACTTAAAATGCATCCTAACCACCCAGAGAGAACAAAGCCAGTTGTGCTCTCTTGGACTCCCAGCCACAAATTCATTTCTGTAAAATGTTTTTTGATGGTGTAAAATGGTTTTTGGATAGAATTTTATGCTAGAAAAGTGTGAAAAATGATGAAAAGTAATATTAAAATTAAAAAATATTAGTACTGGAATATCAGCCTTCCATTTTTTTTAGACTGAAAATAAAAAGTGATCTTGCCCAGTCTTACACATCACCCTTTCTCGCTTAACATTCATTGAGTAGTGCTTGCATGTGAGCAGCTACTTGTTTTCACAATCATTGATTTATTACACATGGTTGAATCTGGAATGGGATTACTTATGTCAAAACTACGGATTAGAAACAGGTTTGATTACATTTCTCTGAGTAATTGTCACTGCGCAGTTTACCGTTGAAGCTGATGACCACTGTTTTTTTAAATTAGGTTTCCCAACAATGTCCTCTTCACCAGCGCTTCAGGGGAACTTTGGAAAATGGTTCGCATTGGAGGACAACCTTTAGGATTTGGTGAGTTTAACATTGCAAATAAAATGATCAGCCACAAGATTAAAACCACTGAACGGTGAAGTGAGTTGTATTGGTTAACTAATTCACTAGCACCTCTCAAGGGGTTCGATATCTTAGGCAACAAGCAAGATAGATGGGGGCCTGATCTGATAAATAATGTTTTCTAACATGCATTACTTATGTAATGGTTTGTTTTTTTTAATTAAGTAGTCTTGTCAGTAATAATTTCTTTTTGACTGTTTCCTTTCAGATGAATGTGGGATTGTGGCTCAGATATCTGAACCACTGGCAACAGCTGACATTCCAGCCTATTACATCAGCACCTTCAAGTTTGACCACGCTCTGGTTAGTGCACTTCTTTGGTAATTTAAAGCGATGGTTTGGTGATAAAAACATGAAACAAATGTCCTCGTTTTCCAAATGTAGGCGTTCAGCCAAGATATGTTTGGTGCTTGAGTTTGGCTTAGTTTTTCACTGCTACAACAAAGCTAATGTGGTTAACAAGTAAAAGGCTTCAAGACAGGTGCTAGTGTTTTTTTTAATGCATGTTTTTTTTAAGTAACCATACATCACAGTTTCAGAAACCATGTGAGAACAAAAGTATTTTTAAATTACTTGAGGTATGTGTGATTAATTTAAGCAGATAATTGGCACATTATCCTGGTGGCTACAATCTTCCACTGCTTGTTAGTTACATTAGCCTTGTAGCCCTAGTGCTAAACTGAAGATCTTCAGATCTTCTCTACATGTTCTGGTTTATTTAGTACGTTCGGGGTAAAGGGGAGAACTGTCTAGGTTTGTTTTATCTTTGTCCACATTTGGTCAAGGAAAGGGTCAGCCATCTTATCTTGTCTTTCCAGGTCCCTGAGGAGAATATTCAGAGTGTGATTGGAGCCTTGAGGACCAATGAGAGCACAGGACAGTAGGAGGCTCTCCTCCTCCTCCTGATTGGACAGGAGTCTCGTGTCCCTGCTAGAAGATTGATATCTTAATGTCTCTCTTAAAAGTGCCAAGAGCTTCTCTGGGACCTGTGTGTGTGGGGGGTTTATGGGAGATGAGGGTGGGATTGAAAGACAGGGTGAGTAATGGGGATATACTGGGCAGCGTGCTAGAGGGGTCGCTGTAGTTTTGCAGTCAGCATTGCCCCACCCCTTTTTCCATATGGAACTGTTGTGCCAATATTTATCCCACCCTATTTGCACCTATCCTATATTACCTTGCCTTCTCTTCTACAAGGACCATCAGCTGGTGTGACTACAGTGTTCTTCTCTCACCTCCCCCTCAGCCTTATCTGCTCCCTTCCTTATGCCATTTCATTATGGCAACCCCGCCTGCTGAGGCCTTGCCTCTCCTCCTCCCGAGCACCAATTCCAGAGGTGTTGCAAATAACCATTATGTATTAGTGACTGGGCCTCCTCAATGGAGGACCCACAATGTACACGAAACGTTTTTTTTTCTTTTGGTCCAAACCTTTTCTCATCACCCCCTTTTTTCTGCCCATCCCACTTTGCTTACAGTGCCAAGATACTTGGAGCCTGAACAGCCTCCTTGTCTAAAACCCAAGTATTTCTTTTTCTGTTTTTTTGAGTACAGTTTGAAAGGAGATTATTGCTTTTTGGTAGTTGGGAAAGGACTATTCAGCTTGGCAATATGATCCAGTTTCTGGGGGGAAAAGCTTTTTGTGTTTGAGAGTTTTTGTTTTTTTTTTTTGTGGGGGGGGGGGGGGGGGGGGGGGGGGGGGGGGGGGGGGAGGGGGGGGGGGGGGGGGGGGGGGAGGGGGGGGGGGGGG
>JBBPDA010000081.1:17318539-17330651 GCA_037974385.1 Arnoldichthys spilopterus | reverse complement strand
TGCACAGAGAAAAGTACAGCTGTGGGTGGGTTTTTTTTTTCTTTTCTTCCCCCCCCCCCCCCCCCCCCCCCCTCATCCCTGTTCATGTTTTATGAGCAAGTTATTTTTCTTGTATCCAAAGTACAATCAATAGGTTTTCTGTACTCCAGCTGTGTTGGATTTATCAATTTAGACTTGAACAGATCACAGCTGACTCATTGCTTGGGTTTTTGAGTAGAGCAAAACCGTAGTTCAACACTATCTCAGTTCAGTGTTTCACTTTTCACGTCTTTTCAAAGTTATGAAAACGAAAATAGAGAATTGTGCAATTTACTGTACACTGTTTTAAACACCCATTTCTCATGTAGATTACCTTTTTTTCCCCCTTTTCTGCCCCTTCAGTGTTTGAAGATGTCTTGTATTTTGTGATTGGGAAGAAATGATGGCATGCCATACTATTTTTCTTTTGCTTCTTTACCAAGTCTTTCACCACTCAGCATTTTTCAAAGCTAGTTCCTCTAGCAAGGACAATATGTGGGGAATTAGTCAATTATTGAATGTCAGTAGGGGGCTAGTGTCACAGACACTGCCGTTAGTTTAGGCCTTCTACCCTCCCACCCCAGTCTGCACTTTATTTGAGATCTTACTTAAAGATCTTACTGTTCTGATGTGAAAAAGCGGGGACGGATGTTTGCCCCTTTGAAGGAATCTATTTCTAGAAGGGGTCATTTTGTTGGTCTTAGAGCATGGATGGGTATTGTTTTTTTTCTTCCACAGGCTTTTTCTTCTTCTGTTAGCTCTGATTAGCAGAACCATGTATTTATCAGTGTTAAAAAGGGTGACCTGTTTCTTCTCTGACCATTAAAGACATGAAAACAGTGTTTTTCTCAGTTTGTAATGTTTCTGCAATGAATTACCCTGGTTTGCCTTTGACTTTCCTTGGCCTGTGTCTTTTTTTTTCCCCAATGGAGTTCATTGTTACCATAGAAATATAACTCCACAAGCCAACTCTGAGATTAGTGTCACAGCATTTGTTTCTGAATCATCTCCATAGTTCACTACCCCTAGTGATCTATCAAGAAGATAAGGTTTGCAGAACCCGGTGTAGATGACTATTCCAATAAGCTGAGCCACAGAAGTTTTGAGAACAGGCTGTTTGTTTCTTAATGAATTACACTTTTCTTGCCCCTTAGGGAATTTATAAAAGTCTCATCTAGCTTAAGCTTAAAGTTGTCTGGTTTTGCATCCCTGAATTAATTTAGGTTTAGCAATGTGAGCATCAGAAAGTGTTTTTGAAGAATATACACTGTCCTTCATTCAAATAGTTAAATGCTGTATAGAGCAATTTTGCTCATTTAAGCATGAGACCACATCCCATTTTTCTAGGGTCTGGAAATTTTTTTCCTTTTTTGCTGTGCACATATCAGCAAATTCACTTCCCTTTGTGATAACTATAGTGTGTGCCTGAATTGAGTTTACCACAGCTTCAAAAAAGCTATCACTTTTTCTTATTGCTGCCCAATTTATGAAGAATGTAATTTGCTTTACAAATGGTACTGTAATCTAATGGTCTGCATTTAGTTTGGTACAAATGAAGCATGTACTTGATTCTAGCAGGTCCTTAAATTATCTCCTTTAAAGCATACCATAAGAAAATGCTCTGAAAAAACTTCAATAATCAGCTCTTGCTTAAAGTGTAGTTGATGGCTTAGCTGTCCCTCAACCATATTTCAGTCTATGACTCCTGAACTATGAAGACAATTTTAGCATAGTTTACACATTTCTGGGCTTTGCCACACTAAAGTGCTGCTTCTCAAGCCTGTTCCTAGAGTGTCCTAAAGTTTTCCCTGCTCTCATCACACCTGACCCAACTTCCTCCACTAATGAACAAGCCACCCAGGGCGGTTAGGCGTTGATGTAAGGGTACTTTTGGACCAGAATCTGCACAATGGTCTGATGTTCTTAAATTAGCAGCCTCTCTGAGTTCTCACTCAAAGATCAAATTCATTTCCTTCCAGACCTTCCTCCTAGTTTATATGATGCATACAGTCTACCCTTCTGTGTGGATGTGGGATTAACAGACTCTGGAACAGAGTAGTGTATGTTTTCCAGCTTTGTGTTGATCCTGTGTCAGGTGGTGTTGATCCAGGGCCAGAGTTATTCCTGCATTGACCCATTAAGGGGGGAAAAAAGATCTAAAAACACTATTCTGAGGTACTAAAAACATGGCCCACACATGAACTTTAACTGCAGTACATTTTAGTTCATAGAGTTCATTTGTTGCACAACATCCTTAAAAGAACAGCTCAGCTATACATGCTGATGTTTGATCCACCAATTAACATTTTTTTTCTCATTCAGTATTATCAATATTATCTTTACTGACTGAACCGTCCTTTACCACGTGGAAAGGGTCATGGATCTCCGTCTCCAGAAGGAAAAAGAGGCATCTGGCTTCAGTTTCTATTTTCTCCCCATGTTGCGTAGAGCATATGAGCAGTCACATCTCCAAGTCACATTAAGTGCACTCTTGGCTTGCTTGATTTAGCATGCTGTGCAGTAACAGAGCTCTGCTGAGCATACTAATCCATTTGCAAGCTCAAGTGATGTTGGAGCTCGGGAGGATGAGAAATGGGAAAAATTCAGTCTCCCTCAGCTTGCAGTCAACAACTTGAGCTCATATGATGGACTTGACCAGCGCTACCATGTGGTCCACTCCGCAAGCAACATCAATCACATGACCTGGTACTGTGACCTGAAAAAACAAGCATTTCAAGCCTTAGCACAAACACAACTTATTAGACAGTTCAGTTACCCAGTCAGCTCTTACATGTATATACAAATCTGTTGCCTGGTCTCTAAAACTCAAAACTTAGTCCACATTTGCTTGAATAGAGCAGATTTTTCTACTAACCCGCCAAGGAAAATACTGGTCCTCTTGTTTCCCGATGCCTAGACATCCTCTGACGTTCTTGCCCCAGACGAACAACTCACCACGATCTAAAAATAAATAACAATCATTTAGCATCAATGCCAACATTCTGACTGACCATTAAAATAAATACTCAATCAGACGGTTTTAAAAATATATCAAGTAATCTGAACAAGAAATAAAAAACATGCCATTTGTAGCTTGCTCTGAAAAATGCAATCAACAGGCCTGTGCATTATATCAAACACTCACTAAAAACAACAAATCACTCGAAAAGGAGGAACACACTAGAGATATACAGGTCATGGTTGCAAGACTAAAATTCACCTGTGATGGCTGCAAAGTTAGTGAGTCCGCAGCGGATGTGGGAGACCTTTACTGTGGGATTGAACTCTGACCTTCCAAAAAGCGAAGCTGGCACCTTCTCTGGGATTTCAGACTCAGACAGATTAGGCCCTTTTCCCAGAATTCCATAGCCCCACACAAACACCTCTCCTTCCTCTGCAGGGAAAAACAAACACTAATTACATTTCAAGATCATGAGATTAAATCATGTTATCATTTGATGGCAAATGGACACCACATTGCACAAAAATCCTTGACTGGTGTATAAACACTGCACTTTTCCATCTGTGCAGTGTATAAAAGGTAATGTCATGTGAGAACTTGGAGTTAGCGAACATCTTTTATAGTGCTAAAGCAACTGGTTGCCATGGCAGCAACATTAATTCAGAAGCCTCTGAAGATCAATTAAGTGCAGTTTACAGCTTGCACAAAAATAATCCTATTAAGCAAGTAGCTTGTGAGACGCTGAACAATTTCCTCCAAAGCAAAACACACATGGACACAAACAAGAGGAGCACGGAGCTCACCGTTTAGTACAGCAACCTGTGTTCCTCCACATGCAGCCTGGGTCACCTTGCCTACCCCCTTCAGAGGAAGCAGCCGTGGAGAGCTAACCTTTAGGACACACAGGAGAGATGGCTGACTGGAACTTGTTCCATCATTATCAGGCCATGCAAATTGTCTGTGTTTACATGTAGAGGTTATGAAACTAAATGATTAGTCTCTGTGTCAACATTTCTCCACCTCTATCTAGGTCCTCCAGGAGCGTTTTGGAAAACTTGAATTATTTTGC
This sequence comes from Arnoldichthys spilopterus, assembly GCA_037974385.1. Taxonomy (NCBI): domain Eukaryota; kingdom Metazoa; phylum Chordata; class Actinopteri; order Characiformes; family Lepidarchidae; genus Arnoldichthys; species Arnoldichthys spilopterus. Next base: position 17,326,602 of record JBBPDA010000081.1, on the reverse strand, counting down.
CTAGAGAATGTTTCCCAGATTGTAATGTTTCACTTATAGTTCTTATTGTAGCACTTGTCATCTGTATTTTATGACTAAGAGGAATGTGTTGGTCTTCTTTGTAGCATTCACTTCAGTGTTGCCCTATGCAAGTGAAGTGAAAGTGACTGTCATTGTGAACACACTCAAGCCCCACAATGAAATGCAACCTCTGCATTTAACCCATCACACGTGCAAACGTGGAGCAGCGGGCAGCTATCAACAGCGCCCGGGGAGCAGTGTAGTGGGACGGTACTTTGCTCAAGGGTACCTCAGTAGTGCCCGGGCCGGGACTCAAACATGCGACCTTCAGGTCCCAAAGGCAGCGTCCTAACCACTAGGCCACCACTGCCCACTAAAGTGCTCGACTGTTCAGATTTGATGATATTTAGTGCTTTGATTTAACAGAAAATGTATTTTTCCTATTGCACTTGCTTTTAAAAATGCTCTCAAAAAACTGGATATTAGGGTAAAAGAAGTATGAAGTAACACTGAATAACCGATCAGCCACAGAAACTGGCATGTGTAATATGACAAATGGCAACAGTAAGATAGACTGTTGTTATACTGTTGTTTCATATACAAGGTATACAGAGCCAACAGTTATCCTCTCATCAATTTATGAAAGACTTCTTACAGTTTGTGTAGAACTTAAAGCGACAGCTCTATGCATTTGACCCTCTATACCTTACCTGCGTCGCTTCCGTGACCGAAGCAAGCTGCAGATACTCTGAGTTGCCCCAGCCAAAGAGCTGTCCATCTGTGCACACAGCCAAACTACAGTCGCCATATGTTGTCACCTGCTGGATTTTGACTCCTACCAGGTCCCCCCGAACTAGGACAGGGAGCGCAGTCTTGTTGTGATGGCCTAAACCTGTGGACAAAGGGCTGAGTCATTTCTCTAAAACCCCCCATGTTCCTTGTTAACACTAATAACTTGGTGCTTATTGTAATCACAGACCAGTCAGGACAGAATGTGAAGCCTCTGGGACAGGTGTTCGAGAAAGGAGGATTGGACCGGATGACAGAGAGAATGATACTGGACTGGATGAAAGAAGTTTGAGAGAGATGATACTGACCTGTTTGCCCATCTGCCCCCCACCCACAGGCATACACTGAGCCCATCTCTGTCAGGAACAAACTGTGGTCCTGCCCACACGCCACCTAGCGTACAGGGTGACACATGAGGATTTATTCCCACAAAACTGGCTTCCACAAAACGGGCTTCTCTTTGTTTTGTGAGGGAAGAGAGTAAAAACCTCTTCCACAGATTAGTTCTACAAGGCTTTCGCAAGGTTTTGCAATTCAACTACAATGCTTTATTCAAGGGAACCCTCAGGGCTTTTAGGTCTAAAGATTTCCACAGAACAAAAATATGGCATTAATCCATTTATTTAACTAAAACTCTATAAGCATTTCATTCCACATTTCATGACATTTTGGGAGAAGAATCTAAGCACTCTGGCCCTTTAAATGTATTTGTTTATACACATGCATACATCAGACTGCAACAAGGGTGATAAGGACACAGAAGCAGAAAACACAATCCCCCACCTGAGTAACTCGGCTGTCAAAGCCTTCTATCTTATGAACAAGGTGGCTTCCACTGCAATGAGAAAATGACAGTCATCAATCAGCACAGAAGCACACATCACATTCAACATGGCAAACATCCTTCTCAGTCAGGCAAGGCCACTTTCAGGTTGGTAATTATTATTGAAACCAGGAAAATAATTTCTGAAAATCTCACTATGAGAAAAAAATTCATATGAAAAATATCTAAAAAAAAAACCATGTTTAAATATTTTACTGACCTTATGCACCAATCAGCTACAATATTAAAACCAGTGACAGGTGAAGTAAATATCATTGATTAGCTCTCTACAATGGCACCTGCAATAGCAAAATAGCAAGTGTAAAGATCTGAGCAAATCTGATATGTGCAATGGCTCGTTCAGAGCATCTCCAAAACTTGTGGGGTGTCCCTGGCATGCAGTGATTACCTACCAAAAGTGATTCAAGGAAGAGCAACTTTGAACGGACGACAAGATCATGCACACACAAGGCTATTGATATGCATGGAGAGTGAAGGCTAGACTGGTCCGGTCCAATAGAAGAGCTACTGTAGCATAAACTGCTGAACAAGTTAAAGACGGATCATGATAGAATGGGGTCAAATCACATCCTATTGTAGCTTGCTTTGAATGGGGCGGCATTGCCACAGCCCAGTTAGAGTGTCCACGCTGACCCCTGTTCACTGCAGAAAGTGCCTACAATGGGCATGTGAGCATCAGAACGGGACCATGGCCGAATAGAAGGAGATGGCCTGATCTGATAAATCACTTTTCCTTTAACATTATACAGATGTCTGTGTGTGTGTTGCTTTCCAGGGGGAAGAGCTGGCGCCAGGATGCACTATGGGAAGAAAGCGAGCTGGCGGAGGCAGTTTGATGCTCTGGGTAATGTCCTGCTGGGAAATCTAATAGTCACATGAGCATGAGGCTATTCTTATGCCTTGCCTCACATGTGGCGCTTAAGCCACCTTAAGGAACCTTTAGCTTCCAAAAGCAACCAATGTACTGTATATCTAGCCTCTAGTGTGCTCAAACATCTGCCATGACTTATCATCCTAAACAGGCAAGATTTCACAGGGATGACTGAAACAGCCCACTCTCTATTAGTAATCCCTCAGTAATTTTTTTACTCACTTTAGGCAATTTTTCAGTTCCACCTTAATTTGGTCTGATGCCTGCAGAGAATCTGAACCTATTTAATGTTATTTAAATGAAATTTATTGAACATATTTCTTCTAACTTCAGCTTCAAAGACCCCCCCCAACCCCCCACCACCACCACAACTATCTTGTTGACTAAAGGGTTACATTTAAAACGTTTAATGATTACATGAGCCAAAAACACATTATAAACATTTTACCTTATCATTTCTTTACTGCAATCAAAAAGCCTTGACGAGCCTCCCTTAAAGCAGCCCAAGCTTAACTACTGAAAACAAAAGGCTCGTCAGGCTCAGCAATTTCTCGCCTGTACAAGTTATTTTAAAGTTAGAGGACAGTTTGTTTCCAGTACACACGCACAACCACATTATTCCTGGAGATGACTTCTACAGCAGAATATGTCCAAGCCTATGGGTAATTTGGGGCCAATTTGGTGGGTAATAGTGTGGCGACACATGGTGGACCAACACAATAGTGGCAGGTGTTTTTTATGTTATGGCTGATCAGTGCATACGTCGTGCATTAATGCAAAGAAATTAATAAAAGCCAAAAAATTTTTTTAGACCTGTTTATTCAACGGGCAAACTGAATTAAAACGTAGATGGGAGTAAAAAAATAAAGAAAGAAAACAGTGATCACTACTTTACATTTACAGTAAAAACTGGTGTTTAAAGATTAGAGAATATTTCTAAACACATCAAAGCTAAGTGTAGATCGGTCTTGTGAATGTGCACAACACTCTGTTAGGCGTCCTCCTCTGTTTATGCAGCCTGTCACTAATACACAATTGCAGCTCATTTTCCAGCATGAGTCAAATGTGTGATTCATCTCCTCTTAAGCTGGCTTGAATAATTAAGCTGGGAGTGAACCATCTGTGTGACGTTCACTGCTGCATCACATCTGCTTATTTTGAACACAGTGTGAGGACAGCCAAGTGACAAACCTGTAAACTTCATCCTCAACGATCTTCCTTCCACACTGGCCATAGACATTATTTCCCATGCTGAACACTGAGGAAAGGTAGGGGAAAAATGAGAAAATGTTGGATCTTCAGATCTCACAGCTGAGCTAATGCGTTTGAATGAAAAATCAAATAATTCATCAAAAAGAAGAAGTTCTACTCTAAAAAAAATGAAGGTAAATCTACCAAGGGTCTATACACACAATAATAAAAATAATAATAATAATAATAATAATAAAAAGAAGAAGAAGAAGAAGAAGGAGAAATAAAAAAATAAAAATAATAACAACAATACACAAAAACAACCACTACAGTAACAGATTTAAATAATAGATTTCTAACTTGCAACTGCTAAAAAAAGACAAAATCATGACACTTGTTTCTCGTTGTGTGATGCAGCGCCCCTAAAGGCCAATCTAAATATCACTCCATTCTAGTAGTTTTGTTTTAGTTTGAATTTTGAGAGTAATTTAGAACTGCCAAATCCCCAATAATATTTTACTATCTGGCAGTTATGGTCGACATATTCAAATCATCATTTACCTACAGATACCTAAATGTATTTTAGGACCCATTTTAAATAATCAGATCTAAATCTGAAGATTGGTTCGAATACATATGTTATCAAACAAATTGACAAAAGGTTTTTGCAGTTGCAAAGTCTTAAAATAATAGTGCATTATTTGCATCATTTTCTCAGTTTCATCTACACAAGTGAGCATAAGTAAAGGGCAGTTTTGTTTGATTTGATCACACCTTTTAATGTTAACCATTATGATGTGAAAGTCAGAAAATGAATCAGAATCAGCAGCCAACTTGTCCTGGGCTGTGAGGTTTCTCCTTACCTCCTTCAGAGTCTGTGAGCACCAAAGAGTGCGCCCGGCCACTGGACACCTGCAGGACCCGGGTCTCCTGAGCGTTAGCCAATGGCAGAGACACAGGGGAGGGCTCCAACACATAATCATAGCTTTTATCTATAGAGACACCAAAAAAATACACCGATCAGCCACAACATTAACACCACATGCCTAATACTGAGTAGATGCCTTATGCTGCTGAAACAGCTCTGACTGTGGTGCACTGTGTGTTCTGACCCCTTTTTATTAGAGTCAGCATCACTTTTTAAACCACAGCAGCTCTTCTGTTGGATCCAACCAGATGGGCTAGCTTTCACCCATGCATCATTGAGCCTTGGGTGCTAATGACCCGGTCACCTAATCACCAGTTCTCATTCCTTAGATCACTTTTGGTAGTTACTTTCCAGCCTGAGAGGTTAGTTTTAGCGAGATTAGTGTTATGGCTGATAAGTGTATGTGTAACAACATGCAAGAGATTAACAGCTAATTCACCAGCACTGTCCATTCATAGATATCTGGGTAGGAAGGAGATGCACACGTGAAGATCTATAAAATACACCTGGAGATCAGTTTATCATTATTGACATTACTGATTATGATCAATAATGTTGTACTGTTTTGGAACTATAGCTTCTCCCTTCCATCACATTGTACTAAAGCAGATTGAAACGGAGCTGGAATTCAGATTCCACTCCCAGGAAGGACACATGCATCGTATGATCAGAGGTCTATATTTATCCAATCTCATTACATAAATGATTTGCTTCTAATGAATTATTCAAAATTGTATGTTAAACAGAAAAGATCTTAATTACTGTCAATACTAAACACACAGTCAGGGGGTTCTGCAAGTGACTGCATAAGACCGTTAACATCAAAAAGTTAGCAGCTTGGTTTAAATATTTTATCTTCACATTTCCCCTTCCCTTTCCTTCTGCTAAGATCTACAGATTAAACCCAAAGACAAAATGGACTACAGTTTTGTTCTGTTCTCTTGAAGTTTTCCCTTTGACAGTGAGTTACTGTGTCATGCTTCTTATGTACACACAGGGATTAGATGTGCTTCCTGAAACTATCAAGAAATATGGGAAATAAACTGGAGTTGGTAAGCAAGCACGTTTTTGGCTGCGTACCAAACAGCATATAACACTAAATAGTGCAAAAAAATAGTACACAACAATTACAAATGCATTCAGTGATATTTTTTTTATGTATAGACATGTGTGGTTTGGGATGCAGCTCTATGTTTGCCACTTTACATTTGTCTCCGTGTCCACCTCAATTTTTTTTCTCCTGTGGCAGCAAAGATTTTGAAACACTGGACACCCTCTAACGATACTGGGTGTGGAACAGATGATGTAGAAACAGTGAGCAAAGTATTAAAAAATTAAGAAGTGTCTTACTGCGGTCATGTTGAGTGCGTTGAAAGCCCAGCTGCGAGTCCTTGTTAAGGCCCATTCCCCATATTTTGGTAAGGTCTTTGGTATTAGATGCCAATAATGTGAAGCCATAACCACAGGCTGCTGAAGAGATCTACACAGAAACAGGGTAACGTCATTACCAAAAAATAACAGGCGCATGTACATACCCAGGACTAGTTAAAAGAAAATTAGGCAGATTATTATTCAAAATTTCTTCATAATTTAATATAGATGTGAAGTCATTCAGAGTGTCATGATGGGAAATGGTGCATTACGGAGAAGGTTTCAGACTCTTTCAGAGATTTCTTTATAACAAAGGTGATAGGAAATACGTCACAAAATGTACATTTTATTTACAATCAAAAACAATCCTACAAGTGTTTTCTGAGTTTTACGTTGTTGATCATGTAAAATAGTAGTAGATCAGAGCTTTTTTTATGGTAGACTTATACAATGATCTGCCATTACACTAATACCACCTGCGTAAAATTGGGTAGCTCCCCTTGTCCTGTAAGTTGTGAGGGAAGGCCTCTATGGGTCAGACTATATTACCTGGCATGTGCCACTGATCAGATTGAGTTCTTGAGAATTTAGAGGCCAAGTTAACACCTTGAACTCTTTGGCATGCTCCTCAAACCATCAATCCAGATCCTCAATCCTAAACTATGTTTACAGTGTGGCAGGGTGCATTATTCTGCCATTTTGTTAAGATAATCAGTATCCTCACTTCACTTTTCAGTTCTATTCTAGAGAACTTTCCAGGGTGGTAGAATTAGGGCACTCCTGTGATAAACACAGGTGTCGAAGTCCCATCTCCTCCACTGTTCACAGTTCTGCCTTTTTAAATTTGTCTCGAACAACACACTTCACCTCAAACCTCTCTGAATGATTTTGCTTACATATTAACAATTTAATTCTACATAAATTTTAAAAAAAATGAGTATTTGCACTGTAACATCTTGTCTTATCATTATGAGCACAGCAAGAAAAAATGTTCTATTGTGATCAAGAACTGGACAACTCAGTGGCACAGAGAGTGGTGTTTTTGTCCCTTCACATTCTACAGCTTAAGATCAAAGCACTACCTTCTGTTCCGTATCCAGGCGGTAAGGAGTGAGCTGGCGTCTCCTGGGCTTTTTCCTGCCACTGTCAGGAACCACAAAGCTGGGGATTCCCAACGCTCCTGTGCAGCTGAAGCCCCACACAAACACTTTATCCTTGGGCTTTCTGTGTTCACCTACATACTGGTAGACTGGCCTGTCGCCTGTTGGCTCTCTCCTCTTCGGTGCAGTGTTACCTGCTGTGGCAAATCCACGGCAGTCGCGGAGAAATCCGACCCGGCCACTGACGCGAAAGCAGCTCAGTGCCATTCTGAGAAGTGTAAAAGCATGAAATGACGACTGCCTCACTCCACGCTATGCTGTTACTCAGAAAGCACATAAACGTGTGCACCTAAAAGAGGAAAAAATGAAAAATACAAGACAAATGTAGGATATTGACTCTTTGAGCTTATACAACACTGATGGCAATTCTCACTCAGGTGAGACGCCAAACCCCAGTCAGCTCATCTCCCCCGTTCCCTCAGCAGTCTGCACGCGTGTGTATATCCGTATATTAACAACCAAGTCGAAATAAACACCTATGACCGGTGTCTTTCATCGGTTTCATCGTATTTTTTGTCCCTTTATGGTGTTTGTCAGGCAACTAATCCGCGTAAACGGCAAAGAACACACAAACCGACGACAGAACTGTCAACCTTACCTTCCTCGTTTCTTCCAGCTTAAACCCGAGATTCAGATTCTTCCCAGCAAAACAGTGCTTATATGTACCTGTTTATTATGAGCAAAGTACAGAAAGAGTTGCGTTTACTGTCCTGCTCTACATGCTTCCTGACAGGAGGCAGCCATGACAGTTTACCTTCTGACCTCATACACGCAGCCTGTAAGTGTGTAAAAGGCCGCTAGATGGCGCAGGAGTCCTTCTTTCCTTATTGAGAAAAGAGTGCAACACACTGGGGCTTTTTATTACTTATGAACAGTATAAACACCCACACACACACACACACACACACA
>JBBPDA010000081.1:17298175-17318439 GCA_037974385.1 Arnoldichthys spilopterus | reverse complement strand
TATATATATTATGTGTGTGTGTGTGTGTGTGTTTATATTGGCACGTTTCTATGACTGCCATCATGTGGTAATGTATATGAATGGTTTAATGGAATAAACTGGCCAGGCTTCCCTTAAGTTGACTTTTATTGATTTTTACAAATTTCTGCAGTTATTACTGAGTCTCTAAGAAAAGCAGCAAATAATATTAGTATTTCAAATGTTCCAGAGCAGGATTTCTCAGTTTAGCTGGAGAACTTAAGCCAAACTTGAGAATCGTCCAAAACTAATTCCCCTTAGTTTGGCTTTGAGCTTAGTTCTGGACAACTCTAGTAGTCAGAATTAAAAGTGAGGGCAGTTTTTGCTTGCTTGGATTACTCATTAATAATGAAGACCATGGAATAATTATTAATAACACAGATCATCCGGATCTCAAGAAATGTGACATAAGTGTTTTTCATTTTAAAAGATCTTCAAGTGGATTGAATTGTCTTTCCTATTGCTCCTTATGAATGTGAAAGTGATATGCCTTAGATAGCGAAGAAAACAAATGGGTCCTTGACCAAATCAGGCCTCACCTCTCACTCATAGGCCACATAACTAAACTGAAGCTTGTTATGGACATTGAGAGTAGAACTAATTCACTGGAAAGGACTTTTACATTAGAAAAAGCTGCAGGTAAAAGAGCAAGTGGATTGGCAAAAACAAGACAAATGGATAGTCAGAAATATTCATTTAATAGCCATTAAGAAACTTAAAAACCCAAGAAGAAGACAGGATGTTCTGGAGCAACACTATTGGTATGGTAATCAAACTAATTGCACTTAATATTGTTCTCTTCCAAATGCTAATGCTTCCTTCAAATTCTGAGCAGTTTGCAACAGCAATTCTCTTTACAATATGTTCATCATTATTGCAAAAAATGAAACGTGACTTAAGATGAAGCTTTTAAAACCATTTACTAGTCAAATAAAGGCAAAACATTGTGCAACATGCTGCTTATCCTTCATATAGATGAAATCCCAAGCTCTAAAGATAGTGATCAAATTAGTGTCAGAGAAGCCATTTCCTCAGAAGCAAATTCCTTCCAAGCACATTTCTGTGGAAGCAAAATTGAGAAAAACAAAAAAACAATTTAGTTCAATATTATTCAAGCCAGAGGAACATGCATCATATCAGAATTTACCAGAAAGTGTTTTTTACTTACAGACAGAGCCAATGTGAAGGTGAAGGATGTTGTTACAGCAGTAATCCAACGGCTCCACCAACAGCGGCTCCAGTAGAAGCCACGGTCGCTGTCATACCACTGGTCAACCCAGCTGCCCCTAAATAACAAGAAAACTCTCAGAGGTAATTTTCTGCTCTTCGACAGGAAATACTTTATTTCTTAATTATACCTTATGAAATGTTAAATAGGAGGCAGTGGCATCTTAGTGGTTAGGGACTTGCCCATGAGATCGGAGGGTTGCAGGTTCAAGCCCCAGCGCAGGTACCACCGAGGTACCTTGAGCAAGGTCCCATCCCACTACACTGCTCCCCAGGTGCTTTTAAGTCAATAAAGCATGTAATTTGACCGTGGGGTGGGGGCAAACATTTATATATGACTGTACACACAGCACTGGCACCAGAACATAAAGGAGAATTCCAGCATTTCTGCATAATTAAAGGATTAAGATGTAAATGAAGTCATTCAGCTTGGTCTGATGATCAATGTTCCACTCTAAAGAAACTCACTGAATTGTTTGCAGTGGTGATAGGAACCAGATGTATAAAGTTTAAATTGCCTATTAAAACTCCATCACAGAAAGTTATTACACAGTATAGTCAGGAATGTTGCCTAATTGCTGAGACACAGTTTTATTATAATTTAAGTAAGATTTTAAGATTATTTTAAATCCAGGGAGGTAAATGTAGGGCAAGATAAAGCAAAATTATACCAATTGTATCAGTTTACCAGTATTTATCTATTGTTATATTAAAATTTCAGAAGACACTGAGAGTCCACTAACCTTTTTGGATAGTCGAAAAAAATAGGATATATTTGCATTTTAGACATCACAAACTTATCACTTATCACTACCACTAAAAAGAAATTTCCCCAACAACCATTTCACATTTAACCACTTCGAATAGCTTTGTTTACATCTGAATGAGGGAAAAAATCTGAGAACGTGATGAAATTTTGGTCGATATTTAACAGAGAATTAATTCCAGTTTAGTTTCATAAACTAGGGGTTAAGACCACGTAAAGAAACTGTGAGCTGAAAAAGGTTTTGACATCTCACCAATAGACTGCAGGATGGCAACAATACCACCAGCTGCCACCCCTCCTCCATTAGCAACAGCGGCAGAAGACATCATCGAGGCAGCCAGGGATCCTGCTGCTATGCCACCAGCTGTGAAACCTGCTGCTGCTATCAGAGCTGGAGCTAATGCCACAGTTCCAACTTGAAGAGATCACAGACATTCGAAAGCTGTTAAGCCTAATCCATCTTAGTCAGTCGTACACTTTGTTAAACTAAACTTCTCTTTGCTTATCAGCTGCATTTGATGCAGAGTGAAGACTGTGTAAAACTCATTTCTCATAATGTTACTCAATGTTATTTGTCTTTAAAGATGAAATCTCAAACACAAATATAGCCCACCTGCTCCAGCTGTTGCTGCTACTGCAAAGGTTACTGCTCAAGAGAAAAGCATAAGCTATGTTAAGACACTGAGTATAATTTACATATACCACAAAGGAAACCTTAGGATACCTTATTAAATATGTTGTACAAAAAATCAGCTATGGTCTGTACTTACGTAAGCCCATCGTGTACAATGACACCAAAGCCTGCTGCAGTGATGCTGATAAAGGAGACTAACACTTCCAAAGAAATGAAACTCAACTTAACTCCTCCCACTTTGCATTTGATCTGGGGTTGGGTCAGAATTATCCACCTCATTTCTTCAGTATTTAAAGTACAATTCCTGATCATTGATTTACAAAGACCTTCACTGATTTTGCCATTTAATTTGATTATTTTGTTCATACATGTGTAGTTCATCTTGCCACATTTATTACAAATTCTTTTTAAGGCCTTTTTCATGTAAAAGCACTTTCTTTTTTGTTCCACACAGAAGAGTGATGTTCAGTGTGAGCAAGTGCAGGTTTGTGTGAATGGTGTAATTTTATTTTTTTCAAAGACCCATTCTTTTATATTAAGATTACATCTCCTCTAAAGAAACGAAACTTAAACTAATTCTCGAGGGAATGGAGCTAGACTTCATTTAACTCCTCCCATATTATGTCTATAGTAGGTCTGAGCCAAAGGGGTCACAAACATTCACCTCATCTCTCCCGGATTAACAGATCATAACTGATTTTCTACGGTTTAGTGATTTAGCCATTTGGATCACAGGGATATGATTCATCTTGCCATATTTGTTGGCCCATATCACACAAAAGCATTTTCATAGCTTTTTTCACACAAAAGAGTGATGTGGTATGTGAACATGTTCACTGACAGGTTTGTGTGAATGGTGTGAATTCAAATTTTCTTCAAAACATTCCTTTAGGACAGGGGTTCTCAGATCTGGACCTCAAATCCAATTTCCAGTCCTGGATTTTGTCACCACCAAAATCCAGGAGTGGAATTAGGATTCAAGCTCTGCTTTAGGATGGTATCTTTTCTAAAGAAACGAAACAAGAAATTCTCCAGTAGGTGGAGTCATTTTTGGTCTAACCTCAAGGGGTCAGAAATATCCACCTCATACCTCCAATATTAAAGGACTGAACCTTGGTTTAAATGATTAAAATGTCTTTTTGTTAAGTTTCTTGTTTTCATTTACCTCATTTTCCTGTTTGACAAAAAAACGTGATGCACCATGTCTATTAAAGGCTCATCTGAATCATAAAAATCAGATTTTTCACTGAACCATTCCTATAAAATTGCTTATTAAAAATAGCAGTGCACACTAAGTTCATCACTTTTTTTTAAATTAAAGGAAAACTCCAGATATGATGTATTAATGTATACTGTGATTATAATATGATGCTAATATTCTATAGGTTTCTGATAAGTTGTAGGGCACTGGACACTGTAAGAAAGGATTATATGTTAAAGTCAAATTTAAAGTTAGTTGAATTTCTAATTGTAAGTTAACAGAACTATACAGAACTATGCATTTTTGTGACACAACTAATTCAAAAAGGGATGTCCTGGAAGTTGCTTTGGATGAAAGCGTCAGCCAAATGAATAAATGTAAATGTAAATGTAAATGGATAATTTTGCAGCCTCATTTCCATGTATGACCTAATGGGAGTGACCAGTATATGTTGTAACAATGTTAGCAAGCTATAAAGCAATATACATCTATTTATTTATTAATTTTAATTAGATAAAGTGTTCATATGGGTCTTTAATATGTCTTAAGAAGAACGTCAATGAAGAAGCCCAGATGTTTATTTACTCATATTTCATTGCTGTTATATAAAAATAAAAGGAACACCTTTGTAAAAAAAAAAGGACACCTAAAAGAAAAAAACATAAAGGTAGCTTATCAAAATTATATGCTAATGTACAGTATATAACCACATCAACTTCTTTAACTTGTCTTTAACCTGCAATATGCTTATCCTGTTAGTCTGAATAGCTAAAAGACAACATTAAAGCACAGCAGTGACAATATATTCATGGAATTTACCAGGACTGCTAATAAGGCCAAGCCTGCTGTACCTTGATCTTGCAGTGAGGTGTAATCACACCACACCACACTTTACACGCCCAAGCCATAAAGCTTGATAGATATTTGCTGTGATGAAATAGATGCATTAGAGCTGGAAACCACCCCAAACCCCCCACTGTACAGTGAAGGAGCTCTCCAGTAAGGTACTGAGAGACAGTCTTAAGCCATGCTACTGATAATGAACCAACACAACTTGGATGGATCTTCTTCATCAAGGATGTTGGCTCTTGTCCATCCAGGTTCAGTTCTGCGAGGATGGTCTTGAATCCCCCTCAGTTAGCATGGATGCTAATTCTCCTTCGGGTGTTCTCTGTGCAGCGCTCCATGATGAGTTCATGGCTGGGTCGAGGAGGGATAACCGGGGTTTTCTTTGGCTCATCTTTAGAGAGAGCACATACACAAACATACATAATACACAAACACAGTTTAACATTACAGTGCCTTTACATGTGATCTTCTGGCCAAACCTCAAATGTATAGATTTTTCCCTTTGCCTCAAAAGTAGTCGATCAGCCAAGTTTCCAAAGTTTGATTCTTTAGTTTTGTTCAGAGCTTTGGACTACTGTACCGAACAAGTAATGGACGTCTATAGTCACCAATTACTAATGTGCAAACTGCATGACTAAATCATCAGGCACATCACAGTCATTATGTAATCTCATACGCATAAACCCATCAGCCATAACATTAACACACATCAATCTCACTGACAGATAAAGTTAATAACCCTGACTATCTAGTTATTCCATTATAATTACATAATTGAGGGGGGTATTGAAATATTAGTCAGCAATGAACAACCAGTTCTTGATGTGCTGAAAGCAGAAAAAAAGGCCAAAGGCCAGTTCTTGATGTGCTGAAAGCAGAAAAAAAGGCCAAGCATAAGGATCTGGGCCACTTTGACTAGGGCCTTATTGTGATGGCTAAATAACTGAGTCAGAACATTTCCAGAACAGCAGGTGTTGTGAAGTGTTCCAGGAGTTAGTGTCTACCAACAGTGATGTAAGAAAGGACAACTAGTGAATCACCAGATCATGGGCAGCCAAGGCTCACTGATGCATGTAGGCATGACGGCTAGCCCATCTGGCTAGCCTATCCCACAGAAAAGCTACTATGGTTTAAAAATAAATGCTGACTCTGATAGTCAGAGCCACAGTCTGAGCTGTTTTGGCAGCACGGGGGAGACATACACGATATTCGGGAGGTGATTTTAATGTTATGGCATATAGGTGTATATTGCATGACACTCATTTAAAACAGCTATCAGAAACCACATAAGCGATACTTAAGGAGTGTGATTTAGGTGTCTAGTCTGAATAATGTTTTTTTCATTTCATTTCATTACCTGTTTGCTACCTTTGTCTTGTGGTTTTAGTACAAAACTAACAAAGCAGACAACAAAATCAATATGTCTTGGCTGATCAAAAAGAGTAAGTGTGTACATTTAATGTAAGCCTAAACCTTAGTGTAAATTATTTACTGTGTGCAAGCTGGAGGCATAAAAAATGTGTGAATTATAATAAATTGCAGTAATAAACTGGGGTTCAATGGTTGGTGCTGAATTGGAACCCCATGAGAAACCCACACCCTTGAATGGAAGTTATTAGTATAAAATGCATACCTGTGTCACCATTCTTCTCCACCAGAGCAGCTCTGGAATTCTTCCTTGGCTGGGACGGAAGCCTTCCTCGCTGCTGTAAGAATCGGCGGCTCTGACGACGGTAGGAGTCCTGGCTGATTCGCTGGCGGCCCTTGGCATGGATACTCTGAGCATTGCGTATAGTTGATCTAAAGGGCAAGATAGCAATAATAGAAAAGATGGGAACATAGTATCTTTGGTAGAACATGAAGAACTTGTAGAACTAGAAGAAGATATGGTTTCAATAATGAATTTTTGCATCAGGCTTAGTAAACAAACATTGAAACAGGAATGTGTGATTGGTTGCTTTAACTTGTCTTGTAGTTTATTTCATTCCCCATTGTCCACTTATAACATATGTGTTGATTAATGTATCAAAAGTCAAATTATCATCATATCTTTTAACATGACCAGAAAGAAGAAACTTTAAAATTTGTACTGGAATTCTCAAGGAAGTCAGGAAAAATGTAAATGTTTGGATAAACACTTAAACATCCATAAAGTCTTTAATACATTTTGATACATTTCCTTCCCTACAGCCATGATAATGAATTTTTTATCTTTGATAGATAGTCTGCAGTAACAACTCTTTTTATCAGTTCAAAGTAAATGAGTGGGATAAACTGTTTTAGACTGAATGGATCATACATAAATACGCTCAAGGCTGTGACATCACAGCTGGGCTGTGCAAGTTTACACATATGTGTTGTGGAGTGAATGGTACACAAACCTTTTGCAATATTTACATTCTTCATCACTCTTTTGTGTCACAAAAGCCTTGAAATTTTGTCTTATTTTACATTTGGTGCTTTTAAATATTAGTAATAAATGTGAACTATACCAAGTACTAAGTAAATATACCTCCTGGGCGGTGGGGTTGCCCTTATCACTATGTCCTTCTCAGCCTCCACCTCCTTCTTTTCTCCTGTCCTGCACATGAACATGGAGGGGTAGTAGCCCGTCTCCTCCCCTTTCCTGTCAAATACAGACAAAACTTACTCAAGGTCTTTGTGATTTCATGGTCCCTTTATCCAAGTGTTTTAAGGCTGTGGTTTGGCAAAAATAAAAAATGAAAACACAAGCTGCCATCTACTCTAAATGTAGTCGATAGTTCAAGACATATTTGGACTTGACCACTTAGTTTCATATAAATGCTACTGTGGTGTGTGCAGAATTCCTGGTATTGTCCTGCTGAATTAATCATGGGCTTCACTAAAACGTTGTGGCAGCATATGTCTCTCTAAAATCCTTAGGTGGAGTCTTTAATGCATTCTCTGTTTATACCCTTACATGTTACTGCAATATTTCATAGTTGTTTAATGTGGCAATGTTATACACTTTTAATTCTTATTTTGCCCTTATCCCAGATTTTGGAGTGTTTTGCAGTCATCAAATTCCAAATTCTTTTATATTTATAAAATACTATCCAGTTCATCAGCTATACCATTAAAAAGTAATTTCTGTTTACTTTAAACAGTTCAATAAAAGTTCAAATTGCAGATTTTCATTTTTTTTTTTTTTTTTACAAAATGTCTGGAATGGAATGGAAAAGGGATTTGCATTATTAAGTTGTCATTATTCTTATCTACATTAGCCTCATAGCTCTGTTGCAAAATTAAAGTGTCAGGAGTGTGTAAATTAGAATTTCAAATTAGCAGTGTAAGGGCCAAGCCAAAGTTGTAGAAGGTGAATTCTGTACCTGACCACCCACCAGCCATCCAAAAGCTTATGGATGACCTCAATGATTTCTCCAACCACCAGAGTTAGCTCATCAGCCTCCACTGCTTTGTAGGCTTTAGTGGTTTTGTACAGCTCCCCTATTGAATATGACCATTAGTCAGCAGCAACAACAAACAATTTACCACACTATCATCATACCTGCATTATTGGTACATCTCAGTTCAGTTCATTTGAGATACTGACCAGCAAAGTTAGGCTCAGGCTCCTCTCTCTCATCAGGTCCATCCAATGGTTCTAGATAAGAGGCTGGAGCCCAGCCTCTCTGTGTCTCACACTGGCAGAACCACCAGCCTAGGAAAAGAAGAACCCAGAACATTGGTAGCCTGGATATATTTCAGAAACGAAAAACTCTGGCATTGTCCAAAAACTGGTGCTTTTTGGATCAATATTACAAACAATCTACATTCTTGTCTTACCATTAGGGCTCTTCTCTACAATTTCAACCATGTCTCCAGCCTTCAGGTTAAGCTCATATTTGGAACTCTTGCTGTAATCTGCAATCACTCTGTAGCTGTCCAGCATAATAGGCCCTGTGATTTCTAAACAGAGAGAAAAAACAAATATTGAGATTGAGATCAGATATATGAAATGAATGCAATTGAGATAACTGATGTTCCTCAAAGTGTTTATATTATATGAGTTTGTTTGTTTTGTTTTATTCTGAGTAGCTTTAGCACTGAGGCCAATTGCAATATACTCTATTTCAAATCTTAGACCTAGGTATCATTTTATAAATAAAGGGGAAAAAATAATCACTTTTTTTGGTATGGTGTGACTGGTATCTTACCAGAAGTGACGGTCCTTGCTCTATCCCTGGACGTTACGTAGGTTTCATTTCGTTTAAATCTATAAAAAGAAATGAGATCAGTGAAACACTTGTGCCTTTAGTAATTATAAAAAGTATTTTTTTACATTCACAGTTATGTGTATGAGTTAGCATGGACTCACGGGAGTGGAGCTGGTGGAGTCTCATCTTCTGGTCGTACTTTAAAAAAGCTTCTCACTAGCTGACAACGGGAGATCTTTGGAGGCAGGTTGAGCAGAGAGCGACAGTATTCAGCCAAAGTTCCCTGTCTGATCTCTGTTGTCTTCTGGGTGTCCAGCCATTTTGGAGCTACGAAAGGGCAAGATTTTGTTGTAACTATGTCATTAACTGAGTAACTAAATTCTTACGTAAGTAACTAAGTGGGCGATCCACCTACCTAACTAACTAATTACGTAACCAGCCTAGGCTAACCGGTATCTAACTTGGTAAGATACTGTGTGTATAGATAGCTATAATAGCTAAAGTAAATTAAATTAAATTAATTAATTAATAAAAGCAAACAACTGACCAGCTAAATAGATGAAGTCGTATATAATAAATTAGAGTATCTTAGTAATTAAATAGTCTGATTAAATAACTAAGCAGCCACTAACTCATGCAGTCAAGCAGATGATTGACCACAATGGTGAAACAATAATGACCCAAGTGTTTCAAGAGAAAGAAACTAGCATAAACTCAAAAATGCATGCATGCACAGATTTGTTAGAAAAAAAGCTTCTACGTACACAATCACATTTGGTGCGACTTTGTCACAGCGCAACAACAGATTACTGACATGGAAAAATTTCCCTCAATCAGCATAACAGCATAACATAACAGACTGTGGAACAGACTAAAAGTTTAAAAAAAGCACCAGGGGTTATTATGCAAGAACAGTGCTTTGTGTAAGTGACAATGTATGTCTATATTATCTTGTGCAAACGGAAATCATATCCAGCTTGTTGATTTTTTTGGCTTCTGTAGTCTGGTTGTGTTTTTACTTCTCTTTTTATCATTCTAGTTGCATCAGTCCGTGAACAAAAACACACAGATGTCTGCACTGGTGGAAAGTCCACTACTTTCATTTTTAGGCCGGTTGCACGTTGACAAATCATGTCCCTTCAGAAACTGGTTTTAGAGAACTGAGAGTTAAAGTGGGTGCTTTTGTGTTAGTGAACGTAAAATCCACAGACTGTCCAAGGGATGTTTAAGGTCAGCTTTCTTTTTAAAAAAATCCAAACCACTTTCCATACCGATTTCTGGGCTACACGATTTTTTTACCACTCAAAAGCAGGTATTCTGGAAAAAAGCCTGAAGTTTACACTGCCTGTCAAATAAATTGGAATGCAATGTTTCTGTTATGGCACGAAGAGCAATTCTTGCCTAAAGGATTATCTGATTTTTTTTTTTTTCCAAACACAAACTCTTTTGGCCAAAAGGGTGTTTTAACACCTGAAAGGTTTGACTGCAGGAATCATAGTATAGAGATAATATATGTGGTATTATTCCTTAGGTATATTATCAAGGTATATTACCTTAAATATTTACATATATGAGATTTCCTCAGAATAATTAGCAGAATAATCTGGTAATATTACACTAAATAATAGAATAGTGTTCTGTGTTAAATCAATGCAAAGTTAATTAGGAAATGTGCTAATTTGTGTGAAAATGTATTGTAAGTTGTGACAGATGTTAATACAGCTTAAATTGCTTACAATGTGCAAAGCAATTTGCTATTAAGACAGTGTTTCAAAAATGCAAATGTTCAGCTACTGCACAAGTTTTTCACATTGACGAAGTGGCAACAGCTGCTAGACCTAAGGTGTCACCAGAATTAGCTCAGTACAGTTGCACTAATCTTATACTTGTGGAATTTCCCTTTCTGCAAAAATGTCAGTGCTTGACTTGAAGCAGGTGTTTCCTCAAATAAGGCAGAAGTTGAGACTTTTGCTTCTTATTTGAACACAAATTAAAGCTCATCTGGAAACACTGCAGCTAGATAAGATTCAGTCTAGAAATAGTTCTCACCTGGCAGTGAAGGAATGATTCTGTCTTTAGCATTAATATCTCCTGCCTCAATTGGAAACATCTCCTTCAGAGATTTCTGCAGCCATGAAAAACAAGCAAAATGAATGTTAGTGCTGTTTCTGATACTATATCTAATGCGTAAACAATATTACAGATTGCAGTGTGGTTATTTAGTGGACTATGGAAATATTACAGAATATTTTGACATTTCCCTTATTACTTACTACAAAATTGCTAAAATGTGTGACTTACATGTAGTATGTGTAGTTCTGGATATCTTCTGTAAATTAACTTCTCTGACTGGTCACTCCATTTCACCAATAGCATGTACACCTTCCAAAAATGAGCAAAAATTTATTAAAATATTAGCAATAAATATGCTCTTGTAAGAAAACTTTTTTTTTAATTCCATTTTTGAATGTTTGTTCAAAATGTCCTCCATATTTCTATTTTACAAACCTGAAATTTCATGAGAAAATATTTAGTTTCCTTATTAAGAGTAAATAAAGACATTCTATATTATAAAATATACTGACTTTTATGACATACAGAGTTTTTGGCAGCACTGTAGGCCTCTGTAATATATAATAATAATCATCATAATCACAGTAAGCTTGACTTACATAATGCTGGCTTGGATAAAACCTTTTCTCAAAACCCAAAAGCTCCACATGTCGCACATAGGTGTCTGCCATCCTGCTTAACACTGCGAGTCTCAGTGCAAGTAAACTGGACAACAGTGTGGTACTGATAGTTTTAAAGAATGTGCGGGGAAGTCACATGAGATATGATGACTAGAGGAACTTCCTTACAAATCCCCTCCTTTTTCCCCACATTACCCAAACATTGATGTTGTTTAAAAGAAATGAAGTATCTCTTAAATGGTGATTGTACATTAACTGCTAAGTAAATGAGAAGAAGGTAATGTGAATGTGAAATTTGGAGAATATGCTGTTCTGTGCAGGGCAGCTGCTGTCTTCAAATAAAAGTCTTAGAACAGCAGTAATATTCACCCATATTTGGCCTTTTTTACGGAGAACTTTTATTTATTATTAACACTATAAAAATAAAGCTTTTAAAATAAAGGAACTTTCTTAAGGTGCATTTATAAAGTTTATAGCACTCTTATCAGTAATGAATGGATTATATCTCCACACTCAGAGCCATTTAGGTTGGAGAATCTATAACCAATATAAGCTTTAGTGCCATTATTGACATAATGAACTCACAAAGTTGTGCAAGAGTCTTTTGCAACTGCAATAATCTTATGTCTACATATTATCTATACTTTGTTCTGGTCTTTTATATTTTTCCATGAGCTCCACATTTTTACATGACCATTCTCCAGCTTCTTGTTATCTCTTAGAATTTAACAGGCAGCTTTTGTTATTATGCTTTAAAGAATAACTCATGTTCTGACTGGCTGCCATGCATTGTCAAAAAACATTCCTTATAACTTCGGTGTGAATGGGCTGGGCTCAATTCTTATAGGCTGATTAGACTTTTTTGGTAAATTCATGTTTTTTGTGATACAAAACGCGTTGTTTTTGCATCTTAGTGCCCATAGATGGGCATGGACTTATTGCTAAGAATCAGGTTTGCTGAAATAATTTGAAATTAATGTCAAGAGACCTTAGGCCACTCTGTAAAATTTAGTTTTTCTGCCACTCAGTAAGTGTATCCGAAGTGACTTCCACCTACTGTAACATCATGCGCACACCCTCTTTTCTGGTTTACCATGAAAAGGGCCTTTTTAAATACATAAATTACAAACTACTATAAAATAGTTTACTCAAAAATGCCAGTAGAGAAAAAAATACTGCATTTTACACATTTATAGTGACACTACTTTGCCACAACACTTGCTGATGGTGAGTACAAACAGACATAATTTAAAAAAAAACACCAGGAAAAGGCTGCATCATCTACTCTCTAGGTGAGTAAAACCCTTTTACCAAAACTGAGAAGGAAGAAATATGCAAGATCCTTCAGTTACTTACGTCATCTCCTCAGTGCAATCTGAGATAATAAAAAAAAGAGTTTCCCAAAAGTGTCATTGTGTCAAAACCACAGCCATGCCATGCTGGAGCTCACGTCCTCATATCTTGAGGAAGGTGTGAGATTAGTGTGTAAAAAAAGAATTTGTTGTAAGTGAACAGCTTCTGAATTCTGACCGATTTAGAATTCACTCGCAGCCGTTTTAAAGCAGCTTCTGTTCAGTGGGGCTTCTGGTAAAATGCACATTTCAGAGTTTTATTGCACATTTGTGCTAGAGCTGGGAATGCAAGATGTAAACAAATAATTGTACATGAACAAGAGGAAACTCATTCATTCAGTCATCCATCCATTCTCCGAGCTACTTTTCCTAACCACTGTCCCTGGAGTGCTGGGGCCTGTCTCAGCACCCACTGGGCAGAAGGCTTGGAAACACCTTGGAGAGGTCCCCAGTCCAATGCAGGGTAGACACACAAACAAACCCACTTACACACACTTACACCCAGGGGGGAATTTAGCATTTCGAAATCCTCCTGACATACTTTTCTTTTTGAATATGGTTAAATATGGGAGGAAACCAGAGCTTCCAAAAGAAACACACAGACATGGGGAGAACATACAAACTCCATACAGGAAACTTCCCATAATTACTCTCTTTACCGCAATGTGGAACTGACTTCAATTTTTTAGCGTAAAAACAGAACATTTCTTTGGGACTTTTGCCATGCCCAAAGGCTTGACCACAGTTAGTTCTGCAAAGCTCTGTGCAAACATATTCTGTTCATATTGTGGTTAATAGAGATTAAGTGCAATGTAAACAACAGTAAAAACACAAAAATTAAAGTCATTTGTTTTTTAAATTGTGAGTAAAATTTAAATCTAAATAAGCTTAGGGGATTTCAGTCTGAAAGTCAATGTAGCCTGGGGTATTTTAGTATAATGGAAGTCATTAATTAGGATGAGTTGTTAGAGGCTAAGGGGTATATGAGTAGACAGATTTTTAGCAGATTGGGTGGTTAAATAAAACTGGTTTCAGTGGAAAGTTAGAAGTATGTATTTGCATATCATGGAGGGGAGTTTTGCCTCACAGTCTGCCTAAAATACATTTGTTGCCGACAACCCCATACTCAGCATCAGCAAAACTAAGGAGATGATCGTGGACTTCAGGAGGCAGCAAAGAGGGAGACATGTCATATGATCCATATCAATGATGCTGAGGTGGAAAAGGTCAGCAGGACACATCACTGAGGACTTTCTGCTGGACACTTTTTGCAGACACTGTGGTGAAGGAGGCTCACCAGCCCCTGTATTTCAGAGGCTGAAAAAGTTTGACACAGATGTCAGGTGCACAGCTGAGAGCTTGACGATGGACTGCATCACAGTCTGGTATGTCCCACAGCCAGAAAACACTACAGAGTGTGGTGGAGACAGCAGGATACCTCACTGGCAACAGTCTCTCTTCCAATCAGGACATTTATCATCAACGATGTCTGAGAAAGGCATGCAGCATCATTAAAGACCACAGCCACCCAGCATGACTGCCCACACTACAAAACACAAAGGCTCAAAGTTTTTATTACCGAGCCAACGGGCTACTGAACTCCTAACCTAAGACTAAACACTGTCACTTTCAAGTTTTTCCTCATTCACTCTACTCACTGTTCTCGCACACTACCCAATGTGCAATACTGCTGTTCACACTGGTCACTTTTATATACACCTCACATTATAGAAAACAGCAATAAGACTGTAATGTGCTCATTCACATATATTACATATTCTTACTGCTGAGTTTACTCATTCTTCTCTTTCATCACTTTTTATTGTACTGTTGACCCAATGTTAACACATGTTCATAAAACTGGCTTTATGTACAAAAACAGTCATATTAGACTTTACACATCAGTTTTCAGTCTGTCTATAGAATTAAACAGGTTGTTCTTGTTGTGCCATTGGGACTAATTTATGTAAATGGGAGGGGCTAAATTGCTGCAGACTGAATATGTTAATCTATGTAAACTCATTGTTGGCAAATTACAAAAAACTGTATTTAAGACAGACAGTTTTGCAGCTCCATTTCCATATATGGACTACATGGACTGTGTACTACATTTAACTCAATTTTTGTTTTAATGAGGAAAGGTCTCTTTACTATGAAAATGAGCTTTTAATGAAATAGTTAGTGAAGCACAATCATACGCAAATACATTTTGTTTAACAGATTTATGACTATTTTACCAGATCAAGATTACATTTAAAAACTCTAAAGACTTGTGTAGATTAGGTGGTCATTTTAGGTAGTAAATAAAATGTATAAATTATATATATATAAATTATATATATTATATATATATTATATGTGTGTGTGTGTGTGTGTGTGTGTGTGTGTGTGTGTGTGTGTGTGTGTTTGTGTATGTGTGTGTGTTACCACTACGGTTAAGAAACAGAAAACCTGAATTGTGAAATTTCTCACACTGTGCTCTATTTAACATCACTCTACCCTGAAGACAATCAGAAAATGCAAATATCTGAATTCTCTATTAATAGGGCACATCTTTTTCTACAAATGTTTGACCTGCACTTTTGGCATTTAACTTCTGCAGTGTGTATCACTTGCATTGAATGTCAACTTTTTTTAAAGCTTCCTTTTCTTAGTAATTTATCATGTGTGATGGGTCAACCCTTCACATAGCCTAGAGCTCAGCAGATGACCTAACTGTAGATGTGATTTATTTTTATTCCCATGACCACATGAATATCCATTCCTCAATGAAAAGAAATTATTTTGTCATGCAAAAGCATATGAATCAGTGTCTGACATAAACTATAAAATGACGAAGAAAACAAGACCCCTCGGCAGACTGTTGCCCAAGTTCTTCATGAACATTTATCGGAACAAGATTAAATGTCTTATGAAAGACATGTGGTTTTGCGCTGTAAAGGACGTGTGCGTGGTAAATACATCATCTATCTCACCCACACAAATATTTTCACTGAGATACAACACCCACTCAGCAACAGCCTGTCTGTAATTTCACTTCAGATTTATACTAGATACTGTAGAGAAGCTATTCTAGATTCCATACAACACTTGATGACTTATCAATACAAATGTATAGTAAATTTCAACAAATTCAAAAAGTGAAACTCATAACAAAAACCACATTCAAAATGTGTTTAAAATGTTAAACTTTGGTTAAATATGCTTAAAAATATACAGAAGAATTGTTCAGATAAAACCTTAGCATCTTAATATAAAATGTTAGCAAAAATGCATTTGATCTCTGAAAAGGTTCCCACTTTAAAGTGAAATTGATATATTGGGTTACTTAAAGAATTAAGGTTGTATTCTTTTGTTATATTTTATATGCAGATTTCCAAAAAAAAAAAAAATGTATAAATTGAAAAATTAAAAAATTTGATCAATTCTGTTTTGGGTTTTGTCTGTAAAGGAGATCTGTACAATATGACTAACAGTACGTTTGGCATCCCTTTTTCTGCTTCTGTTTTTGTCATGTCATGTGGATTGTGAAATTCCTGTATTTACCTAATGACATAGGTTCCCAGGGTTTTCCCCATTGCATAAATTTCTATTCAAATGGTGGACAGCAAAACAATGTGAGTAAACATCTACTTAACAACACAAAGGTCAAAGTGCAATGCAAATAAATAAATATACCACGTGTGGGAAGGCCAGGCTTTAGCTTTTCTCTTTTTTTGCTTCTTGTTTTGGCAACCATTCAAACACACTCCACGTCCAAAAGTATCCAGATTTCATTTCTAATGAGTAAAGCCTTCAGTTGTGCTCTTACAGCTTGTAAAAGCTCCGTACACAAACACTGCCAGCAGCACCAACAAGCCTCCATCCAGTACTTTTAGGATGACTTAAAGTGCTACTTGTGATTAAGAACTAATCGTTCAACATCAGAACCTTTTCTAATGGTTTTGTGGCTGAATGCATTCAAATCATTATTGCATGATATATTGTATATTGTGTACTGTATATTGTAGTTTGTATATGATGTATCATACCTTGTTTATTATGTATTGTACTGTACAGTGTGTGTAATATATTGGATGATATAGTAAGGTTGTATTCCACGTGCACTAGAAAAACACAATTTTATTTTCATTCTTAAACTCATTACTGCCCCCTGTTGGTGTGTTTTCCGTATTGCTTCGACTGCATGTCCGCATCATGTTCCGCTAACTGCGTAGCCTCCGCAAAAGCCGCAAGTACAGAAGCAGCGCGGCTCACCGGTTGTTAGCTGAGCTAGCTCTAATACACAGAGAAAATGAACGCCCCGCCGGCCTTCGAGTCCTTTTTGTTATTCGAAGGAGAGAAAAAGTAAGTATGTTATAATAACAGTTAATATGGGCCAGGGTTTAATAGGTAAAGTTGTTTTTACACATTAATAAGCTTAATAGCTAGCTAGCTAGCTTAGCCGGGAAGAGGCTGTTTAGTGCTAGCCAACTAAAACTATCAGAAGGCATCAGCATATCCAGCGTGCGGCTAAATAAATTAAATTATTATTAACTTTCTCCAGGGTCAAAGGTTGTCAGAAGGTACTTGGTTTTTTGTACCTTCATCACCTGACATGTACAGTAATGGAGAACTGACTGGTACAAAACTTGGGTTACTCAAAATCTGCTGTAGCTCACTAACTACTAATGTTTTTTCACCTGTTTTCAAAAAATAGTGAGATTTTAATTTGTTAATCCACAAATATTTGGTTGCAAACAATTGGTCTTTGCAGATGTGCAGACAGGCTACATATACTCAATGGCTGTAGATCACTGAAGCAGAAAGACTGATGTGAATGAACGTTTGATCCACGTTTTATCCAATTTAAAATCCACATGATCTCTCTTGCAGGATCACGATAACGAAGGACACCAAGGTGCCAAATGCCTGTTTATTTACGTTGAACAAGGAAGACCACACACTGGGGAACATCATCAGATCGTAAGAGTATGATTGTGTCATTGTAGTCTTATCATACTCAAAGCCTAAAACATACACTATATGTCCAGAAGTATGTGGAATTCAGTTACATTAAGATGCACCTATTGGTGGCACATGTGTTTATATGGCCCCTGATGTCTATACAAACATGCAGTGCCTACATTGCAAGCCAGTGTTGCTGTTGAATATTTCTCATGTACATGTCTGCTGATGCCAGTACAAAAATAAATACATAAATGCTGAAATTGGGAAACCATCTACCATGATTTAGAAAATTATAATTATTATTTATTTCCTATAAGCATAACAATTGGTGAAATAGGACAAATGAAGCCAGTTAGCATCTAATCATTATACTCTCCCAGAGTTAAATGTCAGTTTAAAAGATATGTCAATACTATTATTTCCAAACTCATGTCTGTAGCTACTGATATGTTTATGGTGTCTGTGTGCATTTTTAATATTGTATGTAAAGCTCCTGATTTACATACTAAAACTCCTTGTCTTTCCAACAGGCAATTACTGAAGGACCCTCAGGTGCTTTTTGCTGGGTACAAAGTGCCGCATCCACTGGAGCACAAGATTGTGATTCGTGTACAAACAACACCAGATTACAGTCCTCAGGAAGCGTTCACAAATGCCATCACTGATCTCATCAGTGAGCTTTCACTGCTGGAAGAGAGGTTCAAAGTAAGTTTAATGCACCAGATTCGTATGAAAAGTTTACATTACAAATTACAAACAGAATAAACTTAATCGAGTAATTTGCACATACTACATTACAGCCCTACAAGGTATATTAGTATCTCTGATTTGGAGCTGTACTGCAGAACTTGGGATTTGAAATGATGCAGCGCATAAAGACATTCATCCATTTCAAAATAAAGTTTATGCACATAATATTCTCACTGGAATATACATATGTGTTTTTTTTTGTTTTTGGGGGGGAGGGTTTCCAATTAGACCTTTGAATCAGTAACTGCTCATTTGCAGCGGTGGAGCTTACACAAGACAACTAGAAAGAAGAATCATTGTTCAAAAAAGCAGAACATTTTGTTTATCAGTTGTCATAAGTTGATGGCCAGTTGTGTTTGGAGGGGTGGCTGGCTGGGGTCACAGACTATGCAGACTCTGTGAATCAAATCCTTTGCCAAATGTAAGAATCAAATGGCACTGTTGTGATTTCCGGAAAAACTGTTTAAATGAGGCTTTTAGGTTTCTTTCTTTAGGTTATGGCAAAGATTTATACAGACTTTTAAACTGTTAAACTTTTATTAAATACTTTGAAAAAATTAATTCTGGGGCTTAGTACATAATCCAACGTTGCTTTTGGTGCAGAGTAATGTATGTCCCATTACATATGTATTCTCTAATTTCAGGTTGCCATCAAAGACAAGCAAGAAGGCATTGAGTAAAGGCTGCATCAAAGTTCATTGATACCAACCTAAACGTGAACTGTTTGGAATCAGTTATGAGTTATATTGTCTCTCCTGTTCTTCTGTTCAGTTCTTCTGCTTCAGTAGTGTTCATTCTCCCTCATATTGGCCCATATTAGGTCTTAAACTGTCAGTCTGAATTACTTTTAGGTTTGAATATAACTGTTAACAGCATTTTGATATATTTTTTTTTTTTACAGTGATCTTATATAATGATCATATTAGTTTTCCTTGCATAATAACTACAGTAAACTTATATTTTGTCCAAGTATTACTTTGTAACTTGCCTTTTGTCTTTAATTAATTAAACATTGTTCATCTGAATTATTTACTGAACATGGTTTGTAAGCGGGGGGAGAAGTGCGCGGATCGTTGGTCTACAGCAAACAGAACTGTTGTGGTGCGTCGCTGTTTCTAGGGGGACGCGTTAAAGTGTTGCACGAAGTCGCTTGATGGCTGAAGAGCGGCGGAGCGCGAACTGTGGCTGTAAAGGTATAAGAACGTGTCTCGTATGTGAGGCGAACGATGGAAAGCCATGTTTACTAAGCAAGGCGGTGAGCGCGGTAAGTGTTGTAACCAGGATCGATAGTTTATGTGAATAAATGTGGGAATTGTAGAGCAGTGCGTGGACTGGCCGGTAAAAAGTACTGCGGCTGCGCATGCGCATGATCGTTCTCCCGCTAGTGACCTCACTGTTGACCTAGTGAGGAGCTGTGCGTGCGCTCGGGCTTCAGTCAAGTCAAATCGGCTTTTATTGCCACTTCAACCATATATAGTTCATACAGTGAAACGAAACGATGAAACACAGGACCACAAACACTACACAACTAACAACACAAAGTGCATTTTGTGCAAACCTTGAGCAAGGTGACGTCCCACTACACTGCTCCCCGGGCGCTGTTGGTAGCTGCCCGCTGCTCCACGTGTGCACGTGTGATGGGTTAA
>JBBPDA010000081.1:17279083-17298075 GCA_037974385.1 Arnoldichthys spilopterus | reverse complement strand
TGTGTGTGTGTGTGTGTGTGTGTGTGTGTGTGTGTGTGTGTGTGTGTGTGTGTGTGTGTGTGTGTGTGTGTGTGCCAATAGATATGTATGAAAAGTAGTTTTTGCCATATCCTTCAATCAAATGCTGTACTCTCCATTCTCCCTTAGATTAAAGACCAGGAAACCGAGGCTCGCTACAGCAAGCTTGTTCAGCAGCTCCTTGATGACCATAAAGATGTAGTGACCATGCTTGCGGAGGGCTTTAGAGAGTGTCGTAAACACATCCAAGTAAGAAAGAAGTCCATTGAGCGCACCTTATCCTTTAAAATATTACATTCTTTGCTCCTTGATGGAGAAAAAGTAAAATATTCTATGTCTGTTAATAATAAATTAGTCATTAATATTACATCTATGAATATTAGTTCATTTATGAACATGCACCGTGTTTGTCAGGATGAGACACTGGTTCGTAACTTTCTGGACACAACGCTGACGTCTCGTCTGGGCATTCGCATGCTGGCCACACACCATCTCTCTCTTCATGAGGAAAACGTAAGTTCTCTTGACTCTTATTCTGTTTCTTTCTTTTTTTTAGCACCAAAGTATTTCAGATCCTACAGACCTCTCGCTTTCATTGTTAACATGCATTAGCCTTCTATACGTCATGGGATGTGAATGTCTTTTGCAGTTATGAAGGGCACTAGGTCTATGACCTAGATATAGGGT
The DNA here is from genome assembly GCA_037974385.1 of Arnoldichthys spilopterus. Classification (NCBI taxonomy): domain Eukaryota; kingdom Metazoa; phylum Chordata; class Actinopteri; order Characiformes; family Lepidarchidae; genus Arnoldichthys; species Arnoldichthys spilopterus. The sequence continues at coordinate 17,297,370 of JBBPDA010000081.1, read as the reverse complement.
CTAAAAATAAGTTTTGCATGACTTGGCATATTGCCTGCTTCAAAAAGAAACTCCTCCCCATGAATGTCATAATGTTTTTTTAGAGGTAAGGGCTGCTATTCTAGATTAGCTGTATGGCTTTGTCCCATTTGTCCTAAGCCCTTATCGTACAACACTGATTGTTCAATAAAAAAGCAACCGTATCCTTCCCACCTGGGTTGAAGTGTCGTAGCCTGGCTGTTCACCATAGCTTTTGGCGACAGGTTTCGTGCTGAATATCATGCATAGCCAGATTTTTTTATTGGTCAATTTGGTTAGAAAAAACGTATTTTTGGAGCTTCAGGTTCAGCTAATTACAGAAGATTACAAATTCATAATTCTCTGATATTAATAATAGGATCAATTGTAGATATTCCCCAGTTAAGAGAGAAGCAGCTTTTTTTTGGTTTGTTGCTTATTCACTTCTCCTTTAGTTACACAGTCATGGATGCAGCAGGTTTCAGTTGGCAGGAAATGATGGGTTTGTTGTTGAACACTGTGTCCTGTCTGTAATGGGATGGTGATGATGGACCTGCGACAACATTGTTGCCCAGCTCACTGATCTGGAAACTCAGTTTTAGCTGAGAATAATTATTTACAAATGCCCAAGCTTCTCAGCGTAATGAGTGATGGTGTTTGAACTCTGCTCTTTTCACTTAAGTACGTAAACATAATGTTTGCAGTCTATAAGTAACTGCATAGTGAGCTTTTGTTTAGCTTGATGTCCCAGCAGCTGTATTGGATTGAATGATGGAGGTTAAAGTGCAGATTGTAAATACTGTGTTTCTCAGCTACTAATCTGCCGGTTTCATTCCATTCCCTCCTTTAGCCAGACTTTGTGGGCATCATTTGTAGACGTCTATCCCCAAAAAAGATCATCGAGAAATGGGTGGACTTTGCACGGTAAGCTTTTCTCAGCCTATCAGTGTTGTTCTAATCTACTCTCATATCTCTCCAGCCACTTTCTCTTTGACTCTCTCCATATCTACAGTTACAGTTTAATCTTTCTCTACTGCCTCACGTTGCCTGTATTTGCAGTGCAGTGCTCTGAATAGTGAGGGTCCGCTCTCTGGTTATAGGCATTACCGTTTATTCTTTCTCTTCTTGAGCTTGAATTTTCTTAAAGCAAAGAATGGTCCGTCCTAAAGCAAAAGTTCTCCTTTCCCTTACTCCACGAATGTAGATCAAAACCTGTGGGTTGTCCAAGAGTTTACTATAATGCTACACTACTGCGATGAGGATAATGAAGCATTACAGAAGTCATGGTCTGATTTTATACGCCAGTCGGCATTGGGCAAACTGTGCTTAAATCATTACTTTCATTTCAAGCAGACTTGCTGAAAATACTTTGTTACTGTTTTTTTTTTTTAATTAAATAAATAAATAAATAAATAAATAAATAAATAAATAATCTGGGTCTGGAAGAAAGACAAACATTGACCATAATAATATTCAGCAGATGTGTGATTGATTAAATATTGAATAGGTCAGATGAGAGAAAGTAGTTAATTCTTTTTTAAGTATTTTCTCTCTGACTTGAAACTTTTTTTTTTTTTAATCATTTTTTTAATACCTGCTTTGCAGCCTTGGTCCACACGCGACTGTAGTATGTAAAAGCAGCCTCGAAGAAATGTGTATTGCATCTGTAACTGCTGCTAAGATGTTTTTGGGCAGCATGTTTCTCTGAGCCCTTTGATGTAACCAGCAAGTCTGACCTTTTTATTTCTGTTGCTATGAGCAGAGCTTCCGTCATAAGACATCTCCATAGAGCACAGAGCGATGTTCAACAGAGAATGCAGCACATAAACAAAAAGGGAAGCTACCATATGAGGAAATACTTGCACATTCTGCGTTGACCTGTTGGGCTTGATGGTAATCAAGATATCCTAGCTTCTCAAACCAGAATATTGTGTTCAGTGCCCTTGTTTTGTCTTGTTACAGTTCGTTCTTCACCAAAGAGATGGCTTGTTCTGTTGTGTGATGAAGTGCCAGGGTTTTAATAAGCAGAGTAAAGCTAAAGGAGCTGTAACTGTGCTTCATTAACCATATTGCCCACGCTGGTGGGTTTTGGTCTGCAAGAAGTCTGAATGAACCCGTATGTTCCAGTAAAATCAATTTGCCAGTTCATACTAGAAGAGGAAAGGGAAAGTTTTGTAATATTGGCCTTTGGTATCACATGACAGGGCAGCGCGGTGGTGCAGTGGTTAGCACTGTCGCTTCACAGTGAGAAGGTCCTGGGTTCAGTCCCCGGGTTGGCCACAGGTGCCTTTCTGTGCGGCGTTTGCAAGCTCTCCCTATGTTTCGTGTGGGTTTCCTCCGGGTGCTCTGGTTTCCTCCCACTGTTTAAAGGCTGCAGTAGGTTGATTGGATTGGAAAATTGCCCATAGGTGTGAATGTGTGTATGAATGGATGTCTGTCTGTGTGTTGCCCTGAGATGGGTTGAGCCTCCTGTCCTGGGTGAATCCCGCCTTAGGCCCACAGTCAGCTGGGATTGGCTCCAGCTTCCCCGTGACCCAGAAACGGAAGAAGCGGTTGGAAATGGATGGATGGATGGTATCACATGACACTGGTCTGTAAAGGGAGGGTCTGACATTATTTTTTTATTTATATTATTTATAATAGTTTTTATGTATGTGGTTTTTTTTTTTTTTACCAAATTCAAATGCATCTGGGTGCTTTTCTTAATTTAGTCATATAATAAACATACCTAATTTGGTTAAACATTAGGCTAATCAATAAACATCTTAGCAGAATACTTATTTATTTCAATAGTCTCTTTTTAAATGAGCCCTTTATTAAATAATCAGATAATTTGTGTGTGTGTGTGTGTGTGTGTGTCCAAGTCCAATGAAGATCACAGGTTCTACAATTATATAAATGTGAGGCATGTTTTTTAAACGAAAAACTAAAATATAATGCTAGCCTTTTACTAATATCAGCCCTAGTACACAACAGTACAGAAGTATTACACTTTTTGCAGTGTTGGACATTGTTCAAAAAGGCACAGTTTGCATTATCTTCAATGTTGGACAGTAGGCAGATTGTACTACAGAGCACAGTGTGTACTAAGTGTTCTACCCAAACGCACAATATTAAAAGTGTAATGTTTATTGTGGTAGTGGATTATCATGATCTTGTACACTGTGTTACAACAATTAAAAAAAAACTCCCTGCATTCACAAGCTCCTTTTTTACCTGCTTTTCCAGCTTAACTCCATTGCAAATCCCCTTCTTTCGGTCACACCTTTTCTCCTTTATTCTGCTTTGTTACTCTTTAACTCTGCATTTTTCTATCTCAAACCCAGCCCCCACTGCATGACGACCTGTGTTTTCTCTGGGTTATCTGAAAATCCTTTCTTGATCTCGAGACAATGGGAAACCTCTGTGAATAAACAGGGCTTGACTGACCGCTCTAGAACAATAGGGTCAAAGCCCATCCTCCGAGTGCCCAGCTTGAGATGAGTCGGCAAATCTTCTCCTCCTCCCCCTCTTCATCAGTGTATATAGTAGTAGGATCCCGGTTATGTGATCTTGGGTCACATACACACAGTTGCTAGTTTATTAGAAACATCAAATCTTTTCCTACACCTAATGGCCTTTGTGTTGGCTGCGCTTACTATTGGTGCACTTTGTAGATTTGCAGTAGGTCTGTAGCCCAACTGTTGCCACATAATTAGTACGCCACCTTCTACCTTGTCCATAAGTGAAAAGGGACCACTACAGGACTAGCACTGACCATTTTGATGGACCATTCTCAACACAGCAGTGACCTTGACATGGTAGATTGTGCATGTGTGTAGTGCTAGACTAGCATACCAGGCATTATTCTGAAATATAGCATGGCTCAGACAGATATATGTCCCCTTCCAACAGTAGTCCTAAACTATACAGCGTTTATCATCAATCAAGTTCCAGATTAAAATATTTATTGCTGAGGAGGGATTCTTTTTGTCAACAATAATGCTGACGAGACCAAAAATGAACTTGACCTGTTTCTGGTTTGCTAGGTCAACTATTTATCACTGAATCATGGATATATATGGTGTCGGAGTAGATGAGTCATGCTGTGGAGGAACATCATCGCAAAACCTTCTGAAGAGAATAAAACCAGGCTGTTTAGCAGTGAAAGGCAGATATTTGTAAAATGCTACTCTGCCATTTACTGTGCTGTATGAGCACCAGGCTGTCAGTAATCATTTACAACACATTTTTAAATGATTACAATAAGGTTGGATGCGTTTGCACAGATTAAAACAACTGTATTAACGTGTGCGTGTGTGTGTGTGTGTGTGTGTGATCAGGCAGTTCAGAGTGTTTTTAGCCTGTGGGGGTTTGAGCTTCATCTTTCACTGGATTAGTGAAATATAGATCAGTGTTTTTTTTTTGGACCTGAACCTTGACATTGTTGTGTCAAATCCTCTTAATATTATAAACATTGGCACCACTACTGGGATCACACTCTGACTATAAAATCATGGGGCAGATACGGTCCTCTAGAGCGCAAAACTAACAGCATGTAAATGCAATAGAGAAGTTTTCTTTGTGCCCATCAGGTTCGGCAGTTATTGACACCAAGAAAATATTGCATGGAACTTTTTTTTTTTTTCTTTTTTTTGATGACATCCGCAGACAGAAATAAAGACGTACCACCAACAAGGTCTATACTGTCTAAAGCACTTACTGCATGTAGTTGCAGTCTACGTGCATTATTTTGTAGGTTCAATGTCCAAAACGGACTCTGTTTTTGCCATGTTGGACATGGGCCCATAACTGAAACTGCAGACATGTTTCTTTGATTAATGAGATCCGTTTGTATATGAAATGAATGAGCAGGATTAAAGTCCTATGTCTGGACGGAACATTGTCCAGACCTTTCCATTATGACCGTCCCACTCTCTCTGTTCAGCTTGGTTCACTTACCTTGATGTACTTTTTTTTTTTCTCCTGCAGACGGCTGTGTGAGCACCAGTATGGAAATTCTCCACGGGTTCGAATTAACGGCCATGTGGCGGCTCGTTTTCCTTTCATCCCTCTTCCTCTGGACTACATTCTGCCTGAGCTACTGAAGAATGCCATGAGGTAACACCGTTGTCAGTATTTTGTAAACCACGTCTCTATTGAAGGACAGTAAGTGTTTTCACATAAAAAAAAAACAGATTGAACAACCTGCTGAAACAACAGATGCTCATTTATTGTTGTGAAGGCCTCTTTACCAGGTATCTCTGCTCTGCTGTGGTCATAATGTTGTCAGAGTTTTTGCACCTGAAATAGGATTCCTTACTGATTACAACAGATATGACAACAGGTTTATGCAGGTTTTAAGTGTTGGTGTTTTCTAGATGGCATTGCATTTATGAAGACATATCCTCTGTTTTTAATGAACCGTCCACTGAACGGTTAATTTATGAAGTTAAGAGAAGTTTTACTCCGCCCCAGTGGCATCACTTTTAAGAAACCCATTTGGATTAGTATTTATGAGGAGTTTTGGTGAGAACAAGTACTTTCCGTTCAGTTAAACCTGATCCCTCACTCGGGCGTGATTGTGCATTTAGTGGGTGATATTTAGGGCCTTTTTTTTTCTCCTTGGGGGAAATTTCCCTTAGTGTTTATTTTAAGCTTGGTATCGCTGGAGGCATTTCATGCTTAGTGTGTTATGTTGGAAAGCTAAAAGTATTGTTTTGAGGAGAATGATTTTCTCTTTAGCATTTGTTGCACCTGCAGGCTGGAAAGTCCATGTTGCTTTTTTTTTTGCTTTTCCCTAAAGTAGCTCTTGGCTATATCTACAGAGGGCTTTCTGAGACCGTGGGTCAGTGTGACCTAATATGAGCTTTTGTTGCCACAGGTCGCTGCCTCCTTGGATTGTTTAGAAATCTTGGCACATTTGAAATTGGGTCAAATGTCGTTTTGCGACTGTACCAACGTCTCATGGAACTGTTCTGGCTCCACGTGCCCCCTAGTGTCCAATAGTAAAGATGTATCATAGGAATTGCTTTAATTGTGTTTCAGTAAAATGCAAACAAGTATTAAATAAATACCTGTAGAGTGATGTGTGGGAGGGTTGGGTGTTTTTTTTTTTTTTTTTTTTTTGTTTTTTTTTTTTTTTTTGAGAAATGATATTTACTTTGTCTTTTACTGAAAGTGCAGCAGGCAATAAACTCTTACAAAGAAGGCCTTCACTGAGAACACTCTCCAGTCCCTTATTACAAACATTACATAAATGCTTGATCAACTTTTTCAGGTAGTTTCTGCTGTTGTTTAATGTGTTTTTTTTTTTTTTTTTTTTAAAGTAGTCTTCATCTTTGTCATACAAATGATTTGTATTTTATTCTGGATTTTTTTAGAATGAATTCCAGAAGAACCATCCATCTAATCCTAAACCTTTTCAGATCCTACTGAAACTTTAAGTAGAGACAGGTTCTAAGGTCAGATGAGACTTCACACAGTTGGGTTTGGCATTAAAAGAAGGATTATTATACAAAAAACCCCTTGTATACAGTGGTTAAATGTGGTGATGTTTTGGGGATGTTTTTACCCTGGGAACCTTCTTAGGATACAGGGCATCATGGAGTTTATGAAGTGTCTGGGTATTTCAAGGAAAACTGCTTCTTCCAAAAATCTAATACTGGGTCATGGTTGGGTGGTCTTGCAGAAGAGCAGTGAGGGGCAGAAGCATTGAGAACTGAAGCATTTTTAATGGAGAACCACATTTTGTTCAGCAATTAAAATGAACAACCCTGCACCTGTTCTCTTGTTCTGTGTGGAGTGTCAACTTGCCAGGGCACCTTTTGTTAGCATTGTCTGTCAAATCGTTTTTGGATTGATTATTTTAATATAAACGTTCTCCTTCTCCAGGCCTGTTGGATGGGTATAGTGAGGAAAAGGGTTGGATGTTCTGATGAAGAGCAGATAAGGGCTGTGAACATGCAGGAAAGTGTAAAGATTGTCTAGATGGAGTGTGTGGAATTCATAATGGATGAGTGCTGAAAGGCTAATATTTCATACAGTTCAAATGAAAACCTCGTGATTGCCTGTCGTCCGTGGGAGCGAGTCAGCTGATGTTTCTGTGTGGCAGACTGGGAGTAGGCTCTGTGTCTGGAGAGGGAACTGCATGTCCTTGGCAACAAGCCACCTTGAGACGTTTTGCTCCAGCTTCCATTGTGTTCGTGTTAAGCAGCTACAGAGCAAGGCCTCTCCACATGGCTGTTATTACTGTTAGCTATACGTTAATTTGTACTTTACGTACATTTAATTAGTTTCTGTACAACCCTGTCAGAAACCAGCCCAGTGTGATCTGAGGCAAATGCAGTTTTCAGCAGTGAATTGCTTCCAGGTAGCATGTGGGTCAGTTTTGCAGGGATGTGAGTAGGTCTGAAGAGGGGGCAGTACAATACCTTTCAGTGTGCTCGGTCATTCCCCATGGTCTTGAGAACTGCAGAAAATCATGCCTGCATTTTTATGTATTTTTGTTTGTTTTCTGGCACATTTTTCCAGTATTAGGATTGCAGATTTAAAAAATGTGGTGGTTTTTTTTTTCACAAAAATATTCTGGTGTCATCAAATGACCTTCAAGCTTGTTTAGCTGTACAGAGATGCTGAGTTAGTGGCAGTTTTGAAAAGATTTAATGGCACATCACTTATCTCTGAGGATGCACATCCTAGCCATCACCCTTCTAGCTTGGTAGCATAGTGTAATTGGGGACTAACTACTGGGTAGGAAATTATCATAAATGGGGGAGGGGAAAAAACGTTTATGCAACGAAATGTAAGTTTCTAAAAATACTTTTATTTACATACGTCCCCTCCCTAGCTAGCTGAACCCTGTCTCAATTGGGGACATCTAACTACTGGGTAGGAAATTGACATAAATTGGGAAGTGTGGAAAAAACTGAGTGTTCCTAAATATTTTTCTTCTTCCATAGGGCCACTATGGAGAGTCACTTGGACACCCCTTACAACGTACCAGATGTGGTGGTTACCATTGCTAACAATGACACTGACTTTGTCATCAGGTGAGCGTCTGTATGTACTTCATGACCATCTAACTTGCTTAGAGGTGCTGCCAGCAGGTGTCTGTCTGTCTTGATTCATTTGACTTGGTAATTCTGGGCTAGGTCAGGCACAGAACGGAGACCAGTCGGCCAACTGTGAAAGCACATATTGTCTGAAAGCATCAGTTGACCTCTAAGAATCAGTAAGGCTGAATTAATCCATCTCCATGGCAACATGACCGAAAGAGAACGAAGCACTAAAAGTTGTCTGACCACAGGAACTGTACATTAAGCCGAGTGCAGTCGTTATGGAAAATGAGTCCATTAACCGATCTTGCATGGAAAGTGGCCAGCTGTCCTGAACAATAAAGAATTTTTTTTGCTGAGCAAACTTCTGCTCACACACTGTTTGCCTTGCGCCACACCACTTGGCATATTAGCGTATCCCATTCTGTTCTGCAAGTGTTTACATATCTGTCCAGAGTGGTTCGAAAATGCCTGGAACAGATGGAAGATTTGTCGTTTGGATGCTAAGTATAGTGTTTTTTGGTAGATGGGAGCTACTTCAGTTTTATTCACTGTGTGCAGTTCACTGAATACAGACATTATTTTTATTCAATGTGTAGTTTGTACAGTAGGATGCTTTTCTGGTTGGAACCTTTCTCAGGCTGAATGAGTGATTTTTTTAAAAATATATCTGCACCACCTAGACATGCTTCTTTTCTCATTACCTCTCAGAAATGTGGGCTTTTTTTATGATCCATTCATATTTGAAGCAAGACCTGGCTTAATTTGGCTCCTTAATATATTTTATTATTTGGCAAATATTATATTGTTCAAGTCTGTAACTTTCTGAAATCGCATTTTCCCATTTTTTTTTCTTCTTTCATACATTTTGTTGCAACACATTGTAATCTAATGGTCTAAAACATTATCTATCTACCTACCTACCTACCCTACCAAGCTAACTGAGCCCTGTCTATTCGGGCATCTCTGATCTGAAGTATATAGGTCCTGGTTGAATTTCTGTGTGACCTTTTCTGTTTAAAAGTGAATTTTCCTGAAAGCTGAGGGCAAACCTGTTTTTCTCTGTCACTATGCTACAATCAAGGCATTTTATGTCAGTGAAGAATGACCTGGATATTTGACAAAAAGAGTCTGAACTGCTGGGAATGGAGCTCAAACATTTGAGACAAAGGCCCACTTTGTGTTGTTGTACAGGATCTCTGATCGTGGTGGAGGCATTCCGCACACTATAATGGATAAAGTGATGGACTATCACTTCAGCACAGCTGAGGAGAGTACCCAGGACCCACGCATGAGCAATCTCTTCAACACCATGACCAACAGTGGCCCTCAGTCTGGGCCCATGCATGGGTAGGATGTGGTTAATAATTGTACCATAATGACCCTGCAACACTTAACCGGTTTAATAAGATATATTTGGTGCAGAAATGTTGCCCAATGAAGTGCAAATTATTTACTGGAGCTATTTTAAACCGTCTCTCTGCTGCAGCACAGTCACTGGCCAACACAGTCCAAAAAAACAGTTTGCCTTACTGTGCTGTTTCTATCATTTGTCAAATAATTAGTATCTTCATAAAGGCAGCTTCACAAGAGAAGACTAATGCATTATAGTGTAGTTAATATAGAGGGGTTTAAGTGTTTTTTGTTTTTTTTTTGGGGGGGGTATATTTTTTTTGCGGTGTCAGACATTAGCTGCTGTGTAGAAATTGTATTTTTTCTTTTTTTACACCGCAATTATCTTGTCTAAATTGGGGTTAGTTTTAACAAGTGCAATGTACTTAAAATGTATGTTGTGCAGCCATATAAAAAAAATACAAATTCTGGTTATGTCTCCAGGATACTCGGACTCAGGACTCTGATCAGTGGCAAGAAGCATCAGAATTATACCTACATAACCCATTATATAATAATAATAATAATAATAATAATAATAATAATAATAATTAAAAAAAAGTTTGACAAATTCTGTAAATGGTGATTTGTAAATTATTGATATGGGTTATTTTTTTTTTATTTATTTAGTTATTTTGTATTTGACAATTATTAAGCTACTTTCCATCAATGTGTTTGTCTGTAGGTTTGGCTTTGGTCTGCCCACCTCTCGAGCATATGCGGAATATCTGGGAGGTTCTCTGGCCATTCAGTCAATGCAGGGCATTGGCACTGACGTATACCTGCGCTTGCGCCACATTGACGGCAAAGGAGAGAGCTTTAGAGTGTGAAGCACGGCGACCTGTTCCCAGCAACTTTTGCCAATTGCAAGCTATGTGTTTGAGCGTTTATAAGGTTCACCAAGGCCTCAAAGCACCACTTTTAAAGACATTTCCCCCATTCTGTCCTATTAAACGTACACTAGGTCAACATAGAATTCCTTCATTTCAGGTTTTTTTTTTTTTGTTTTTTTTTTTGCTTTATTTCTGCATGGAAGTGTCGACCACAGTGCTTGTAAATAGAGACCACAGGAGAAAATACAACAAGTTTTTCACTGTGCTTAAAAAAACAAAAAAAACAAGCTTTAAGCCTTAAAGGTTGAGCAGCCCTTACCCTACTGCCCCTCAAGGACAACAAGCATGAATGAAGAAATATGTGGACTCTCGAGACACCTCCTTGTAGAAGATGCTTTGGCCTCACAGTAACTCTGCACACTTGGTTTGCCTTTGGATTATGACTGAACTCAACACCCTAAAAACCTTCTTTTTTGTGTGTCTGGTGGCCGACGCTGAATCTCTGTGTAAACAAAGTAGACAACTTTACTGTAGTTACCGGTCATCTTCCCAGACACAACTCTGAGGACAGTTCTACTGCCTTACAGACAAACTGGAATCCAAATGTCCTCTCCCCCAGCGGTTGTCCAGTGTTCAGGCATGCTAGCTTTGACACTTTATGTGTTTACCCCACAGGGTTTAGAGCTCATGTACATTTTCATGCTTGGCATTGGGAAAGGCTGTTTGGCTACTGAGGTAAGGATGAAAGTATAGGGTTTTCTTTATTTCTCTCATGCCAATCCCTACAGACGTAAGAGCGTTATATTAAAGTCTCTGTATTCTGAGGTATATTTGAAGGGATACATGTTCTTTAGCTGTCTTCTTTAGTCTGATAATGACTTGCTCAAGTGCAGTTCACATTCCAGCAGGGATCTGAGATTTAGGTCACACGAGTTTCCTCCTGAGATCATTTAATGGGTGGTTTTTACAGTAGGTAAACTCACTGCAGTGCAAAAGGGAGAACTCCCTCCATCTGTTGTGTATGGTTGATTACTGTGGGCAGTAATTAACCCATAAAGAGATTAAACTGATTTGACAAACTAGTTAATGAAATCAAAGACCAAGCGATGTGTTTTCCTGCCTTGTGGGTTTCTGCTGAAGCAGAAAAAAGCATCAGAATTGTGGTGATAACTATACGTCACAGCTGAGGCAGAGAGAGTTGAGCGTTTTTGTTTAGCAGGGTTTTTTTTTTGTTCTTTTAAAGGTGGGGGGTTTGGTGGTAACATTGGTGCAATGAGATGCTTTATGGCTCTCAGCAAACACATCGAGTAGTGAAGGTTTGTTGTCCAAGTTTGCCCTCTACTGGGTAAACATGAGTATTAACTTCTCTACATTGAGCAGTTGGTGGTGCAGAGATGTACATTGTTCTTGAATATAGCAGCATGGCAAAAGACTAATGTTCACCTATTAACACAAGTTCCTTTTGTAAATATATGGCCACATTATGGCATGCGATGTCCAGAGTGACATTGGCAATGGGATCATTTTTAATGGGTTTTTATTTGCTGTTGGCTTGTCTTTTTTTCCATAGTTGCCAAATCTGTGTAGATTCTTGGGCATTATAAAATTTTGAATGAGAAATGATCGGCCGTGTGTGTGTGTGTGAGACCTCTGCATTTAACCCATCACATGTGAAGCAGTGGGCAGCTATGAGCAGCATCAGGGAGCAGTGTAGCAGGACCGTACCTTGCTCAATGGTACCTTAGCAGTACCTGGGCCAGGACTTGAACCTGCAACTCTCTGCTCACAAGACCAAATTCTGAACCATTAGGCTATCATTGCCCTAAATGTCACAAAATTTGAACATGCTCTATAGGCCCATATGCCAGTTCTCTACATGGCAGAAATTGCTCCCTGTACAGGACAGGGCTACATAAAATAAAAAGAATGCATATAGAGCTAACTTAACTATTTCTGATCTTAGCATGACTGGGCACAAGGTCAGTGTCAAAATAGATTGACACACAAGCAAATTTAAAACAACAAAAGTTGAAGTGCTGAACAATTAATACAGATAAGACAATAAATAGTTACAAAAAATTATTTAAACACTAATAAATATAATTAATAATTTTTAATTAAATAAATATTAAATAATTAACGATCAAGTAAAAACATTAAAGAATAAAATGTGAATCTCACTTTTAATTCTAACCTGAAAATGAATGAACAGTGTTCAAAAGAGAAGGGGTGCCCTGGGAAGGGTGATTCCCCCACCCTGGAATGGGCGCAGCATGGTCACGTGACCCGCTGATGGGCGGAAGGAGGAGGTTGGAGGGAGGAAACCAAAATATTGCGGCGTCTCAAGCTCGCCAGACTTGTGTGACTCGTACGTCTGTGTCTGAGCCCGAGACCGGCCTCCCTTCTGTGATATTTTACGCAGAGCTGTAAGCGCGAAGTGCCCCGAAGAGGCCGCGGACAGCGAGGTGAGTGTATTTTACTCAGTTCCCCCTGCTAAAGGAGGCGCTGACGATGCGCTGCTCGCGTCTCTAACGTTAACAAGAGCGCTAACTCGCTAGCCTTACGAGCTTAGATATTTTAATGCACTCGGACACTGTATGTCTCGCGAAATTCAAGAATATATATGTTGTTGGTGAGGAAAGAGGCTAATTTGTACCTGTAGAGTGTGTAGACTGAGCGAACATCACCAAGCGCATCCAGACACACACACACGCGTTGGTATTGCTATACTTGTGAGGTCCTTCCATTGACTTGTGTATTACTGTATTTCAGTAACACTACATCTATGCCTAACCTTAACCTCAGTAAACAAAAGTAAAGCTTTCTGCACTTTGTTTTTCTTAAACAATTTGAATATGTGGAAAAATCAGCTTGTTCCCTTGTAAGGACCATCAAAATGTCCTCACTTCAACAGATTTCCCTATAATTCCTCTCTTTATGAGGACATTTGGACCTCACAAGGCGGTAAATACGTACACAAACACACACGCACACAGCTGTTTGAGTAATTAGCTCAGCGGCGCAGGCTAACTTTAACTCCGCTTTCCGCCTGGTTTGCTTACGAGCAATAAATTAAAGATGACGTCTTTGAAAGCTCAGTAAAACTCTTTAAGGAATGCTTTACTAAAGTTAAAACACTGACCTCTCTTGTGTTGCACAGGGTTTAAAAAAACACGACTAACAGGATTTAGTGTGAGGGCTCTGACACATGTCGTGAGGTGTGCACAGCTGTTTGCTCTTTAGATGATCGCAGCGACCAAAACCCCAAGTTTAAACAACCCAAGCCTCTCTCTCTCTGTCTCTCTCTCTGTCTCTCTCTCGCCCCCCCCAAATCTAATCGGACAGTTTTAGTAAAGGTGGGCTAGATCGCGAACATCACACGCCTTCAATTAAACGGCCAGTATTTTTGAAGCGTAATGCGTTCAGCGTGCTATCTAAAATTCCCTTCATCCGTGCATGCCTCATATGTACGCAGACACGTGTCTCCATGTCTCACTGTACAGCGGCATTAATGTCAATGAGCGCAGTGAATCTGACGTGGCAAACACTGCTGAACCCGAGCAGAGGCAGTCGTCTCTCTTTCCTACAGTTACTGACTCGCTACGTGTCTCTAAAATGTACCAAGGGTCGATGTCGACGTGTGTTGGTGGTGATTTGGGCCGCTTGGCTGCTCGGAAGTGGGCTAAATTGGTTTAACCGAGCACACAAATCCCCCAAATGCAGCCACTGTCCATATCCGGTTGAGCTGTTTACAGCACGGTCATGTTGGTGCCTGGTCGTAGGGCTGTAGCAACGAATCGATCTGTATCACCCGAAAAGGCGAGCGATCAGGCAAAAATCGGCGTGTGCTCATTCCGTTGAGTTTTTGGACCATGCTTCCAGCTGTTTGACATGGTGATTGCCACATTAAGTGCCTACAGGATACAGAGTGAGCTGCTGTCATGTGGTCAGATCTCTATCCAAAAATAGAGACTGCATAGAAATTTTGTTGGGCTTCTTCTCACTCCTGTTAATTTTATGCTATATTTGACGTACCGAAAGCTAGGCATGTTACAAGGAATCGATTTGGGTTGATGTATCGCCCACAATAGTGCACGATTTGATGTATCGATGTGTGGGTTCACACCACAATTATTTCTCCTTCATTTCGCCGTGAGCAGTGTTTTGTACTGAGAAGCTGCTTGATGACGACACTGCTGCGTTTGACCTTTAATGGTCAGATGTTTACATTATAATGTGTTTGCATGTGTGATTTGATGGAAATGCTGCAGATTGTGTGAAATTTGATTACATTTCATACTGACTTCAGACCCCAGTGTCCCAACTGAAGTACATCGAACCGAATCGCATCGCTACACATTTTAAGGTATGGAAAATGTATTGGATCATTGACTAAAACGGCTTATGTTGGATCGAATCGTGATTAAAAACCTGTGATTTCCACCCCCACCTAATATTCCCTTCTCTTTTCCATTAACCAGAGATGTGTGATGAAACCTGCTTATAAAACCGGGGAAACCCAATCATGTAAGTGTCGTATGGACTGGATATACTTGGCTGTCTTCCCAGACCAAAGCCTAAGCCTGCACCTCGTGAGGGTGTTTTTTGGATGTGGATTAAGCTTAGTTTTGGATGAAACTACACGGACAATGGCAATTCACAATTGATCTATTGATCACTCACCGTTGACTTAAGCAAGGCTGGGAAAACTGGTCTTTTATGGTGGAACACTGTTCGCTTTGGCGATGCATCTGAATAGCTGAATGAAGCTTCCTTTCTTATCAGCTTTCAGTAGCTCATTGGCTTTTTAAACACTTTATGAATAAATCTGCTTGAAAATGGCACATTTTGATTAATGCATTCTGTTTTGCCCCCAGTCACCATGAGCAGCGACCTAAATGTGCCCATGGGATCCTCTACTGCGGGTGCGTCGGACAGGCTCCAGGACGGAGGGGGGATGGACTACAGGGACTGGGTCCGCCGCAGCTACCTGGAGCTGGTCACCTCCAACCACCACTCGGTCCAGGCCCTCTCCTGGAGAAAACTCTACCTGAGCAGGGCCAAGCTCAAAGCCTCCAGCCGTACTTCAGCCTTGCTTTCCGGCTTTGCCATGGTCAGTGAAGTGCTGGGAATATTAGATGTGATGATGATGATAATGATGATGATGAAGAA
The DNA here is from genome assembly GCA_037974385.1 of Arnoldichthys spilopterus. Lineage (NCBI taxonomy): Eukaryota > Metazoa > Chordata > Actinopteri > Characiformes > Lepidarchidae > Arnoldichthys > Arnoldichthys spilopterus. Next base: position 17,281,940 of record JBBPDA010000081.1, on the reverse strand, counting down.
GATGATGAAAAATAGTTTTATTTATAAGTGCCTTTCAGTGTAACCAGGGCTACTGTTCAAACCTAAGCTGACGTGCAAAGAAAAGATGATATATAACACATTAAAACCTCACAGCAGACACAAATGTAAAATGTAAAGACTAGAACTGAAAAAGAACATACATACATACATACATACATATATACATACAGAGCCTCTGGAATGCAGATTTTCTCCTTAACCCACAGTGGCAGTGGAATAACCATTAGGGAGTTGCTCTTGTGACCTGAAGGTCATCGGTCCCAGACCGGTGCAGGTACCGCTGAAGTATCGTCCCCAAGCACTGCCCACAGCATGCAGGCTGCCCACTGTTCCTGCACAGATGGGTCAAATGCAGAGGTTGCATTTCCTTGTGGTGCACTGTGTGTTGTGCTGTGTTGTGTTCACAATGACAATTACTCACTTTCACATTTCCGAGTTAGCTTTTAAAGTTATTTTTTTCCATGTGTTGTGCTGGCTAATGGAGGCTTCTACTGCACTCTTTTGCATTGTGCTAAGTGGCTAATAATCTTGCTCATCTTGTTTCAGACACACTGTATATTTATCCCCATTTATAGATCACAGCATGTCCTACAGTGTCAGAAACTGAACACTTCTTGGTTGTGTAAGTGTGTTTTAGGGAATTGTAAGTGATTACTTACTAATCAATAGTGACTAATTGGTAAGTGAAGGTGACTAATACATGTAAAATATCAACTTTTTTTTGCTTTTATGTTTAAGTCACAGGATTTAAATAGTTGAGATATCTCACGTGTATCATAAGCAAGGTCTCATGTGTCCTGTTCAAGCCAATTATGTTGCTAAGACAAGTGGGTAATTTGTCTCCTTGGATGTTTCTCATACAAGGGCCAAACAAGAACATCACTTCAAAGTCGAAGTGAACTTTGTCGTCTCCGCCATATACAAGTATAAAGAGAGAGCTCAGAGGGTCCACAGTGTACACATACACGTTTTTTACATACAGACAGTGCAAATACAGGACAGGCGTACAAGACAATACAAAATACAAATACACAAAGTGAGTAAAAGAAAAAGGAACAGTACAAAAGTGGGTGGAGCAGTATGCCAGTGAAATTAGCCATCATGCATTCAGAGACACATCAGATGATGTACATGTACAGCACTGTGCAGTGTATGTTACATGAGACGTACAGATGCCAGTGGTGAATTAGACCTGAGTAGCAGCCTGGACTTGAGTAGCACATCTTAAATAGTGGCTATGCTTAAGTTCTGTACATGGTCACTTCAATCAGTTCTTTGGATAAAGTGTCTGTGCACATGTTTAAGTTCTGCATTCGAGGTTTTGGACACTTGCATTCCAGGGGGATACGAAGTAATGCAGGCCACAGAGTCAGAAATATGAAGTGAAAAGTTCAGATTTATTTAAACATCTGATCACATTTCCATTTATTCATTTGGCTGACGCTTTTATCCAAAGCGACTTCCAAGACGTGGAGCAGTGCAGTGGGATGGTACTTTGCTCAAGGGAACCTCAGTAGTGCCCAAGCCGGGACTTGAACCTGCGACCTTCAGGTCCCTAGCGCAGTGTCCTAACAACTAGGCCACCACTGCCTACTAATAACATTCATTCTGTTTCATTTTCCTAGAAATCACTGTCCTTTTATGCACATTTTCTTGCTTGTTTACTGAATAAGAACCATTTTCACTGAAATAAAGAAAATACAGTTAGTAAAATTCACTGTGTGTAAAAAAAATAATAATCATTTTTGGGAGCCAAAGTGAGTTTGTCCCTGTTTTTTGTTAGATTCTGGTTCATTATCAGTTTTGGTCTGTGTTAACTATTTCTGAAGCTCGCTAAAACCGCTACTGATTTGTGATTCTGGCAGGTGGCCATGGTGGAGGTGCAGCTGGAGATGCAGTACAACTACCCGCGTGTCCTCCTCATCGCCTTCAGCGTGTGCACAACAGTGCTGGTGGCTGTGCACCTCTTTGCATTGCTCATCAGCACCTGCATCCTGCCCAACGTGGAGGCGGTCAGCAACATCCACAACCTCAACTCGGTCTCGGAGTCTCCCCACGAACGCATGCACCAGTACATCGAGTTGGCCTGGGGTTTCTCCACAGCCCTGGGCATCTTGCTGTTCCTGGCCGAGGTGGTGCTTCTCTGCTGGATCAAGTTCCTGCCTGTGGACTCGGGGGCTTCCCTGAAGATAAACTGCAACAGCACAAAAACCCCCCAGCCGAGCCACAGCGGATGGCAGGCGGCACTGGCCTCCACCATTATCATGGTGCCCGTAGGTCTTATCTTCGTGATCTTCACCATCCACTTCTATCGCTCGCTGGTGCGCCACAAGACAGAGCGCCACCATCAGGAGATTGAAGAACTGCACAAGATCAAGGTGCAGCTGGATGGGCACGAGAGGGGGCTACAAGCAGTGTGAGCATTTGATCTTCAGGGGTCTTGTTTAATTCGCCTTGGCACCATTCTTCACGCCTTTAAGCGCCTAGGTTCCGAGCCATTAAAGTTTGCTCCTCATGGAAGCCGGGTCCCCCCCATGTGTGTGTTTTTTAATGCAGATTGTGCATAATGTTTTGCCGTAATTTATCACATGCAAGAGTCTGGACAGTCTTATTCTGCCTTGTGTAGAAAATGGCCATGAAGGGATAGGAGGCTCTTTACAGGAGGAAAAAACAGGCATGTTTACAGAATTTCACATTAAGGGCTCTTTTGTTTGGTTAAAGAGTTGTCTTCTTTTTTCCAGTGCTTTTAAAAGCAACAGTTGTGCCATCTGCTATTTCTATGCCTCAAGAACCAGAGAATGTTACACAGTCTCTCCCCCCCCCCCCCCCCCCCCCC
>JBBPDA010000081.1:17261930-17278983 GCA_037974385.1 Arnoldichthys spilopterus | reverse complement strand
AACCAAAAAAGGTGACACATCCCCCCCCCCCCCCCCCCCCCCCCCTTTGGAGTTGGTGTTTGGGTGGCGTGCCAAAATTTGTCCAAGAATTGACCGAAACGATGGCAAGAACGCGGGTGTCTTGGTTACACTAATAACTAAAACTATTCAGGCTCACTGCCAAAGTAACTGAGTCAGATATGCAATGGTTATGAACTGCAAGCCTGAATTGTTTGAGCTTCCCTTTGTTGGTGTAAAATGTGGTCCATTACTTACTGAGATATTACTTTTTTTATACTGAGAAATCCAGAAATAATAAGAAATGTCAACAATCCTGCATTCGTTAGTGTCTGTCTCTATTATTTCTATATTTTTAAAAGACAATTAAACAGCAAAACATCTTTACCAAGGTTTTTCATTTTGAGCAGCTTTGTGTGACCGTTCAGTTGACTATGTCTGCCTTTATGCAGTCAGATTTACATTGACATATTATTTAAAAAACTTTTTAAAGCACAAAGCAGAATCATAGTCCTGTAGGGTTTTTGTCCAGTTGCTCCTTCGCCCTGCTTAGCGCTCTCCGTGTTGCAGGAGGTTTACATTAGGAATAGTGTGGCAGAGAGTTCGGGCAAATTAGGGTGAAACTCCACCCTATGGAGCGCATGCGTTACAAACCTGCCTAATTCAGAGGTACAAGGGAACTTGTATTATGATGCTTCATGAACTTTATACCACAGTGATTTAAGTGGGTAGTGTTGCTAAGCTCCAAATGCTTCTTCCGAAGACCTTTAAATAAACCCAACCCACTGTTTATGTAACAGGAATATGTGAAGAAGACATTCCAAAACAAAAAAAGAAGTTTGACCAATTACTGCCTGCCTTACTCCGAAGACATGAAAGTGCACTTGCGTAGTGGTTCATCTCGTCAGACTTGTTTTCTTTGTGAGGCTGAAATATTGATTTGCTGTTGCAGTCATGCATGATTATGGTCATGTCGGGATTGGTTTTTTTGGGGAAGGGGTTTGCTGCCAAGCTCACAAGTCTTGGGTTAATTCATCATTCTCATGACTAAGCTAAGGAAAAATAACCTTTAATGTTTATTAACATAATAAGACTGCATTTAGAGAAATTTTGAAAGATTCCTATTAGTCTATTTGTCATACTTTTACGCAACGTTAGTGGCTTTCTCTTTTTTTCTAATGGCGTATGAATACAAACAGAAACCGTGAAGTTGGGAGGTTTTAAAACGACTGGACCACAAAAATAATCTGATTCCCTTAGTCATGCTTTGTGAAACATTGCCATTGTATTTATGAAGCTTCTCCTGTACGGAGTCGGGATCACTTTTAGCCTTTCACGTCCCGCTGGGTGTGGGAATTGGGAATTAGAATGTGTTCTGAGATCAGCACTCTGGGGGGGTTCAGTATACACTAAAACATGGAGCACTATATGCTCCAGCACTGAGTCAACATTCAAACCACCGCACGCATATGTGTCCGCTTAGGCCCGAAAGAGGAAACTCTTGAGTATTTGCATATTAAAGGCTTGAGCTGTGACACACTTGAAAAGCCGATGCCTTTCTGCAGATTGTCTGTTTCTGAATAATACTTCATTGATATGGTGACCAGATAAAACCATTGCAGACCTTTGGTGAACAATGACCTACTATATTCTAGTGCACAATATGTAACCAATTGTTTTTTGTGGGGTGGCATGTCTTTTTTCATATCCTGTCTGTGTATATGTATGTTAATTTATGTAAAATAAACACCTTATTTTGTTTACTTTCATGTGTTGTCATATAGTCATTTATTTTAGAGATTAGTTCAGCCAAAAAAATCAAAGGTGCACAATTCTCCACTGTATTCAAATGCAATCGATAACGTGAGAAATGTTTGGTGGTTAAATTTGCTTCTCTTGGTTTGTGCTCAAGCCGCGTGGTTTAAAAAGGAAATGACTGTTAAAGAAAATGCATACGCTACTGTGCAAAGCACATGCCTATATCACAGTTACCTCTAGTCACTTAGTCCTTATGTGGTTTATAACACTATATGTGATGGAAGATTCTAAAAACAAATAAGAATTTTGCATCTCTTGATTGTTAAATCACGATCAGTAGAGCTTGTAAATCAATCTGCCAGTTTGTCGTTGCTACTGAGATTTAAACAATTAGACGTCTCCTAGGAGATCGCCCCCAAAAATGGCGACGTTGTCTCGAGCAGCTCTTCAGATTTCCATTGAGTCATGTTCATCGGTGTAACAGCTGATGCTGGCACATCCACATGAAGCGAGACAGCTGGTGCAGAGGAAATGCTGGCGATCACTTTTCACGAAAAACTCCCACCTCCTTGGAGACGCCAGCCTTACAGCTCCAGCTATGACTCACTTTATGTATTTATTATGGATGAAGTGAATATGGCCCCAAGGCTTGGCCTGACCTTGCCCCCCCTTTCTGAACAGTGAGTTAGAAGACATTCATCATGCCGTAGCTTATTAAAATGTGGCCTAACCTGACTTCACTGTCTGGTGCAGTTTTGCATAGTGGCTGCACAGCAACAATGTCAGTTTCTTATCGAGATTTGGGCTTGCATGTTCCACAACTATGCATGCTTTTCATTGTGCTTAGCAACCCCTGAAGTGTCTGGACATGGTTTTTTGTTGTGAAAATGACACAGTAATGTATCTCTTTGCATGAAACCTGTGCTAAGGTGGTTTCTGGACCAATCAAATCGGTTTAATCTGTGACCCTCGCTACATGTACACTACATGGATAAAAGTGTGTGGACCTGAACTTCACATCCATATGCACTTATCCATTGTTAAAAATCTCATTATAACACCACTGCCAATGTGCTTTCTTGGTGGGCAGTGGTGGCCTAGTGGTTAGGACACAGCCTTTGGGACCTGAAGATTGCAGGTTCAAGTCCTGGCCCAGGCACTACTGAGGTACCCTTGAGCAAGGTACAGATCAGCCATGTTCTTCCACACCAAACTCATTTTTTGCTGTGTGGATAAAGGCACGGTCTTGCTAAAATGGGAAAGTTTCTTCTACTGTTAGCACATAGGGCAAAAGGACAAAATGATCCAAAATGCCACTTAATTCCGTAGCATTATTATTTCCCTTCACAGGAACTAGTGCTGCGTTCCCCATAACTGTGAGGTCAAGATTTTCCGACCTCCTCCTAGAAAAAAAATAAAAAGTTTTTTTTGTATGAAGTTCCTACGTGTAAACATGGAGTAAACCCAATCACCCTGAGCTCAGACATCACACATCAATGGCCACAACCATAGAGGTGGATACAGTAATCAGAATCAGTTTTATTTGGCCAAGTATGTTTGCACAAACATGGAATTTGTTTCTGGCTGATGGTCTCTCTAGTATTAAACATATGAGACAATATACAATAAAATTCACATATGGTACAATACAAAACAGAATACACAGTTTACAATACAGTACATAATATACAGAGGAATATGCAGACTACAGCATAAAGTACACAATATACACTTATACAGTTTACAATAAACAGTGTAAAGGGTAAACTATCAGCCAAAAGGTAAAGAATATTCATGTGTATTAAAATAATATTTAAATTTCAACGGGGAAATTGAACACCCATCAACTTTGCGTGGAACGCTGCATTAGTGGCCCAAAACAAACCATGAAGAACAGCTCTGGACGATTATTCCTCCTCAACCAAACCTGATCCTACTTTCTCTTCTTTGCCATGCACTGTGTATGGTGATCTTAGGCACATGTGTGGCTGCTCGGCTATCACTGTTGCTTTATAGACTTAATCCATAAATCTCTGCAAAATGCATGTGCTGTCATTGCTCCTGGAGGCTGTTTGGAACAGCATGCTTTGCACTGTGTTGCTTACTCCTTTGCCATTTAGCTGTTGTTGCTTCTGTATGTTACCACACCATACTAACAGCACTTACAGTTGATCAGTGCAGCAATTTGTTGATCTGATTTCATGTAAATGTGTTTTTTTATGAGAGTACCACACTGAAAGTCACCTTCAGTGAGCCCTTCAGTGTGATCCTTTCTACTGACAGTGAAGAATGTGGGAGTTTGCATGCCTGTTTGGTTTTTACATACCTTTAAACAGTGGGTGTGAATGCATGTGTTAAACCCATTAATTAAAAGGGCTGTTAATGTACTTTTGTTGGTCCATATAGTGGAACACTGAAAAGGAGTTTTAGTTAATCTCTTCTCTGATAGTATTAAGATTCTGAAATTGTACACATTTTTCATATGTGAACACAGTAGCCCTCCTGGAAATGATGAGGACAACAAAAGGGCATTTTTTTGTGGATCAGGTCAAGATCAAGGTCAAATTAAAACAACCAAGGCTAACCAAGGTGCTCAACACAGGTACGAATAAATAAATAAAAAATAATAAAACAGTAGTAGACACTAAAAATAATAAATAAAACAGAATAATCAGTAGATTTAGTAGATTTGTAGAAGTAAATTAGGTGCAAATCTGGCTAAAGCACTCTAACTGCATACTGATTGTGAAACAGCCTCTATTAGTGATGGCAATCAGTGGTCGTAATTAGAAAGCTTAGCTAATAAGAGGGTAATGAGGGGGAAAAACAGTAGTGTTTAAGGAGCTAATGAGCCAGCTTCTTGGCATTTGTGTGGTAATGCAGTGGTTAGGATTTCAAATACAATAGCTTTATTGTGCCCTTGACTGATTATGTGTTAACTGGCTAATAGTCATCACAACCAACCAGGACATTTTGATTGTATATGGGCTTAGCACTTACTAGCAAAGGTGAGTCTTCTTCCAAAGATGTTAAGCATTTAGAAGCATTAGGGGCTTCTTCTCAGCCCCTTCTGTATTTGTATTTTACACAAATCTGGCCATGCGCTTGTAGCTCTTGCTTTGCATACACAGCAATCCCAGTGTTACCCAGCTGTGATGAGTGAACGAGCATACCTGACTTGTTATTGTCATGGGACGTTGACTCTGACTCAGGCCTGAATGGACCCAGTCTTCACTCAAAGTTGCAAATTTTTCTGTTACACATATACAGAACATCCAGACCAAGCTTAAAGTACCAATAGCGTAAAAAGTATATACTAATAGGCTCTAGGAACAAATGCTGCATTTTAAGGTGTGAAAGATACATCGCTGGAGAGTTTCATATTGTTTTTCACTTAGTCTTAAGCACACGCTGTACTTGTAGGTGTGGGCAAACTTGAATGTCACTGTGTGGAATCGAGTCCTAAGCTTTGAAGTAGGCTCTATTTTTCTAAATACCTGGAATCTGCGAATCAGCTCCTTTTGGGATAGATTCCCGGCCATGTTTCGTAAAAGAAAAGGCAAGGAAACTCACATTGGGAAGAGATGCACAGTTCCTGATAGCTGAGAGCTACATTAGGCTTGTAGCTTTAGTACAAAACTAAAAAAAGGAAACGTTGAACAGAAAACATGGCTGATGGACTAGATTTTGATTAAGGGGAAAACCTGCTTTACATAGCTTTTACCCTTCAGAAAGCTTCCATTTAATTTTCGACATTTCAGGTCCTGCATGTGGGAGTGTTGAACAAACATGGACTTCAGGGAGAGCCCCTCAGGGACCTCACAGTGAACCTGCGGCTACAGTGGGGTCATGGACATGGGAACTGGCAATTTGCTCATTTTTATATTTAGCTCGGGACTGATGAGTCCTGCAGCTCAGTGAACCTATTCTCCTCTCTAGTTTTTGCAGCAGTAGTTTGAGACTAGTGTAAATTACCCCATACACACTGACCTGTTACTATATTTATCTTGCTAAGACTTAAGGCATGTCTGCATAAATTTAGCAGCTGGGGATTTGCTTTTGATGCACACTTCATTAACCAACTATTTAAACAAGAGCATGTTAAGCAGATGGGATTAACCCCAAACTGAACTGTCTAGCTTGAGGTATTGTAATGCTTTTGCCTAAGGTCTTTGCAGGTTAGGATCATATCTTGGTTTGTCAATGCGAAGCATTCTGAACAGTTAAATCCTTTCCCACAGCTTTCTCTGGAATGTATTCTAGCCTTGAAAGTGCTGGGGCTTTATCTAAATCTCTTGTGGCTGCTTAATCTTAAAATGGCATGAAAGTTTGACAATCCAGAAGGGAGCGGTCAGTTGACATCTTACAGCACCCAAATCCTCATGAGGGTGATTGTTCTGCAGTGATATAGTTGAAGAGGTTTCTGGCAACTTTTTATTTTTTTAACCAACAAGTACGACAGCCAGGAGCTGTTTTCTCCAAAGATCTAGTGAAAATGACTATTTGTCATGGTAAAAACACACTCAAGCACCACAGTAAAATGTGACCAGCAGCGGCGGGCAGCAATCAACACCACCTGAGAAGCAGTGTAGCGGGACGGTAGCTTGCTCAAGGGTACCCTTAGTAGTGCCTGGACCGGGACTCCAACCTGCGACCTTCAGGTCCCAAGGGCAGCGTCCTAACCACTAGGCCCATGGTGTTCTATGCTGTTCCACGGGCCCAAGGCAGGGTGCAACCAGGACAGGACGCCAACCCATCGCAGGGCAACACAGAGACAGAAAACCACTTACAAACTCACGCTTACACCTACGGGCAATTTACAGTTGCCAATCAACCTATTGCAGCCTTTGGACAGTGGGAGGAAATTGGAGCACCTGGAGGAAGCCCACGCCAACATGGGGAGAGCTTTCAAACTCCTTTCCTTTTTGGGGATTAAACCCTGGACCTTCCTGCTGTGAGGCGACAGTGCTAACATAACTATATATTGTGTGAAACGTTGAGTTTTTCTTAAATGACTTGCTAAACTATTGTAATGTAATTGTAGAACCACCAGCACTACTTCGGTTCCTTGTCACGTTTGTCATTTATACTAAAACCTCTTTAAAGATGTACTGACTGTGTTGCAGAATTTCATTTCAGACCAACATATACACAGTAGATTCCCAGAAGCAGGATATGGGACCCCTGCATTAGGCTTTAACAATTTATTGGTCCAAGTCAGGCAAATTAACAATAACAAAAAGGAAATATGACATAAAATCAGGGCAATGTAATGTCACAGAACTTATATTAAGCTTTGAAATGCTTTAGAAACTGTAGACCTGGCACATGTTTGATCACTTAAGGGATATTTCACAAAGCAGGAGTTACAGAAGCCCAAACGTGAGGACGGACATTCCATACGGATGTCCCTCAGCTCTTTTCCTAATGGTCAGGCTTAAGTTGTCTGGCTAAACTGAGAAATTCTGTTTTGTGAAACACCCTCAGGAGGCATTAACTACCAGAACATTAATGAAATACTTCTGTGTTTTTCAGACTCTCTGCTGCATCTGTAGCCTGTGGTTGTGTACCAAAAGCTGTAACGAACACATGTTTTTCTCCACTTAGAAAAGAAGAGCAAACCTGGTGACTTGAGTGGACAGTCAGCTGAATGCACTTTATACATTCTGAGTGCACACTACATTTGTTTTTACCAAAAATATTTAAATTGTATATATAATTAGTTGTAAATGTTTAGTCATTTAATGAGGTTTTCACAAGCTCCTGTACGATGCAAGAAAACGTAACTGGAACTGCATGTTTTCTGTCTTTGAAAATTAGATAAAGTTAGAATTCCTAAGTCTCAAAAGTGTTTCATAAGGAAAAAGTATGATTTATACTGTCACCTGCACCAAAAACCAATTCAATCTAGCCCTCAGGTGAGTATATTTTGATTAGGTGCTGCAGTTCGGAGGGATAGCCTGTTAAGGGACATCTGTGATTGGCCTTCACATACATATATATGCACCTGTAGCAAAAAACATAGCCAGAGGTTGCCAGGGCTGTGTCATTGGTGCGCACTTTCCTGCAGAGCAAGCAGACTTTTGTGCGTGTGGATGAAGCCTCCTGGTCCTCCAGATGAACTGGTGGTGGAGGCATAGGGTGGGATGTGAGGGACTTTACGGTGCTCTGGTTCTCTGATGAATACCACCACTCCAGAAACTGAAGGAAAAACACGCCCATAGAGAGACTAGTGGAGAGAGATATTGCCACACCTCCGACCACTGTAGACAACACCCTCTGCAGCTTCTCCCCAATGCTGTGGAGGGAAAAATAACATTTACATTTTTTTTGCTGTAACTCAAACCAAACCTGAACCAAGAATCCAGTGTTTTTAGTGGTACAGTGTTTCCATATTGTGACTTCAAAAAATAACAATGCACAACAAATTGTTGTTTTTTCCAACATCTGTTCAGCTTCAATAGACAAAAAAAGACAAAGACACATTTAAAACTACTATTAAAAACATAACACACTGTGATGCACAAAATCCAGATGACCAGGATTAATTCTGAAACATGCAGTTGGTCAGTCTGTGTACAGCAAACACTAATGACATGAATGATTTGCTCATAAAACAAGTTGTGATGTAATTTATCAACATAACATCAAATACCGTCATACTGCCCAACCTTACTTAGAAGCTTTCTTAAGGTAAGCCATGTGAAGATCTCAGAGATCTGAATTGGGAAACACTGGTGTATTTATATCCTGAGCAATATTTGACTCAATGTTATACACTCACCTTTGGCTGGGGCTCAGCGCAGGGCCTGCTGGCTTGAGATCCAAGCTACGAATGTCATGGGCTGTGAGATAGGACAGTTTAACCCCTGCCAGCCATAGCAGGGGCGAGTGAGTTCGTGTTTTCCCAAAAATATACAACAGCTGATGGCAAAAAGTCCAACCATCCCACGCCATGCATACATAAGGATAGGCTGCCAGGAAGGCCCTGTACATCTTCTGGGCATGGGACTGGGGCAGGCGTATGGAGAAATCGTCCTCGTCCCTCTGACAAGCCAAAATCTTCTCCAGCTTGGTTCGCAGGTAAGGGAGGAGGGCAAGAAGAAGCAGAGAGCGGAAGTGCCGCTTACGGCGGAGGCCTTGATGAGCCGGTCGAGTGCTATCTGCACCAACTCGCTTTAATCCGTAGAAGTTTTCAGAAAAGGAGGCACTGGTACGTGAGAGAAAATGGTGCTGCAGCAGCAGGTCCAAAATGGTGTAGATCTCATCAAAATTCCTCCAGAGGATTCCATATCGACCAGGGTTGGATTCAGCCAGGATCTGTGTTTACACAATGACAAGTCATGCATACACTTACACATCTCTGAGAAGCTATGAGACCTTTATTAAAAACATCATTTACAGGAAAGCAGTGGTCTAAAGTTTAGTGAAGCTGGTTTGTGATCGCAGGGTCACTGGTTCGATTCCTGGAACAAGCAGGAACATCTATGGTCGAATTGCCCCTGAGCAAGGCACCTAACTACTCCCTGGGCACAGGGACTGTGGCTGCCCACTACTATGGATGTGTTTTCTCACTGCTTTGGATGGGTAACATGAAGAGAATAATTCCCCCACAAGAATAAACAGAGAATAATTATTAATAAAATATATTTCGATAATAAATCACTATTTTATTGTCATTACAATTGAAGATTTTGAGATAAACACCTTGCAACTGCTGTGATATGTGCATGGACAATACAATACAAGGAATTTTTATCCTCAGACCCAATTATTAAATGTGTCGAGCAATATTTACAGTTATAACAAACCTGCATCACCATAACGAGCTGTATAAGGAATCATATACATTATTTGTTTTAGTGACAAAATAAAAGGCTATTCAGAGAATCTGCACTGTTTTTCTGCCTTACAAGAGAAACTGCAAACTTGTACACTGTAAACAGCTATAAACATGTTTTAAGCAATTAACTGTTATCTAGTATTAAAAATAAATGATAGTTATACTGTAATATTATAGTTTGATGTATTAGAACAACAACAACAAATCATGTCTGTACTTGCTGCACATGCAGTCAGACATGGCTGTGACGCTGGCTTCCTTTTAGTATAGTGTTTCTATTAGTTTACACTGGTTTTAATGTTTTTCCCACTACATTGGTGAGATGAGGGGAAAAGGTTACCTTAACGGCGTGCTGCAACGCAGGTTTGACAGCATTCATCAATGAATCTTGGGCTAAAACTTCAAAAATCGACGGCCTGTCTTCAGCTGCAGCTGTTGTCAGATGTGCCCCTCTCTCCGCCATCGTGGAGGCTTAAGTTACTTAAATATCGATTCAAACACGTCTAACAAAGCTTACGCAGCCACACCTACGAAATCTGAAGTCTCTTCTTGTACCATTATGCGCAGCAAAAACGTCCCGAACAACGTGCCGTTCTGGAAGACAGCACAGTTCAAACGTCAACACAGCGCTCTTAGTCCATGTCAAATTCCACGACCCCGCGGTGCAACCTTAAGATCGGCCCGTATTTTCCAAGTACTCCCTACTTTCAGTTCCGGTTGCTCCATCTTCTCCCCCCGCCGTCCACAGCTGTGGCAGTGAAAGCGGCCAAAGGCAGCGGTTCACTACAGCGCAAAATTAACGGAACACCTTTAACCTAGGCTCTGCTTCTGTACCCAAGGTGATGTCATTTGTCATTGTTTTCCTAACCGTCTGTCCAGTCGCTGGCGAAGCGAGTTATTGGGCCATTTTAACGCATAAGCGAGCCGCTACGTTAGCTCGCTAGCTCGGTGTTAGCATAGCATGCTAACGTTAAACGGTCACACCCATGGAAGAGCCAAAGCTAAGGGGGAAGAAATCGCAATTAATTGTTCACAGTCAGTTTATACGTTATATATGTGTGTGTGTGGACGTGCTTTAAATGTTGCACACTGACTGAGAAATAATCGGGTTTGGGATGCGAAGACCGTTGTCTTGCTAACGTTTCGTCGGCCTGTTGTGTGTTTTGAGGATGTGACCGCGTTATTCTGATACTAATTAGATGTGCACTTTAGTATTATTATTTTTATTGTTATTAATATAAGAAAACGGCCATGTCTCATGTCAGAATTAACACTATGCTTTATTTACCCTGCATGGTTCACTATGGCTGTATGAGATCCGTAGTCACGTCAGTTTTTCTGACCTGCAGCCCTCTGACATTCGTCATTTTGCCATGTTTTATTTGACTTTGATTTCAGAGTCAATATTTATTTGGGCCAGTGGCTACTTACCGTTTTTCAGATCACAGACATATCCTAACCTGTGCTGTTATCATACAGTGACTGTTAATGGCTTGGCTGAGTATTGATTTGTGCTCTTCTCTGCAGTGAACTTGAAGAGCAGCCAGAATGACCGACTCAAAGTATTTCACCACAAACAAAAAAGGTAGGGTACAACCTCAAATTGACCTTGATGTTGGTGAGTGTCGACGTGTCTTCAAGGAGAGGTCTGAGTTACACCATATATATATTTTAAAAGATTTTTATTTAAAAAAGAAACAGAGATGTCTCAGCTGGAGAAAGGGTCCCCCGTAAGTGGGATGTCCCAAAGACAGAGACCGCAGAGGAAGCCGTCAGGATCACAGGGCCTCAAGTATTGAAGTCCCCTGAGCCTACTGGAAGATCACTTACTACAGATTTATATAGCAGTTAGAAAAAGTGTGAGTGTTCGTTACGCATGGAAGCCGGTTGTGACAGTCATGGGGCCCGAGGGCCGAAAAGTCTAGGTTCTGAATGAATAGGGTGTCCTTGATGGGAGATTAACACAGAAGTGAAGTCCCGAATGATGGGTCAGTCACTGTATGTGTGTGTGTTAACCATTTCAGCCAGCTGTACGCGTCAGAGGGCCCTTTAGCGCCGAACAGTCTGACCTTGATTGGTGATTAAACGCAGAAGCGAAGAGACGTGTAATCTAAAATGATCTCAGTTTGTGAGGTGTCAAAGGGCCCTGAAGATTAAGGGACCTTAGGCTTGAGTGTCGAATTCAGGCAGATTCTAACAACCTTTTAAATGCAAATGTTCAGCAAGATAATTCCACACATTGGATACATTGGATTTGCACTTTTTTCTGGTTTGTGTGTTTGTAACTGTTCGCTGGTTACTTCTGCAGGAGAGATATTTGAACTGAAAGCTGAGCTCAACAATGAAAAGAAGGAAAAGCGGAAGGAAGCGGTGAAAAAGGTCATCGCCGCCATGACTGTAGGCAAGGATGTAAGGTAAAATAGTTTATTGGATTATTGGATGCTTTAATTTTAACACAGGCCAAGGGTCATGTGTAAGGCAATAAAATGATGCGTTCTGTCAACCATTCGCTCTGTGTGTTTTTGTATCGATGGCCTAAACTGAATTTACTTGGTCAAAGTGTTAAAAAAAAGGGGTTAAATAGTTGAAATAGCTGATTTAGTCGCTGCTGGTGACCATCATGGTGATGATAACAATAAATGAAATGAAAATGAAAGAGACTATTGTGAATTGTCATTGTGAACACACTCAAGCGCCACAACGAAATGCGACCTCTGCATTTAACCCATCACACGTGCACATATGGAGCAGCGGGCAGCTACCAACAGCGTCCAGGGAGCAGTGTAGCAGGACGGTACCTTGCTCAAGGGAACCTCAGTAGTGCCCGGGCCGGGACGCCAACCTGCGACCTTCAGGTCTCAAAGGCAGCGTCCTAACCACTAGACCACCACTGGCCATATAGGGATGGCTTATCATTCAGACATTAGTGGGTGAAAAGAAGAACGAATCTGATCCAGTTCATTAAATTGCCTTATTTGATGATATTGTGATATTGTGTTTTTGGCTTTGTATTGTCTTTTGTTTTAGTAGCATTTTTGAGTATCTGATACTTTTACATGTCCATCTCTAGTGAAGGGCTCCATTTCATCTTAAAGCTTAGCAGATTTTAAAGTCAAAGCAGAGTCTTGTTTTTTACTATGGTTTGAGACCATATCGGTTATTTTGTCAACGCTAGATGATTATAAATGTCCTCCTTCTTTTCTCTTTAGCTCGTTGTTCCCTGATGTGGTGAACTGCATGCAGACTGATAACCTGGAGCTGAAGAAACTGGTCTATTTGTATCTGATGAACTATGCCAAGAGTCAACCAGACATGGCCATTATGGCTGTCAACAGTTTTGTCAAGGCAAGTGCTTCTGTTGACATAAAAACAGAGATACTGAAATGTGCTGAAATCTTAAGAACCTGAGATTCGTTCCTATAGCACAGTGTTTCACAATATTATGTGTCCTGGGGACCAGTCATGTCAGGCTTTGGGGCTACAGGGCCCTGTATAAACGATAACTGCACTTACCCCCCCACCCCTGGCATCATTTGATGGACGCTTCCGAAAGAAAGAGTCCAGACTCGCTTGCTTTGAACACACCATGATTTATTGATAGATCTCGTAACACGTGTGTGTTTGTGAAAAGAATGAAACAAAGGGCAGGAACGCTAAACATTCTAAAATGCTGAAACAAGGGGCGGGCCTTGAAGTTGAGTGGGTGGGGCAGGGGGACGGTCCTTGACAGCAGCGCTGAGATCAGATCTGATCTGACTGAATTTTGATTGGTGCAGAAGTGAGGCTCTGCAGTTTGAGAAACGCTGGTATAACACATACATAACCATGACAGACATAGAAGCCAATAACCTGTTCCTTAAACTTTTTAACTATTGCACTACATAAAGAGATCGAAGACATTGAACTCTAGTAATAACCAAAGTTTAGAACAATTTTCTTTGAATTTTGGTAAATATTCTATTATATCTTGTAGGAAGAGAATTTTTCACTGTTTTTCTTAAGCATGCAGGATTTTTAGGGAAGCTTTAGCTTGTTGCAACACCAACTTTTGCCCTAAAATGTATGATGTTAAACATTAAAACCAGTAATATGACAAAAATACATTTCTGAAGCTTAAAAAAAAATGCATATGGAAATTGTAGCCCTACATAGCATCTAACAGCTGCTTCTCCTTACTTCTTCAGGACTGTGAAGACCCTAACCCACTCATTCGAGCCTTGGCCGTACGCACTATGGGCTGCATCCGCGTGGATAAGATCACCGAGTACCTGTGTGAGCCTTTGAGGAAATGCCTGAAGGATGAGGACCCTTATGTGAGGAAGACGGCTGCCGTGTGTGTGGCCAAGCTGCACGACATCAACGCTCAAATGGTGGAGGACCAGGGCTTCTTGGACTCCCTCAGGGATCTCATTGCCGACTCCAATCCTATGGTTGGTAGCTCTGCTGAATAAAAGGCTTGAGGGCCAATTTACGCCAAGGGATCAGGTTACCCAAGCAAGTGTATGAATCTGGCGCGCAGAGATATTAAAGACTGGTATTTCAGCTCAGTGTTTTATATGATTAGCCCAGTCACATTCTGCACCACCTTTTAGCTGAAAAACAGCGCGTTTTTGGAGGGTAACGGTAGCTGTTACTAGGGATGCAAAGGGGTGGACAATTCCCAGTAAATTTCCAGAAACTTTCCATGGGAATTTAAGGTCGAGAATTTTGGAAAGATTACAAATTGTTGATTATTAAGAGTGGGCAGCACAGCCAGTGGTTATGTGAGGGTAGGTTTCCTCCTCTTGCGTCCAGGCCTCTTCATGTTTGCAGCATTGTCAGTAACAAGTTTAAAAACTCATTAACGACGTTTTCAGCTCCTGCTTTCATGCTTGTAGGAGAACATGGAAAAAAATCTCTTCCGGTGCACATTGGATGGCATCAGGTGTCAACCAGTTGCATAGAACTACCAGCATATCTGGTTTAGCAGTAAACTTTAGTTAAACTTTAACACCAAAGATCAAATATCATATACCTCATAATGTCATCAAAACTTTGTCGTCCTTGGGCTCAAATGTGTGAATTCAATAGTCTCTATCTGTGCTTTGGGCTCAAAAAAGTAGCTTTAGTAGTTCAGAATTCTACAAATCATTGTGCATGTGTTGGAGGAATGCACAGTGCATGTAGGGGGTGTGGCCTATGTGTGTTGACAAGTTTATTCCATTAAATCTGTATAAGGAAAATAATATGAACTCGACTGATGTGTCTGCGTGCTTATATGTACTTCTTATGATGTGTAACATCACTTTATGTCACTGCTGCATGATTCTCTGAGTCTGGTGTGTAGTAGCCTTTGGACGACTGAAGTAGTCTTTCTGTGTTTCTCTCAATGGATTTAGCAGTCCCTCTGGTCACCCCAATCTAAGCTGCAAGTTCTACAATTCCCTCAGTTATAGCATATAGACTTCTCATCATCAAAAATCGCTTATTTACCACTCTTTATTTTTATTTATTAATTTCTTTGACAACTCAAAATGATATTATGAGCTTTGTATATGACAATTTTGTAAAAATGCTATTTCCTTGTCTCTCTCTAGGTTGTGGCCAATGCAGTGGCAGCCCTGTCCGAGATCAGTGAGTCCCATCCCAACAGTAATCTTCTGGACCTAAATCCCCAGAACATCAACAAGCTGCTGACAGCCCTGAATGAGTGCACAGAGTGGGGCCAAATCTTCATCTTGGACTGTCTGTCCAACTACAACCCCAAAGATGAGCGTGAAGCCCAGAGGTAAGCGACCACTTTTAGGATAACCGGGTCACATTATACCCTAACATAAAGCATAACATATATATAAAAACATAAACATATAAACAGATTGTTACAGTGCCCGTCGGTAATATGTAAACTCACATACGCCAAAAATACAAACACAAAACCCCTAATGATCAGGTACAGGAACTATCTGTGTGCAGGAAGTATAACCTTCTGTGTTCTTACTTGTTTTCAGTTTTGCATAAATGTCTATAAGGTTTTTAGAATACTATGACAACATTCAAACAGAAAAAAAATGATTGAAATGACAACGTTAGGCTAAGTATAGTGAGAATCAGTTGCCAGATGTGGTAGTTTAGTCAAGGTCAGTTGCTTGTATTAAATGGAATACTGATTAGTTTCTGGTAAATTCTGTAAATTCTGGTTCACCAAGTAGAGCAGCCACGTGTCATTGTGTGATCATACGTATATCTATACACACGTACACAAGTGGTTTGTATCCTGAAATTGAAATAGCTACTGAAGAAAAATTACCAGTAAATCTTACACATTTAGGACGTAACCCATCTTGCACAGCCTGACACCCAGATCACAAGTGACCCAGGATTTTGGAGTACTGCTTGTACTTTTTGGACTGTATTTGTTTTCAGTTGCTCATTGTTATTGTGTGGTATTTATATGATGAAAAATAAACTCTTCTATTTGGAATGTGTTTGATGGGTCGAGTAGCCTGTGCATTTTTAGACCCCACTGTGAGACAGACCTATTGTCTTCATGTAACGTAAACATGAATTTGAGGTGGGGTTTTTTTCCTGTTTGTGTCCTTATAGCTTTTGTTTCAAAGCGTTTCAGCCTTTCTTTTCTCCTTTTCATCGTAGCATCTGTGAGCGTGTGACCCCACGACTTTCCCATGCTAACTCCGCTGTAGTGCTGTCAGCAGTGAAGGTCCTGATGAAGTTCCTGGAGCTTCTGCCTAAAGACTCCGACTACTATAACACCCTGCTGAAAAAGCTCTCTCCTCCTCTGGTCACACTTCTCTCCGGGGAACCTGAGGTTCAGTATGTGGCTCTGAGGAACATCAACCTTATTGTGCAGAAAAGGTCAGAATCCCAGCTTTACTTGTCAGCATCTTCTGCACATTCATACATGTATGTTTAGTATTATTGAGGCTCACATTGTAAAGATAGTTTGACAGCCATTGGACAGTCATCACTAGATGGCAGTATTCCACTTCAACTCACACTTTTCTTGCGTCAACATTACCCCAAACAAGTACAGTACAGAATGCTAGAAAGTCACATAACTGAACCATTTAACACATTCCTGGCACCAGCAGATGCAAAAATAGTGTGTATAGTGGTGCTGGAGCAGGAGAAATCCTGATGTGCAGTGCTGTTCCTCATGTTCTTGTTATATGTGTATGCATGCTTACTCTGTTGACAGGCCGGAAATCCTGAAGCAAGAGATCAAGGTGTTCTTTGTCAAGTACAATGATCCCATCTATGTCAAACTGGAGAAACTGGACATCATGATCCGGTTGGCCTCTCAGGCCAACATCGCCCAGGTATAGTGGTCTTCACTACGCACCATCACTCTGCTCTGATTTCGTACTACATTGCAGTATAAATCGTGTGTGTGTGTGTGTGTGTGTGTGTGTGTGTGTGTGTGTGTGTGTGTGTGTGTGTGTGTGTGTGTGTGTGTGT
>JBBPDA010000081.1:17244329-17261403 GCA_037974385.1 Arnoldichthys spilopterus | reverse complement strand
TAAACATTGTAAAGTGTTTTTTTTTTTTTTAAAGAATTTCCCTTCCCTAGATTGTAGTTCCTCTATATCAAGTGAAAGTGACTCTTTGTCATTGTGAACACACTCAAGCACCACAACGAAATGTGACCCCTGCATTTAACCCCTGCAGCTACCAACAGCGCCCGGGGAGCAGTGTAGTGTAGTTCCCTTGCTCAAGGGAACCTCAGTAGTGCCCAGGCCAGGACTCAAACCTGCGACCTTCAGGTCCCAAAGGCAGCTTCCTAACCACTAGGCCACCACTGCCACCATTGTAACGGACATAAAAACTCCTTTCTACTTGGGGAATAGTGTTTCAGCTTATTCTTATATGAGAATGTAAACTTTAGGGGCATTTGATCTTATGCGAAGCCAAAACCATATGTGCTAATGTCAGATTTCTCTAGTAAAGTTTCGGTTCAGTAGTCCAAGTACCAGTCCAAGGTGTTTACACCCCTGACTAAACGAAGGTTCCTTGTCATATTTCTAAGATATTGGGCTAATGCTGATTTGTGACTGAAGTTGATGCTAAAAACAAATGTTAAATCAAGTTTTTAGGAGTCCGATGTCTCGGGACCCGTGGATCTGCTAGTCTCTTGAAAAAGCATCCCATATGTATCATCATGAAGCTTCTTGAAAAAGTGCCTTGAGTGTACAAAGCTGATTTTAGACTTAAATAGAAGATTTTTTAACTTAACACATAATGAAAATTGCTGTAAAACTGCAAAAACAAAGCACAGGCCATTTAATCACAGCTGAGTACAACTGAGATTTCTTTTGCACACCCATCCAATTAACCGTTCGCTCGTAAACATCTGCTTTGAACTTCTCATGTTCTCAAAGGCTGAAAAAATGAACTTGATCTACTGCTTCACTGCAGAAACCTCACATGGCCACCCTCAGTCCTAACTAACTGTTATGGAGTCTGGCAGCCATAACAGACTGTAGTATGGAGTTCTGTGGAGCTGCAGGCTCTGTCGCCCTCCCGCTGGGTTACCGTTGTCATGCTCACAGCTCTCTGGCTTCCATTCTTTTTGCAGGTTGAGTCACAGGGTGTGTTAGCCTTCAGTGGGCTGCATTGCTGTGCATAAAAGCAAGTTTTAAGATTTGTAAAGTTCTATGCCGAGAAAATGTCAACTGTGAATCGTGGCTTAAATTTTGTTTTACCAAAGTTCATTTTTATTTCATGAAAATACCCTGAATATGTAAACTGCCTGTACAGTAGTGCAGGATTCCCCAACTCGGGGCCTGGAGGACCAGTGTCTGACACAGTTTGGTGAATTGCAGGTCATTTGCCTGTTTAATGTCATTTGTTTTCATGTGGCATAAGAGTTTAGTACTGTTTACTGTCTGATAAATGGCTACTTCAAAAGCAAAATTAGCTTCTGCTTAAGCATGTGACCTGAAATACCCCTGAGGACTGGCACAGACACTTTTCCAATCATTATGCTCCCTGTACAGAGCAGTTTTGGGTTTTTGTTTTGCCATTGAGGAATACAAGGTAATTTCAAAGGGAAAATGAAATAAAGGGAGAAATTTGTTGCAGTTGTCACATCATCTGACCCAGGAGAAATGTCTGACTAGTGTGGAATGCTAAGCCTTTTAAACGTCTCTCTCTCTGTCTGTTTTATTATTTATGGGTGCGGATACGGGTCTTCTTTTCTCTGTTGTAGCTCGGGGGAGACCTTGGAGGAGGTGTTGGGGGAAGTCCTGCTGTAAGTGAGCTAACCTGTCCCCTCGTCCGTCCGCCTGTTCATAGCTTGCCTTTCTGTGCGTCTGTCTGCTCTCTGCATGCTAAAGGTTAAATTCACAGGTCCTGATGCAAGCTGCCTAGATTAGCGTTACCTAGATGTGTAGATTTATGTTGGTGTGAACCATTTTTTTTTTTTTTTTTTTTTCTGTGCACATGGGTGTTTTTTGCTTTTTTTTGTCTTCTGGGTTTGCATGCACAAATATCCTGTGGTAATTTGTGCTTAAATGTGCCTTATTATAACTTGCTTTTCCCTCATTTACATAATCCTCTGTCTTCATAGCAAAACCGTAAGTAAGGGTAAGTCATGCTAAATTGTGCAAATTGTGTTTTTGCAATACTTTGTTGCGATGATAAATTAAGAGGGGTCATTAGGATGTGCTAGAATTTCTTTCTGCCTACTGTACCCAAGCATTAAAATCCATAAGCATGGTGCAGTTAGAAACTAAGTTACATATTAAATACTTAAATGCTAGAAGTATTCGGATAAAACACCAGAACAGATTCTTTCTAAGGCAAAGATTATTAAATGACTTCATACTGTAAACATCTAACAAAAAGCTTTTAATCAACGGTGTAACTCACTGATCCCTCTTCATTTGTCGTCTTGATTCATCATCGCGATAGAGATCTTGTTGTTTTTGAACACTCGGAAAAGCAAAAATGTTTTGTGTGGGGAAATAAATCGGGATTTTTATCGAAATAAGAAAGTATGCAGAATTTTTCATAATTTAAATGAAGACATTCCTGAATGGCACAGCAGTCTTAGCTTTAGCCGGATCATCCAGAGATTGTGAGATCTCCTCACCATGACCTAACATGACGCTGGCCAGCACAGGTGTCTGATAGCCGATAGCGTCCAAGTGCGTTAAGCTGTCTGATAACATTGCTTTATCTGTGGGGTCTGCAGATGTGGTGGCTGGCTTCATGTGTCTCAGAGGATGCATGTGCAAGCCTTTACCCTCTCCACGTTCTTAGTACGGTGTGATTTAAGGAAATCATAGCGAGTGAGGCAATTAGCTGTGGCTAAATGGTGGACAAAATTGGGGGGAAAATGGGGAAGAAAAATGTCAAGCAAGTCAATTGATGGGCCCATAAAGTCCTGAAGTAGGCAATTACTAGTAAAGACATCGTGGCATAGTTATTCAGACGTCTGTGTGTGTGTTTTGCAGGTTGGTCAAAACTTCATTCCGTCTTCAGTGCCCAACACATTTGCTCCATCTCCTACCCCAGCAACGCTTAGCAGTGGACTTAATGACCTGTTCGAGCTTTCCTCAAGCATGGCCATCACTACAGGCGGCTATGTGGTGCCTAAAGCTGTGAGTGCCACTTTTTTCCCTCTATGACTAAGCTTGGCTTTCATTGGAACAACAACTGATGAGATGCAGCTGACTTTTGTCAGTCTGGAAGGCCAGGCTTTGTTGAAGAACAGCAGCATTGTTTTTAAATGTAGTTCAGTACAGGAATTTTGTTCTTTTTGTTTTTTTGTATTCTGACAAAAGTCACATGGAAAAAATATGTGTAACCCCTCCAATCCCACCACACTAACCCACACAAGCATTAAAACCTCATGTTGTCTAATTCACTGTGATGTACTGACCTCAAATCCTTTATCATGTCCTATAGCAATAGCTAATATAGCAGGTCCGAAACCTTATACCAAGATTTCTTCTAATTCTGCTCCCGTCACATTGCATTAGTCCAAGGCATTAATAAATCTCAGGAGCGTGGCTCACTGGGGAACGCCACAGGCAGTTGCATTAATAACTCTGTCATCCAAACCCAATGCTCAGTGGTAACTGGGTTGGAGGAATAAGGAAACACACACCGAATCAGTCACAGAGGGCACAACTTAGCATTCTTTAACAAATGCTAACACCTCAGTGTTCTGTAGTTTTAGACTGTTCAGAAGAACTTGTCTCATAGCAACTGTAGGGAATGTGACGGGGCTGATTCAGTTTCACTGTTTGTACATTTGCACAGTGATGCCTGTTTTGGCATGAGCATTCTGACTGGTCGGCAGCTTTGCAGCCCTATTTGCACCGAGCCGCAATGCACTGTGCATTTGGACACATTTGTATCATAACTAGCATTAAAATTCTCAGCAGTCTGTACTATATTACCTCTTCCTTGGGTTTGGACCAGACAGGCTAGTCTTTGCTCCCACATACATAAATGATCCTTTGGCAGCTCTGACCCCATCGCCAATTAACTGGTTCTCCTTGTTTGGATCACTTTTGGACAGTACTAACCACTGAACACCCCACAGAACCAGCGAGCCCTTGTTCAAGCCACTAGTTGTCTTCCTCTCACCCATTTGTTCCTGCTTCCAACACATTGCCTTCAAAAACTGACTGTTCCTAAGACTGCATATCCCACTCCTTGACAGGTGCCACTGTAACAAGATGATCAGTTTTAGTGTTTTCATCTGCCAGTGGTGTTAATGCCCCACTGCTTCCTTATGTAACCCCTGCAGATTACAAATCAGAGCCTCAGCGTATTCTAAAGACCTCCATTCTGAAAAACAGCCCTTTGCACTTGTATCACACTGAGTGTTCAGGCTTTGCATGTTATGCTTAAATAGAAAATTCCAATTTATCTGTCTTAACCGGTCAAAGTACATGGGCCCTTTCATTTGTCCGCTTTACTAATGTTGCCCTGGTCTCTACATTTTATCAGTAGTAGCTTGAAGCAGTGCAAAGTAATGCACAAGCTACATAAATACTGCCAGTGCTGTGCTGTGCTATTCACTGGATAATACACTACATAGATTATCGATGAAACACCCTGACGACTTCTTCTGCAGTTTGCTGAAAGCATCACAGAGTGAGTGGGCAACCTGCAGAGACAGGAGCACAAAAGCAAGGGTTTATCACTGGCTTTATGGTGCGAGTCATACTATTCTCTGTAGAGAATTCTCATATATTCAGTTGTGAATGCACTTGAAGTGGATTGACCAGAGAAGCTGGGGTGTGTCCCAATCCCACAACTGGAAGAGCAGACTCCATGTGAAGTCAAGAAGGATAATGAGCTTTAATATTGTGCTTTTCGCTTCAGGTGTGGTTGCCCGCAGTCAAGGCCAAAGGGTTAGAAATTTCCGGAACGTTCTCCCGCCGTCAAGGTCACATGTACATGGACATGACTTTTACCAACAAAGCTCTGCAGCACATGACCGACTTTGCCATCCAGTTCAACAAGAACAGGTATCTGTGAATGTGTGATTCTGCTAACGAGACCCTATGTAAAATGCAAGCCACCGGCCTTCAGACATAAAAGTGACTATTTGTCATTGTGAACACACTCAAGCACCACAACGAAATGCGACCTGTGCATTTAACCCATCACACGTGCACATGTGGAGCAACGGGCAGCTACCAAAAGTGCTCGGGGGAGCAGTGTAGCGGGACGGTACCTTGCTCAAGGGTACCTCAGTAGTGGCCGGGCCGGGACTTGAACCTGCGACCTTCAGGTCACAAAGGCAGTGTCCTAACCACTAGACCACCACTAGACCACCACTACGTTTCTGTTAGAAGTTCTGCAGAATAATCAAGCGTTTTTAATCACAATCTGCCGCTTCTGTACAATACACATGTAGCACCGATGATTTTTTTTACCATTTGTAGTTGAATAGCAAACATGCTTTCAAAACACACCTGTAGTAAAGTCCAGTGTGAAGCTGCTTCAGTCTCTGCTCATTTGCTCCTGTTATGTGCTTCAAATTAAGCTCTTTTTCTGTTCTGGTCTTGATTCTCTTTGTTTTTATTATATTAGAAGTATTCATTGGTCATTTGTCAAATCTAGCAGATGCTGATGTTTGCCTTGTGCTTCTTTTGCTTCCTGTCCAGTTTTGGAATGATTCCTACCACACCTTTACCCATCCACACGCCTCTAATGCCAAACCAAAATATCGACATCTCTCTGCCCCTCAACACCATTGGGCCAGTTATGAAGATGGACCCCCTGAACAACCTGCAGGTACAACACCAAAGCCTCTTTATTACTACTAAAACCCATTTTTTACTCGCTCTTGCGATTCTCATGCACCCACAGTTCTCAGAGCAGGCCCGATGCTCCACGATCGCTATCATTTCAAATTCACATTAGTATTCACTATTAATCCCGACTCTTGAGCTTTTGACTCCAAATTAGCCCTCTCGTTTTTTTTCTGGTGATTGCACTGGATCGCGTAATTATCTCACTTGCCTGTCAGGGTGATTCATTCATTTTGTCAGCAGTCCCCACCATTAAATTTAATGTTGTTTAATAACTGATGGTAACGAGCATTTCCCGGAGGCTAAGGCGCTCTGTCAGCTAATCAATCAGATAAAAGCACAAGCATTCACCCCTTCACACTTCGCACGCTTCAGGCGGGCATATTCTCACGTCAGGCCGAACCGTGGGATGCCAGATTCACTTGGAAATGGCTGCCTCCCCTCTGGTTTCAGCCAGCCTCATCTACTTAGCCCCTTGCTGGCACTAGGCAACCAGTAGAAAAGCTAATGTGGCAAAACCCCGCTGGGTGAGCATCCAGCGGCGCCGTCACACAGCACGTTCCAACTTCGTACCTTAATGAACCGGGTTGTTCTCTCCACTGCCTCCCTGGCTAGCCATCGAGTGGTGTGGTTCCCCCCATGTCACCACTGCATTTTCCCTATATTTTGCGGTCACCTCGGTTGCTTAGTGTCTTTTTTTTCCCCCCTAGTTTATCCATTCCACCCTATTTCTTTCCTTCACTCCTACACCTTCTGTTCCCTTTACCCGATGTATAAATACATCTAAAAGTGTTCATTCAATTTAAAATGAGAGAATTGATTAGAATAAATAATAGTTAAAGCATGAGCACAAAATGTGTTTACAATCCAAGCTTGCAGGCCCCAAAATTTTTTATTTATTTATTTATTTTAATAAAATTTGAGGTTTTATGATGATATTTCAAATCCTTTTTTTTTAAACTGTAACGAAAACTATTATTTTTATTTCTTCATTCTTCCTTTACCTTTTTATTGTTTTTGCTTTTTTTTTGTTGCTTTTTTTTTCTTCTTGTCCTTCATTTAACTTTGACCTTTTTTCGTTCCACGTGTGCGAGGCAAAGGCACCACTTGAATCTGTCTGCCATAAACAGAGCTCCCTGCTGGGAGTGTTTATGAGCTTGCGACTGCAGGCTTACCTGGCTGAAGAGCCACCATTGTTCAAAACAGAGACTGCCACGCCACTGTGCTTTGGGCTGTGTGACCTTCACGAGTCCCCTAGTACTGGAGACAGCACCCCGGTTGCTTCATTATAGCAAATCGTTAAGTCCTGTCAGACAGGAGTAGACGGCACTGAGGCAGTTCACTGACCGCTTAAGGGCACCTCGTTGTATAGAAACTCACTGTTCTGTGTTCTGTCATTTTCATTAGTGTTAATTTCCTCAGATGGAAGTAACGCAAACGAATGGGGTGCTTGATCAAGCCAGTAGTTATGTGGGGTTTTTTTGTTGTTGTTGTTGTTTGTTTTGGTTTTTTTTTTGCATTTTTCTTTCTTTTGGGGGGGTCATTTTTGGCCTTAAACTCAGTGTGTTCTTGAACTTTTCATTTTGAATGTGCTACAACACTGACCACATTTCAGACATGAAAACACTGTTTTAGTAGAAACAATAGAACAAAACAAGAAAAATCTATTCCCTATTATCTAATCCGCTAATTACAATGGATAATGTAAGTAGCAGTCTAATTATAAAAAAAAGATGAATGTTATAGCTTGATGTATTACAGTAAAAAAAAATAAACGAAGAGCTTTGTCTCTATTACAGGGAGCTGTTAAATCCGAAACACCAGCCACGTAGACCCGTCCTAGCCCACTAGTGCTGCTGCTTATAATTTCAACCCTGCATGTCTTTTCTCGTGCTCCCTTGGCTCTTGGGGTTGCGTAATATGTAGTAATTAACATCATGTTGTGAATCGGGCTTTGCCGACAGAGTTATTGATCTGCTCTGTTTGTTTCTGAATGGGCTAGAGCAACGGCGGCGCTAATCAGCTGTTTAGGTAAGAGTATTTAAAGCAGCAGTTTGAACAGTGTAGCAACAGATGAAATTGATATTTGGGCTTCATGTATTGCTGTTGCTGTCGTCTGATGTATTGTTAGCCATGTTCATGTTGAATTAACTTCTTGAGGGTGATGTAAGTGGTGGGAGAACTCTTGAACACACCAAAGGTTCTGTATAGTTGTGTCTGTCCTCGTTTGGAGGGGTGCCAATAAATTTGATCTAGTTAATATACCCAAGGTTAATTTAGCGTTTCCGTTTATCACCTAGGGCAAAATTTTAAAATTATAATTCATTTTACGTCCGGAAGTTTTACGAAAACAAGTTGGTTCTAAAGTCAAGAAGTAGGTCATTGGAAATCCCAAGGGTTTCCGATGGCACTGGTGCCAAATGTGAGCGGATGCACAGTGTGCCTGTGGACTCAACATCTGTCACAACACTCGCGTCACATGCACAGGTGGCAGGCTGCGGTCTGTGCTCTGTAAGGTGTAAGATCAAGAAAGGCAGCAGACATCGGCCCCAAGGCTGCTCTTGAACAGGCCAGAAGAACTACCACACACACTCAGCCTCTTACTTAAAAGAATATGCCACCCTGAAAAGACTGTTAGCATGTCCGACTTCCCAAAAGCATATGTGGTTTAATATACAGGGTACGCATATACGCAAGTGCAATGCATTATTGGGTGGGGCCGCCATATTGTGTGGCAAAAAAAACGAAACGAACCACACAGTAACGTGTACAGACAGTTTATCAGACGTATCATGCTACATGTAGCCTTTAGCCTCAACCTGCTGCCCGATCCGTTCGGCCCTTTCACATGCAATCAGTTCAGCTTGGGCACGAACATAGCTGGCTCATCAGATAGCGTTAGCAGTTAGCCACTCAGCGCTTAAATGATGTACAGAGCTCTAGTTATCTCAGCCCAGTCGATGTGACCTATTGTCCATACAGTTTCCCCACCCTCATCATGTCACGTGCTGTGCCTGGGCTTTGGGGGCTGTGCTGGCTCTGGCTGCTGCAGTTTATTCTGCCTGGCTGTACCCCTACTTTGAATACTTTGTGGTTTATTGACTGACTAGTGGCCCACTGGGAAAAATACTGGTGTTCCAGATGGCCAAACTGCCCCTGGAGGTAGGGAAAAATAATGGGAAACGTGAGCGGAGTGGAGAAGTCAGGGTTGTGAATACATTCTTCTTTGGGTAATTCGTAAGGCTCGACTCCAATAAGGCTGATATGTACAGTGTTTCTTTGCTTCCAGTAGTTTATCTCCGTACACTCTCTGTACACTTCAGGGCGACTAGTACAAGTTTGTTTTCTTGCTTGTTTGTGATGTGCACTGTACATGTGTTGGTGCTTTTGCTTTGGTTTATTTGCCACACAATATGGCGGCCCCATAATCCATTGCACTGTGACCTCATGTTGCCAAGCTCTATTGACTGTAAGCGTATCGTTGTACATGCTCAGTATTCGCTCCCTTGTTCTGTCGTTTGAGGACCGCAGTCTTTGCGTGAAGAGTGCATGTTGTTTTCAAGACGTTTCCTCGATATGCGTTCAGCTTTCTGCTGGTATGGTGCCAAGATCATCGCCACAGTTATGAGTGAATGCCAGTTCTGCTGCCAGTTCCATAGATACATTTCTCCCACAAATAACACTAGTCACCCAGACACATGTGATCTGTAAGCATAGAATGTTCGCATGTGGTTTGTAGTCAGGCATTTTTTTGACCTGGATTTTTCGATAAAAGAAAGCGAGAAACCAAACCAAGAGGAAAACGCTCTGAGTTTACAAACTCATCCACTGTTTCAGACCAGAGCAAAAAAACATATATAGATGTGAAAACGCTCTAAGGGTTTCCAAGCCATCAGGAATGTGGACTGTTTAAGTTTAACTGTTGAAGTGTTTCAAACAGCATGAGGTTTTCCTGTCCTCTTGTACTTTTTGGCGTGTGAGCTGCTTTGTTCAAATGCCCCTGAAAGCATATGTAAATATCATCCCATCACGCCGGCATTGTCTGGCTTCTTTTGCATTGCTCCCCTGCTCTTGCTTTGATCTAATATATTCAAGGTGCTGACCAGCAAACTCTCCTCTGCCGCAGGTGGCTGTGAAAAACAGCATCGACGTGTTCTACTTCAGCGTTCTGATCCCACTCAACATCTTCTTCGTCGAGGATGGCAAAATGGGTACATACCTTTTCCATGCCCTCTGCTCCTCACCTGTTGTTGCTTCATCGGTTACATAAGTTCCATTTTATACTCGAACCCAATAGGCCGCCGGATAAATCCAGTGTCCTTGAGCTAGAATTCAAAGCGTTGTGAAACGTAGTGTCTTTAGAAGAGCAGTAAATGACCGTTTCCATCTGTTGTTTTCTGTTGTCTTCAAATGGTTTCTCGAAAGAAACTCTGTGCTTCTTTTCCTCTACAGAGCGCCAGGTGTTCTTAGCCACATGGAAAGACATTCCCAACGAGAATGAGCTACAGTACCAAATTAAGGAGTGCCACTTAAATGCTGGTAAGACTTCATATCTTTATGTGCAGTTTGCCTTTGGGCAGGAGAACGTCAGCACCACCAGCCGTAGTCTCTCAGCAGACTGCTGTTTGTGAACCCTGGAGCTAAATTCTCCTAGTGTGGCATAGTCAGGCAACTCTGACACTCATGCATTTACTACTAATTATGACATGTTTGATCGTCATTTTCACTTCCAGTTCAGGTCGTTTGCCAGCCCCAGTCCAACAGAAGTACAAAGTCAAGACCCTTTTCCTACTCGGACATAAATATAATGGCAAAAATATCATGATATTGTGAGAAATTTCCCTCATATGCGATATATCTCAATATGTTTTAAGATGGAACAAAGGAAAAAGATCAACAGTGCCGTTCTTTCTCAAAAAAATCAAAGAACGAGTACAAATAATGTTTATTCAGTGTTTTTCACGTCACATTACAATATGTTCACTTGCTCTCCTCAAAATTAAACATGAAGTTTGAGTGTTTTTTCAGTACTAACGATACCAAGAGGCTCAGAAAAGCATATTGTGACCAGAATTTATCACGATAACGATACATATCATCATATTGCCCAGCTCTACCCTGACACACCTGATTCAGCTCATTAGCCAACTGAAATATCTAAAAATCCCATTACACACATAGAGGAAGGACTTGTTTAAAATAACCGCAAAATGCTGAGTTTGCTGTTTAAATGCTGCGATACTGAGCTGTTGTAGCTGATTGAAACTGGACAGGATGGAAATGACCTACAGATTTGCTATGTTTACTACAGATGCGCAGATTTGTCACTTTTATGGCCCATTTAGGTTTCTTTACAACCAAAGAAAGGAAAGAAGGCAAATTAAAATCAGCCACGCAAAAAATTGCCGGATGGCTGCTTACAGTTTTTTGTCCTGTAAAATTGCAGTGCAGACTGGCCATAATAGTGTAGCAGTTCTGTTTGGAGTGAAACGCTGTGGCTTTGTTTGATTACATGACAAAAAACGACGTCCAATCGGTTTTAACACCGGGACCTTTTACACGTACGCAAAATAAACACTAAGACTGATATTGCAGTTTAACTTTAGAATTTTGGCATTAGACATACTGTCTATATAGCATAAACAAGGTGCAAATATAAAGCATTAATAGAGTTGATGAATAATTAGCTAATCTTTCATTAGCTGATACATGTCTATTAGAGCCCAGAAAACCGCTGAAACGCCACTAATGTTGGAGATTATTTCTAGTGGTGTTGTACATCAGGCTTTGATCAGAGGGATAGAATATTAAGGCTATTCTAGAAACATGATGTTTTTTCTTATGCTGCTGTTAGTGGCCTATGGAAATATGTGGAGCTAAATGGCAGAATAGCAAATGAAGCATTGGTTTGGATGCTGAGGCTACTGAATGATGTTTTTTTTTGTTGTTTTTCAGCAGCCTGTGACATGTATAGTAAATAAACACACACACACACAAACACAAACACACACACACACACACACACACACACACCCACCCCCATTCTTCAGTGTTTTTATTTTTCTTGCCTGAAGGAGAAGTGGAAACCTAAAGTAATCTTTGCATGACAGGAAGAAACCGTCAGTAATACATGCCACACATCAAATTTCTGCTCACATCTCATGCAGAATGCTAGCGGGAGGCACTTGTTGTTGTCACGTCATCAGGGCATTGTCTTTTTTTCTTGACAGGGCTTTTATTTTATATGACTAGTTGGCTCCTCCAGCTGTTCTGTAGTTATAAAAATGCACATTCCTGTTCTAAAATAACATTTAATATTATAATTATGTGCCTGTTTCAGTGCGTCCTCTCTCTCTCTCTCTCTCTCTCCTGCTCTCGCTCTACTCCCCTCTCCCTCCAGTGCTGCTGTTTCTCACCATCTCACTAATGCTCAGTTTGCCTTCCCCTCGCATGCATTTGCTTTCTTTCATTCCTGTGCTCTCCCGTTCTCTCTCTCTATCTCGTGTCTCTCTCTCCTCTCTCTTTCGCTCTCTCTTTTTTTCTCTCTCTCTCTCTCTCTCTCTCTCTCTCTCTCTCTCTCTCTCTCTCTCTCTGTCTTCTTTCTCTCTTGTCTCTCTCCTCTCTCTCTCTCTGTCTCCTCTCTCCCCTCTTTCTCTCTCTCTCTCTCTCTCTCTCTCGTCTCTCCTCTCTCTCTCTCTCTCTCTCTCTCTGTCTCTCTGTCTCCTCTCTTTCTCCCTCTCTCTCTCGTCTCTCTCTCTGTCTCCCTCCCTCTTCCCCTCTCTCTCCATCTCTCTCTCTCTCTCTCTCTCTCTGTCTCCTCTCTTCTCTCTCTCTCTCTCCCTCTCCCTCTCCCCCCCCTCTCTCTATTCTCTCACTCATTGATTCAGACTCTGTGCTCTTGTTGAGTTGTCCACACGTGTGCTGCAGTTATTTTTAAACACAGGTTTGACAGCAGCAGGCCAGGAGGGTTCCCTGCTCAGTGAAGCAGGCCACGGGTCCTCTTCTGTATTTCTTTTCTCTCTGTAATTCCCTTTATTCAGTTTCACCTCATTTGGCCTCATACCCTCACCCGTATATCAGAGCATTTTCCCCGCTCTTCACACCTAATGGCAGATTGCACATGTGCCCTGTAATTTATTATATATTACATCAAACTGGTGAACAATGAACTGGTGAACTTCCTGAACTACACACAGTCCTAAACACTGTTAGATCATGTGAATTTATTAAAACACCTACAGATTTTCTTGCAGTAACAATGACACAAAAATTGCAATGGGTTCCCTTCACAAGCCCTTTTTGTACCATGACTAGAACTGGAACCACTGACTTAGATTTTCTTTTTATGGTTATTCTAGGTTTCCCTCGATCAGTGGTTCTCATCTCAACAATCCGTTTATCTCTGTCAGTGTCCGCTAACTTGGTCACTCCCTCCCTTCTAGTTTCCTTTCCTTCAACGTTTATCTCTCTCTTACAGTTCCATCCCTTTTTTGTGTAATATTTTTTTTCTTGTCTGTCCATTGCCCTCTGTGTCGTCATCTGCTTCTGCTTCTTTCTCCTTCCATGCTCTCTGATGACCTGCCAGCCCTCTATCTGTCAGATCTCAGAGCGATAATCCACGCTTGGGCTGTGGAGCTTTCTGTTGTGCTGCAGCACGGTTCTGCTGGGCTGGATCTGTCAAGCCACTAACACTACACTCAGTCATTGATTCAACATGATCTGTCTCCTTTCGATCAGTGCTCCGTCAGTGACCATGCCTTAAATATGTGCTGTGTCCGTCTCGGCTCCAGGTTTAGACCCTACACAATCAAAAAGCACAAATCTGTGACAGGTTGGGCTTTGGTTATGGGCAAGCTACCCACTCTACATTTTCTTTCTTTCTCTTTTTGTCAAGTAAGAAAATCTGATTATAATAAGAATAATCATGATCTTTATTTATAGAACACATATAAAACAAGTGCTTTATATATAAAGAACAAAATTAAGAAAGAAAGAGAAAAACAAAGCAACTATACACTGTAAGCAATTAGAGAGATGTTTAAATCATGACCTAAAATGACAGAAATGTATAAATATATATATATATTAATGTGTAAAATAAAATAGGTGAAAAATGTGTAAAATTGGAATACAATAAAAAAAAATAAGAGAATAGTAAATTTGGAAAAGTTTTAGGGATTAAAGTATGAAGTATTAAAGAGAACGAAGTAGGCATAGAAATGTTAAAAACAATAAGAAAATGAACTTGGGGCCAGCTAAAAGGAATCAAAAACAAGATTTTGGTCATATTGTAGGAAAAAAACAGACTAAGATAAAGATTTGCACGCATGCAAAACTGCAGTCTGAAAAGTGACACCACTATTTTCTCCAAGTGGCCATTAAATACAAGTTATTCATTTTTGGTGTTCAGCAAAAACAGAAGCCCTATGTAACAGCCTTACTCAGAAACCTTCAGCACGAGGTTTAATTTTAAATGTAGAAGTATTGGATGTGTCCACTTAATTTTAACCCAACCAGTTACAGCAGTGTCCTCCCAACAAAAGCTGCTCTCAGAGAGATCACTGACTTTATGGTACTCTGACTACTATGGTATTCAGCCAAGCAGCTCCCCAGACACACCCTAGCTGCATTGCACATGTGTGCCTAAAATAGCTGAGGAAATGAAAAAGGGGGGGGGAACAGAAATTTCTAAAGTTCTTTTAAAAAGATGGAGAGAAAAAGGAGATTCCCAACAACCGTGCAAGACCTGAGAGACCGCCAAAACAATATCACATTAGATAAGCAAGCAACATCAAACCAAACTCCACTCATGCTCCATATCTAAAGACATCCACCGGTTTTCTGTTCATATGTTGACTGTGCGGATAACTCGGCCCTCTGGGTCTGAAAGGATGTGAAACTGTCAAGAAGCCATTACTGAGAAAAGGAAAAACAATAAAAATAAACCACCATCACCTCTTGCACCAGAACACAGATACGTCTACATTTGTAAATTTGTTTATGATGGTGAGAAGCAAAACAATGTCATTCTAACGCTGAAGTGTTTTCAAAAAGAGGAAAAAATAAACCTGCAAACTGAAAACGAGTGTCTAGAAGAATAAGCAATAACGGTAAATGATGAACACAACAAATATTGAAAAAATATAAATTCTTTTTAGTTGCTGAAATGAATTTTGCACAAAATATTTTCTGATTCCAAAAAATAAATTATGTGTAATGACAAGAAATTAACGAATGGCTATTCTCTTGCTTTGCATAGTGCTCTGCATGGTGTCACTGATCTGTGGTCATTACTGTTCCAACAGATGAGTGGCTGAAGAAATGGACACTGTAGGTTATAGATCAGTGTTGGGTACAGTTTCATTCTTTAGATCCTTGTAGTTTCCTTGTGGCGTAGTTGTTCAGGTGTTTCTGGAGAAATTCTTAGACGTAGTGATCAGGATCATGTAAGCCAACTTTTTCTGAAAAAAATGCTAATGTCCTACAGAACTAATGGGGACCAACTAGCATGATCTGGTATTGGCACGTTGCTAATTAGCTCCTACTAGCGTTAGTTCCTTATTCACAGTACCAGTGTTTGTGGGTGAAGTTTTCCGTGATTGCTATTTTGACCCTTAGTGTGGTGGTGGTTTAGACTAGTCTTAATGCACATTCTGTATCACTCTCCGTGTTTCCATCATGTCATGGACTAAATTCACACTGACACGAAACACTGTGACCAGATAAATTGTGACCGTGTGTGTGTGTGTGTGTGTGTGTGTTTGTTTGTGGCCGGAGCAGACACGGTGTCAGGCAAGCTGCAGAACAACAACATCTACACCATTGCCAAGCGTAACGTGGAGGGCCAGGACATGCTGTACCAGTCCCTGAAACTCACTAATGGCATCTGGATCCTCGCTGAGCTCCGCATTCAACCAGGAAACCCCAACTACACGGTAAACACACGCTAATGGATTTGCATAAATGTAGCAGTACATTGTAAAAGACAATGCTGCTTGAGCTACAAGGCTAAGAATTTCAAACATTTAAGTGCGAAACAGAGTCTACAGCCTTATTTTATTTCTGAAGCACTTTTTACAACATGAAGCAGCTTTACAGAATCCAGGGCCCTAATGAGCAAGCCACAGGCGACAGAGGCAAGGGAGAAACTCCCTAGGCTGTAGGAAGACAGCTTGGGAGGAACCAAGGCTCAGAAGGAGAACCCATCCTCCTGTGGTCGACACCGGACAGCAATAACAAGCAAAAGAAAAGAGAAAGATATAATAATAATTATTATTAATATTGGCAGCAGTTTCAAGTGTACAGGTGGTGTCGCAATGTCTTTTTATTAGTTAGGTGAAGCAAAGGGCTGTTCATATGGGCTCTTCTCACTAATGGCATCTGGGCAGTGGCAGTGGCCTAGTGGTTAGGTCGCAGGTTCGAGTCCCAGCCCGGGCACTACTGAGGTTCCCTTGAGCAAGGTACCGTCCCACTACACTGCTCCCCGGGTGCTGTTGGTAGCTGCCCACTGCTCCACATGTGCACGTGTTTTGGGTTAAATGCAGAGGTCACATTTCGTTGTGGTGCTTAAGTGTGTTCACAATGACAAATAGTCACTTTCAGTTCTCAGTAGGAGTGAGAGGTAAAAACTTCACCCAGAAGTCGGGTATTCTCCCTTAATGCAAAGCAGTTGAGGTGTATAAATAAGGGAATAAGAAAATCTCAGTTGTTGGTTATTGTTTCCTTTGTCAGTATTTCACTGCTTCTTTCAGTCACTGTTGTGCTTTCTTTGTATTTTTAAGAATAACTTTACCAGAATAAGCAAACAACCTGCTGAAATTATGGTCAAGATTTTAGAGTTCATGGTGTACGTATTAGTTTAATCAACAATTGTAATGTTTTGAAAATTTGGATCAACACTGACGCACCTAAAACTTTGCTCTTTCTTTACGTCTTTTCTGTTATTTTTTTTTCCTCCAGTAGCACAGTTATGCAATGCTAAGTCTGCGTCATCGCTGATCTCCAGTGCAGTGTGATGAATGCGTGTCCCTGAGAGACGTTACGTTCTACCTGACTGGCTTTTTGTGCGTTTAATACGAGCAGGAAGGTCGAGAGGACCGATGAGTTTGAGTAACAGGCTTGCACAGTCCAAAGCTCAGATCGATCCCCAATTTGTTCTTGCATGATTCAAACCGTGACATGCCCTTTGGCAGATGCTGTAGGTTGTAAAGCTTTTCTGTCACCAAACCCAACCCCCAGTGGTGGGCAGTGGTGGCCTAGTGGTTAGGACACTGCCTTTGAGACCTGAAGGTCTCAGGTTCGAGTCCCGGCACTACTG
>JBBPDA010000081.1:17211943-17237819 GCA_037974385.1 Arnoldichthys spilopterus | reverse complement strand
ACACTCAAGCACCACAACGAAATGGAACCTCTGCATTTAACCCATCACATGTGCACACGTGGAGCAGCGGGCAGCTATCAACAGTACCCAGGGAGCAGTGTAGTGGGACCACGAGGACATCGGCCGTTTCTGCTGGTTGTATGTGCTGCTATGCATATTACCATTCAGCTCAGTTCAGTTTTATCTGTATAGAGCTTTTTACAACAGACATCTTTACAAAGTCTGGGTCAGAGTCCCAAATGAGCCAAAGGTGACAGAGGCCAGGAAAAACTCTCTTAGATGGAGGAAGAAACCTTGGGAGAAACCAAGACTCAGAAGGGAAAACCCATCCTCCTCTGGTCAACACCGATCATTTAAAAAGATGGACACAGTCGCAGCTCATGAAGGCGGCTTTAGTGAAGGTTCAGAAAGGAACCGAGTTAAACATTTTTTTAGGTGAATGTCAGTAAAGTTGGATTCCATTTTTTTTTTGGTGGTTCTTATGAAATAGATGCCAGTAATAATATGCAGACATTTTAGGCTGGTGTTCTTTGAGAGATTTCTTTATGGTCGTATTCCTGCTTGTCTAATTGTATCAGTGGTTCCAGTGAGATAAGGTTGTGCTTGGTTTTAGCCTGTTTGAATTACAGCTTTATTCCCACACATGTACTGTAAATGCACACATACGTAGTTATAATGAAATATCATCTAATATCGCAATCAACTTTGAGGTTAAATTCAAGTTTATCTGAGTGATAATTTGTGCTAATAGTTTTTTAGGCTTATCAACTCATTTCTTAGGCCCATCATGGCCTTTAGCTTACTCAGACCCCATAAGCTACAGTTTGTGTAGTATTACTATATCAGTATGGGCTGTAGCGTCAGCCTGAACAGTTATTAGTGAAGTACTATACAGCACATACACTGATCAGCCATAACATTCACACCACTGTAAGGATCTGAGCCACTTTGACAAGGGCATTATTGTGATGGCATCTCCACAACAGCTGGTCTTGTGGAGTGTTCCAGGTGTGATCTAAGGAAAGGCGCGTGTGGCCCTAACCCACAGAAGAGCTACTGTAAGTGATGCTGACTCTGATATAAAGGGGTCAGAACACACAGTGCTGCACAGTCAGAGCTGCTTCATGAGGGAGATCTACTCAAGCATTAGACAGGTGGTATTAATGTTATGGCTGGTCGGTTTATAGTTTCTTATATAGTATAGTGCTTCTGCAGGTTGCGGTGTTTAATGTTGAAGTTCAGAAGACTGGAGCCTGAAACGCGCGCGTCAACAGTGCGCAGTACACGCCACTGACTCGTGAGTCGGTTTCAAGCGAACGATTCATTCACGAGTCGGACTTCGCCAATCAGCGCATTTTCGGCGCACTTGGTGGGAGGGATAGCGTCGGAGCCCTTGTTGACTACCATCTCTCTCTCTCCATCTGCTGTCAGGGTCGGACTTGGAGCGTTTTGTGTCTTTTTTCACACAGTTTTCTTTCTTTCTTCCAGTCTCTTTCCCCCATGCCCTTCCTCCGCTGAAGCGCCGGCCTAGCTGACGGGCGTTTAGACCTGGTCAGTGTATGAGGGCTGCCGCACGGACCACAGGAGAATGTCCCTGCATGACAGCTGCTGCTGCCGCCGCCGCCGCCGCCGCTGCTGCTCGGAACTGGAATACCCATGCACCGGGGGGCGAACAAGCGGGGGAAAGTCGTGAAAAGTCCGTTTCGCATCGACTTCTCGGAGCTTGCGGCAGCCAACTCACCGCGCACGGTCGAGCTCCTTACCTGCGATCAAGGTACGGTCCGAAGAGTTGTGCTCCTTCAGCAAGAGCAACATTTCTTCACGCTTTATCCAGGCTGTGGGCAAGCGCTGCATCCACACGCACTGGCGCAACAGGGAACGACGAGCTTGGCTCATAAAGCATCCTTAACATCAGGGTGGGGCACGCAAAATACATTTCATTGTTAGGAGTGTAACGATACACACGCTGTGACGGTCCGATTCGATTTTCCAAGGTTAATATTTCACAGTAGTATCGACACTATTCTGAATAAACACATTTAATTTTAGAATAAAACAGCATAAAGTGACAGTTTTTGTGCAACGTAACTATAAACAACTTTGAACAGGACCACAGTGGCTTAGAGCCAGAGCATGAGTGGAGTGTCCCAGGTGTGCAGTAGTTAGTACCTACCGAAAGTGATCCAAGGAAGGCAAACTGGTGTATCAGTGACCAGGTCATGGGCACCCAATGCTCACTGATGTGCATGGGGATGAATGGCCAACCTAACCTACAGAAGAGCTACTGTGGTTTAAAAAGTGATGCTGACTCTGATAGAAAGGGGTCAGAACACACAGTGCACCACAGTCAGAGCTGTATACTCAAAATTAGGAAGGTGGTGTTAATGTTATGGCTGATTGGTGTACAAAGACCTGCCTTGTACAAAAGTGTACATGGTGTGTCTCAGTTCCAACCCAGCACAACTGAAATTTCAGCAAAAGCACCAGTATGTGCCAAATGTACATGTACCATTAACTGTGAGCTACTGTTCAGTTTTTGCCGTCAGTGACGTCATCGTTTTTCGTGGAGCTCCCTGGGGGTGGTTTCCGTTAAAGACCCCTAGAAAAGACCTTTATTATACAATATTACATTTGGAGCTTTTGACTTGTCTGCAGATTTTTCAGACTGTATTGGGATTGCTGAAAAGTGACTGTTTGTCATTGTGAACACACCTCATAACACAAAGTGCACAACTAAATGTGACCTCTGTATTTAAGCCATCCACACATGGAGCAGCTATCAACATAACCCAGGGAGCAGTGTAGCAGGACAGCACAAACGTCAAGGGTACCTCAGTGATTCCTGGGCAAGGACATGAACCTGCGTCCCTCTGATCACATGGGCAAGTCCCTAATCACTATGCCACCACTGTCCACTCTCAATTACTGCACATTGGATTGGTCTCAGGCTATAACAGGGTACTGAACAGTGACGAATAACCTGCTCTGACTTCCAAACTATACGCCACAGTAAGTTTTCCTTTCCCAGAAACTCAAAATATAGTATGTTTTATTGACCTATAACATGGCGTACCTGTGTGAGAAGAGACTAATATAGCAATGCTTATATGGGGCAATGTGGTCTTTTCTATTAATATCTTTGTTCCATTTAATTCCTCTTGCCTCCATTGGAAGTGTGCAAGTACAAAAGTCCTAGTGACTGCACCACTGTCATGGTGGTGGTAGCCTTGGACACAGTTTTCATGGTGCGACTTAGTGGGTGAAAGTGGCAAAGTAGCAGCGTGTTGAAGCAGCTGAAAAATGCCGTTCTCACTCCGAGGAACTGCGTTTTTGATAACAAGCTGACTTCTAATCTGCTAGTTGTGTAAGCCGCGGATTTGCTCGGTAAGTGAGGAGTTTGATGAGGCGCATGAGCTGCCACGAAATATCCATTTCAGTGGGTGTTTTTTGGGTGGCTTTTGTTCAGCCGGCATAAATTTGCATCGTTTATAATATTTCACATTGGTGAAGCTGCGGTTTATAGTTCAGTATGTCATAGTGTCAGACTCGTTCATATTCATATTCTGTGCTACTGGGCTGTTTTGGTTTTTTTGGTGGGGACAATCAGAGCATCGGAGCATTTTTGACCTTTCACTAAGCTCACTTTGTTCCGTACTCACACATGGATGCCACTAAGCATGCCCCATTTAACTAATTCCACATCATCCGCTCTCCTTCTCGTTACACTGTGTGTGGCTTGTGTTTGCCCGTGTGCCTTGGGTGTTTACCCAGCGTAGCTCTGTCACTAATGGCAGGGCACTGTAGTTCCTGTCAATGTGAAAAAGATTACTCTAACTCACTCATACTGGCAAACAATGTGCTTCTGCTTGGGACTGGACACTGTGGGCACAGTTGTTCCCCCATGTCATTCATCAGTATCAGTAACATCAGTGGTCATTGAAAATTACTGTGTTTCCCAGTTTCAATCTGTATAGCGTTTCGGTCCTTGAACAAAACAAGTGTGTGATCTGTTGTCAGGATATATCATATAATAAGCAAATGGCTTAAATATTTTAATGAAAAAAAAAATATATATATATATATACCCAAAGATGTCGCTCTTTTGCTACTGTAGCTTACTCTCCTAACTCTCATATTGGGTTATTCTGTAAGGGAGAAACATGGTCAGATCACCCTCTGATATTTGCCCTGAAAATTCCAGGCTAATTGAGTTGCAAGTGGTGCATTACAGGTTGCTTGCACTGAAATCACAAATTGATTTTTCAGTAATTATTGATAAATTGATCACTAGAAGTGATAAAAAATTTTTGTTTCAACACACTTATTGTTGAAGTTGACATGGGTTAAAAAACTAATGGAGCAGTAACAGCAGCTAAGTTAAAATAACTTTCTTTAAGCAATTGCACCTTAAAGAGCCACTGCTAAAACAGAGTTCGAGGCTCAACTTCAGCTCGGAGCTCCGAGCACTAAAAGGAGCAAACAAACCATAAGCAATTGTAATTTGAAAGGTGACAATATAGTTAATGTGTATTTCTAAACCTGCCTCTGGTTTTTAAATAAGTAAAGGCTGAAAGCCATGTGCCCGAAGCCTTAATAATAAAATGTTCCAATCATAATTTGTTTGCATAAATTCATGAAAACGTAGCAGATTGTGTGAAACGTCATCATGTCGCATAACGACCCCAGACCCCAGTATGGAACCAATTCAACCAAATCTCATCGCTGCTAATTTTAAGGTATGAAAAATGTATTGGCTCACTGCCAAAAATAATCTTCTGATCAAATCAAATCTCCTTCACTTATTCACACTAACACTCTTGCTTCAGTCCTAATTCCAGCTCTAATTCTGTTTCTCCAGGGTCCCAGGTGTGCTTGTCTTATGAATGGGGCTGCGCCGTGCCCAGCTCAGCTCCCCGTGCCCTAGTCAGGACTATGCAGTGCCCTTGTGCCCTCCTGAATGCATTGGCCAGCGGTTTGCGAGAGCAGGGAGGGTGGAGGGGGTCACAGAGGGCGCGGTGGAAGCAGCGGGATGCCCCCGCCGTTCCGGATAGCGGTGCTGGGGGCGCAGGGAGTGGGCAAGACCGCCATAGTGCAGCGCTTCCTCCACGATGACTACAGCGAGGCGGCCGTGTCCAGCCGCACGCGCAGGGTGCACCTATCCGCCGCCGTACTCAACGGTCACGTGCACGACCTGCAGATCACTGACTACCCAGCCATCAGCAGCTTCCCCGGCAGCTCCCTCCAGGTACCAACGTGTGATTGTGAAAGCTGCGTGGGGCCTGTACAGTGCGGAGTGCTGGAAATTAAAGCAGAACTCCACACAGTATCCATTATTTAGCAGGTGATTTCTTACCCTGAGGACAGTGGGGAGCAATGTGATGGGAATTCTCTGCGCACTGCGAAATCGGTGGAAAGTGGTGTTAGTAAAAGGGAATCTCTCTCTCTCTCTCTCTTTGCTTTCTTCACTCTTTTTCTGGTATCTCACTTCTTTCTCTCAGTCTTTCTTTATTCCTTTTTTTCTTTCTTTCTGTCTTTCTTTCTTTCTTTCTTTCCTGTCTTTCTCTCTCTTTATCCTTCACTCTCTCTTTGTCTGGCACTATCTTACTCCTTTCTTTCTTTCTTTCTTTGATATTTCATGCACAGCTCATTTGTCTGTTTTTAATCCCTGCTTCTGTAACTCTATTGTGAGAGACAGGATTTCGTGATTTTATTCCATTTTAAGCATTAAACACTCCTGTCACTGAGACTAAAGTCTGATTACCAGCGATGCCACAACGTTCTGCAGGGAGCTCAGTTGTAATTTTCTCTCATTAGATGGGACCTTTATTTCCTCTCTCCTTGTCCATACACCACAATACAGACCATAACACGGCGGCAAAGACTCTTCTCGTTCACCTCTGTGGCAACATGTGTTGTGTATGTTTGTATGTGAATATGTATCTTTAGCCTTTCTAGGCGATGACCCAATGACTATTACTTAAACTGGGAGAAGCTCTGTCCCCTCCCAACAAGCAGGTTGTGGGTTTGATTGGAAAAGGTTCTTTCTGTGTGGAGTTTGCATGTTCTTCCTATGTCTTTGTGGGGAGCTCCAAAGACAGGCAAGGCAGGCATATTGGAC
Source organism: Arnoldichthys spilopterus (assembly GCA_037974385.1). Lineage (NCBI taxonomy): Eukaryota > Metazoa > Chordata > Actinopteri > Characiformes > Lepidarchidae > Arnoldichthys > Arnoldichthys spilopterus. The sequence continues at coordinate 17,231,701 of JBBPDA010000081.1, read as the reverse complement.
AGGCTAAATTGCCCCTGGGTGGAAAAGAATGTGTTTGTCTGTGTGCCTGCCCTGCGATGGACTGGCAACCTGTCCAGGGTGTTTCTCTGCCTTTCACCCTGTGAGCACTGGGACAGGCTCCAGCACCCACAGCAACCCTGATTAGGATAACTGGCTCAGAAACTTATTGGATTTATGGTTATGATTAAACTGGAAGAAAACTGAGTAATATTAATTTAAATTAATAAATAAAGAAATACATATTTAAAAATGACATGTATGTTCTTATCTCTAAGTCACATAATTCAGTGTTAGTTCTTTTTTGTCTAACTGCAGAAGAATGCCCAGCGTTTGATGGTACCCGTCATTTTGACTCATGATAGCAGATTTTTTGCTTTTTTTTGATTTGGCATTACTTTACATAAATTTGCATTCAATTCTAAAAGGCTAACAGTTGTGTCATCTGCATACATCTGTGTTGTTACAGTTCAGTTTTATAAGCATGATCTACTGGGAAAGCATTGATCAAGGAGCGAATGATATAATAAAAAACCTTATCAGCTAAATCAGCTAAACAGTTTTACACGACCAGTTGTAAACCTTGGTGTCTGTATGTGGACTTGCACTTCAGCTCCACACTCTTATAGCTACATAACTTAGCTCATAAACAGATTTGTTTCATAGCACTTACTGAATTCTGTATATCTTATTATTAATATGAATAATTAGTGTGATGCTTAAGGGCTTGAACAGCTGTTGCTGAAGAGGCAGCAGTTGGCTTGAACCGTCTAAGCTGTGTTCCCTAAAGAATGAGTTTGACCAAAGCTCCTTACTTGTGACCAAATGCCCAAATGCGAACCAAACCATAACTGGAAATGGAAAACGCCTAAAAAGCTCTTCAGCGTTGTTTCGTCCTGATGCAGGCTGTTTTTCAGCACTGGCGTTCTGCCCTCTATCTGTCTTTCTACTGCAGACACACAAACAGAACTGTCTGCAAAAATGACGCGCTAGCTCAGCAGCCTTTGTCATGGAGGACAAACAACCTGCCCTTCCATCCTTCAGATTTAATGACCTGATTCCTGCTTCACTGATTGACTGATATATCTTGTCAAAAAATAATAACATACCCACTGCTCTACTCCTGGAACGGTATACTTCTTAAAGTCACACCTAGAGGAGAGAGATGCTCCAAAGTTTGTAATAGTGGTTTGTTGATCAAATTTCCAAAGTTTTCTCCTGAATGCAGTCAACCTTCGGCGACATGGTTGATGACCAAGATGTGCTACTTTAGCTTTGCACTTTAGCTACAGATCTAAACGACCTGCTACAGTTGTTTCTGAAATGCAATGTACTTTTGTCATGCAGCATCAGAAACCACATAAACAAGTCAGTTTCAGATATCTTAACAAGATGACCTGTTTTAGGGCCAGTAAATAATATTATGGGCAAGCAGGTTTCACTAGTCCGTGGCCTACTACCTTCATTGCTCCAGTACAAACCTGAGAAAGCAGACTTCTGACACCAAATGTGCATTGGCTCATAAACTATGTTTGGTATAAGGAGAAGAACTGTGTAAATTTATTTTGTTCACCAAACTGTCCCTTTAACGAGAGTGTAACATGCTCTGCGGTGGTCTTTAGCACTTCAGGCATTTTGTTCTCAACCCTCTCTATTAGAACAAACGTTTCATGTTGGCACATTTTCTTTTTCACACTGATGGCCCATTCCTTGAAAGGAAGGAACTTCCTGCCAGCTCTCTGCCTTGCACTCCATTTAAAAATAGAGGAAGAAATGCAATCAATGGTAGTCAATAATGAACTGGTTAAAATTCATTCTCACCTCAGCGTGATATGAATGATTCGCCTCAGATGGTCTGCCGCATCCGTCTCCCTTACAGCCCTCGCCTCCTTTTCTCAGCATGCTGCTGCCAGACACGGGGGCAATTACTGACATTCGCAGGCAATTTGGAAATGAATGTTGAGTGAATATTGCCAAAAGCTGCGCTGCTGTTCAGGAGGACTAATCACATGCTCTCAGGTTCTGGGAAATATGTGAATATAAATGCTAGTGCATGAATAAATATGATATTGTGTGAGCAGTGGTATCAGTGAATTGTGTAAAAAAAAATCAACACCAAGCCTTTGTTTAAAGGAGTAGTCTTACAACAAATCTGATCTACACGACTTTTCCTTTTTAACCCTGTCTGACATTTGCTTCTTTAGTTTTCGTTTGTAGGTGCATTGAATCTATGCTAATACACTAATGGGTGAACTGCATAACTATATATAAGTATATAAGTATATAGACTCAATTTCCAGAAAAGTTGGGACATTTTGTAAAATGCAGTGATGAATGAATAAATAACAAATCTACATTTTTATGTTGGGTCTTTGTTTAACTGAAAATGGTTGGTTTGGTTGACCAACTTGTCATAATGTATTTTGTAAACGCATTTTTAATTTGAAGCCTGCAACACAGTCAAACAAGTTGGGATAGGGAAAAGTAAGAGACCCAGTCCACTGTTGAATGTGCTTGATCTTTTCTCTTAACAGTCTGCCACTGCATCAAGAAATGTATCCTAAAAGAGCCAAAGCTTTACATTAATTCCATGTAAAAACTCCACCGAGTTCTCTTGGCCCGTGTCCGAAAGATGAAAAGTGTGCTGTGGTCAGATGAGTGCATGTTACAGTTTGTTTTCATGAAAAATGTTGTGTATCAAGCAAAAATGATTCCACTTGCAAAACTGCAACAATTAGTCTCCTCAGTTCCCAAAGAGTTAAAACATGTAATTAAAAGCAAAGGTGATGTAACACAGTGGTAAATTTGATTAAGATATGCATTTCGCACGATGCCACATTAACATCACAGCTCCAGTGCAAATGAGAAGAAGCAAACTTCACACACCAAACATGGGATTTTTCACCAAACTGTTCCCTAAAATGCATCCTACTGTAATAACCCAGCCATTAGGCACAACTTTGTTAACGTGATCTGCCATTTGGTCACTTTTAACCCCATGTTGTTGTCCCACTGTTGCTCAGGAGTGGTCGGACGTTTGCTGTCGAGGCATTCGCAGCGCCCACGTGTACATCCTGGTTTATGATATCTGCTGCTTCGACAGCTTTGAGTACGTCAAGACCATGCGGCAGCAGATCTTGGAGACACGGTACGTGCAGTGCATGATAACACAGCCTCTCTTTCATCATCCCCTTTCATTCTCTCTCTCTTGCTCTCTCTCTCTCTCTCTCTCTCTCTCTCCCTCTCCACTCTTTTGTTTTGTGTTGCACTCCCTTCTTTCTCACAGCCCCGTAGCCTATCTTCTTACACTCTTCTACTCCTCTCCGTCCCTCCTTTGATGTCGGCTGCAATTCCACTGATGAATGCTGACCCCCACTGTAATCACAGGCTAGCACAGACAGGCTAAGCTTATTCACCATTCAGATTCGCATCAACAGAAACGCCTTCCCATTTCTGCTCCCCTGATTGCCAAGGTCATGTGATGTCATCTCCTTGGCCATTTCAAAAGCCTCTATTGTCTTCTCTAAGACAATGCTCTTTAAAGGGCCCATCTTCTACATTTTTCTTGCATTTTTTTTCTCTTGTTCAGCTTGTGTGTGGTTTTGTAAACCTAATTAATTTTACAGGGCCATTGTACAATCTCTTTTTATCCTTTAGTAGTTAAACAGCCTTTTTATTGTGCCTTTAAGCCTGATATATGAAAAAAGACTCTAACTGGCAACCCTGTATTTTAGCTCATTAAATTGACTGAACTCCTTTTTCTTTTAGAAAGCTGTAATGAATTTTCTTCCCATCAGCCTACATTTATTCATTTCCCCCACAGTCTTCCTCTAAAATAACTTGCCACATGTCACTTCAGCATAAATGAGAATCAAATGTGCATAAGTTGGACATCAAAACCATTATGAATTCAACACGTTTGTGTAGCTTGGCTTACATAAGTGTCCTGTGTTGCCTGGGAAGGGAAGAGTATATTGTGACTTACATACATATTACCAAACTCTAATCCTTAAAAAAGCATCAAAACTTCAGGGTATTTTTCAGGATATAATCCCTTTAAGCATAAGGAACGAGCAGCAGCTCAATGAAGCTTGTTTGATTTTGTGTTTTAGTGAAGACAGTGCTGTTGGGCACATCCCAGCTTCAGCATCCCATCAGATTGCTGTTTTTCCCCATATTAGCACTAACAGCTGGGTGTCGTGCGTTCTCATTAACAAAGGCCGAGGTGCGTGACCGCCCCCCCATGGCCTAAGCCTGCTGCACCCAGTCGACAGGGATTGTGTGTTTTAATCAATAAAACTCAGAGCGAGGCTGGCAGCTACAAAGTCCACTTAGTGTCAGAAGGAGTTGTAACAATTTGTGCAAATGATGCACGCTGGAGGCAACACAAGGCTAATTACACACACACACATACACACACAGTTGCTTCAACACAACCCAAGGTATAAGACTGTAAGGAGAATGTGCAAGTATTCGAAGTGTGTGTGTGTGCGTGTGTGTGTGTGTTTGTGTGTGTTTGTATGTGTGTGTGTGTGTGTGTGTGTAAGAGAAAGAGAGAAAGAGGGAAAGAGAGAGAAAGAGAGAGAAAGAGAGAGAGAGAGAAAGAGAGAGAGAGGGAGAGAGAGAGAGAAAAAAGAGAGAGAAAGAGAGAAAGAGAGAGAGAGAAAGAGAAATCTGAGTAGCTGTATTATATGTGTGTAGGGGATGTATTTTGGTGTATGTGTGTGTGTTTCTCTACGTGGATGTATTTGTTGCTCAGAATTACTAGTTAAGTTTCTCACTGGCTTTCTTTGTGTGTGTGTGTGTGTGTGTGTGTGTGTGTGTTTGTGTGTGTGTGTGTGTGTGACTCGTCTGTCACTCTGGCTCTGATTGACTGGTTGCTATGACATCAGTCGTCAAGGTGTGATGGCGGCCTGACACACACTCATGTATTATCGATCGCAGCAAAACACAATTAACTCAGCCAAGGCTGCCACACCTCACTGCCTCCCTCTCACAGACACACAAACACACACACACACACACTCTCACAGGAGTTACATGATTTGGGGTTTATCAAACAGTTAGTAAAGCCAGTCCACATCTGGCTGACACTCAGATCCTGTCTGAGTGACAAATAATCACGGTTAATTAATCAGCAAAAAATAAACTGCAGTCCATCATTTGCCAAGCTGTTGTTTCTCCACAAATGTCACTTAGTCTACGCTTGTTTGTATGCCACACTGTCAGGATTTGCACCTGCCACCATCCGTTACTCTCTCAGCAGGATAAAATCAACATTCTCGTTGTACATTCAACGAGCATAATGAACTTATGTTGCTTTTCTTTCTGCTGTTTTGTTGGTGTCTGCTCTGTCTAGTTCTGAATAGCCAGCTACAGGACGAACACAGACATTTCCCTTTCTCAGTTAGGCCTAAATAATGAGTGAATGAACCAATCAATGCAAAGATAAGTGTAATAGAAAGTGGGTGAATCTAGAGTCTGGTGTGAGTGAATAAATGCACGAGTGAATCAATAATGGCACAACAACAGAAGAGGGTGTGACTGAGTGACTGAGCTCATCTTTGCCTCCAGAATGTGACCCTAATTATATCTCACAGTGTAAAAGAACTGGGCCAAGAGGCATTAAATGTGGACTACACACATGAAATCCAGCAACCATCAAAGCCCCTATGCCCGTTTAGTCCCAGTGAAAGTAAACATGGGTAGAGAAATAAGAAAGATGAATCTGTCCATGTCTCTTGGTGGTAATTGTCATTACTGTTGAGACAGTGATAAGAGTTGGCAGGTCCTTAGAGATCAGAGGCTAGAACTGTCACAGTGAGTGATGGATGTATGGAGCTTGACCTGGCGGTTGCTGTCACGTCGCTAAGAGATTTCCTTTTTTCCCCCCACACGTATTTCCACAAGCTCCCCCACATGCACTAGGACTGGACAGTAGTTTGTGCTTAGTAGTTTATAATATGCACCAAGAGTCAATCTTAGGGCAGCTAGCGGTAGTGGACTAGTATGAACCAGTCCTGGCAAAGAAGATGAGGTACTATGAACCCATTTTAGTGCAGGAATGAGGTATTATGAACCAGTCCTAGAGAAACAGTCCTAGCGTAGATAATGCGGTACTGTGAACCAATCCTAGTACATATGAGGTGCTATGAACCAATCCCAGTGCAGGACACAAGATGCTAAGACCCTGAGACTGGCAAGATGAGATATTGTTAGTATATTATTATGATAAGTCTTTGCACAGGAGATGAGGTACTCGAAACCCACCCCAGCACTGGAGTCAGTCAAGTTTCAACAATTTTTGTTAAAAAAATGTGATTTGTTTACCAATATTTTAATTAATTAATAAAAATTTAATTAAATGCATTTTTAAAAGTTTTTTAGCCAAAAAAGTACGTTTTGTTTCAGACTTAAGTGTTGAGAGCTTTGTTTAATGTGCCACAGCACCAATTCACAACCTCTGCATCATTACATTATTATTATTAAACTCCCCCAATTTAAACTTGTCAATGTCAGATAATATAGGATATTATTAAAATTACAGCCTTTAAGATGTAAAAACTGCACTCTTTCAAATTGCTATTTCAATATTAGAACACTGAATTGTTCAGCATCAGTTCTGATCTATATATTATTAGCTAGTCATAGCACAGGAGGTGTGATACTAGTCCTAGTGCAAGCGATGACGTACTGCACACCAGTCCTAGTGTAGAAGACAAGGTGCTATAAGCCGGTTATAGTGCAGGAGATAAGGTTTTATAAGTCAGTCATGGTTTACACTACAAATCAGTGGCAGGGTGGGATACAAAGTACTAGAAGCCAGTCTTAGTGCATGTGTTGAGAGTTTGTTGGAATACAGGTGGAAAATGAAATAAAGCTAAAGTGAATAGATTGCCTAATTTTCAGAGTACCACACATTAACACATAGTTCACAATTAGCTCTGGATGAGGAGTTCATGTTATTAATTAGTGTCTTCGCTCCAGTCACATTTAACATTTAACACAAATGGAAAAAGTTTTGCTCGGGGATACTCTCAACATTTTAATGAATAATTCAGAAGAATCCAATCCATTTTGGTCTGTACGTCTACATGGCTATTTTTTAGGGATTGTCCCACAATCCATTCTGAGAGTGGAAAAGCCCCTTTCAACTTCTCGGCCCTTCTAGTGAGAGAGGAAATCCTTTTTTTTTTTTAAATCTGTCAAACCTGTGGGTGATGTTCTTTGAAAGAGATAAAGAAAGATCCAGAAGCTCCACTCTCCTGTGTGGGAGAGGGAGGAGAGGCTGTTAGTTTAGCCTTTGTCTTTCACTGCTCTCCCTGACAGCCCGACGCTGTAGCGCTCCGTTAACCCCACCTGCACACAGAGCACCAGGCTGCCTTATCAGGGCTTAAAAGTTTGAGCGAAGATGTCATATTTTTTAAACCAGAGTGTATTTTTAATTATGTGCTATAAGTTTAGTCAAGGTTCAGAAGTATTTGTCGGTAACACTTTACAATATGGGTACAAGTAAGCAGATATTAATACCTAATTAATAATTACATCATGCTTGATTAATGAAGTGAAAGTGACTTTTTGTCATTGTGAACACACTCCAGCACCACAATGAAATGTGACCTCTGCATTTAACCCATCACACGTGCACATATATATCAGCTATATAACTGAGTCATTCAGCAGCCATTACAAATGATTAATGTTAAGTATTAACATCTTGTTAACTCATTCTGTTGATTAATACTCGCCCTTAATATATTAATTAAGATCCTTTGCATAATGTAGGGTCTATTTAGCGACAATACAAGTTTTTTGTGCAAGATGACTTTGCTAACATCAGTGTATGACAGCATATAACTTACATAGTCTCCAAATATGGGCAGTGGTGGCCTAGTGGTTATGATGCTGCCTTTGGGACCTAAAGGTCGCAGGTTCGAGTCCCGGCCCCGGCACTACTGAGGTACCCTTGAGCAAGGTATCGTCCCACTACACTGCTACCCGGGCGCTGTTGGTAGCTGCCCGCTGCTCCACGTGTGCACGTGTGATGGGTTAAATGCAGAGGTCACATTTCGTTGTGGTGCTTGAGTGCGTTCACAATGACAAAGATTCACTAAGACTAAAATAAACCCTACATTACACAAATGATCCTTATTAAATCTTTTTAAAAGGACAGAGATTTACTTTTTTAAGTCACTAATGGACCCAATTCAATACACTTTGCTCAACTTCTTATTTCCACCCATACCCCAAGTGCAGTTCTTGAATGCTAATAGTTGGAGAATGGAGCAAAAGCTGTGTATTTGTCACAGATTTCCTGTTTCAGTCCAAACATTGAGTGTTTTGTTATGCTGAACACTATTTCATGTCATGTGACATAAATGATTCACTTTCTTATATGTTTACTTGTGAATACATGTTTTTTGCACTCTTCACATGGAAAATATATGTGACTCTATATATTTGTTTATACACCATTTGTAAAGGAAAAAGTGACTTATTTTGGACTTAATCACACACAAAGTGCAACACAACAACATGTGACCTTTGCATTTAACCCATCACACACATGGAGCAGTGGGCAGCTATGAGAAGTTCTGTTTACAAGAGCAAGGTCCTAACCACTAGGCCACCACTATGATTGATGTTGTAAAGAGCCTTTTGAGTGTAATTCCTTGTATTAAGAGATGTTAGAGATTTTATGTTTATTAATAAAGTTAACATTAGTTATTTCCATCTACACAATTTGGTCTCCCCTTGAATCTGATCATTTTGTACCTGTATCATGCAGTTTTGGGTGGTGTAATGGTTAGAAAGTTGCCCCTGTAACCTGAAGGTTGTGGGTTCAAATCCCAAACTGGTATAAGTACCACTGAGGTACCTGTGAGCATGGTACTGTCCCTAAGCAGCACTGCCCACATCAGCTGCCCACTGCCTCACATGGATGGGTTAAATGCAGAGGTCACATTTCGTTGTGGTGCTGTGGTGTTTCACATTTTGATGGAACTTGCAGTATTATATTTTATATATAATTCAGGCCTTCTTTGCTTCACTGTTTCCTGTTCAAATTTGAGTTTGAGTTTTTGAGTGCTTACTTTGAGCCTGTCACCAAAAGCCTGATGTTATTTAAGCTAGTACAGTTTTTCCCATGTTGCTTACATCTGTAACAGTGATGGTGTTTGTGCTCTGCTGCACAGGGTGATGGGAGCAACAGAGACGCCAATCCTGATCGTGGGCAACAAGCGTGACCTCCAGCGAGGTCGGGTCATCCCACGCCACAACGTCTCGGACCTTGTGCGCAAAAGCTGGAAGTGTGGCTACGTGGAATGTTCAGCCAAGTTCAACTGGCACATCCTGCTACTGTTCGGTGAAGCCCTACGCAGTGTGGGCTGTGCCCGCTGCAAGCACATGCATGCCACCATCCGCTTCCAGCGGGCGCTCAGGAGAGAGCGTTGCACTCTAATGTGAAAGGTGCGAGTTTCATTTTAGGACACTGACACCTTTTCAGAGCAACCAAATTGCACCGTGGTGAAGGTAGCGATTCAGGAGTCTGTCCACTCTAAATCCATGGTGCAGTAACTTGTGTAAGTGAAAGGGCATTTTGTTAGTCATGATTTATGAATTCAGGTGGTACCATCTTCCAATCCAACTTAACTCTGGCATGAGACAGTGAGCTGGGAAAGTGAAATGTAAGTGCTTTTGCTTTTGAAAGGCTATACAAATACCATTAAAATCCGGGAAACTTCACGTGTTTTCAGAGCTCAGTTTGTATCGCTAGCATATTTGGCATATTTAATTGCTTTAAATGTTTTAGTACATTTAGGAGACCAAACACATGGTTTCTAGCTTCAAAGCTGATCATCTAGAGGGGTAGGTGTCTAACACAGTTGTTTGTTGATTTCCCTGCTAAAACACACCTGGTTCAACTCATATGTAAATTGCCCGTTTTAGTGAGTGTGTTCAAGGAGGGGAACTACCAAACCGTGCTGGACACTAACACTCCAAGATTTGCCCACCCCGATCTAGAGGAATGATATGCTGAAATCAACCAGCCTAACTTAAGCACTGGCAGACAACAGGACTATGACTTTTTTAAAAAATCAGCCTGCTTTATTTAAACCTGGTTTCTGACTTTTCAAGCTATAAGCTTTAGAAATTTTAGGGCTATAGGGGTGGATTTCATAGTGCAGGATGGCATCATTTGAATTCACAAATCGAGACTAACAAAGCCTGTTACTTGCAGGTAAACATTACTGCTTCAGGGGCGTAAAGTCATCAGAATCCTGATTCACTAACTGCTTCTATCTTGCAGTTGCTAAATTGCAGCTGTTGCAGGGTAAGCTCTGAGGAGCCCCCGACTTGGACACACACTCCCTTCACAGACTGCAATCCGATGCCAAGAGGAATCCTCAGATGCTGCTTCTCTAGGAAACACTATGACTGAAACGCCTCGCTGACAGCTGAAGCCTCAAAAAGATCAGCTTTAATATTGTTACTGTCGAAAATGCAAATAAGTTTCATTCATGCTGGGACTACTTAAGGAAGCCCATCCCTGCTTTTGCTGGGCTTATGTTGATGAATCTTCCAGTTCTACTGAGCAAACATGCATCTCCCTCCCTATGAGGTGTGGATGTACAATGCACAAGAGCACAAATAAACGTATGTGTACGCTCAATGGATACTTCCATGTTAGGACATTTCTGTTTAGCTTGTTCAGATAGTTTATCTCTGGTATTGTGTTGTATGCCAAGGCATGAATTGTGTCCTAAATTTGCCCTCTGATGACACATTAGAGCAGGAAGCAGGTCAATGAATAATTTGCATAGTTTACCAAAGCAGCAGGACTGAAGCAAATGAGGGGTATCTTTTTTTAATTCAGAAACGCAGCCCTGTGTAAAATTTATAATCACCCACTCCTTTGATTATTACAAACTCTCCTAAAAAGAAAAAACATCACATACACATGAACATTTGGTAAAATCTAGATCTAAAACTTGTCAAACCCAAGCCCCTTACTGAATAAACTACCAACCCCATTTCTGTAAAAGTGAAAAATGGTGTATCTGACCAATTTTTTTAATATGAGCAAATTATTAATGAATGCCTGCAACACACTCAAAAAATTGAGACATGGGCAAAATAAGAGTAAAGAGTGTCAAAAATATTCAGGTTTCACTGTTTTGAACACTCCACAATAGTGAACTGGAAACAGATGAGGGGATCATGATTAGGTATAAAAGGAGCATCCACCAATGGCTCAGCACCAATGGAAGCAAAGATGGGTTGTGGCACAGCACTTTGGGCAAAACATCCTGAAAAAAATCATCAGTCAGTTCAAAAAAGATCATTTCTCAACACAACATCTTTCTTGGGAAGCCAGAGAAATCTCCATGAGTCCATTTAGGGCAAGGCCGCAAACCTCTGTTGAATATGTAGACAATGCATGAGAAAACCTCACACTACTGTGATATGATAAATATAAGCAAAGCATTTTGGAAAAGCATTGTCATTTTACACAGTCAAGAAATACATCAAGAAATACAACCTGAAACTGTTACGCACAGGAAGCCATGCATCAGTTCTATGCATAATCACCACAGAGTTCCGTGGGCCCAAACTCATTTTAGATGGACCAAAAGACAGTGGGAAGTGCTGTAGTCAGATGAGTCCATGATGTAGCTCTGCTCTTGACTTTTATGTTCTCCTTGCCAAAGACTCCTTGCCATCCAGACTGTTATCAGTGAAGCAAAGCAGTGCACACAGCATGGGTGACCTGCATATAGTATATTAGAGTATTACTGGCAAATACTGGGATTGTAGAGAGATATATGCTGCTATCAAGGCAATGTCTTTTCCTAGAAAGTCCATGGTTATTTCAGTAAGACAAGGCCAGGCCTCATTCAGCAGACAGTACAACGGTGTGGTTTGCATGTGGCCGCAGTCCTGATCTGTCTCCTCGTAAAAATGCATGACACATCACAAAGAAAAGAATCAGACAACGGCAACCACGGACTGTTGAGCAGCTGAAGTCTTGCAAAACTGCAACGATTAGTGTCCTCAGTTCGCAAATGATTAAAATTTGTTATTAAAAGGAAAGGTGATGTAACACAGTGGTAAATGCACCCCGTCCCAACTTACTGAGTGTGTTGCAGGCGTGAAATGTAATAATTAATGTGTTCATATTTACAAAATACATTTAAGTTGGTCAGGGAAAGCACTGGAAATCTTTTTACTTTTTTCAGTTAGATTCAAATGAATTAAGGACTACAAAATGTCCTAACTTTTTCAGAAATGGTGTTTGTTAAAAAGAAGCCTTCTTTAAATAGAGATGGAGAGTTATGTGTGTTTGGATATGGATATTGTGTAAATGGCTGAATGCTGACAGTAATGAACATTTAGTCTGATATATTGTGAAATCTCCTGACTAGTATAAATGAGTATTTCACCTAGGCTTACATTTAAAAGATTTCAGTGGAGAAACCCACTGAGAATATGGTTTTGTGCACTCTGTTTAATGGGTCTTCCCACTTATAAATTATGATTTATTGATCTCTTAGGAGGATAGAGCAACATAGCTGAAATGTTTTTTTGAAAACCCGAAAAAGAAACAAATGACTCATTTGGAAAGAAGCTTATGTGAATTGTATAAATCAAATTAAAGTACTTGAAGAATTAAAAATCAGGCTGTACTTGATTGCACTAAAACTGATAATAAATCATCTTGCTGGTACCAGACGGCAGTTATGATTATTTGTGGTGTAATCTGCCATTTCACTTTACCATCAAAGTGTAGTATCTGGTACATCAGACACAATAAAGATTTTAATGTAGAAGGTTGTCTTTTTAAAAATGGTAGCAGGGTGAGCATTCTGAACTGTAACCATATACATTACCTCTAAATTGTGACTGTAAACTCGGCAACTCCATTAAGAATTTAATATAATTTTCTATGGAGTCAATAATCCATAATTTTATCCCTGTGGATAGTCATGATAGGTCTGAAGTGGTCATCTCCTCTGAGAGAAGTTTGAGAATGGAGAAAGATTGAAAAAGATTGGGAGATGCATAGGGGCACAGCTGCTCTAGTGTCACAGACTGCAGTCCTGAGGAGGCTATAAATAGCTCCAGACTTATGTCAGGAGTTATTTATAAAAGTTGCAAACTGCAGCCGCAAACACAAACATGCAAGGTGAATTTGGTATAAGGAAAATGCACCTAAGGACAGCATAATTTAGGAATGCTTAGGTAATCACATTTAGATGTCAGGGGTCTTTTGATAATTAGAGAATAAACTAAAGGAACCTGCCTACTCACCAAGTTACTCTCATTACCAAACAAACATCTTGGATTTCAGTGGTTTCTTTTACATGACACAAAAGACATTTTGCATGTCAAATGTTTGTGTGGGCTTATTCTGCAATGGACTTGTGTATCAACTGTGCTTTTACAGGCCAAATCCATCTCAAGCACTGCTGTGAAACAGAGCTGTGAAACACCCAGCTGTGTGCAATAATACAGTGTGCACTCTTCTATTTCCCTAGCCCTCCAGCTGCTCCGTGCCTGCTCTCTCTGAAAAAAGCTTATTTGATAATGGCAAAGCTTGTCAACCTGAACAATGCTGAAAACACTGAGTACATTTGAAATCTCAAAGCCGTTTCAACACAGTACAACACATCACAGTAATGTCATAAAAAGATTCAAGCTTTTTGATGCAACCTCGGTTAAGGTACAAATGAGAAGAACCTGAAAAGCCACGGTTGTCCAAACCTAAATTCAAGAGTTAATTTATTCTGCAGCTTATTCTGGTGCACAGGTCTCAAGGTACACGTTGACCAAAACAGCATTAAAACAATGCTTGTCACTACATCACCACTACTTGACAGGTCAGTCTTAGAAAAGTATCCAGAGGTCATTATATATGATTTAATATTAGGAACTAGCACATGCAAGATGAATTAACCACTATTGACCAACATGTGACAATGTTACACACAACTCTCTGTGTGTAAGTCTGTGATTAGTATATGGCTTTACTGAGTTTACCCCTGCTAATTTCTGAGATACAAAAGTGGCACATATGTGATGAAAGTTGCTAAACCCAGGTTTCATGATCCTGATTGGTCATTATCTCCTGGTCTGTTCCTTGGCAATTTGTGGCATAATCTATGAATTTTTCTTGGGGTGTCCCATGGCAGAAGATCTATGTGAAGTATTGATTCCTTTTAGACTGTGAGATATAGAAGTGCTGTCTACTGGCATCTTGGTCTGAGTAGCACCTCCTAGGCATTGACTTCTCCTATAGAAAATTGGTTTAGGGATTTTGGAAGGTTTCTTGTCAGGTCTATGGTCTCGTCTGGGTTGTATATAAGGCCTCAATTTCAGCTTATAGATGGAAGGCACTCGTTCTGGCTTTTTCAGGGACCTCTTCTGATGGAAAGAAGAGGTCCAAACCTTTCCCTGTTTGTAAATCTCAGGATTTGAGGAGGTAGCCGCTGTCTCCACAATTCTCTCTGGTTCCGATGACTTGGAAGGTTCAACAGAGTCTTTGGAATCCATACTGGAGCCTAGGGAGGACCAGGAACTGACCACAGAGGGTTTAGAAACATTTAGGTGGCTTGAGTCAGTCTCAGCATAGCTTTCTTGCTTCCTGCCCCTGAAGTCTCTTGACAGAGTGTTCACCCAGCTTTCAAGAGACACCTTTTCAAGCAACTTCTTCTCTTTTGAGAGCTCACCAGTGACAGCCTCAAAACTAGCCTCCTTTGCGTCGTCTGGTTTAGAACAAGAGGAGATCTCTGGAGAATTCATGGGAGTCTCAGGACGAGTACTGTACTGGTCATTCTCTGAGTCACTGGCATCTGAATCCATGCCAAGCTGTTGCAGATTGGATAGGATTTCCTCCTCAAGGCTCTGGTACAAAACAGCCTCCTGAGCAGGACTGATAGGAGGAGGAGTAAAGAGGCATCTATTCTCTGTTTTCCAATTTCCTTTCTTTGAGTCAATATCAGAGACTGTTCCAGATGATTGAAGACTAGAGATTTGGGAACTTGACTTGCTCACAGTAATCGGAGAGCTTTGTACAGTGTGCAATGGAAGGTCCAAGTACAGCTTCCTTTCACCATATGAGGAGCTGTGTAGACTTCTCTCATTTCCAAGAGTAGGTGTAATTCTTGCCAAAGGGTCTGAGGAGACAATGGTTTTTTCTTTTCCTTTTGGTGTAAGGCACCTAGCATGTGCTTTCCCTGACACAACACCTATTAGACCCTTAGATGGACAAAATGTGCGAATGAAGTCAGGGCTTTTTCTAGACTTCTTGCGATCATCAGATCCTTGCACCATACTGGTGGTGGAGGATTGATGAGTTACCAAACTGTTTTTGTTGATATTAAGATTCAGAATTGGTGTAATGCATTGGGCAGGTCTAGCTGACACTGAACCAGCAGGCTTTTCTTCGTTCTTTGCCCCAGCTGTGGCAGTCTGTCTCAGCTTGGAGACAAACTGTGACTTGGTCCAGTTTTGACTCAACCTGTTGTCTGAGCTTTGCTGGTGTTTAGGAGAAGTCTGACTCTGAGCTCTCTGAAAAATTACAGGTGTAATAGGACGCTGAGTTTCAAGCTCTGGTGGAGTGGAAGGGCGAGCTGGCCTTGGAAGACTGCTGGCTTGACGTGGAGACAGCAATGCCCGAGTGGTCTCTCTGCCTGTCCTTCTGGTAGAGTTCAGCACAGAGTCATCCTTACTCCTTGAATAGATCTTGCTGCAAGGCAAGTTAACAGCTCTGTTCTTCAGTCTGAAAGAAAATTCATATAGCCAGTTTAGCAGCAGTTTAGAAGTCTATTTTATAATAAAACTACTTAAAAGTACATGTACTGAACCACATTGTATGATTATTGGTATACCACACTGTGAATAAGCAGTTCTTTGCAGAGAATGCTCCACTCAAGCTCAAGTATATTCTATTACACTATGGTAATCCAAATGAAGTGGACACAGTTTCAGATTTTAAATGTCAAAACAAGGCTAAGCTCTGTGAAACCCATATTAACATTTTAAAGATCACTGCAGATGTTTCCAAGCTAAGCTCCTTCATTCCTAGTTGTCATGACAGATTTCCAACCTTTCTCCACTGAGACTCTCTACACAGCAGCCTACAAGCAAAGTCATGGAGCAAAATAATAGCCTAAGGCCTGTCAAAGAGGTGGGCAACAGACATACTGTGAAGAAAATACTTTATTTATTTATTTGTATATAAATAAAATGGCTAATAGGTAGCATTTATTTTATACAATATCTATTAGGTATTTTCAAGCAGGGTGACAATTTGCACTGAATGTGAACGTTAGCTGAAGTTAATAAAGTTCACTTTGGTCATTTGTAATCAAATATTAAGGTGACTGGGCACACACTACTAAGGATAGTTTTGCCCATTTTTTACATTAAATTGATAGACTTGTTAGACTTGCTTAGACTCCAGGCTAGCACCAGAACAAAGCAGCACAGGTGTGACTGAGATGTAAAACACATCATCCAGCTATTACTGCTGTGAGCTTGCACCACTTGAGAGGTGATAAGGTGCTCTAATCCCTGTATTATATCTGAAAATATATGTTTTTGTAACTTAATATAATTCAATAAAATATAATAATTGGTAACCACTAAAACTAACCAAAAAATGTGATACAGTTCTCAGTGTTCCATACAGCAACTTTAATCTTTATTCAGAATATCCATGGAAGAACTATAGGAATCTGAAAGTTATTCAGTCTGAACCTAATATGTTTCCCTCCAGTCTGTCTCAGGGTTCATTACTGTAACTAAATTACACAATATTAGACACCCTCAAATCTAATTACATTTGTATGAAGCAGAGGGACTGGAACAATAACAATGATTTAAAATCATTACCCATATAACTATGTGCTGCTATTGTTTGTGCTCAGGTGTGCAGCAGTGTTGCTTTGATGATGATCATATGACAGGAGTATGATTCTGATTAAGTGCTGGATGACTGCCCTTGTCTGCATGTACCATGATAAAAAAAAGAAGAAGGCTGTAAAAAGGAGGATTAGAAAGTGTCTCGCTGCCTCCCTTTGTAACTACACAGGTTTTTCTGAGCAATATGCTTAAGGGTTGTCTGATTCCTTAGGCCTTCAAAAACAAGTGAGGCTGTGTGTGAAAGCTCCAGGCTTAAACAGATTTCTGTCACCCCAGAACAATGAGCCACTGACAAAACGCCTTCCAGTTCAGCACCGCAGCATGTGCACAACCCAAACTCAGTAACACTGCAAATATGTCTCTTTTGGAATATATATGACAGGTTTATATATAGCAAGCACACAAATCAGCCCTACCATTAAAACCACTAACAAGTGAAGTGAATAACATTGATTATCTTGTTACAATGGCACCTGTCAGGGATTGGTATATACAGTATAAGGCAGCACATGGACAGTCAGTTCTTGAATTAGATGTTTTGGAAGCAGGAAAAATGGGCGAGTGTAAGGATCTAGGGACCACATCGTGATGACTAGACAACTGAGTCAGAACATCTCCAAACATTGTGGAGTGCACCCAGTATGCAGAACGGTGGTGCAAGAAAGAACAACCAGTGAACAGACCTTGGATGCCCAAGGGTCACTGATGTGGGTAGGGAACAAAGGCTAGCCCGGCTGATCTGATACCAAAGAAGAGATACTCTAGCACAAATTGCTGAAAAAGTTAATGTTGGAAAAGCAGTGCAAAACAATGATCAGAAATGGTTTGAGGAACTTGAGAAAAAGTTCAAACTGCTGACTTGGTCTCAGAACGCCGTCAGATCTCAATTCAATTGGACTTTCATGGGATGTGCTGGAGAATCTAGTCAGATCCATAGAGGCCTTACAATGCAACTTACAGGATTATAGGAACTTAAATGATCTACTGTTGACGTCTTGTTAACAGATACCACAGTATACCTTCAGAGGTCTTGTGGAGTCCAGGCTTCGGCAGGTCAGAACTCTTGGCGGCACAAGTAGACGCAATATTAAGTGGTTATAATGTCACTGATCAGTGTATGTGTAGGCAACATGACAATCTGCTTTGTAACTGTGATAAATCACATCACATTATGCTTTTCTAAGTATATCTTGGTTTTTGTTTCTACTTCTCTGAACAACTGCAAATATCATAAGATTTTTAATTTAGAAACAATTATAGAGATTTTAAACAAGTGCACAATAATGGCATAAACTGCAGAATAACAAATAGCTGACAGGATTTCATAATTAAATTCATATTGTATTAATTTATTTCACAATTTATTTAATATTTCATTGTGTTTCTTACATAGTTAATTTACGCAAATGCCAGTCATTTGGTCATTTATTTTATATGATCTGTATAATGTCTTATGAAAGTGTCTTCAAGTGCCATGACATATTTTGCTGTTATTTCAATGCTTTATATTAAAACATGTTTTGAGAGAAAATATGAATGTGCTTAGGGTAACATAATTACACCATACACAAGACCTTAACTAGCTGGATCAAGCATTAAGGTTAAGCATAGGTCTAAATTCTGCTTGAGGAGATCTTCCTATGAGGTCCCAACAACATACACTAGTGGTGATGCTCTTTAGCCCCTCACAGCCCCTGCAGGGTCTCATTAACCTGATATTTTATTAAAGAATTCATTGGTCCCACACTGTGTCTACTGTCAGTGGCATTCAGTGACCTTCAGTATTTAATTACTTTTTTGCCGTTTTCCTTGGAACCCCTGAGAGATGACTGACATGCATCATGTGTTACTTTTCAAAGCAAGTGTAATCTAGAGCTCAGCTGGTACACTGTGTGGCCGATACTAAAGCTTGTAGTTAATACTGAGCATCGCTCAGCAAATCTTACTGTCAATGTTTTGATTATTTAATATTATACTATAACAGATAAAGGCCTCTTTTATATATTTACCCAGACTTCACTAGAACTATCTTAAGATGCTATTTTCTTTTTTGTTTAATGTCTTTGTTGTAACTTTTGAGGTTTATCATTCTAACTTCCTAACAAACTTCAGTTCCTATGTTGACGGATGCTAGTTGTACTAAAAGATTCCAGTGAAGACTTAGTCCTTTACGTATCATCCAGTTTACAGGTCTGTTAAAAGGTCTTTTTTTCCTTTCACTTCAGTCAGTACTTCACAGTAATAGCAAAAATTTAAGTTAAAAAGTTACATTATATCGGTCAATTTTATAATTATTGATTATTGATTTAGCCACTGTGACAATATTTTTCGATTGGTTGTATAATTTTATTTATTCATATTACATGACACAAAGTATGTGGCCTGAAATAAGTGTCAATTATAACTTTGATCAGACCACATGTCCACTTACTTATTGGGAGAAAGACAGTTCCGAGGACTTGGGTCTGGAGAGTGGGAGAGCCTGGGTTGGGGACACTCTCTTTGGGTCCGTGAGGGGGCCAAAGGGGTCCAGAGCACCGGCTCCAGGGGGGATTGGGCTCGGCTCAGCAGCAAAGTCGTCTGAGACCCAGCCTGGCCTTCAGGCACGCACGGCCTAGCTTTAATCTCATGGACCGGGGTGGCTGGGCGGTGTGCCAACTTATGGGCTGGCATGGTTGAAGGGAGAAAATGAACAAAAAGAGAGGGGGTGTGAGTGAGTGAGAGAAAGACAGAGAGATATATAGAAAGATAGATAGATAGAAAGAGAGAGAGAGAGAGAGGGAGAGAAAGAGAGAGAGAGAGAGAGAGAGAGAGAGAGAGAGAGAGAGAGAGAGA
>JBBPDA010000081.1:17177379-17205814 GCA_037974385.1 Arnoldichthys spilopterus | reverse complement strand
ACGCTTGATTGTTTCCTCTGTCCTGGAAGTTGCTTTGGATAAAAGCGTCAGACAAATGAATAAATGTAAATGTAAATGGACCTGCAAGGTGTTAGGCAGGTAGATTTAAATTTAATGGCTGATTGGTTTATATTTTCAAAAACATTAATGACAGAATTCATGCAGGGTATTGTAAGGTCAATTATTTTGTTCTGAGGCATGCCATCACTTTACTATTAATAAAGTTACACATTAAATCTAACTGGTCATATAAAATGGATGAATTTCCATATTAGTCACCACACCCTTGGTTCTGATCACCACCAAAAGCAATCTGGAAATTTCTCTACAAAAAACGTTTTATAGCAAAATTTTCTGGATTAACTTTGTATAGTTAAATAAAATGATTTTCTTTTTTATATTTCAAAACTTGTATCATAAGATGCAGGGGCATCGAGGGGTGGGGGTGATGTTGGGACAACTCCAAGGTCCCAGCACTGACAGAGGGGCCCTCAGAGAAATAAAAACTATTTTATAATCAAGCATTTCGTTCTGCTAGATCAACACTGTGTGCTGTGTTGCTGCTAAGAAGTAACTGTACAAAGTAAATACAAGAATACAAAAACACAAAGTAGGAGGCAACTTTGTGCATATTCTTTAATATTTGTCTGTATTTTACAATTAACAGAAATGCATGGGACTTCCCTGTAGCACTCACTTCAGTGTTGCCCTGTGCAGCTCTAATGCTTGATTGGTTCCTCTGTCTTGGAAGTTGCTTTGGATAATAGTGTCAGCCAAATGAATTAAATGTAAATGTAAATAATGCTGGGGGAGGGAGGACAAAACAATATTATATTCTTTCATAGGACTCAACATTTCTAGTAGCAGCTCTGACTGGGTATTAAAAAAATAAGACAAAGCCCAAAAATAGAGGATAGACTTTACTCAGATTGAAACCAAATACATTTGTCAAAAAAGAAGGATTTGAGTTTCTGTCCATATTTACATTAAGGCTCACTTGCCAACCCTTATTTATACAAGCCATTTCTCATTACTTCTCAGTTTCAATAAGAAGTTAAATTAAATCTTACACATCAGTGCCAAACATATGATAAACTGACAGCTCATCTCCCATCTAATGATAAATTAGGATTTTGCAGTTAACAGCTCCTGGTATTCTCTTTCAGAATCTGCTATAAATGTAATCAATTCCTCAAAAATGTTCAAATTTCTTATATTTTCATAGGAAATATTTTCTTAAATTTCAAAATATACTGTTCAGTTTTGACAGTACCATTGGGGGGTTTGCTTGCACATTAGGCCTTTAAAACTGTTTGCATAACCATTTTAAACTGAAAGGAGTGATTGAAAGAAGCCCTGTGTAAAACACCTGTTACTGCGTCTTGCACCATGCCCAGCCCACAGAAAATCAGCTATATATTCTGGGCTCAAGAAAACAACCTTTTTTTCAGAGAAGAAAAACAATGTGATGTGAACTTTCTACAAAGTGAAATTCATAATTAACATTTAACTTAACATTCCCATAAGATTCCAGTTCTAATCTGTGGTTAAAACGTGGTTATCCGCTTCCAGTACTATCTGTTCTTGTTTTTTTTTTCTTTTTTCCTGAGTGGTCCCGTCTCTGGAATTTTTTTCCACGCCTGTGTCCATCTCCTCCTTCACTGCGTCGGGTGAACACTGGCATGGGAGGCTCAATCTCTCCAGGTCGACCTCCCCTATCTGGCACACTACCCATCAACACCTGGGACCAAAAAAAGGATTCCAATAAAATCCCATGTATATCCAAAACATGAGAACTATTAGAATGAACATATCACGGACACATTAACGATAAAACATAAGGGTGCATGTATCAAGGCAGTGACTTGGTCGATAATTAAAGTTGTGATCATTTTTTTTTGTCTCTGTCCAATTTTCTCCCCAATTCAGATTCCTAACTAGGACATTTCCAGTCACACAATATTACCAGTGCTGGGAGGCTAGCATGAGCTATCACTGGAAAGCTCAGCATGCTTGAAGGATAACATTAACTACTGATAGTTCTGTCTCAGAAAAGCCATATGAAAAAATAAATGGAAAGTATTTTAGATTAAACCAGCACATGGCTAGACCTGCACTTTTCCTCCCCATCAGAGACAAAAACACAGGTTCTCAATCAATTACATGTGGTTGAAAAAAATGCTGTAAAATTTATTAAAAATATAAATATCTTTGTGGTGTAGTAGGTAAGGTACCTTGTGAATGGCTGTGGACGGTCCTGCTTTCACTGGCAGAATGCGAGACTGATCCTTTCTGGCTGCCAGCAACAGTGCAATAGAGACAGAAGACTCCAGCGAGGGCGAAAAGACAGGAATGGTGGACAGCAGAGCGCTGCGTTCCTAAAAGAAGGTACAAGCTCAAAGAATGCACATTAAATGCATCTATTATGCTCAGAAAATCTTATCACAATCTTTTTTTGGCACTTCACCCATGTCTTAGTACCTTTCCCTGCTCTCCCCAAGCAAAGGACTGGAGAGTGACATGGAAGCGCTTGATCATCATTTGCCGTCGGCACTCATAATCTTTGCGAAGAGCTTGGTTGATCAGATGAATCTTCCTCTGAAAACAAACAATATTATATAAAACTAAATGAAATAGCTGCATAACAAGCTTGTCATGGTGCACAACTAGCTGAATGCATGGGACAGTATAGATCATACCCATTCGGAAGAATTCAGATTCGTCTTTAGCAATGGCTCTCGCGCTTCGCCCTCTGGGAGATGTACCAGCCGTGACTCCACCTGAATGAAAGGATGTTTATTCATATATACAGATCGAGTGTGTCTGTTTAATGGAAGCCTGTGCTCTTGTTACTTTCCTACCTGTGGGTAGGCATCGCTGAGCTGAGAGCCTGGATCCATATCCAGGGCATGAAACAACTGTGCCAATTCCTTCATTCCTTCAATTCCCTCTTTCTCATCTTTTTTATCCCCCTCTGCTTGGGTCTCGTCCTCAATATCTATGATGTTACATTCTTGCACTCTTTGCTCTTTGCCTGATTCACTCTGTGGCTCAGTATCTTCTGGATAGTCCTTTTTATATCCCATTATACAAGCTGCCTGTAACTCGGACACCAGAAAATCTGTAATTGGAGTTTAACACATTATAAGCACATATCTCTTAACACAATAGTTCAACGAGGAACAGTACCTTTTTTATAGTTTTGGTCATTTTTGTACATTTTGTACACACAGAAGTAAACTACAGCTTTAAAATGAAAGTGGAATTCCATTAACTTGTCAAATTTTCTGCATAATTGTTAAGATGTAAGCAAAATCCTTCAGAGCAGTTTGGTGTGAAATGCTTCATTCTAGAGAACAACTCTGAACAAGCCTGAATTGTTCACAGTGATGGTGAAAGGTATCAGACCTCCAAAGCTCCCTCATCAAAACTGAGTGTTGTAAGGCAAAATAGTACCCAAATATATGTTTTTTTTTATCATTTATTCAATTTTACCATTTTCAACACTTCATATAAAAACATAGAAGGTTTGTGTTGGTTCACTAGTCATTTTGAATAGTAAATAAAACAGAAGCTTATTAGAGGTAATTTTGCACTGTATGTTGCTCTAAAACACTTCAGAATCCACAGCACTCTAGACTTCAGTGGTCTGCCTTGTTACACACACCTGATTCATTAACTAGGTCACACGTTCAAGTCCTGGCCTGAGCAAGGTACTGTCTTGCTACACTGCTCCCTGGACAGTGTTGATAGCTGCCCGCTGCTCCACATGTACACATGTGATGGGTTAAATGCAGAGCTCACATCGTGGTGCTTGAGTGTGTTCACAATGACAAACAGTCACTTTCACTAATTGGCAAGGATTTTGTGAACTGAATTCAGGATGTTCAATGGGGAAAATGCTTATTTCCGAAGAGCTGTGGCCAGCAACAACCGGAGTTTGACATGCCTGCTTTAGAAGAAAGCATTTCACAAAAAAAACTCTAAAAATTAAACTTGACGTATGATGAAAAAATGCTGAACAATTCCTTTAAAAAAACAAATAATTCCAATGTGCTCTGTAACTTTACCTGTTATTCTGTTAAGATGGATGGAAGTCAGAGTCTCAGATGTGAGTGTGTTGTATGGGTAAAACATCACTTCTAGAAGCTCTTTCAGCTCTCCAGCCAGAACGGCCCCTCTATTGACTCCAACTGCAAAGCAGTGACAGATGTAGCTCATAGAGAATAAGAAAACTGAAATATTGGAAATCTAATTTTACAAGATACCTGAAACTCAGTTTGAAAAAGAACTAACTTAAGTTATTTACTATTAGTAGTAAAAATAAAAAAAGGAATCTTTCTTCTACTAGTAGCAATTACACTGTACGTCTGTACCTCTAAGAATTTGTCCGTTTTGTACTAGTATGGATTCAGTACTAGTGTACAAACCCTATTTCCAGAAAGGTTGGAACATTTTGTAAAGACAATAAAAATAAAACTCAACACAATTTCCAAATTCTCTGCACCTTTATGTAATGGAAAAATAAGAAATTAATTTAACTGTTTGGTTGACCAACTCCATTATATTTTGTGAAGACAATTCAAATTCAAATTAAAGACAATTTGAATTTGATGAATGCAGAAAAGTCAAAAACATTTGAATGAAAACACGAGTGTAAAGTATATCAAATTTTCTAGTTACATAACCACACATTCTACTTGCACAACTGCAACAATTAGTATCTTCAGTTCCCAAACCATTAAAAGTGAAAAGGTGTAACAGTGCTAAGCACACCTCTGTCCCCATTATCTGAGTGTGTTGCAGTCGCTAAATTCCAAAATGATTTTCTTTTGAATTTAGATTGTTAGAAATGTACTTTGTACTAAAAAATTGTTCCTTCCATTATAATAAACTGAAATTAAAAAATCGTTTTTTTTCTTTTACGTCATAATTTCAATGTGATTAGCTAATATTAGAACCTAAAGCGATTTTCTATATTTCTGCAGTACTGCCAAGTTCAGCCAACTCTACCTCCAGCTTCAGGACAACTTTCTCTCAGCTCCGAGACGAGCCAGGAGATCAGTGGGCAAGGCAACTCGTCACAGGTACAACGCCTCACACAGCGGCTGCTGTTATATCTGATATATGAACACAGGTTTGGTTAATTACAGCACACACTAGGTGTTGTTGACGTTGAGGGCAGGTGATCGCTCCTGCTTACCCAAGCGCTTTAACAGCAGCGACTGTCCCAGCGTCTCTCTCCATCTCAGCGCTGGAATAGTGGGGTAAAAAAATATAGTCGCACACCACATGTACTAAAGCAGCTGTCTTCTTTACTTCCTAATATCCAGATCCTTCCCTGTCCGTCACTCTCGTATCTGTGGATAGCAGATACAACACGAAGGCGAGAGTAATCGAGACGTGTTTGATTTTTCTAAACTTTCACGAGACTTTTATTTTGTAACTAGAAAAAATAACGTATTAGCTGTAAATAGTGCATAAATGGATCGCCAAAATTGGGATTATAAAATTCCATGCAGTGAAAGTGTTATTATTGTGCTTATGTTTTATGTCTGCCCAACGTATGCACTTACTTAAAAATTTTTTGTGTGTGTTTATTTTTTACAGGACGGTAATATGAAAGTGGGATTTTGGCGACAACTACACTTAGAGGCGTCTCTCGCCGTCGTTCCAAATGTTCCTGTTCCTGTTTAGCCAATAAGGGGGACTATTTTTTGATTGACGGGAGACTTAGCCAATCACAGACCGCGGTGAGAACTGCGCGGTGCCCGCTCCAGGAAGCTAGGTTAGCTCGCCTAAAGCCTCGGCCAACCTCCATCTTGTAGATACCGCTACCGAGGATTTTACTTGAAAGAAAACTTCATTTTAAAAGGTATTCCCGGATTTATTGCACCAACACAAAGACATCTCTTTGCTCCACCTTTGTCTTGATCTAGCGCCGCGGTGCAATCCGTAGCGCCGCAAGCGCAAGTTCTTGCATAAGCCGTTTGTTTGCCTAACGTCAGGTAGCTAGCGTTAGCCTAACTGGTGTAGCTAGTCGACTCGAAAACTGCACATTTTTGCCATACGTTAAATGATGCAATGCATAGTTCATCAATTTGTGGGCCGATAACTACACACGGCAGCGTTGTACGGCAATGCATTTTGGCTTTGAACAAGTGACAGTGTAGTTGGGTAGCACCGTTAGCTAGCCTTTGATGAGCTAACGTTCGTCAGAGGTAAGTGTGCATCTTGGCGGCGTTCGCGCTCAAATCCCACGTTTACTCCCTCTGCAGGGTGACCGGCTTTCTGGGGGGGAACATTTCAGCGCGCTTGCAGCAGTCGTGGATGACAACATGAGCACACTGAACGTGAAAAAGCTCAAAGTCAACGAGCTGAAAGAGGAGCTTCAGCGCCGCGGCCTGGACACCCGCGGGCTGAAGGCGGACCTGGTGGACAGGTTACAGGCGGCACTGGAGGCCGAGGCGGCCGAGGGCGCGCAGGAGGAGGAAGAAGAGGAATACGACGCGGGAGAAGGAGACGAAGGTAAACGGATGATGGGTGATGTAGGGAGTGTGTAGCTGCCTAGTGCACTATGTAGGGAGGGTGTACGAAGTGTTTTGAAACGAACGCTGCCTTCCAGATGGTGTAACTGTAGAAGCAGATTTACTAAGGGATTAGTAGGGCGGTGTAATGCACTGTGTCCTGCAACAAACTTACTGTTTGCTTTTTATTATTGCTATTAATATTTAGAAATAACAATAATAAGTAAATAATAAGTTTATATATATAATTTAGAGTTAATCATTATAACATTTTGGGCCATATCCCCAAACCTATTATATTTATTTATTTATTTTTATTATATTTATTTATATATTTACTGTTATGTATATGTATGTGTGTGTATATTTTATATATATATATATATATATATATATGTATGTATGTATGTATGTATCTTTTGTAAAAACAAAATGTATTTCTGTATGGCATAAATTAAAAACTCTTTCTATATAGAGAGTTTTTAATTTATGCCATGCAGGACAATTTTGTTTTTCCTTAAAAGACCACATCATGTAAAGATTTACAAGATGTCCAAGATTTCCTAGGTTTCAAAACAACATTTCTCTCTCCAGCATATATAGAAACTAAGCTGCAAAAGGAACGTTTTCTGATTACATTTTTTTGTCTCAAAAACCAGCACATTGTGAACATCTGCTTGTTGTGCTTACAGATATGCAGCTCTACTTATTTCATTATAAAGAAGGTTTCATACCAGACTGCATTTTAAAATGAGGCACAGTACAGGCAGCCTAATAAAAGAGCTGTTGTTTATGTGCATCTGGTTTAAATACAGTGCCACTATAACAGCCCATTTCATTCTAGTAGATAAAGAGAGGTTGGAAAATGGTCATTTCAGATTGAATCATGACATTATTTACCACATAAAATCACAAGCTGCATGAAAAATGCTTCATGCAGTGCAGTTCATTTATTTCTATAGCAAATCCAGGTTATTGTATGAGACATTTGTGCTGATCAGTTAATGTCTTTGTCCAGAATTCGCAAGTGAGGAGCAAGACAATGGGGGGAGCAGCGTGCCTCAGTTTGATGACCGAAACAGCGGAGATCAGTACCAGGAGGAGGATGACCAGGGTAATGTGAATTATGAGGAAGGCAACAGCGCAGAGGCTCCCGACTCACATATTGAAATGAGCGACTTCACCTCGGATGTGACCGAGCCTCCAAATCTGGACTACGGACGGCAGACGTATGAGGAGCCAGAGGCTGAACCCGGCTACAAGGAGACCGAGGCTCAGCAGGGGTGTCCGAACCCTGAGCTGAAGCAGGAGTATGAGGAGCCAGCCATGGAACAGCAGCAGAATGAGGAACCACAAGAGCTACAAAAGGAAGAGAAGCCACAGGCAGGCCAGTCTCTGGAGCAAGAGGCCAGTGAACAAGGTGAGCTCAGTCTTTATCCAGGTAATGCAGACACACATAATCCAGACTCACTGTCTCAGATTAAACCTAATATTTGGAGAATCCTTAGTTCTCCATGGAGAATTGTCAGCGTTATATTATCAGACTTAAAGTCTATTTTTACCAAAATTGTAAATTATTAGTTTTTTGTACTAATTGATCATTGAGGGAAGACTTCTGGGGGTGAAGTTCCTTATCATTGTGTTTTTTTTGTTTGTTTTTGTGTGTTTTTTGCATCAATAGCCTCTGAAGTCAAAGCAGAACCAAAGAAGGAGGACGATGCACCTCAGCAGGCCAAGACAGGGAATGAATGGATGCCTGTGGAAGGAGAACAGTCAGGGCAGGTCAAGACAGAAGATGACCGATCCTCATCACATAGCCGCAAAAGGCCTTATGATGACAGCCGTGGTTATGGATACTATGAGCATCGTGAAGAGAGGCGGTATGTAATGTGTTCTCTAAATATTTCATCTCATTATTTCTTTTATAATAATAATATAACACATAACTTACTCTATGGTCCACAGGGGGCGATCGCCACAGCCCCCAGCTGAAGAAGATGAGGAAGACTTTGATGACAGCCTTGTGGCCATTGACACTTGTGAGTACACTGCAAAAGGTCCATTCTGTGGTCAATTTTTTGTCATTAAATTGAATGACAAATAAAAGGAAAAGGCTGAAAAAAGGGGCAAACTGGAGCTGTGGTAAAACTCATTCATATGTGAAGGTGTTTCACAAAGCGCGTGCACATAGACCTGAATTATTCGTTATTATGAGTGTTCTCACAGGCATCTCTGTGATGTTTTCCTGAACGTTTTTTTTCCACAGATAATTCTGACCTGCATTTTAAGGTGGCTCGTAGCAGGTACAGTGGCTACCCACTTACCATTGAGGGTTTCGCGTACCTTTGGGCAGGTGCAAGAGCTTCTTATGGTGTTGCCAAAGGACGTATATGCTACGAAATTAAGGTATCGTTCTTGACCTAGTAGTTGAACATATACAGTTTTGTTTATTTAGACACATACGTACACATACACACTTGTGTGAATATACATCAATGTTTGGCCAGAATAACATGCTGTATACGAATGAAAAAACTCATGGGTTTTTATTTATGTTTAGATTAATGAGGAAATCTCTGTGAAGCACCTTCCTTCCAGTGAACCCGATCCCCATGTGGTTCGGATAGGGTGGTCCCTGGACTCCTGTAACACTCAGCTTGGGAAGTGGATGAGGGAGCTAAGGAAAAAAAAAAAAAAAAAAAAAGACACAGAGGGTTGTTTTTCTCATCGGATGAGTGTGATGGTTCAGGCAGCACTGATTTACAGCCAAAGCAAGTGGGTATCTATAGAAGGGCTGGGAATATGGCCCAAAATGTTATGATGGTTAAATAAAGCTCATATCCAAATTTATTATTTTCACAATAAATGTCAACGAGGTTTAAGTGCTGCTTTTAAAAATTGTTATTAATATATTTATTATTACAGCAATTGTTGTTTTGTCCCAACCAAACATGTTGATGGGTTATGTTTTAAAAATCCCTAATACACAAGTGGAGTTTGTTTATAAGCCTGCAGAATGTATCAGAAGTTTATATTGTATCTCATTTGGGTTTGTAGTAGTGTATAACATCTCTTCAGTTGGACACAACCCTTTACATATTCAGTGAACGAATATATACTGGCTATTCATTGTAATTTAAAAAGAAGGTATAAATGGCCACAGTGTAGTTTGATACATTCTTCTGATTGGTGGCATGTAAAGCTTCACTGTACATGTACTTGTTTAAAAGTATGAACCTGAGAGTTTTCCAAGTCTTTTATATTAGCTGATGTCATTAAAAGTTCTTATATAGTTATAGAAGTTTGGACAGGACCAACAATGTAAAATCATGCTACATTTTTTCTATTTCTACTGAGAACAATCATATTGCAGTAGTTCTTGTTTATTGCCCAGCCCTAGTCTATTGATCAAATTGTGCTAATAAGTAAACTTCCACTTATTGTGGGATAATAAAACATGGTTTTTGGTGTTCTCTCTTTTTCATGTTATAGGAGAGGAACCTATGTCCTATGGCTATGGCGGAACTGGCAAGAAATCCTGTAACTGTAAATTTGAGGACTATGGGGAGAAGTTTGGTGAAAATGACGTGATGGGTTGCTACATTGTGAGTGTTTTACACCACTTTTTTTTTTTAGTTTCCTCTTCCAGATGTTCGTTTAAACCGAATGTCACCAAGAACAATGGCTGATGATGAATGAAAGCAGCATGGATTACTAGGATGGATTTTAACTGAAACATGTTTTTTGCCAGCCATGTTAGCATTTTAAAGTAAAGAACTTTTTAATGTGGCAGTAAAAATTAGAGAGCTACTTCTCTTAAATTCACTTTTTTTTTCTTTCAGGACTTTGAGAGCGGAGAACAAGTGGAGATGGCCTTTTCTAAGAATGGCAAGTGGCTGGGCACATGTTACCGCATATCTCGTGAGGAGCTGGCTGGCCGAGCACTTTTTCCGCACGTTTTGGTGAAGAACTGTGCCGTGGAGTTCAACTTCGGCCAGAGAGAAGAGCCCTTCTTTCCCCCACCTGAGGGCTACTTTTTCATCCAGCAGGTGGCATCGCAGGACCGCATCAGAGGCTCACTGGGACCTGCTACTAAGGCCGATTGTGAGGTATTCTCGTCAGTTGGATTCTTTCTAGCTCAGTCATTTAAAGTTTACTCCTTCACTGCAGCATTTCCTTAAGTTGTGAGGTGTGGCTGTGGAACATGCAGCTGTTTTTTGTAATATGATTGTTTTGGCCTTGCTTATTTTATTGGCTAAATTTTGTGCAATGTTAAAATTCTGTGCCCTGTATGATTTCTCCCCACAGATTCTCATGATGGTGGGACTCCCTGGCAGTGGAAAAACTACCTGGGCAACCAAGCATTCCAAACAGCACCCAGAGAAGAAATTCAATATTCTGGGCACCAATGCTATCATGGAAAAGATGAAGGTATGTAAACACTCTATGAATCGGGTCCATCATTACTAGACCATTGGTGTTGTATTAAATGTTTGAGGTTTTTTAAAAATATTCGATAAAAAAAATTAATTAATGATTAAAATGTGAATTATAATTGTAACGCCCATCATCCAGTTCTTGCATGGAATCAACTGTCAGGTTATTAACCGCAGCATTGTACGGCCTATGTTCTGTACTTTACTCTCCAGTGCTTGCGATCTGATGGCTGTTGATACTTTTCTCAGGTGATGGGTCTCCGTCGTCAGAGGAACTATGCTGGACGCTGGGATGTGCTCATCCAACAGGCCACACAATGCCTTAACCGCCTCATCCAGATCGCTGCCCGGAAGAAACGCAACTACATCCTTGACCAGGTACTGCAAATCCTGCCTGCCCCTCTAACGCTGTCCCCGCAGCTTTACCCATCCCTCCTTTCAACATCCCTCAACCTTTCTGAGAAGAAAAAAAAAAAAAAGTTGGCACCACCCTTCTGCTGCACATGTTCATTAATGCACTTCTGCTCTCTCTGTAGCTCTGGCCCCAAAGCATTGGTCAGTGGCTTTTGCTCCTGAAGACTTTAATTTACTGTCACCTTTAATTTCATTGTCCTGAACATGTTGCTGTGTTTCTCATTTTATTTTGTATTTCTTTCAGTTTTGATTATAACGAACCAAAAGCAGGACAGAACTGTAGTAGAGGATGTTGTTACTCTGAATATATATATATATATATATATTTTTTTTTTTTCTTATTTGATAATGTATGTGTTGTTGTAAAAAGATTTTTGGGACACTGTACAGATAGTCCATGTCAGTTGTAAGATGTTGAAAAACAAGTAATCACAGCCTGGTGAGTAAGAAACCACCTTCTGTTGCTTTGGTAACTGTAAAAATAACCCAACATCGCTGGATGTTTTTAAATAGATACATACTTGGAACTGTTGAATGTTGTTTTAAAAATGAATCTGAAGGTAAGTAGAGAAACTAACCTACTTGAAGTTTTCAGGTCTATTTTGCTCAAGTCAGCATGAGGTAGGTAAGGTCAAACGGACGTGCCCTGGGTGCATTAAGGAAACTGTGAGTACTGGCAGGTAGGTAATGAGTGTTTGTCTGTGCCAGCCGTAGCCGGTCGTCTGAAGATGTGGTAAGTACAGGTAAGTATGGGGACCAAGAAGAGGCCTGTGTAGATGCTTGAATGTGCTTTCAGAATATGCTTATATATGCTAGTGATTTGAAGTGTAGTTCAGCATTCCTAATCATTTTTATAGATTATAAGAGAAGAGTGGTTGGGTTTGGTGACCAGCTGGTTCACCGAATAGGTGTGTTGGAATCGGGTAGTACCTGCAAAGCTATAAGCATATCTTACCCTTAATTGTGTAGATCAGGGGTGTCCAACCCCGGTTCTGGAGGGCGGGTGTCCTACACAGTCTGGTGATTTCCCTGCTCAAACACACCTAATTCAGCTCACCTGTTAATTGCCAGGTGTGGAAAGCATGTTTGAGGAGGGCAGCGACACATATTTCTATCCTTCCTTTTCTTCTCTTGTATGTTATTTATATGGGCTGTCAAATGAAAATCTGAAAATGTTGTTCTGAGTAGATAATCAACCTCAAATTTGACCCTAATGAAGTATATCTGTTTAAAAAGCAGTGGTGGTTGTTACAGTTGTGTAAGTGGGTAAAAAACATGTATTAATTACCGTCAATAATTTCTAAACATCGATATCCCATGATTTCCCATAAGAGAGTGAGAGTGAGTTGGTCCATCTTCTCCTTTCTGGTTTTTTATTCTTGTTAATACAGTGTGTAGATTCAATGGGAACTGGAGCGTTGCACTTTTTCAATACTTTTGTTAGTTTTCTGGTTGTTGTTTTTTCTTTTTTTGAATATTAAAGGCCGTGTTTTGAAGAAGAGGACTCTTAATTGCTTGTTCTATTTCGGCAGCATAGAGCAGGCAAGCAGCTGGTTTTCAGCCTTGACTACTACAGATTCTTTAAAGGGTCAGTCTGAGAAAATACGACTTACTTTGACAGCCCTACTATTTTGCAATATTAGGTTCATGGTGAATTATGTAATTCCAGGACTAGGTAACAGGATATATGTGGATTCTTTAATGAGACTAGTAGCTGTGGGGAGAAGTAGTTTGTTTTTTTTATTGGTCCCCTCTTCTGTTTAATTTTTTTTTTTATTTGTTGTGGACACTTTGCAACTGCAGTCTTGAAGGTAAGTGAGTGGGGGTTGTGAGAGACAACCATTAGTCATTTCAGAACAGTAAATATAGCCATGAAAAGAAAAAAAACTCTCTCACTTTCATCGTTGCAGGAACCCAAATCCCCCTCCTTCGGAACACAGAGCCATAACAAAAGCAAAACAAGTGAACAATAATGAACAAGCTTCTACTTCTTTCTTGTCACCATTGCTAGACAAATGTATATGGATCAGCCCAGAGACGAAAAATGCGTCCTTTTGAAGGGTTTCAACGCAAGGCTATTGTAATTTGTCCCACGGATGAGGATTTAAAAGAGCGAACGTTAAAGCGAACTGATGAGGAAGGGAAGGATGTACCCGATCATGCTGTGTTAGAAATGAAAGGTAGGAATGCCATGGATAAACCCAAAAAAACAATGCTTCAAACTACATACCCAGATCTGCTTTTGCTATTTTTTTTTTTTTTTTGGTTGTTGTTTTGTTGTTTTGTTTTTATTTTTCCCCCAATCTTGGAAGACCCCCACCCGCCCTCTTCCGTTTTGCCAGATAAAAGAGCTCCTCTCCTTTTTCTTGTCCTTTATTCTCATCCTGTTCTCTGTCTCTGTAACCCCATGTCCTGCAACATTTCATTTAGCACTCCTTTAAAATATTGAGTCGATTGGCTTACACTTTGCTCTGCATCATCAGATCTTTCAGTGAAGTTTAAAATATTATTTTTGAAACGGATGAACTTGATCCTTACTGATTTACAGGCTCAGCCATTCTTAATCCTTCATTATTCTCTTTTTCTGGCAACTCTCTTGTATTATTTTTCATTTATACTTCCCTTTTAATTATTTACCGCCTTTACTGGGACAAGTTTTGTCTTAATCAACTAAGGCAATATTTGTCCAAGGTCTCCCCACATTTTGTCCTCTCCTTTTTCTCTCACTGTCTTTCCTCTCTTTTTATTCCCTCCCTCAATCTTGCCCTCTCTGTTGTTTATTTTGGCCACCACTGTTGTGATGCTAATAATGATTCTCTTTGTTTCTCGGCGGTGTGGCTGTTCTCTCCCTCACTGCATGCCCTCTGCCTCCCCCCCCTCCCCTCCTCCCTGTAGCCAACTTTGTGCTGCCTGAAGCTGGAGACTTCCTGGACGAGGTGATCTTCATTGAGCTGCAGCATGAAGAGGCAGATGCCCTCATCAAGAAGTACAACGAAGACGGGCGCAAGGCCGGCCCACCGCCAGAGAAGCGATTCGACAACCGCCAAGGCGGCTTCCGTGGCCGTGGCACCAGCTTCCAGCGCTACGACAACCACGGCAGCTCACAGGGAGGCAGAGGGGGCTACCAGAACCGTGGTGGTCCTGGAGGAGGTGGTGGCTTCCGTGGAGGTATTGGGCTGGGTTTTTGAACTATGTGATTTATGTGACTATTCTAGCAGTGTAGCTTATTTAATTATACATTTTTACTCCATGTATCCTAATGTAATTGCATGTAATAACATCACTTAAAAATCTGACATTGATAAGCATGCATAAGCTGGACTTTAGGAAATACATTACCACTAGGAGCGTTGTAGTTGTATTCACTTTTAAAATGTTATTTCATTTATTAGATATATTAACATAAACTGGGACCAGTGTCTAATGGTCTAATACAAAGAATGATCTCACCATTATAGTGTGTACTATAGTGGGCAAGGGTGGCCTTGTGGTACCCTTGAGCGCTCCCTCGGCGCTTCACATGGTTGCGCGCTTCTCCACATTTTTCACCTTTCCTATATGCATTTTTTTTTTTTAGGTTACAACCGTGGCGGATACAACCAGAGCCGCTGGGGAAACAATTACAGAGACTCCGGTGGCAGAGGAAGCTATAACCGCAACCAGCAACAGGGAGGCAGCTACAGCCACAACCGCCAGGGCTCTTATAACAAAGGCAGCTCTGGAGCCAGCGGCAGCTACAGTCAGTCCCAGGTACCACAACACCAAGAATGTTTACAGAGGATAATTGTTGCTTATTGAATCATTAGAGCAATTTCACATTGTTTATGTTGCAATGACTAAATTGTTTTATTGTATGTAGCCTCAAAGCTACAATCAAGGTTACAGCCAAGGTTACAATCAAGGCAACTACAGCCAGAGTTACAACTACGGAAGCTATAGCCAATACCCAGGATACAGCCAAGGCTACAGCCAGACACCTGCGACCACGGGCCAGTCGTACAACCAGCAGCAGCAGCAGCAGCAGCAGCAGCAGCAACAACAGCAGCAGAACTACAACCAGCAGTATCAGCAGGTCAGCTATTACAACAGCTGTTGTGTCTTAGTCTTGAGGTCCAGACATAATCTAATGAGAATACACATCTGTATTATTTGGACATGATTAGTTTTAATGAGAAAATACGTGATTTTTAGTCCTATGTGGATCCATTGTGTCAAAAGTTTGGGTTTTATATTAATATATTTATAAAGATTACAGCAGATTTGACCTTTGACCTTCCATAAACGAACCATAGAAATAAGTTCATGTTCTGTCATCCTGTGAGGTGATGTATGATTCAGAAACATTACAGGCAGTTATATTAATTAAAGGCTTATGTGGAGAAAACTAGTACAAGAACTACGACTGCAGAACAAGGGCTGATTTTCTTTACAGTCTTCTATATTCCATAAATTTGATAAGTGTCTTCTAGATCTTACAGTTTTCTGTGTGTGATAGCTTAAACTTATCTGGAAGGAGCAATCTCATCTTGGGTTTAATTTGGTAATTTGTGTGTGTGTGTGGGGAGTTGTTTGTTATCTTTGCTTCATTAATATCCAACTTCATTGCAATTGCAGTACGCTCAGCAGTGGCAGCAGTATTACCAGAACCAGAGCCAGTGGAACCAGTACTACAACCAGTACGGCAACTACGGCAACCAGCAGAACACACAGGGATCCCAGGGCACGCAGCAGTAGCTGCACCTGCTATGAGCCTCCAAGCCCATTCCAGCAGCGCCATTCCTCTCCCTACTTTTTTATAGTCTCCATCCTCATCCACATCTTCCCCCAATATTGCTTCTCTCTTTTACATCACTTCCTTCTGCTAAAAGCTTTGTAAGTTTTTTCCCCACCATATGCCTCAGCCTTAAATGTAACTGCTTTTTTTTTCCCCCATTAACACGTTTTAGTTTCAGTAGCAGTGTCCAGTTTTTCTCTTACGTTAATGCAAAGGTTGACCTTCATTCCCTAGTTTATATTTATAAATGGGAGGCAGGCAAATTTAAACGAGTAGTGATATGACCTAGTTGGCTCCAGACATTGCACGCACAGTTGTGCTCGAATGCTTTGTTGTTGGTTAGATGTAGTGTGGACGCATGACTTTACATCTGATCAATTTCGATGGAGTTTTGTATGTAGAAAATTTGTTTTACTTTGCTGATTTTACTTGTCTGTCTTTTGAGAACCACATTTTTCGTCATGGGTTTAAGAACACACACTTGTCAAGATAGAGATAAGTGGAAAGTTTAATAAAAATCTTTATAACACATTGACTAATGATGCATACCATGCAAACCATACGTTTACCATGATATACTTTTTATACCATTGTTAAAATGTCTCAACTGGCTTTCCCCCTTCCATTAGTGAGCCTAATTAGCTCTTTGTGTGGTTGTAAAAGTTTTTATACCTTGTACCATGTTTGTAAAACAATATCTGCATGTGGTTTTGTGTCAGATCAAAACTCACTTTTTTGTATTGGAAAATATAATCTGAAGAGAGACTTGCTTGTCAGTTGTGTTTTTTTAACCAGTTGAAATCAAGTTATAATCAAAATCAGAAAACTTTATTGATCCCAGGGAAAAGAAATTGCTTAAAGTTAGTGCTCATTCTTGAAAGCAATTTCATTCCAACAACTACACACACGACCCATGAGGTGCATTTAACCTCGTAAGATGTATAAACTTTCATTACGTTTAAATTATACATAATACAGAGCAATGAATTGTTTTCACAGTAAAAAAAATTGTTAAAATTGATACACCACTTAGCCATAACATTAAAACCAGTAATAGGTAACATGAATAATACTGATTGTCTTATTACAGTGGCCCTTGTCAGGGGTGAGATATATTATGCAGCATGTGAACAGTCAGTTGTTAAAGGTAATGTGTTAGAAGCAGGAAAATTGCCAAGTGTAATGATCCCAATGTCTTGATTATGCATCCAGGAAGTGAAGCCTGTCTGATCCAGTCCCACAGAACAGCTACTGTAGCACATGCTCTATATGAAAGGTATCAGAGAACTGTATCCAGAGACCATGGATCAATGGGAAAAAGTGACCTGGTCTGAGGAATCTCACTTTCTGTTACATCATGTAAATGGCATTTACCTGGCAAAGAGGTAGCACCAGCATGCACTGTGGGAAGTAGGCCAGACAGCGGAGTCAGTGTGATGCTCCGTGTTTTTTTTGTTGTTGTTTTTTTTTTAGCTCAATATTACATTGAAATTATAATACCTGAAGTAAATTTCATCTAGGAAACCTAAAACCATAAATATGTGTAACACCATGTGGCAATTTAAATATAAGGTCTTTATTTTTAAGTGTCAATGCTCTACATTTGTAGCTTCCATGTTTTGGAAAATGAAGTTACTTTAAAAAAGGGTTAGCTTCACTCAGACACTCTGCACAGTCAGGTGCTCTTATATGTATGATGGTAATCGGTAGATTAATGCTAGATTTTGTATCTAAAATGACCTGAAGAACTATGCAGTGTTTTCTTGATTAAGCCAAAATGTTTCAGTGATTTGTGAAATTCTGTTGTGGAGTTTCCTCACAATGGAATACATATTTTAATTATAACATCGTTCAAACGTTAGATGTTTTTGTTTTTTAAATTATGCACATTTATGCGAGTACATGACGTATTATTTTCATACCGAAATTTAATTCTATTACAACACACACATTGGGAAGAACACCCGATAGTAATCAGCTGGTAAAACTTCTATCTACTGGTTAAAAAATGTCCTGTTCCCCGATATTGAATAGGATATTCGCTACATGACTTTAAAAAGCCCTTAAACGTGTTTAAAACTGCCTTATTTTAACGGGGTCTCGTGTGTATGTAAGGCGCCATTTCGGATGGGGCTCTTGTTTTGTTCTGTTGCTGATATCCCACAATTCCGTGCGGTTTCAACATGGCACCTGTAGTGTGTGCGGACTGATTTCAGCCCCAAAATACTCATATATAAAGAAGAAACAAGACTAGGGTGAGTTAAAGTAACCCGGCTTTTCTCTTCTTGATCCTTAACGCAACGCTGTCGGGATTACTGTATCGTACAGTTAACGAGAAAAAGGGGAACTCGGAGTATAGCGCAGGGTTGAGCTGGCTTGCTAACTGCTAACAGACCTGGAGCGGTGTTCTAACATTTCATCCGTTTGGGTACTGCGCATGTGCACAACGATTCGACGTCTTTTCAATTCTTCTAAACTCCCCGTAAACCTGTCCTACCCTGCGCTGGGGATATAGGTGTAAGTTTTAGCAGGGGTAGGGCATGTTGATACGGTCTAAGGTTTAGCAACAGCGGTCGAACGTTTTGATAAGGCATTACGGTGTATCGACATGTTCTAGCTCACGTTTAAACGGTGGTAGGACGTGTTGATGAGCTCCAACGGTGAATCGAGATGTCCTACCGCTGTAAAACATAAAGGTAGCACTTTTTCATGAGGTGAAGTACCGGAGGATAATTGTTGGCTGCATGTGTTGTAAACGGTTGTGTGCCCCGCGATCTCCGCATGAGCATGATCATTGAGCCCCTATACCGTATAAGAGTTATTTTACCAAATACACACATCAAAAGTGGAGTAATTCTGTAGGAATTGAGTTTCCCGTGTGTGACGTAATACGGACTTGTCAGTAAGCGCAGAACTCTCCAGTAAAAGAAAGTCGAGTCTCTTTCTCTCATAAGGTCATAAGAAGGCAAATAGGCCAAAATGTATTTCTGTGTATATTATTTGTAAAAAGGTAGAATGTAATTCAGTGTATCATGGTCATGCTTCTCATAGTTTATCACATACCACATAAGAGACAAAGTTAGACTTTCATTAAAATGAAAATAGAAAAATATTTCTCCTTCTGAAACATCAGATTTTTGATTTCGCACCATCAGCCAGGGAAACAAAATTAACCAGCAATAGCATGTTCATCTTCCCCTGCTGCCCTTTACCTTTGTCACAGCACAGAAGGAAATTCTGTTCAGATTTCCAGATCACACTGGTTTAAATAAAATTGAGCAGATGAAAAAAATTTATTTAATAAAATAATGAATACCAGCATTAAAGCTGTTATTAAGTAGTACTAGTATCCGTGGCAGTACATACCTCACAGTTTTAGTTTTCGCTTGATTTTTTCCTTATCAATATATATATTAAAGCATGGGAAGAAGAAGGGGCTTATGCTATTTGTTTAGATTTGCTTATTTAAACATCCATTTGTTATTAGAATCCTAATGTAATGAGACTTAGAGAAGTAATTTTATAGGTGTATTTTATTATGCCCTATTTCACAGTTAATCAAATAAAAGGCCACACTTGCTCGATAAGAGAGAAGTGATTTAAAAATTTCTAAAATACACATAGACAGTTTGCTTTGTTGTTCATCAGTACATAGAGAATAATTAACTTTAATGTATTTTCATGTGATCTGTTTTTGTCCCAGTGAAATATTGTAGAGGACCACAATGGCGTCTGGCTCCGGGGAAAGGCAACACGCCAGTGTTGCATCGCAGTTTTTCACTGGCACAGAGGATGGAGCCATCGATATGACCACCAGTGAAAAGGTACCACAGGGTTACCTTGGGTTAGACCACTGGTTCCCAACTCTACTTGCACTGTGTGCACTGTACAGTTTTGTGTTTTTCCTAATGTACACACCCAGCTTAAGAAGAATTTTTCTTAATGATATCATTACCTAATGATATTCATGTATAGAACTATAGTTGGATAAAACTGGTTTAAACCAATCCTACTTCCTAATAGTTTGGTACAACACAAATTGGTGATTTCCCTGTTTAATCCTGGGTGCAGGATTGTTTGGTAGAACAGCTGCAATAACCAAACTCTCCTAGGACATGCTTTCACACTCCTGGACTACACTGAAAATTATTTAAAATGACTTGGTATGATGTGTGTTGACACTTTATATATTTGCATCATAGGTTGTAGACCTGCTGAACCAGGCTGCTTTTATGTCCACTGATGATAAACTTACTGCACTTAAGCAGGTAACTGATTTTCTTGTCTTAAACAGTCTGATATTAGTGAACGTTCAGATGTTTGGTCTTCTGCTCACTGTATGAATCTGTTTTGGCTCTTAGGTGCAAGAGCTGATTATTAACAAGGATCCCTCATTGCTTGACAATTTCCTGGATGTAAGCACAATCTCCGTTTCAGCGTACTTTTTTTTTTTTTTTTTTTTTTACTTTTAGCACTGGGATCTAAACCAAACCAAAACCTTGTCTCTCTGCTTTCACCCCTTTACAGGAAATGATCGCATTTCAGACGGACAAGTCAATTGAAGTGCGAAAATTTGTTATTGGCTTCATTGAGGAGGCGTGGTGAGTTGTAGTTGGCAGCAGGTCTAAAACATTTACATACAAGCAGGGTGGGTGCAGTATGAACAGTTTTCAGGGAAGTTCTCTGGGGCCATAATTTTCTTTTTAGATTTCAAGTCTTTAATATGAAATGAATGGATCTCAATGGAAAGTGGATTTTGAGTGTTGGAATGATGTATCATGTGGTCACACAATATAAAATAATAAAAATAACTTTATTATTACAAGCATTATAAGCACCTTTTAAGTCATCCAATTATGTTGCACAATAGTACATTAAGACCATAATGTAGTCACATGATATAAAACAAATTACAAAAAAACTAAAATCAAAATAAATGGCTAAAATGCTCAATTATGCTTCTACATTTTGTTGTAGATTTAGCAGCATTTAAATACATAATGAGTTATTTTATTTTCCTCACTTTATTTATATAATCAAATCACTTAAATGGTTAAGTATAGTAGGTTAGTATAAAGGTTTTGTATAGTTTCATTTGATTGTCATCAGCAGTGCAATGACACTGCAAGACATGACATAATGGCATTACCAGACATACAAAAGAGATAAGAGATTTTTATTGTCATTGTATCAGGATACAATGAAATTTGTTTGGTAGCTCTCCGGTACCAGCAGCAGAAGAAAGTATACTTAAAAGAAAAATAACAATATCAAAGTACATTATATAAATTATTCAGTATTGGAAGGAAGGGCAGTGGGTCAAGAACTGGGCCCTGAGGGACAAGATGAACCAGATTTATGTTTTCCACTAAAAATAAATTGATACCTCTTTGTAAGATCCAACTAAGCAAGGTTTTTAAGACAAAAGTATTTCATAATGTTCATAGCAGTGTATCAAAATCAGCAATGAGGTCCATTTAATAACCTCTTATCAGCTACTAGTGGCAGGCAGTTGACCACCCAGATTTCTGACCTGTGATTAGACATAAACCCTGACTAAAGCACATTAAAAAATATTTAATGCACTTTGTGTTGTCCACTATGCTATACAGCTATCCTCTTTTAACTACAGTAATTGTTTTTATGTAATTGAATGAATAGCTTAATGAAATGAGCTTTTTTGCTTGTGCTGTTTCAGTAAACGGGATAACGAGCTGTTGCTAAAGCTGATCGCGAATCTGAACATGTTGTTAAAGGATGAGAGTGTGAATGTTGTAAAGAAGGCCATCCTCACATTAACTCAGCTTTACAAAGTGGCTCTGCAGGTATTACCCTTTGTTTTCACTTGCTTTTTTTGTACCCTTTTCTTGAATCATGTCATTGATTGTAATGGCATTGTTATGTCTAACTGACTTTACTGTATGTTCTGTCAGTGGCTGGTGCGCTCAAAGAGCATATCCGAAATGCAGGAAGCATGCTGGGATATGGTGACCCAAATGAAGGAGGAGGTTCTGGCTCTGCTTGATTCAGACAATGATGGGGTTCGTACCCATGCGATTAAATTCACCGAATCCCTCATTATCAGCTTGTCACCACGGACACCTGATTCAGACATACCCAAGAAGCAAGAGGGGGACATCAGCCTAGACAAAGTTCCAAAAGACCACTCGTATATTCGTTATGGTGGGTACAAATGGACACTGGAGACCATTTTCTCATGTTATTGCTAAATTATTTTCTGTTAAAAAAGCCACACACAGTTGACCTCAACAACTTAAAAGCCTCATTTGGTCCGACATTTGAA
Source organism: Arnoldichthys spilopterus (assembly GCA_037974385.1). Lineage (NCBI taxonomy): Eukaryota > Metazoa > Chordata > Actinopteri > Characiformes > Lepidarchidae > Arnoldichthys > Arnoldichthys spilopterus. The sequence continues at coordinate 17,183,359 of JBBPDA010000081.1, read as the reverse complement.
TGCTAGGAACCAAATGGCCAAAAGTAACATAAAAAGCACATTAAAAGAATATATATGTATGTTAAGCCAATGTTAAATTTTAAAAACTACCTACAGTTAATGTAAAAAACAAAAAGAGCTGGAAAGATGTAAATGGACCTAAACCTTTCTGGCCCTGTGAAATTGTGAGTTTTGCCTGCAAGTAACACATGGATAAAGTGGCAGACAACAAAAACAGTTATGAATACAAATCATATGTTAATGGCTGAGGTTTGGTTAGGTTTTATGGATTCATCAGAGCAAGAGGTAGAAGATGATCAGCACAATGAATCAAGTCTTAATTCTGGACTAGGACTGTTGTATTTGAATAAATTTATTAAAATGTATTTTCTTGATGAAAAGACTTGGTAAGTATTTTGCAAGATAATGATCAACAGGGAAATCCTGTCTCTCCACAGATGTTCTTTCTGAGGAGGGAAAATCAGCCTTGGAACAGCTCCTGAAGTTCATGGTCCATCCAGCCATCTCCAGCATTAATTTGACCACTGCTCTGGGTTCTCTGGCCACACTGGCTCGGCAAAGGCCCATGTTCATGTCTGAAGTAGTGCAGGCCTATGAGACTCTACATGGTACGTGAGAGTCTTTGTACACAGATTCAGATTGTTACTGCATAGACAAATATTGTTGGTTTACAAACTCTGTGGATGCTGTATATATGTGTGTGCTTATATATGGCTGGAATGTTTTTTGCCATATTGCCATCCGAACACAATAGCACTAATGACAAACTCATTAAATAATTTGAAAATTGCATCTCTGTCTTTAGTCTGGCATTTTATGTGTTCGCACGCCCTCCGTTGTGTTCTGAATACTTTCTTTTTTGCTATTCCTAGCCAACCTGCCTCCGACTCTGGCCAAGTCTCAGGTGAGCAGCGTGCGGAAGAACCTCAAGCTGCATCTGGTGTCGGTGCTGCGGCACCCTAGCAGTGTGGACTTCCACAGCCAGATCTCCACACTGCTGCTGGACCTGGGCATGGCCCAAGGTGAAATTGCACGCTGTGTACCAGTTGCTGCTCAACCCCGCAAGAGACCCCGACATGAGCCCTACAGTGAGGGTAAAAGGATCAAGATCGGTGAGTGAAGAGGGTCAGGTTTATTAGGGAGGTTTTTGATCTTAACAGCTTCATTCTTGAAGTGGTTGGATCAGGAAATGAAATGTATCAAAATCAAAGTTGGGGCTTGTCCCTTAACCTTAAGTCAGTCAGCCAAGGCATGGTTAGTGCATGGTTCGCAGATCACTTACATAATTACATTATGCAAACTACATGTATAAATGGGCAGTGGTGGCCCAGTGGTTAGGACATTGCCCTGGGGACCTGAAGGTGTGCACGTGTGATGGGTTAAATGCAGAGGTCCGAGTAATTTCCTCCTGGATCCATAAAGTTAAGTTAGTTAAATCGCACACTTACCTTAACCTCCACTGTAAGAAAAATGTTTTAAATGGTCATGACAAGAACCAGGGACTGCGATTATACATTCTAGGATTAAACCGACTAGTAAATCTATAGTTAAATAGGCAGCATTACTGGGAACCATCTGTTGTAATACACACAGGTTTTAAAAATATAAATAGGCTCAGGTTCCTGTCACTGTGAAGCTTTTGGCCTGTCTCACAGAACCCACTCTGATTGAAGATGATGAGGATAAAGAAGAGCCAGCACCTGTCGTTGTCCCCAAGCCTTCATCTACCACAGGCACACAGTCTGCCATAGATCTCACTGCTGAGTTCCTTCTGCCTCTGCTCACACCAGAAAATGTGGCCAACCTGGTAAGGACTACTGATTTATTCACAAGTCATTTATATATATTTTTGACAGGAAAATGAACATATCACTTTTAAACGAAACATCTTTTGTTTAAATTAATGTTATTGCATATTCAGCATTATTGTATGCCTCAAGAAGTCAGAGAAACCTTTGGATGACTTTAGGAACCATTATGCATGTGTCTTGCATTAGAATTGTTCTTAGATCTTTTAATATGCTTTTTTGTTGTTGTTGTTCCTTATGTTGTCTGATTGTGCTTCCACTTCTCTTGCAGGTGCTCATTAGTATGGTTTACCTGCCAGAAGTCATGCCAGCTTCTTTTCAGGCCACCTACACACCTGTAGAGTCAGCGGGCACAGAAGCCCAGATCAAACATCTAGGCAGGCTCATGGCCACTCAGATGACTGCAGCTGGGCTTGGACCAGGTGAGGAGATGCAAGATACTGCTGTTGTCCTTAACTTGGTTTAACCTAAAATACAGTGCTTAATGTAATTGATTGAGTATTCACCTCTCATTTGATTCATTGACTAAACCTTCCTCTCATTTTTGTCTCCTTTTGCCCCATCACGGTATTGCAAGTTCTATAAAAGCTATGTTGCTCCCTGTGCTTACTGTAGTATATTGCAATCTGCCGGAATAATCATATGGTTCTTGTGAACTTCATATAGTAATGCTTGTATTTTGACAATTTTCTGTAAATCCACCTTGGATCTATTTTGCAATAAATCTCTCTCCATCTGTCCCTAGGTCTTGAGCAGTGCAAGGCACGAGATGAGGAAGGGAAGGAGGGAGAAAGCGAATCCGGTATGGAGGAGTCCAGCTCTAAAGACCCCATCATTATCCGGAAAGTTTCTGCAGTGTCTCTGGGCCAGGCCATCTCTGTGGTGGGGGCCTATAAAAGCCAAGCTGCAGAGGAGACGCCTCAAGCCAAGAAACTCCCAGAACCCATCCTACCCTCAACACAGCCTAAGTAATTCTCACTCCAATATGCAGCTTTTAAAAGACAAAGTTGGTTTATTTTCTTACATATTCTCTCTTTATTTTCTTTTTGCAATCAGAGCACCTGGAAGCAGTGGACGGAAGAAGGTGTTTAGATTGGCAGATGTAGTCCAGCCATTGTCTGATACACAGCTTGAGAAATTAACAAATTTTTCTGTCAAGCGCATCCTTCAAGCAGAGAAGGCTATTGCACGTAGTGGAATGACCCATGTAAGTTGTTTTTCTTGGCCTTGTTCACTTTACAGTTTTACTGAACCTCAGTACAGCTTGACCTCACTTCAAAATGTTTATTTCTTCAGTGCTCCGTTTACTCAAACTTGTCTAATGTCTCAGGTTCGTGTTAAGCTGTTGGCGAGGTTGATGACGCAGTTTGAGGGGACGATGAAGGACGACATGCTGCATTTTATTCTGGAGGATATGCGAGCCCGGAGTGACTTGGCTTTCTCTGTGTTGTACCAGGAGTACAACCAGTACCTGAGTCAGCTGCCCTCGGGCTCACTAGAAAGCTACGAACACTGCCTCTTTGCCCTACTCTCCGGCCTGCAGGAGCGGCCAGAACAGAGAGATGGGTGAGTTGCACTGACTGGAGTATAGGTTAATTATAAGGGTGTAATTATAAGTCAACTTTCACGGATTTGCTGTATAAGCGTAATTGGAAACCATCAAACTGTTGAACCGAATTACACGATAGTAGAACCTCAACAAATGTTATTAGTTCAGTGCAACATTGTGAACAATGAGGCATACTGACTCCTGATTGGCTGTCTATATTATTTTCTTTAGCCTTACTATTAGCCTAATCACTTGATTAGTCTGCAGTCTAGCAGTTACACGAAATTGTGTTTATTTTATTTGCATAAAGGTAATACCTTAGTTTACATTTCCCTGTCCTGTGTCCTCTGCTCCTTAGGTTATTCACAAAACTTGTACTAGAAGCTCCTCTGATTACAGAATCTGCTTTGGAGGTCATCCGACGTTACTGCGAGGATGAGGTAGGATCATGAAAACAAACTCTATCCAAATCTGATAATTGCAATGTGTGCATAAAGTTTTACCACATGGTTTTAGTATTGCCATTGCTTATGGCATGTGCCATTTTGCTCCTACCACTGCATGTAATGTTCATGTAAAACATTTTTTTTTTGTAGTCTCGTGTTTATCTAGGCATGACCACCCTGAAAGAGCTCATACTTAAACGCCCTTCCAGACAATTCCAGTACCTTCATGTTCTACTGGACCTCAGTTCTCATGAGAAAGAGAAGGTTAGGCTGTTTTCCCCCTGAATTGCTACAAATATCTGGTGAATGTTGTTTACTTATTTTGTATGTTTATGCTTCAGGTGCGCTCCACCGCTCTCACTTTCATCAAACGTATGTATGAGAAGGGACACTTGAGAGAATACATTGAAAAGTTTGCCCTGAACTACATGCAGCTGCTTGTTCATCCAAACCCTCCTTCATTACTGTTTGGAGTTGGAGAAGACACAGGTTTGGAGAAGCATCTGCCGCTTTCACATACATATGTGGCTCATAAGTTCAGGGGTTGGAGAGTCCAGGCTTAAAATATTGAGTTTTTGAAAGTTTGATTACTGTATTCTGGTGACTTGGGTCTGAAATTACAAAGTTATGGCCAATAGCAAATTAATTCACATTTTGAACACTTAATTATAAAATAATTAGGACTGGAATCACTTATTTAAAATGAATAATGGCATAGAAATTTATTTTTAAAAAATGTATTTTTAATGCTTGAGCATTTTTCTATGCTCCAGTCTGTGGTCTGAAACTTATGTAACTTCAATTAGTCTCAAAGTGATGAAAGAAAATGTTCTCCCCTGATTAGAGTTCCTAGGTTGTTCCTGTTGTTGAATAGAAAATAATTTCCCTTATTGATTTTCCTGTTGTTTGCAGGCTAGCTTTAAATAGTAGTTTGTTATAAAGAAAAAATATATATTCATTCATTATAAAATGAGAAGAAATATGGCAGAATCTAAGATTACTGAGAAGAATGAGAAGAGGGTCTAGTAAGGGAAGTGAAGTATGCACCATGTTGGTGAGCATAGTGACCCAAAACACTTTTTACGTTTGTTTGTTAAAAAGGACCAGTTAGCTTTATAGTGATCCATTCACTATCTTTTATTAATTGTTGAAATCCTGTTTGTTTGTTTTTGTCCTCCAGAGGTGGCGTCTCCTTGGACAGAGGAGACTGTGCGGCAGTGTCTTTATCTCTACCTTTCGCTTCTACCTTTAAATCATCGCCTGGTCCACGAGCTAGCTGCTGTCTACACAGAGGCTATCGCTGACATTAAACGCAGTGTGCTGCGTGTCATAGAGCAGCCGGTAGGACTCTCTCATTTTGCTCTTTCCGGCTTGTGTTTCTGTCTCATGCTGTATAAAGTCTTTATTCGGTCATTTCTTGTGTTCCTCTACCTACACCCTCCTCTTTCTTTACTTTTCTGTTTTGTCACATGTTTTGTTACATTATGTTAGAGGGTTACAATGAAGTGTAATGCCTGCATTTTCCCGAAAAACTATACATTTTAATGTGTGTTTTTGTCCCATTTTCTTTTTTTTTTCTTTTTGATTTGCTTTTCAGATCAGAGGAATGGGTATGAACTCTCCTGATCTGCTGCTACTGGTGGAGAACTGTCCAAAGGGGGCAGAGACACTGGTCACTCGCTGTCTTCACATACTGACTGATAAAGGTACAGTCATGATATATAGTTTAAAGCTATTTCATTGTATGTTTTTCTCTACATCCTTTTAGCATTCTCTCTCTCTCTCTCTCTCTCTCTCTCTCTCTCTCTCTCCCTGTGTGTGTGTGTGTGTGTGTGTGTGTGTGTGTGTGTTACCAGGTGTGATGATGATGCTGTTCGCCTCTTTGACCAGCTCGATGGTCTGCTCCACGTTGACCTCTGTGTGTGTCCCCACGATCTCCATGGGTTTTCCTCCGAGTGTGGACGTGGTTCCGTATCCGCCCAGAATGACGTTGGGCAGAGAGCGGTTCATCGCCTGCCACAGCAACACACACACGTCTCACACACGTGCCCTGTATACGTCCATCCTCAGCATTCCATTCGGGTGTACTTATTTTTTCACACGTCTCTAAACCAGCACCACCCACACTGACCATACGTCTCTAAACCAGCACCACCCGCACTGACCATACGTCTCTA
>JBBPDA010000081.1:17145509-17162268 GCA_037974385.1 Arnoldichthys spilopterus | reverse complement strand
GAACACCTCCCTGTGTAATTGGGTCCTGGACTTCCTGACTGAGAGGCCTCAGTCAGTTAGGATTGGGAACAACACCTTGAACTTCAGGAGAACCACAAGGGACCACTCTCCACTACACATTGACGGCTCAAGTGTTAAGGTCGTCAAAAGCACTAAATTCCTTGGTGTTCACCATGCAGAATAGTGAGTCTGCATGGAGTTGGTTAGAAATCAAGTCAAGTCAAGTCAAGTAGGCTTTTATTGTCATTTCAACCATATACCAATCAAGCATCTGTGGCAACTGCTGGAACAAGCATTTCTGATTAATGGAGGCTTAACTTTGCAGCTTAAAGGACTTAAAGGATCTACTGTTAATGCTTTGGTAACAGATATCAGAGGGCACCTTCCTATAGAGTCCATTCCTCTGGATGCCATAGCTGTCAACATGTGACACACCAACATCATCAGTAAGCTGGTCATAATGTGTTGTTTCATTTGTGTACATTAATGAAATGTCTTACAAGCTTCAAATGTCCATGTTCAAGCAAAGTCCAGCATGTGAAATAAAAGTATATCACTCTTAGTTTGGCAGTAGCATAACATAAAATTTCATAAAGCTAACAAGAAAAGGCTACTAGGCTAAAAATGCTACTTCGAAGTGAGTGTTTTGTGTACGTTTTTATTTTTAAAACTTATCATATTTCCTTTTTGAGGAATACAAAATTCAAATAATATTCATTTAATAGTTTGGGCTTTCAAATATGTATTTAAATGCCCGTCCACATTGTGGTTTGAGTGTTTTTTTGTGCACCATCTCTGTTCTACAGGCTGTAGTTACGTTAGAGGCTGTGAAGGACAGCATGGAGTCAGCGAAGACCCAGCTGGAGGATTTCACTCACACACTGGCTGACTTGCTCAATCAATTAGGTATTTAGAGACCATTCTTCTTTATTCTCCATGTCATGTTTTGTTTGTCATGTTTTCTAATTTTTTGTTGTTCATTTCTTTCCTGTGTGTTCATGTCTTCTTGTTCGATCTTCTCGCTTTGCCTTTTTTTTTTTTTCCTTTTCCTGAATTTCTCTGTCTTTTTTAGGCTGTGTTCAAAATTGGGTTTTCAGCTCAGCAACTTTCGGTTTTTATACTCAAAAGTTTTTTGCTAACAAACATGAGCATATCAGAATTGGCAGCTGGTGTTTTACTTTATTCACGTCCATTCCAAGGGTTGATCAGATGGGGTGGGCTTCACATTTGTCAAAGGAAGCATCCTACCATGGTAGCATTGTGTCATACAGGGAGTCCTATAGGAGAAGAGAGGGGGAACTGGACAAGGCTAAATTGAAGAGAAAAGTGGGTAAAAATGCAAAAAAGGATCAAATATAAACATTTCCCATTTACATTTTCATTTGAGATTAGTAGATTAAAATACTTAAAATCTTTTGGTAAAATAAAATAGAAATATTTTAAATATAACATAACAATTTTCAGTTATTAATACATCAGCTATTAGCTTCATATTCAAATTCAATGTATATTGATAAAATTGATAAATTATTAATTATGAATAATTTATAACAGATCTTTTCTCATCTTTTGCAGAAGCAAATGTGGCTGTGGAGAAGTATGAGCATGTATTGAATGAGACGGCCTCTCGTCTGCTGGTGCTTCGGGCCAATGTGGAGAGCCCTGCGCTGAGTGGAAAGATCCAGAAATTACGTGGTGCTGCCGAGGAACAGCAGGAACAGCTGCTGAAACTGGAGCACAACCTACAGGAGATCCGAGAGGAAAGGGACAGCCTGACGGACATTGTTCAGAACCTGCCCAAAGAGTGTCCACAGCAGGGCCTCTGATGGGAGGAGAGTGAGTAGATAAAGAGAATATGGTAAAAAGGGAGAGATCATGAAAGGGGAAATAGAGGAGGATTGAGAGGAGGAAGTCATTATGTGATAATTATAATTACTAAAGAATATTCAAGAGCTTTTCAGCGTAATCCATCTGCCATTTATGTTATATTTTCAGTTTACCACAGACACACATTTCCCTGTACAATAGAAAGCCAGTTCACCCAAAATCATGTCTAGCAGAAGCCGGGGGACAGTTGCTGAAGCTGAATTCTTGATATAATGTAGAGGAAATGTATAAACTGGCAGATAGAGGTTAATGTTTAAAATGGAGCTAGGGTATTCCTTGAACATTGAAGGAAAAAAGGAAGAATAGTCTTTCTATCGTCTCTTTGGGTGATATCTCAACTCAGTTCTATGCTAAACAACACAGAAATATTTTGTTGTACTCTCTGTTGAAATATTGTTTTTTTTTCAATTACTGAACAGTAGCTGGGGGACTGAGGATTCCTGGTAGTAGAGTTGAAATTAAAACTGATAATATGGAAACATTTGTTCTGTTCAGGTTTTGCAAAGAAGGTAATAAACAGATTTTGTTTGTGCACATTTGGGAAATATATTTTAGACTATGAGCTTTTGGTCAGTCTGTATTCATTTGGAAAGAGCAAGAACCTGTTAGTGTTCAAGGTATTGTTTATGACCAACAAGCAGTTTCAACAATGTCCACACGATGGCGCCATATACAAGCTATAATAGGGCTTTGGTTTATCACATTCATAAAACACACTGTGTTGAATTACTGACTTTGTTTTATAAGGCTAATGTTTAAGACCAAATAAACAGTTGAAACGCAGATGTAGACTCAATTGTGTATTTCTAACTGTTTTATGGTTATATTATTTATAACAATGTTTTGAATAGTAGTAGTCAGAGGTGTTAAAATCTTGAAACATTCAGGGCACTTTGAACAAATACCAGTTTGAACATTTCTGGTGGATAATGTTGGTTTTGATGCAATGATTATTTTACACCATAGGGGAATATATAAAAATTTAATTGGTAAGAAGGAGTTTTCATTTGTACTGTACATTGTACATGTACTGTTTTTCTTTGACTAACAACAACCCTGTTTGGGTGTTTACATAGTACATTACAAAAAGAGCTTATGTTTTTCATATGTTGTCTAGAGGTTAGTAATGGTGTTTTGTTTTTCCTGATATCACAATATAAAGTAGCATAAAAGGTCACCTGTCACTGATTGTAGATTCCCATTTGAAACCAAAACCATCAAGTTTTAGTCTTTCGAAATCTCTAGAAAACAAAATTTACAAAGTCAGTTACACAATAAATTACATTTATACTCAATTCATATTCCATTACAACAGGTCAAAAAACATTTTTAAAAAATAATAATGAGGCAAAAATGAAAAGTATGCCATGTCTCCTGGCCTGAGCTGAAGAAAGATAAGGAAATAAGGAGAGAGAGAGTGACATTGAGGGAGAGAGAGAGGGAGTAGGGCCATGAGGACAAAGGAGAGAGCAAGTGAACTTGGGTGTAAGAGAAATTTGAAAAGGAGTAAAGAAAAGAAAGGAGGGAAGGAGCAAAGGTACCCTCGGGTGGCCAAGGTGGGGTGGGACATCAAAGTATATAAAAATAAGTAAATATAATTTATATATATAGACTTATAGATTAATAAGTCTGTATATACATCAATAGCACTTGTGATTCCAAACACAAATGTGGTATCATAACAGGTCTGGATTTCTTATTCACCGTGGTGAAAGGGGTTCCTAATAGATATAATGGATTATAATGGAAATGTTTAGAAAGAAACAAATCTTTTTGATGTGCCATTTAGTTTGCATCTCATGGCAAAAGGACCCAGAGATTTTTTCATTTTCCTGTAAAAGGTACTTTTCCAGAGAAACAAGGTTTTTTCCTATGACACAACATGCTAGTTACTAAGAATGATCCATCACCCAAATATCTGCTCACTTGTGGTCTTGTGCTTTGACCTTTGATGAACAGGGTAAAAGAGGCTATCCTGGCTGGTCCAGTACAAAACAAGAGCTACTGCCCAAAAACTGAATGCTGACTCTGATAGAAAGGTGTCAGAAGACACCGCCATAATCAGAGCTCTTTTTTGCAATATGGGGGGGGGGGGGGGTGTCTACACAATATTAGGCAGATGGCTTTAACATTATGGCTGATATAAAATATATCTCTAATCTGTATATGTAATGTTTCTTTTTTATTTGATGCTGAAATGAGTAGCTTACATCACTACTGTAATGAGTGGAGCACAGGGGGAGGCGCTGCCACCTGGTGGCTGGGAACCGCTAAACCGGAAGCGACTCCCATGCCCAGCATCGGCCATGTGGCATATATTAAGAAAGTAATCAGAGGCATTACTTAAGCTTAAGCATACTGTCTTTTCACCGTGATGCACTGTGCGTAGCCAGTTGCCATAGCCCTCCTGAGTTTCCTAGCCATAGTCCTTAGCCATAGTCTTTAGCCATAGCCCTTAGCCTTAGTTAGCCTTAGTTGTGTGGACTTACCTTTCGTTGTATTCGTCATGGATTTGCTCAATAAAAGTGTTGCTGAGTGTGCGAATGGATCCAAGAGTCCTCAGAGCCTTACAACTACACTATTTCTAAAATTAATTTTTATTTGTGACTTTGTGATGACACTGCAATTCTTCTCTGTAGTTTCTGTATTCTGTTTTAGCTGACAGGAGTAGAAAACTTAGAAAACAAGCAGAAATCTTTCAACTTACAGAGTGTTAAACTAAAAGTGCCGCATAAATGTGGACAACACAAAAAAAAAACTGAAGGCAAAGTGAGGAAACAATCTGCCAAACCATCATAAATAAAGAGATTCTGTCTTAAAGCCTTTCTTTATCTTTGCAACAGTGACATTATGCGTCTTTTCTTCTTTCTTGTCATCTCATGTCATCTCATCCATGTCTGAAGCTGACAGCCCTTCCCCAAGGGCTAAAAGAAACAGTTATATCTTTCATTGTTCAAGGCAAGTAAACAGAGTCGGAGACCTTCTCTTTAAGGAGAAATCTAAAAGGTAAAGCTATTAGCAACAGAGCCCTCACACAAGAGTGTATCCTTTATTGTATTCTTGAGTTAACACCTTAATATCTAACCCATAATGCCAAAAGGAAACAGGCCTTTAATTTTCATAAGGAAGCCAAAGTAAAATCACTAAAAGCAACAGAAATTTAACAGAACAGAGAACTGGAATACAAATATTGTGATATAGATTACACACAATTTTCTTGAAATAACAGTACTGTAATCACAGTGGTCGTCAGTGTTGCCTTACAGCAAAAAGATTCTGGGTTTACTCCTGGCCAACGCTGCCATGATCCTTTCTGCATGGGTTTCCACCAGGCACTTCAGTTTTCTCACACTTTTCAAAGACACGTATGACGGATGGACTAGAGACAATAAATTGTCCGTAGTTGTAAATGTGTCTGTATTTCTGCCCTGTGATGGACTAGAGATATTTCCAGGGTCTTTCTCTGGTTTTGACCACAATTGCACTGGGATATTCAGCCCCTCCCACAGCTCAATTAGCAGTCAATCAACAAATGAAATAGAGCAGAAACTGGTAGACTGAAAAAAAGCAAATGATTCAAGCACACATAGTAAGCAGTGCTTAGTTTGTAAATCAGGAGGTCCAGTAACACAGAGCTTGAGTGTAGAGTGCTGTTCTGTTGGGTCAAGGAATAGAAAATGTCACAGGAAAAAAGATGTGTTAGGCAAGGTTATTCAATGTGCTTTACATAGATATGCATTAAAATAATAAAATCTTTAAAGATCTTTAAAGAAAAAAAATCTTAAAACAAAAAAGAAACTAGGAAAAAAATCAGAAATTGGTAAAAACAAATATTAAATCCAAAATAAAAATAAATAAATAAATAAAATAGAATTTTAACTAAATGCTTTAGAATATATGGCAGTTTTTAGTTTCTTTTTGAAGCTGGCAACAGTTGGGGCAGATCTGATCTCCATGGGGAGCTGGTTCCAGCAGTGGGCATCATAATGACTAAACACCATTTCAAACTGTTTGCTTACAACCCTCCACACCATTAGCTGACTAGCTGATTTAGGGTCAAAGGTTTGATTTACAACCTCAAAAAGCAAGCAGGCTAAGAAGTGAGGCGTTCTGTCTGTCTCCCCCACTCAATACTACCCTATTAGTCCAACACCCACACAACAAACACCAAAAAGCATTGAACCACTTGTCAGCATACATAGGGCTTGTATTTCTCCATTCAGTGGCCTGATGCATTAATTTTCATGATCATACACATCATCACCACCTTCCTTATCAGTCATCAACACTTCACAGTAGAAAATAGTGAACATAGTGATATGGCGTGGGTTTCCAACTTTTCAACTGGAAAAAAAACTAAAACTCAAAAAAATAAGCATGGACAGGTATCTCAGCCTGTAGTTTGTTGTTTTTTAATTTTTTTCTGACAAAGTTTAAACACAAAAAGTGACAATGCAACCCAGAGTCCACATATGAACATTTAATGCCTGCAAACCAAATTCATTTCACCATTACACAGCACAAATCCCCCCCTTGCTTAGCTGTGAGGCTTGCATTAATCATATTCCAAAATGAATACAGTGAACACAAAAATGCATAAGAAACATAGAGCCCTCTGTGTCCTCTTCTTACTTTCCTACTTAACTGCACTAGCTTCACTGCTACAGGCGATGCTTTTGCTATGTGCTGTGATGATGCTATTTTTACCACCCTGCTGATCCCCTAAAATGACTGTTGATGAAATTCAGTAAATGTGCTTTTTTGACATTTTTCAGTTCCCTCATTGGTGCTGAAATTCAAATTATAATAGCATTATTTCACATAATGTGCAGAAAACTCACTGCATGCTTTAGGTATCACTGTGTGCCCTCAGTTTCTGTCTCTCGCTCACCCTCTCTCTCTTTCTTTATCAGACTTAAAATGCATCCGAAATAGTCAAACAAGTTATTTGACTGAGGGAAAAAAAAACATGAACTAGAAAAAGAATGTTGAGCACCCAAGGCTTCTTGATTTGTAAGGACAATAGAAGCTATCCCATCTGGTCCGGACCAATAGAAGGGCTACTGTCTTCAGTTCAGTTCTGTCTTTAATCTCAAGCAATCCTAGGATTGTTTAAGGTGCTGTATAAGGAAGCTATATAGCTCACAGTCAGAGGCTATTCGGTAAGTTTGCTACATTTACTTAGGAAAGGAGAAATACCAGTGGAGGAATTGTGATGCTCTGGGCAACCTTCTGCTGAGGAATCCCGGGCCCAGGTAATTATGTGTGTATTAATTTGCAGTGACACCTAAACAGTCTTTATGGTAATGGTACTTCCTGATAGCAATGACCTCTTTCAGAAGAATTATGTGCTTTGCCACACTGTACAAATTTTGAAGTTTAAGATATTGCCCTGGCCACCAAATTCCCCATATCAAACATTTGTGGGAAGTGATGGATTAACATTTCCAACCCATGAAAGATATGCCTTGTAAGTCCATGTCATATTTTTTCTCTGGGAATACAGTATTTCAATATTATTATTATTATTATTAAGTCATATAATGGAAAACCGTTTACTTAGTCATACTTAGGAAAATGAGAGTGTGGTACACAGATATATAGGTATATAGAGATATACCAAAAGCCTTAAAAATCATTGCTGATTTTCAAATAAAAATGTTAAAACCTGGTCTAAAACAGACAAACCCCAACAGACAGAACAGTTGGGCTCATTAATATTCAACCCCCCCCCCCCCCCCCACACACACACACACACACAAAACTAACATAGTACATTCTGCTGTATTATCATGAGGTATCATGTGGCATCTTATGAAATTATTTGGTAGTGAATTGTATTATTTGGTAAGGAGAGTGAAAAAAGTTCTGTCCAAAGCATACTTTTTCATTCATGTTCAGTCAACTGGTCATGTATCAGATGGTCAGCATTTGGAATGTCCCAGGTCACTTTTACATTTCCATTAAGGATAACAATGCATGCAAATATTTACTCAGTAATCCCCCTTATAATTGTTGGTACCGGTAAAGCGTTCTGTAGTCCAGTGTAAGATTGAGAGCAGATGTAACTGTCTACCAAGAATATTAATATTTTCTTATAGGTTCTTTCACTTTTCACTCACTTTTTTACTCAAACTTTTATCTCAGCCTTGGCCTTCTCATCTAAATAAATATATATATATATACATATACACAGGGGACACATGATATTCCAAGGACCTCTTCTACCCAGTTTTCTACAAATAACAATATGGTTATGGTTAAACTAATGGTTTACCTAAAAAACCGTTTTAGCGCTTTTTATTTAATTTGGGACAAACATGATCAGACTCAGAATCAGAATCAGTTTATTTGGCCAAGTATGTTAGCACACACAAGGAATTTATTTCGGGCTGATGGCGTTTCTCTAGTATTTAACAAACAAACAAACAAACAAACTGTACAATATGAAACATATTAGACACTATACAAACTTAAGGTGCATTTGACACAATGTATGATATACTCTATTGTACACAGGATGCTGTATACACAATATACATTGGCCTGAGGGAAGAAACTGTCCCTGTGTCTGACAGTCTTGGTGAGCTGGGACCTGTAGCGTTTGCCTGAGGGGAGGAGTTGAAAGAGGATGTGACCAGGGTGCGAGGAGTCAGATATGATCTTCCCTGCCCGCTTCCTGGTTCTGGCGGTGTACAGTTCTTGTAAGGAGGGCAGGGGGACAACAATAATTCTTTCCGCTGTCCTCACTGTGCGCTGCAGTCCGTCCCTGTCTTGTTTTGTGGCGGCCTCAAACCAGACAGTGATGGACGCACACAGGACAGATTCAACGACTGTGTAGAAATGGCACAGCAGCTCCTGGGGCAAGCCAAATTTCCTCAACTGTTGGAGGAAATACATCCTCTGCTGAGATTTTTTGAGGATGAGGATGGTGTTGGCTTCCCACTTCAGGTTATTGGACATTGTGGTCCACAGGAACTTGAAAGACTCCACAGTCGTCACTGGGCTGTTTGAGATGGTGAGGGGAAGCAGAGCAGAGGGCTGTCTCCTGAAGTCCACGGTCATCTCCACAGTCTTGAGCGTGTTGAGCTCCAAGTTGTTCTGACTGCACCAGAGCACCAGCCTTTCAACCTCCTGACGATATGCAGATTCATCACCATCTCGTACGAGTCTGATGAGAGTGGTGTCATCTGCAAACTTCAGGAGTTTGACAGCAGGATCCTTGGAGGTGCAATCGTTGCTGTAGAGACAGTAGAGCCATGGAATTCAAAACAAATCTTTTAACTAAGCCCTTACCAAACAATAGTTACATGATATGAAAGCATCATTAATGACAGCACTTCCATTAAGGCAATTCTATTTCATTTTCAATGCAAATTTTCCTGAAGACTTCCATAACAGGCGCCTTAGCTTTTTTTCAAAACTGAAATTAATCCTTTTACAGTTGTACAAATGTTCTCCTGAAATATTCAAAATAGTCTTCTTCAGTATCTCCATACCTGTTGTCTTAATTACTCTGGACAATAAAACTAAACCTTGCACAGCTGTTTTTACCCAGTTGCTCTAATTTTAAATTCATAGAATTGATCACGTTTAGACTTACACAAAACACAGACAAAACATAGGGCATACTGCTTTTAAGTTAAATGTTTTTGTAAAATCATTAAAATTATTTAGAACACATAAACATAATGTTGCAATAGATAAGTGCAACTGGTCATACTTGACATTAAAAAGTAAGGATAAATAAGCAGTAAAGCTTCTATAGAAGACCAAATAAAAAAAGCACTTTCTCCATATATGAAACAATAAGCACTCTCCTACATGGTGGCTTCAGATACACTTTCAAAGTCTTTAGTACTGAGCAACTATACAGGCTCTTATCAAAAATCAACCTCAGCTTAACAGCATTTTTTACACATTTTGTAAGTTAAAAAAGAATAAAAGCGGAAGCTAAAAGTCTCATACAAACATAATGTAATGCTCATAAGCCACACCACTTTCTCACTTTGGGGGGGAAATCCTGTAGGCTATTAAAAGGCTGTTGGCTAAGTTTTTTTTATTATTACTGGCAAACTGAAACCCTGGTGGGTTTTTTTTTTATTGTTACTGTAGACTAAAATTACTTGTCTGTTACAGAAATACCATTGTCTTAGGTGTTAACACATAGCCTTGAACTATCAACAGATTTTGGTAAACTATGTGAAGTGCCGCTATAATTATCTAGATGGGGACAGAGATGTCTAGCCATTTGGTCACACTAAGATATTTTAGTGAGCTGTTTAGTGTTATGTGTTTAGATGGTAGATATGTATTGTATGTACTATAATGACAAAATCCCTCACACTTATAATTGCCAGCTACTTTTAAGAATAAAATTACATTCTTACATCACAAACGTGTTATGTCCAAAAAATTTTGCATCAGGTTCAACACTTTCAACACTGGTTCAACATTGAAGTGTCACACTTGAATTTGCCTTCTTGGACAAACTGAACTATCGCTTTGTGTCATAAATGGATGCTTGGACGCAAGTGCAAGTTGAATGAGTTGTAATAAAAAGACAAAAAGCGACAGAGCCAGAAAGGGTCATCCAAACTCGTAGTGAAAGACAGGCAGTAGTAATCACAGGCAACAAGAAGTGACTAAGGGAAAACCAGAGCAGAATCCAAAACACAGGCAAGGTCAAGATATAAGAGAAGACAAACTATGAAATACGACGCACAACACAAGCGTATCTAATTTTCAGGCGATGCAGACTGGCTCTGACCACCAGATGGAGACCTAGTCCACCCATCATTACATGGGGCCTAGTCCTGACACTTTGGCTGTGTTGACCTCTGAATCGAGTTGCCATATTTATAATCCTCTCAAGTTTCTATAAATAAACACATAAAGGGCACAATGCACAGTCAGTTGAGTCTGGCCAAAGCCTTCACAGTCATTTAAGGTAACAATTAATTATAGTATAAAAAAATTGCAATTTGTCTGTTTTATGGAACGAGTAATATACAAGCCTTTATTTATGTGCGGTTTTATCACCATATTGCTGTGTTTTGTCATATTGGCCTGCCCTGTTTTCTTTTTATCAATAGGAAGTTTGAGAACATATACATTGGCTGGGGGTTGAAGTACTTGGGGGAGGGGCTACACTCCTCCTGTATGGCCCAAACACCAGCAAGAGTACCCCAGTGGATCGGAGATTAAAGAGACCTGTATACACTAGACTGAAATGGAGAACAACTTCTATAATAAATTCATTAATATCTGAAACTATATTAACTGTTATTAGTGTTATTATTACAGCCTTAAAGACAATCTGAGCATATACAATATTGTATGCCAATATTTATGTACAATTTCTAATGGTTGCAACATTTTGAGTTAAATAAAAAAAGAAGAATTCAGCCATTGAGCTTTATTTGCATCTGGAATATAAGATCCTGAAAAGGAGACTTGAGTGATTTTATTTGCCTTTAGAGGAGTTTAGCATTAACATCAGGGAGAGTAAACACATTAGTAAACAGATCACAACCCAGACTCGCCTACACTCCTGCAGAAAACACCTTTCTGATTACTTTCATAGAGGAGAACAGGGTTTGCTTAGGGGATCTGGGTGAATTTTTTAAAGAATCATCATGCCAATACATTTCATGCTCATTGAAGTTACTAGCCCTGATGACATTGTAATTTCAATGACTGCAGCAGTGCAGTGCATCACTGTCCCATCTAAAAAAAAACATATTTTTAAACACACTGAAGAATGGACTGTAATCTTTTTAGTTCTAAAACATGAAGGCATCAAGGTAAATTTGAAGCGCATCTACACAAACTTATCCATAAAGGGCTGCTGAGGCTGAGGGTTTTCACTTAAATCAAGCAGTTCACCTGATTCCACTTGTTTAATCAGTTGGGCTCAAAAAGTGGTTAGTTAGATGAGCTGAGCTCCTGCTTGGCTGAAACGAAAACCTGCAGCTACACCGGACCCCTGTGGGTAAGACTGATGAACCCTGCAATAGAGTGGACACAGATGTAACTGTTTCGATTTAAGCTAGATTACTACATGACACGAATGAACTGAGAAAAACTATGAGCAATCCTTGACCAGTATCAAGCAATAAACTAAATACAGTATGTGACTGGATCAAGTGATACAACTAATTCAGTCACATAAACATCAGAATACACCTTAGAAACTGGTAGTCAATACGTTAAATATGAGTCTAGTAAACAGATACAGAGAGTGAATAGGAAAACTATGGTCAAAATAAACATAACTCTTAGAATACCTCTGATAACTGAAATTGTCAATCAAAATAAATAAAATTATATTTAATACACTTAAATGAACTGTACAAATGTAACACATTTTAAAAACATGTCAATAAAATTCCTCATTCTCAAAACAAAATAAAAACACCCATACACATCCTTCATTAGTGCCATTAAGACATACAACTTTACCCAAAACCATTGTGTAGTGCATCCTATTTTTTGTTTTACTAGTGCAATTTCTGTAATTTGCCTTTTACCTTGCCAGGTATTTTACTTAGATTTTCAGATTGAAATGAAATCAAAAATGGGGAAAAAACTATTAGTGCCATATTAGTTATTGGCAAAAAAATAAGATACTTACAAAATTGTAGAGGTTCATTAAGACACTACCCATGAATCTATGCAGTAGTAGTTTACTAAGTAGTTAATGTTAAAATAGATACAAAGAAGGTAAATATCTGTACAATAAATACTAACCAGTGCTACTCTACACAACTTTACAGTGTTCTTTGGAACTGAGGACAACCAGATTTGAAATCTTAAGAAGAACATTTGGGCCACTGCACCTTTCATTAGAACAAAGGGAATAAAACAACAGCTGAACTGTGGAAAATATGAGGTTCAATAAATGCATAGGAAATCATGATTTAAAGTCAGTTATGGACACAGTGTTTATGTGACACTAGCGGAGGTCGCTCTCCTCCTCCTGAATGGTCTTCTTAATTCTCAGTAGCATTGTGGTCTGCCATTGGTCCAGCCTTGTGATGGAGTCAAATTCCTTCACCTAAACGTAGGGCAACATTGAGGGGAATTTTAATCACTTGGTATTCTAGTGGCAATCCAGAAGAGCACTGAATTCATAAACAAGATGTGCATGTAAGACATTTTATTTTCCTTCAGTTGTTGAAACTTTAGCTGTTTGTCTACCCTCATTATTGAGTTATCTGCATTCAAAAACTGAAACAGACTATAATATACACTTACAGCATCAGTAAATCTATCAACATCCTGCTCCTCGTGTGCATCAAGAAGTTTCTGTTAAACACAAAACGCGATTGTAAAATCAGTGGTTAATCAATGATTTTCTGAGACATTGGTAAAGATGTACATTCGTAATGGCCTCTGACTACTCGTTAAAATTAGAGAAACATTTTTCAACACTGCATATTTTAATACAAAGCTTTTAACATTGTGTAACAACATTTTAACATCAGTATCTATGCAGATGTGCTGTGAGAGTGCCGCTTTGAAAAGGTGGTGATTAGCCCCATAGTCTGGAAAGGTGTTATCAATTAAATACATTACAAACATTATTTTCACAAGTTTGCTGATAAAATATGAATCCAAGAATATTACATTAAGATTTATCTGAGTACTAACCTTAACAAGTTTGCACTCCCTGGCATCCGAAAAGGCAGGAAACATTTCCTCATATCTCTGCACAGCCAACTAGATGTGAGGATAAATGATGATTAATGCCATCATGCAAGACAACAAACTTAAGTTGCAGACAAAATGTTAATAAGAATTAATTACCTTGGCATTCAGCATGTCTACACAGAAGTGACACAGCGCTGCCTTGAAAAAGTGGTCTTTAGCCCCATACTTCAGTAAGGTGTTATCCATGCAGTATGTTCCAATCTGAACACATTCACAGGTTTGTATGTAGAAGCATTAGTACAAAAGTTCAGCATTTGTTTATGCTTTTTTCCTGTATGCTGTAAGTACACACCTGTTCATATATTTCAATGGCTTTTTGGTACTGTTCCAGCTGTGCAGCGTATGTAGCCACTTTAAGAAGGCATTTGTTGGCTGAACTAAAGAGATGAATAAAATCAGAATGGGACATTCTACCAAAGTAGGAGAATTCAGTAGAAGTATTTGAACATTTAGTACAATATGATCATTTCTTTGTGCCCCCTAGTGAGCCCTCTTATTGTAAATGTAATGTATGTAAACACTTGAAACTTTAAATTAATATGCCTGTATCAATTAAGTACCAATTCATTTAATACCATAATAACCATGCAATTTAGGACAACACAAATGGAATGGTAACTTGTTACCATTAGCGTAAAACTAAAGTAAATGGACAATCAAAACCATTTAGGGGACTTGCCCACTTTTATGCAATGACTAACTAACTAACTCCAAAATACCTTGTAGACTCCTCGCCTTTGTAATAATCAGCAGCCTGCTCGTAATGGGCGACTGCCTGTAAGTGTCAAAAAGCAAAAAAATCTCTATGAAAGGGAATATCAAAGGAACACTTTTCGGTAGTTATGCAGTGTGCAGTTAATTAGATAGCATGCAATGCAGTCAGTGGCAAATCCTACTGGCCATCTGTCATACTGCTTACATAGTGAAAAAGCACTTTCAATGACATATAGATCTCACTCACTTTATCAATATCCACCAAGTGGGATTCATAGATTTCAGCTATGGAGATGTGGTGTTTTGCTGCAATGGTGAATCGTCCCTGTTGAAACACAAATCAGACCACAGCAAGATAAACACTGACCAAATGAGAACGTTTCTTCACAGAAGCTACTTTATGTACCACTATGTATTAAATGCTATGAAAATATATTGGTCTCTAAGGTAATAAAATAAATACACTCTCACCATATCTGTGTAGATATCAATTGCCTTGTTGAGACATTTGATGGCCTCTAAGGGAAATACATGCAGAAAGTGAACAAAAAAACTTTAAAGCAAGTATTTCACAACTGAAGATCCAATCCTTGTAAATGAAGAGTCCCAGACACAGTACCGTGTGGATCTGCCTTTTTGTAAGCGTTGCCAGCATCAATGAAGTTAACTGCAGCCTCATGTTTGCTCTGCATTTGCAATCGCAGCCTGGCTGCTTTGCAAAAAGCATCACCAGCAGCTGAAAAACAAAAAATACGTTGGCAGACATAATCTTGTTTAAAAAAGATATGATAGCATATGTGGACATGTGAGCATTAGGTGGGTGAATTATTTCAGCCATACCATGCCAGTTCTTTGCCATCTTGAACAAGTTTGCAGCTCTTACATACATATCGCAGGCCTCCTCAGCTTTGGAAGAGCTCCTAAAAAAACAAATGTTAGCAACACATTTTAGGTTACCTTGTGCATATACAGTCAGAACTGACCATGATACCAGGTACTATTAGGAGTGTAAGTCACAAGTTTCATCACAGTTTGATCCTACATCAATTGTTTTAGCCAACAATCCAAAACATTTTTGATACCTTAAAGTCTTAAATTGGCTGCGTCCAATAGCAGTACGGATTCTCTGGAGCAACAAATAGCAAAAAAAGCTCACAAACGGTCCTCTTAAGTGTGGGAACATTTTATTCATAAGACTAAGGATATGGTGGTTTGAAGACTGTTCAAGATGCAGTTAGCCTATCACAGCAGTACGACAGCTATGCACGATCATTTGAGAAGAAAACACCCTGGAGCCGTGTGTGAAGCTGGCAACAAAACACCATAAGTTCTGATACCTTTTTGTCCCTTTCCTGCCCAGGAATGTTAGATTATCAAACACTGACATATCATTTGATATTAATAGTAGTGTAGCGCTGCATAAGTTGATTTGTTTGTTATAAATTCACCGCTCCAACTAACGTTAAGCATTATCTGAAGCTGTTCTCGGTCAGTTTTGCCAAAACACTACCACCACCACCACCATCCCTATCCCCCATTCCCCAGTGTTATACTTTTAGGATTAAAACTGGTTACACGAAAGGCAGTGGAGGCCTAGTGGTTAGGATGCTGCCTTTGGGACCTGAAGGCGCAGTTTCAGGTCCCGGCCCGGGCACTACTGAGGTGCCCTTGAGCAAGGTACCGTCCCACTACACTGCTCCCCGGGCGCTGTTGATAGCTATGGGTAAAATGCAGAGGTCACATTTCGTTGTGGTGCTTGAGTGTGTTCACAATGACAAATAGTCACTTTCACTTCACTACGTACAAGCTCAGAGATGGGTGGGCACGCATGAGGGGGAGGACTTGGGGCACAACACCTGCCGTGATATAGTTTGTTTTGTACACTGTCATGTATGAGTGACTCACTTGCTTAGACGATGCTATATTACCAACTGCTTATTCTAACTTGCCTGAAATAAACAGGTTTTAACAGGTCATATAGCCTTTTACTTTAGTTATCGAATTCAATGCTCTATTTTAAGTCAAGTGATTGCAACCAGTGATGACATGCAGTGATTTAAATTATTACTCTAATAATAGTAGGTTCTTCAAAAAAAGATTAGTTTCAGATAGTTTTAGATTAGTCGATTAATAAAACGAAATTTGATCAATTAATAGCTTAAAACATAATTGTTTAGGACTGCCCTACTAGACATAAGCAAAAACAACTTCTCAGAATAAAACACTGCGCACACAGTGGAATAAAGTTAAATGTATTGTGAAATTAACACACCGATTATTTTATGGGTCACATCGATACATCGGATCGTGCGCTATTTTGGTCGATGCATCGATACAGATCGGTTCATTGTTACAGCCCTATTACTGATGCAGTGCCCAATAAAGATCACGTCTCATTTGCTGCATCGGTTATAATTACTCGTTTATAACTGTGATATTATAA
>JBBPDA010000081.1:17122669-17144327 GCA_037974385.1 Arnoldichthys spilopterus | reverse complement strand
CTTCACAGGACCGAGGTCTATTTTAAACCAACCTGATGATAATAACAAATACTCACCCAAAAAACGTTCCCAGGAACGAGCCTGACGTTTTCATTTTCTTGTCAGCTTCAGCGATAAGCCCCATGGCTTCTTTCTCCTTTGCAGAATAGTCCATTTTATGTATGAGCTGTCAAACCGCAGCGCTTAAGGTTATTACACTAAAGCCGCTACGTAACTCCCTTCACATCGGCTGCATCTGCTTTGTTTTTTGTACGCAAGCAGGAAGTGCACTCGCGCTAACGCTGAAATCCCAGGGACAGTCGTGGAAAATTGCCTTTCTGCCATGTGTTACGAAAATCATAGTTGGGTTGATAGGTTGCACAACAATAACCGTGCTTATTATTAACTTGTTTCCAATTTCCCATGAACTGCTTTGGGATCCACACTTGCTGCGGTTGAACATTATCCACACTTGCTGCGGTTGAACAAAATGGTACGATCTTCGTTTTTTTCCGTGGTTGCCATTTTATAATAAGGCCCTAACAGCAGCCGCGCCAAGCGTTTCCAGTGTAGAGGTCGTAAACGTGAAAGGAGGCCGTTTTGGAATTGTGCAATGGTGTAAAGTTGGAAATAAAGGTATTGTTTTATTTTTGCGCCTTGTTGTTTTTGTTGTAGGGCTGTGATTGTAAGCAAACGTTACCCGTGCTTCAGTTTAATGTGGGCATGTGTGCTCTTTGTGGCCATGGCACGCGACGTGGTGCGTGAATGAGATGTTGTTGACTATTACGGCCCGGAAGTGAACAGAACTGAATTACGATAAAATACGGTTTTTTTTATATAACATTCCCGCCACGTTGAACGGTTAATTACACTGTTATTACAATATCATTATCGTGCTACCCATAACACACCCATTCATTTTATTCTATGATTGCACTTTTGAAATAGTTTTGCATGCTCGTCTATATGTGTAGAGAACATGAGTGTAAATATACACCACTGTTCCATAGCTTAATACCTGGGGCCTACCTGAAGGTTTGCTCCATTTTCTAAATGCCAGATCAAGCTAGAGCACAAAATGTTGAACTGTCTGGAACCCGAGGGTTGGATAGAGATTCACTCTTATGCATTAACTTTTACTTTCTTCTGGTAGATCACAGTTCAAAGCCACACACATGGAATTCCCAGTCCGAAGGCGGCCTGGTAATCTAGGCACTCCAAATCTGAGGAGGAGAATGGACCGCATACTACCTTATTCCGAGCGACGCACGTCCAAAGTGTGGGACCACTACACCCAACTTAGTATGTACAGAGTAGAATGTAACCACTGCAAGAGACAGCTGTCTTTTCACAATAGCACCACCTCAATGAGGGAGCACCTGGGACGCAAGCACAGCATCCGCGATGGAGCCGTTCCCCCTCCTAACACAGCCGACGTGCACAACCCCTCGGCATTGCATCAACAAATGGTTCAGTCCAGTTTACTTAATAGCAGATTTGCAACGTCCACTGCTGCAGCTGAAGCGCCATCAGGTGCATTTCAGCATATAGTGCCAGTTGTTGTCAAAGAGGAGCAACACGAGCAACTGTCAGCTGATGGAGGCGACACCAAACATGCCTGCTCCACATATCCACCTAGTTCTGCTGGAGTAGGTGCTACTTCAAATGTTAATGCCATCCCCAATCAAGAAATGGACTTAACATATGGATTTTCCCCTGAGGAGATCAACAGTACGCTGACCAGCAGTGCTGGCAGTAACAACAACAGTGGCACAAGGGGTTGCAGTGACAAGCGCGCCGGGGTCTTCACAGATCTTATATTGGAGATGGTGTTCAGAGACCTCCAACCTCTATCTGTGGTTGAAGAGAGAGGATTCAGACTGTTGCTTAGCTGCCTTGAGCCTAATTATCCAGTGCCCTCACCTTCACTGCTTGGGAGCCTTCTGTGGCATCGCTATCACATTCTCAAGCAGTGCCTTCAGCGGCATCTTCAAACTGGCCTTGCTCCTCGCTGTCTTGCCCTCTGTACTGAACACTGGCGTTCCATAGAAGGCTGTGGGGTTGAAGGCAATGGGCAGTCGTACCTCACAGTCAGTGCGCATTTTGTTGACACCAATTGGCGTCTTGCCCGCTGTGTTCTAGAGACCCGGCCGATACCAGAATTTAAAGGAAACGCCACTGAGAGTGGGCTTGCTAAGTTTGCAGATATTATAAAAGCAGTTCTTTCAGAATTCAACCTTCCTGACAATTATGTATTTTGTGTTGTTTATGATACTCCCTGGGGTGCTGAGAACAGGAGGCAGGGTAGCTTAACACTCGATCAAGAATATCAACAGGAATTTCCTGGACCCAGTCATGCTCCTGTCCTGTCCCTTCCAGAGGGCTGGAAACCTGTTCTTTGTGCAGGGGAGGCTCTAAAGCTCTGCGTCCAGGAAGGACTTTATGTAGAGACTGTGAGACAGGCGCTAGCAGATGCCCGTGGGATTGTTCTACACTTTCAGCATGACATGAATGCTGCAGCAGCTCTGAATCAGAAAGCTGAGGCTGCTAACAAAGGTGCAGCACGCCTGGTCCTGGATGACCCAGGCCGCTGGGCTACAGCTATTGACATGTGTGAGAGCATATTGGAGCTAAAGTGGGTGGTCAGCTCAGTGCTGGAGGAGCAAAAGGCAGCGTCTAATTTAGCTGACCATCAGTGGCGTTTATTACATGAACTGGTGCCAGTACTTAGGACTGTGCGCATTGCAGCATCTTTCCTGAGTGAGGACATCAATGCTGCTATTTCTGCTTTGATGCCATGTCTCCAGGGAGTGTCCCGACTTCTAGGGCAGAACATGGCTGAGTGCAGCTGCCCTGTGGTTAGAGGAGTTATGGAAAGGATCCGTGCTGGGATGGAGAAGCGCTGGAGGCTGAGTGATGAGGAAGCTCTGCTCGAAAGTCCTCTTGTCCTGTCCTCATTCTTAGACCCAAGATTCAAAGAAATGCGATTTCTTAGCCCACATGCCCGCAGCAAGCTGCATGACAAGGTTAAAGAACTGTTGTCTGTTCAGGCTTACACAGATGATGGAGAGGTGGATCAAGAAATAGATAGAGGCTTGGAAGTTAGAGGAAATGAAGCAGAAGGGGAACCTGCGGTTTTGGGATTGGATGATCCATTGCCTATCCCCACAGTAGCATCCTTGGATTCACCTGAGTCATGTGCCTCACCAGAGGAGGGTGACAGCATTGAGCTGCAGCAGAATGAGAACTTTGCAGCTGTATCATCTCCAGAACAGGTCAATGAGAATGTGCTTGTGGGTTCACCTTCCAAAACCACCAGTAGCTGTAAAAGAACAGCCAGTGTGGCTGGGCTGACATCGCCACTGAGAAGCGACCGGCAGCTCACTGCCAGAATGCGAATGAGCCCCTTTCCTCAAACCATGTATGATATTCTTCTAGGGGAGGATCCTACTGAACGGATGCCTGAGATCCACCAGCAACTGGAAAATTATATAGCAGAGCCGCTGTGCAAACGCAGCCTCTCACCTCTTCACTGGTGGCGTAACAAGGAGCATCGCTTTCCAGCTGTGGCACGACTTGCACGGAAATATCTGGCAATTCCCGCAACTGCTATCCCTGCTGACCGAGCTTTTGCTCCAAGGGAATCTGCTGTGGCCCACAGGAGAGCCATGCTGGGGCCTAAACATCTTGACCATGTCTTGTTTCTTCATCAAAACTGTGATTACGTTGAGCAGCTCAAAGGTGGTCCTTCTGGGCATCGAGAGAATGACCATAACATTAGTGTCAGTGGGAACCAAAGTAGAGAGAGTCTCTATCAGACTTTAGTGTCATATGACAATAAGGTTTGAGTGACATGAGCCGTAAGGACTGTACATGGACACGGCTTTTATGCACAGATCTATTATGACAGTTAAACTTCTCAAATGTAAGAAACTTGTATTTGAACTGGACACTTTCACAATGTCATTTTTAACACATCAAAATAAGCTCAATGAGGTGTATGATTAAAAAGCCCTGACTCTTCATTAAGGATTCATGTAATATTAACATTTCAAACAATGTTTAACAATTGTGCAGCTATTAAGATTATATTCACAGTGACAGGAGAAATGTTATCACTTGTTTGAATCAATAATACCTATTCCTATTCCTTATAAGGAAATAACTACACTACCTTTTTTAATGTTTGGGCTCTGGGAGTTCTGGACAATGGTCTGATTATTGTCTTGTGACGCTAATGCATTTATTGTTATGCTTCATGTATATTTCTACTTGCTCTCTAGATATTGCTAAAGTAATATGAGTTGAGTTTTACAGGGTAAAATTCTAAATATACTGTTACTTAAAAGGTATTGTGTCTCAAGCATTGCATATGTGATGTTCACTGAGAAAGTATTGCCAAGCTCATGCATGCATTTCAGCAGTTATTGTTTCTTCCATATCCGTTGTAATTGGAATATAACATGTTCTGTAACTTGTGACATTAAGTATTGGTTATCTTCCTTAAATGTGACAGTAGATTTTAAACTGTAATCCATGAATTGCATGTCAAATTAAAGTATAGTATGAAACAGTAGAAATGAAAGCGTTGCTGTGAAGCTAGTAAATTTTTAAGAGGTGCTTTTATTTTTAACAAAATTTTAGTACATTACTTCTAGTTTGAATCATTTTCCTCAAAATACATTTCTTAAACTTGTAAAATGTGAAAGAACATGAAGACATTCAACAAGGTAACAACTTCATACATTTTTGAAAGATGAATATATCAGAATTTGGCAAACAACAGGCAAACAAATGGTATTAAAAGCTGTTCCAGAAAAACACTCTCCAAATAATTAATACTTTGATATGAGGAATTTGCCTCATATCAAACTGTAAACAATGCAATCAAACATATTGCAGGTAAAAACACTAAAAGACATTTTACATGAATGAAACAAAATATAAGTTGCCAAAAATGCACAATACTAAGAAAGAACTTTTGGGGTTAAAAACACAAAGAATATTTTTCTGATACCTGAAAATGAACATCAACTTGTTTTTTCTAAGAATTACATATGTAAAAAGCAGCAGATTTAAGTATTTTAATCACTTTTTGTTTGCACATTGATGTTTAAAAGATGGATTCACCACTGTTTTGAATCTTATTTCTCTTGAGAATCTTTGATCCTAAAATTTGGGAGACCCACATTTTGATTTAAATATGATGTCACTAACCTTTCCCACATCTATAGGAGATGTCAGTGACACATGACAAACAATATCACATTTGATAGAGAAGTCTAGCTGAACTCTGTTTGGTAGGGACTCAAGGAGAGACAAGTCGGTGAACTACTCTTTTCCTACTGCTCATTGGTCTTCATATGATCTTGTGCTATTTTGTTTACTTTTGACTTATTTTTACTTCATGTAGAGCACTGAATACTAACAACAAAAAACGCCATGTGGAGACATGTAAGAACTTCATTTCACACAGTGCTTTCTAAAACCTGCTTGTCCTGCATATTTTAGACTTTTTTCTGCTTTAACACCAACATTCCAGCTAATTAGCAAGCCCTTCCTGATTTGAAGTGGGTATCCACCAAAATTATTAATAATCTCAAACAGATGACTATCAAGTGGTTCCCCTTTCTAAATTTTAGTCTTGAAACACGTAAAGTTTAAAATGACTTCATTTTTCACCAACAGCCTTTTTCTTTACATATTGAGTTCACTGCTAGCATGTATAATTCACAACCTACCAAAGTCCTCACAAGTACATTGTATAATTCTGTTTTTAACATATTAGCCTTCATTCTTTCCTTTTGGTCTGTTCAAAGCTCTCCTGTTCCCAGACCTTATCCCAGACTTCTCTTCTATTGTAGTCTGGCTCTCAGCCTATAGACAAATAAGTGGGCAATTGTTGGCTTACAGGAATCCAAGACATGAACATTTACATACACTATCCATGTACATTGTTACTGAGATATGTCTTCATATCATAGAGCTACAGTTCTTCTAAGCATGTGGGCAGATATGAGCTGTCCTTTTAAACAGTCCTGGAAAAAAAACTGCATAACACAAATAATGTGCTTGTATTTCTATTTCACATTAGGGCAGTTTTGTCTTATCTACCTCTTTATTGCCCAGCTTGAACTTCTTCAACTTCTTCATGGTGTAGTAATACTCCACACACTGGGCCACAGACTTGGTCTGCAACTGTGGAAAAGATTCCTTAATCTGACCATAAAATGCTTAAAATACAAAACTATAATGCCCTTTGACTCACCAAGTTATGAATTCGCCAAAAGTCCTTGTTGTGTGTGAGTAAAGCTTTCTGGAACAGTTTTTTCTCCTGAGAAGTCCAGTGGTCTGTCCCTGTCATTTGATGTGTAATGGGGTGGGAATCACTATTTAGAAACATTTAGTATTCCAAAATTACAAAATACTCTCAATTCTAAAAACTAAAAATCTTTTTTCTTCCTCAAAATTATAGCAGTAAAGACCTTTCTTTGCCAAACCCAAATAAAGTGTACCTGCATAGTGGTAGTCACACAGTGGATGAGCGGAGATTCGAAAATCTCTTCTCACTAAGAGTAAATCCACAGCAGCCTGGATTAAAAAAATCATCTATGGCTGGTTAACATGACAAATTCAGTGTTGTGGTAATAGGTAATAATTCTTATATGGCTGTGATAATCATACTAGTAGGTCTCCTTGCACTTCATGCAGACAGTGAATGGCAAGTTCAGTGTTGGTGCCTCCTCCTGGTAGTACACTTGAACAGCACATGTTCACAAACTCCGTAACTGAGGCATGGAAGATGTATAGACATACAATTTAATAGTAGGAAGATGTATAGACATACAATTTTAGTTCTCTTAATAAAACATCCAAATAGCGCACTGCCGTGTATGAGCCATTTCTGTGATCTCACTTCAAATAACTGCAATAAAGCTTTTTTTTTAAATAGTAAAATGGTACATTAAAGGAACAGTTTGGTCAGTTTTAAATGTACGGCAATTAAAATTTGCTTCATTATTTTTGCTAAACAGCTATGAGGCTAATGGAGTAACATGTCATAGTCATAAAAGTTTATATCCAGCCTGTTAACATTGCATGCCTGTCTTGCGACACTGCCAATCTGCCAACTGCTATAGGAAAAGCACTTGCTTAAGTAACACTGACATATGAAAGTGAAAGTGACTATTTGTCATTGTGAACACACACAAGTACCACAACGAAATGTGACCTCTGCATTTAACCCATCATACATACACACGTGGAGCAGCGGGCAGCTACCAACAGCGCCCGGGGTGCAGTTGTGAGACGGTACCTTCCTCAAGTCACCGACTAGAAAGCCACTCAAGTAAGTCTTCAAATAACTTGTATTTACTGTACTTAAATACAACAAATAATCAATTTGTACTAAAGTAATGAAAGTAATAGTACAAGTACAAAATATTAAAATAATTTTCAAAACATTTTGAATATTTTGAAAACTTTCCAGCTTCCGTGGCACCTCAAAACATGGAGCCTACATCACACTTCATAAATAAGGTCTTCATGCCTAAACAATTTACAGAACACCAACCTGGTTTTTTTTACATCGCTTCATTCAACCCTCCCCCCCTCTCTTTAGTTCCTCTTGACCGTCTTTCTTTTCTCCCTCTAAAAAGAGCAATGTGCACCGACCTAAAGGTCCCAGTGTGAGTAAGAATTATGTGTAATTATTATTTAAATTGAACAGGTCTTCAGTGTCGATAGACCTGAATCAGTTTTCTGATTTTTGTGACAACACTGCACATTGAAAATGTATTGTAAGTAAAAGTTTGCAATTAAGTCAGGAAATGTGGTGCAGTGGAGGCTTAGTGGTTAGAACAATGCCTTTGGGACCTGAAGGCTGCAGGTTTGAGTCCCGGTCCGGGCACTACTGAGGTACACTTGAGGTGCTCCTTGGGTGCTGTTGATAGCTGCCCGCTGCTCCTTGTGTGCATGTGTGATGGGTTAAATGCAGAAATCACATTTTCATGTGGTACTGTTCATAATGACAAATAGTCACTTTCATTTCACTTTCACCTTACTCAAATGTAGTAAAGTAAAAGTGAAAGTTGATAGAATAAAAAAAAATTAAAGTAATGTACAAATACTCCCAAATCATACTTAAGTACAGAAGTGAAGTATTATTACTTAGTTACTATACAACACTGATCAAAATGGACAAAAGCATGTTGCAAAACTAAAAACATTAGTAGCACACAGCTTGAATCAGCTTTCTCTGTTTTTGTCGATAAAAGTGCGTCATGTCTGGAGCTACAGAAGCAATTAATATATTTGAGTGTACACAAATTATTATTATTAAGAAGGCTAAAGTAAATTCATGCTGTGTGGACTTTGTGAATGTTGTTTGCCAAATGTTGAATCTTAAGTGCCAGTTTAATTAAAGCACTTTCAAAGATCAGACTAAATCCACTAAACAAGTGGTTTTACCTCAAACAGAACCACTTTTTTTCTATTCTGCCTTAAATGGCATGTTACATTCTGACTCCCCCTCTATTTAAGGTGGAATCAAAAATTCTAGCAAGACAATTGACCTCTTCAATGAGAGAGATTAGCATCTTGAACGTATTTCTGCATCATTGGGAGAGATTAACATCTTGAACTTATTTCTTATTCTTGTATCTAGGGAAACATAATATCAGCAGCCATTAACCTAAAACATGCTTCACAGAGGGATGGGGGGAGGCATGCACTGAGCATGACTCGAGATTTTTTCAATCTTTGAATTTTTGATACCATTATAAATATAAAAGTATAAATATGTTATTTATATACCATGCCACTCATCCCTAGCTGCAATTATGTGAATTTTACTCTCATGTCAAACTGTTCCTTTAAAAAAATGTTTGAGTAATTATAGTTAATTTTATAAGCTAATTTTGTAATGTGCGCTTGTAATGAAGACACAGACCTTTCTGTTGTGTCTCTGGGTTACTGGGAAGGTCTCCCCATGGAGCCCAAACAAGCTGTGCAGGGTGTTCATCATACTGCGCCAGGAGTCTGTTTTGCAGTGGAGGGATTTCAGCCTGAAAAATGGGGCCCACGTTGATCCTTCTAGAATAAACATATATCAATATCAACTGTCTGGATGAGCATACTTGGTCATAAAAAAAATGAATGAATAACCTATGATTACACTGGAATGAACTGCAAAAGAATGACCTCATCTCAACAGAAGTGAAGATGGTGGAGCTGACTTACGGCTCTAAGCTGACAACTGCATTGTCCATATTCAGAGAGATCATGTCTTTCTCATCTATAAGGAAAAAGAAAGCAGTAAAATGTTATTAATCCCAATGGAAATTTCAGTGTTACAGTAGCAGAAAAATATCTGTCAGTAGTGTAAAGGCTTTCTTATAATATAACATACAAGAAAAAGCTTAAAAAGACAAAATTTGCATAATACATTCACATCGTCGTTAATGAGACTTTTAAAAAGTGTAAATATGATTATAATTTATATATATATTTTAATTATATATTCCAGTATATAAATTATACATTGACAGTTCTATAGACCACACTTTCATGTTGATGCTTTGAAAATCACAGCTCAGCTTATCCAAGAACTGCAGAATCCAATGTATATTTTTATCCTTTAATGTAAACAGAATTTATTTCTGGTCTAGTTTTAAACTGCACAAAGTAATTTGGCAGAAATTTTTATTTATAAATACTTTAGTGAAGTAATCAGTGGATTAACATTACATTGCATAACATTCTGCATTATGTAACTGTAATACTGTTGTGATTGTTCAGTGTTAACTTTAAGAGCAACAAAGAAATTGTCTAATAACTAAGGAAAACCCATATATGTACCCACCCAGGGAAGTGGTGTAGCTGCTAGGTAGGGATGGACATGGCTGGCACTGGGGCAGAGTTGTAAAGTATAGACCAGTGCCCGATCTCAGGGGGCTCAGCATTGGAGGGGGAGTGTATGGAGAGGGCTGGAAGCAAGGTTTCAGTAGGTGGTCTGCAAGGTAGGTGGGTGAACGCAGCTGGCTGGGGTAACTTCCTGCAGCCCAGCCTTCTTTTGCATTAGAATCAGATAGATTGGGAATGATCAAGGTAGTCAGGTTGGCATCACAGGATTTTTTGGACAGGCCTTTGACAATCTGCTGCCTCTCTGTCTGGATGGAGACATATTAGATTATCAAGTTTTAAAAATGCATTCATTTCTATACAAAATATGGTCAAAATACATTGACTGAAAAAATATCTTTATATAAGAATCCAAACTCTACTAATAATAAATCTGGAGCTAAATCTGTAGAGGTAAGACTTTTTTTCACCATTTGAAATACCATTTGGAGAAAAAAGCAAGCTATTCTTTAAAATGTGTAAACATTTCATGATGAATGGACCTAAAGCAGTGGCCCAAAACAGAAAAGAGGTTAAGAATGTACTGATTGTTCTTAACTACTCTATGCAAGCTGGCATCCATTTACTCTTAACGACATTAGCATGCATTACTAATTTATAATCTGATACATCATGATAAGAGTGAAGGTTTTTACAGATTGTGCTGATGATTTGCTGAAGGAAGTTTCCCTCCCCAAGATGGGGACAGAAACTGGAATGACCTGTGGTGACAGTTGGAAGCTTTGTGACTCGTAGATCTGTCCAGCAGCACCATCCTGTAACACCATCAGTGACTAGTGAACATGTGTAAGCACTTATATTGCAGAAACGTAATACTACCATAAAAGGATACAAATCTATTTCATAACAGAAGCATACTTTAAAAATATGCTCATTAGACTCCTACGCTGAAATCAAAGAAATACTGTTGAATTGCACATTCCCTGTAACACATATCCTGACCCGGCATAAGACTTTTCCATCTTTCCCCTTTGTGGAACGACATAGATAACACTCTAAATTATCTACTCCTTCAAACAGAGCATATAAAGGGATTTGTGCATATACTGTCCTTCAAAAGTTTGGAAGTTGAAACTTGAACTTAAATACTGCTTGTTGTTTTACAATATTCACTATATAACTTATTGTTGTATCAAAAATTATAAAAAATTATATGTGACAAGTGATTCAAAGGTATCCTAAAGCAAAATGGCTGTGAATAACTTACATGCACATACAATATAAGAGAGGAAGCATTCAATGTACTGACAGAAGGCATTGCTACCTGGCTGGGGGAGAGGAGGGATGTAGGATAGGACCAACCATGTTTTTGTGTACTGGATCTCTGAATTTGTAGAGGAGAGGCAGGAACAATGTCAGACTTTGTTTTCTTTTTCTTCTTACACCTGTTTTTGCTCTTGGATTGAGGTGGAAGAACATTTGGATCCTTTTGATGTGGTGATGGTGGTGCCCCTGATCCAAGGTCACTGTGTGATTTAGAATGTGTTTTTGCTCCACTAATAAACACAACTCCTTGCTTGTTCTGAGGTTTGAGTTGTCGACAGCTATGCTTCTGTAAAAGTATTTGATTCTTCTCAGGGAGAGTAGAGCATGGCCTCATTGAATCTTCCATTCCAGCACTGGCTAGTTGCTTGCATGGCTGCACAGAAAGCAACTCCTTTGATGACTGAAGGTTTGTCACAGGTATATCAAGATTTTCCCACCCTTCAGCTTCAGCCCTTTTTGGTTGCATTGGGTCCACCACAATACTTCCAGGCCATTTAAGAAGACTGGTTGCTGACTGACTGGAGGTCAAAGTGTCAAGATATGGTGGCAAGTCCACTGCTTCTAAGCTCCAATCTTCTGAGGTCACAGGTAGTTTTACTTGGGATAGGCTAGGTTCTTCTGGGAAGAAATTCAAACCAAGATTCTCAACCACTGGAGCAAACCAAGTGTACCCGCTGTAACCAGCTTCACTGCAAGCATACTGCTCCAATTGTGAGACTGGGGCAGGATTTGCATTAGAGAGAAAAAGAGAATCATAGTTAGAGATTGAGTGGTCCTCTGTCATTACAGGAGACTGTGAAGGATTCCAAGGAAACATGGATGGTTCAGTAGGGCTAGATGTGCTGGGATTGGAGGCTCCATGCTGGCTAGCACAATGTGGCTCTAAGGAATGCTGGACACAAAACTCCCTTTGCCAGCTGAGCTGAGTGCAGAAATGAGACTTCCTCATCTGGTGGGTCAGCATGTGGCCTGTGCTACAGGGAAAAGTTTGACTTTAACCACCTACTGTTCACAGAAAGTCACATACAAAAAAAGACACTTTCAAAAAATGAATTATGTTATGTTTAATTGTTGCTCCCCAGAGAAAACCATGTATCTCCATTTTAGTATTTCTATTTTTTTATTTGTCTATATCTATACAGCAGCTATCTTTTACATTGTGTGAAACTTTCATGATGGGAGTGCTACCTTCCTCTCTCATGGTTGATCATGACTAAGAACAGGTGTACTAGTGACACCTCAAACCACATTTAAATTAAAACTCTTTATGCAATAGTGCAATAATAGGCAAAATGCAATAACTGGCAAACATTTCACTTGTAAAAAAAAAAAAATATTATCCTCAGCTCCTAAACAAAAAACAGTGTTTTTTAAAAGCTAAGGTGATGTAACACAGTAGTAAACACAGTCTTAACATCATAGCATGCTGCAGGTAACAAACTCTAAATTTTATTTAATGTTTATATTTACAGAATACATTTACTTTGGTCAGAAACACACATTTCTTTGTACTTTTTGTTTTTTCGTTTTGTTTTACTATTAGCATTTTACAAAATGTACCAACTGTTATGAATTGGGGTTTGTAAATAATAACATTATGACAGGTAATGAGTTCTACTCACAGGTCATCATGGCATTTAAATCCCTGGAGGGATAAATTCTTGAGCTCTGTCTCAAACATAGATTCTGCTTCTCCTATGAGACTGTCATAGGTTTTCACTGGAGAAACCAAGGTTTTTTCTGGTGTGACACAGTTAGAGAATCAATCAGATAAGACTTCAATAAACTAAAATAAACATTTTCTTTCCAAACTAAAACAGAACAGAACATTCTGTGAAAAATGAGCCTGAAGATTCATTCTCACCTTTTGGAGGGACCATGCTTAATTCAGAATCTGGGTCCATCCAAAGGTGATCCTCCAATGAGGGAAGTGGTGGGCTTAAAGGAGCCATGAAGATCACATCATCTGGGAGGTCTTCAGTCACTGAGAGCAGATTCAAATTCTCACCGGAGGAGTCCCCAGCTTCCATAACTTGATTCATGGAATGAAGTTCTATTTAGCCATATATTTAGCATGAATTCACACACACACACACACACACATACAATACCACTATTTCCTGAAAAGTTGGGAAATTTTGTAAATAGCAAATAAAAAAAATCCAGAGTATGCAGAGGTGTTTCTTCATAGAATTCGGGTATAGGAGTCTCTTTGCATAGAAAGGGTTCAGGTTGCATTTTTAAAGTCCTTTCAAAATAATTTTATCATGCATTGCTTCCTGCGAGATCAAAGGCTACACACATTCAACAGTGATTCCTGGCCTTACCTGAATCACACTATTATGTACTGTAGATGGTGAAATACCTACATTCCTTTTAATCGTGTATTGAGGAATGTTCTTTTTGAACTCCTCGAAAATTCTATTATGAAGTTTGGCACAAAATGGTAAGCAGTATTATCTTTTTTAATACTGAAAATTCTGTTTATGTTTATGTATATATATATATGTGTGTGTGTGTGTGTGTGTGTGTATATTGTTTGTTTTTATATATATTGTTTGTTTTGACTTTTGCAAAATTATATCATTATAAATTATGTGTGTGTGTTTGTGTGTATAAACATAATATTAAAAAATATATATATGTATTTTACAAAATTCACTATAAAACAAGCGGTTGCAATGTTAACCAACTGTTGTCTGATGATTTTCGATGCAGACACTGAACATGAATCGTATCTTACCATGCTGCTTCACTTAGCTAACTAACCCTAACCCGGAGGGTCATCAGCTATGCTAAAAGCTACAACAAGAAATTATGAAATTTACCTGAAATCTGTTTCAGTCGCTATACATTTCAGAACTTCTACATTTAAGTGAAGTCGTTGTACTTAAAAAGCTAAAAGAGGGGTAAAATATACTATATAGAAATATATAAAAATAACCGGGCCTGCATGCATGTTAATCTGCAGATTTTTGCGCCACGTGATCTCGTCATACGCGTCTCAGCGAGGTCAGTGGCAACCTCAGGAGCACCAACACTGCGTGTGAAAGTGCAGGTGTATTTATCATAGCAGTGTGAGGACTGGATCCAGGCAAGATTAAAAACACAACCTGTAAAGTGGATCTGTAAATTAGCTTAGCTTCTTTCACACCTCACAATGAACTGTACTAAAGCTAACCAGCAAGCAGAACGCGCACACACACCAGAGAGTAATGTTCCTTTGGAGAACGCTAGTGATCCAACAGCGCCCCACCCCGTGAACATCTGGAGCTGGGGAGCACAGCAGGACCATCCAAAGACTTTCCCATCCAAAGGCAGCGGAATCTGTTCCCACTCTCCAGATTCCCCTACATTTAGGGAAAAATGTGAGAAGGATTCAATCTTACCAAGTGCAGAGAGAGGCTGACTCGTTATAAAATTGTGCATTTTTTGTCTCCTGAAGTTTTCTACAGGCATAAGAGCAGAGGAGCATAGATGGGCGAATGGGAGATGGTGGTTTGTGGCTGAACCTGGAAACCTCTCACAGCATTTCTGCAACCTCCTGATCTGACCCGGTGAGAACCTTTATTACTGTTCTTTTAAGATTTTGGAGTCTGAGGGTGCTCTGGGTCGTTAACGTCTGTCTGTCTTTATCTTTCCATTGATAATAAAAAAAAACAAAGTGTGGTTTTATATTGGGCTATATTCCATCTGCCAGAGTAAAACCACACAGGACCTAAAATCCTTATTCATCTCAGACACAGAGGATCCTATCCTTTGTCTGTCCATATTTGGCATTTAACATTTACTTTAATATAAAGAAAATAACTTTGTTTATCATATTTTCAATTACGCATTATAGTCACACAGATTTTTAAAAAATAATTTTTATATTGTTACTTTTGCAAAAATAGAAAATCCTAATTTTATTGTTGCTTAAAGTGTAAAAGGGAGTTTAAAATGTTATGCTCATTGTTTTATTAATGGATGAGTATAGCAGTATTTTTTATATTTCATTCACAAGGGGATATAATAATATTAATAATAATAATAATAATAATGATTGGAGTTAAAAGTTATGCATTTTACATTTGTTACATCTGGTTTCTTAGGAAAGCAATGTTATTGTCAGGCCTGGTGTTGCCTCACACAAAAAACTGATCCCAGTTTCCTGATTAACCAAACCATCAGGAATCATTATAATTTTTGGTGCAGTGCATGTTGGCAAAGTTGTGACATTTTTATCTTGATGGAGTAAAGAAAGCAGATTAACAACATGAAATAGTCAGATAACATAGTACAAATATATTAAATGATAATAAAAAAGTAAACGTGAAACATATACTATTAGCCTGCATGTATTTGAGCTATTTTTGTGTTAATAACACCTGTAATACCAGCTAAAATTGTCTATCAATTATCACCTTGTTATGTCCCTGATTATATCAAGCATAATTTCACCAGCACACAGGGAACAGTATTAGCCAAATATGGTGATATTTTATTTCATTTCATGGGCCATGTATGAAGCTTTTGTTTTGCTCCATGTTTTGATAAAACTATAATGTCTGTATGTTTCAGACATGTGCTCCCTCCACCCAGTTCCATACACATTTTTTGTCCAGTGACAAATCAGATCCAGCTCTGGTGTGCAACAGGGGAGTCCACTCTGTTCTCTCTAATACACATGGGAAACATTGAAGAGCACAGCTGTTCAGACTAAAGTCGAGTCAAACATTATAGTACAGTTTCATAGTATTCAAACAGGACCTTTATGGTAATATGCATAGAGGAATTTGAATTTGGGACAATGTAGTGGGTTTGTCTTTCTCTGTTGAGCTAAATGATCTCAAATAGAGTCTTATGAGGTTTCTGACACTGTATGACATTCTTTTGCATATAAAAAGTGAACAGAAGTTATTGAGCATGACTGGTAATAGTGGTGGCAACTGTAGAAGAAGTCTGAATTTTTAACCTTTTATCAGTTTTATAGATGCAGCAAACTGATTAGCTAAGTAAAATTGGAATGTTTTTCAGCTGGAGCAGCTGCATTGTGTTGCTCAATCACAGTGTTTGTGACTCTCTGCTGTGGCACCTGCAAGTTAGCTATGCCTACAACAATGAACCCAATCCCTTATTAAAGTACTGCTATGGGCTGTCTGTATTATCTTTTTTTGCTTGTTTTTAAGCATTTCTTAAGTCGATTTTGTATGCTGCTATTTGTTATTGTTAATACCACTATGTCATTAGCTTATTTCTCAATGCAGGAACAAAAGCATGAAAGGCCCAGTTAAAGCAATAGATTGGAGTTAAATCAGTTAGCTGCACCAATTAACACTGTATACACTCCATGGCTTAATCATCACACACTTGGCCCTAATCATGTAGAGTTTGTAAAGGGAAATTTCTTCCAGTTCTTCCTTATTTATGTTGTGGTTTGATGTGAAAGGGTTCATTTTAAAGAAGTGTACTGACAACTGACAAAAAAAAATATTTTTTCAATATCCAAAACAACAAACCTACATATGTCTTCTGAGTTTTATATGATAGTAGTTAATCTGAAAAAGGTTTCTTTACTTTTTTATGCCTTGCAACACCTTGCATGTACCTCTCCACTGTAAACATATGAACCATATATTTTATGTCAACGCTTCATTTTTAGGAAATATATCAGGCTTTAATTTTTTTTAATGTAATGGGATTTCAGTCTTTTTGGTATAATCTAGTTTATGTGGTTTGTGACTCTCTGACATGTGACTGATGTAATGGGGGCTTGCAAAATGGCACTTTGAAGATTTTGTATAAAACACCTATCTCTATATCCATATCATTTTTGTGCACATGCTCAGTTCTCTGTGTCTGTCTGTAATTTGAAGCCATTGTAGTTTTCAGGTTTATGTCCAATGGCTACCAAAGACATGAAGCCCAGGAGTGTAAAATCCCTGAAGGAGGTGCAGACAGTAACGGAAGGGCTGAAGATGCTCTATCGACAGAAGCTGCTTCCTCTAGAGAAGTATTACA
The DNA here is from genome assembly GCA_037974385.1 of Arnoldichthys spilopterus. Taxonomy (NCBI): domain Eukaryota; kingdom Metazoa; phylum Chordata; class Actinopteri; order Characiformes; family Lepidarchidae; genus Arnoldichthys; species Arnoldichthys spilopterus. The sequence goes on along the minus strand of JBBPDA010000081.1, from coordinate 17,127,158 downwards.
GCTTCTCTGACTTCCACTCTCCAAGCCTGGAGGATGCAGACTTTGACAATAAACCCATGATCCTGGTGGTGGGTCAATACTCAACAGGAAAAACAACCTTCATTAGGTAAATAATGAAGAATTTGAATAATTATGGAAGCTGAAATTTTTATTTTACTGTATGCTATTCAGTTTAGATTTACAGGAACTGCGAGGGAACGTACCAGTTTAGCCACCTTGGCTAATATCCAACCTGAACAGTGTTGGGGGAAAACTAATTTAAAGACCAAAAAATACACAGACCCAGAAGCAATACAAATAGCTATAAGGTCCCGATGCTGCTCTGCCTAGCTGTTGTTACAGTCCTACACACAGGTGCATTCATTCTTATGTACACTAACATGTAAGTAAACACAATTTGCCAATATTAAGGTGAGAAAAAAAGATCAGGGTCATGTACATATGTTGTGTGATAAATCAATAACGTAATTATTATGAATATCATCATATCAGGCCTAAATACAATAATAATTATTAACATGACATGTAATCTAGTAAGGAAAAAAATAACAATTATGATTCTTTATAGTTCTTATAATTATTATTCCACTTTAGCGGCTGTGTATGATTTATGCACAGGTTTATCTGGGGGTGTATTTTTCAGGTATCTTCTTGAACAGGACTACCCAGGAGGCAGAATAGGGCCAGAACCCACATCCGATTGTTTCACTGCCATTATGCATGGGGATATTCGGGGGGTCATCCCAGGCAATGCGCTTGCCGTAGACCCTAACAAACCATTTCGCAAACTTAACCCTTTTGGAAACACTTTCCTCAACAGGTAAGTGAGTAATTGATTTTTCAGATTATTAGACATGCCATCCTTACATTACACCAATTGGCCATTTTGCTTTTTTCATGTTAAAGACATTTTATTCAAGGCCATTTTAAAAGGATTCTGTCAATCCATGCATCAATACATGTCCTTACAATGTAAGAGGCAGCTGATATTTTGAAATGGTTAAAAAATAAAAACAGAAAAGCTGCAGTATTAGATCAACCTGAAAAATATCAGAGATGAGTACACGCAAAAGTTGTAAGCATTTTCAATAAATTGAACAATGTATGAACAGGTGGCCAGTGCTCAGTGGAGAAGAAAAATGTCTGCTTTTTTTAGGTGTGGCTCAAACTACAAACCTGCAACCTGAAACAGGAATAACTAGAGCAGACTCTTGAGAAAGGGCGGGTGCAGAATAGAGAGAGAATAGCTATGCGTCATTGTTGGCCTGTTAAAGTTGTTGGAATGTTAGAGTTGCCAAAGTATTGGACATTTAAGCTGTAAATTAAATAAAGTGAGGAAACTGAAAATGATAAATGACAAATATTAAAGCTTTTTATATTTTGTCATTTCATCTTCATCTTGGACACAGATCATGAAAAAGCTGAGTAAAAAAAACTGCTGAGGTGCAAATAAGCAGTTCCAGTCACTCTTTACACCAGATGCATTTTAAAAACTGGATCTGGTTTCCCATTTTAGTTTTTTATCAGATCAATAGCCCAACATTACCGTGGTGCCCATCATCAAATCAGGAGATTCCGGAAGATAATTTGCATTTGAATGTGCATAAGAACGGCAGGAAGGGCAACCCTGATAGAAAGCGTTTGTGTGGCTTGGTATAAGTGCAGTGGGTATACATCTTATGTGGACACTGCATGGATGAGACACACCTTAAAATGACACATGTAAAAAGCAGTGTAGTTTTATCTGAGTGTATTTCTGTAGGTTCCAGTGTGTGCACTTTCCAAACCAGGTCCTGGAGAGCATCAGCATCATTGACACACCAGGAATTTTATCCAGCTCCAAGAAAAGGATGAGCAGAGGTAAAACACAGCATACATATACAGTAGATTGCACAGTTACATATTTATGTGTTTAATTATCACAGAGAATTTACATTGAGTTTATCTATTAGTTTTCCTTAAGTCAGCTTTTGTTTTTTATTGAGTTACCTTATACTGGACCTTTGCAGATTTAATGCTTGACTAGAGATTTCTTTTGCCATTCTCAATCTCTGCTGAAAGTCTTTTTATGTTGTACAACTGCAAGTCATTTTCAGAGGTGGAGCTGTATTCCTAGTCAGTGATGTCATCCTTACCATCCATAAGTTACAACCTGCCTAGTACTAATTGCTTAGGGAGTCAAGATCTCTGTTGATCTCAGATGAGATTTTTACACTCTTGCCACAGCATACCTCATGGTGGGTATGACCAATGATCTGATTTTGAGGAACAGTTAATCTGGGCTGTTACATTTTCAACATTTTCCCACAAACCCATCTCTAGCCCAAAAAGTGGCCTAATGTCCCCAAAGCAGACACAGTGTTAAGATTATCTTAACTATTTAAGAGAGGAATTTGAGGCAGTTTGCATGATGTTAACTGGTGAAGCTTTCATGGTATGTTAGCTATATTAACCTCTTAGCATCAGTACTAAACCTGAAACATGCCTCGGCTGATTAAATGCATCTTAACAAAGGATAAAACTGTATGAAATTGATTTCTAGCCAGGCCATCACTTAAAGGGGGAATTCCACCAACAGTGTCATTCAGAGTGCAGTGCTCCACCCTTGAGAAAACAGACGTCTGAAATGTTAAATGCCTCTAAAGGCTCCCTTATAGAAAGTTATTACACAAAGTAGTTATGAAGATATTGCCTGTTGTCGAAGACATTGTGATGTTACAGTTTTGAGGTCAGGTTTTGGCCTAAAGCTAATGTTTTAAAATGTTAAGGCCTTTTATGTTTATATTGACCATAACATTACCTTTTAAAACCCATAAGACATTATGGTTAACTGGTGTTTGAGGGTAATTTTTACATTTTACATCAACCACAAACCATTTCACATCAGATCACATCACAATGATGTTACTTACATCTCAATCATGGATTAATGCTGAAATTTGGAAAAATCTGTTTATTACAATGTGTTCAGATTTTTACAGCAAAGATCTAATTACACAGTCAGAGATGTTCTATGTTCTTTTGACACAAATGCATCATAACAAACTCAAAGATTTTCCATTTATCCGTTTAAGTGGCGTTTAATTGCTTCTTCTAGGATATGACTTCCCGGCGGTTCTGCACTGGTTTGCGGATCATGTGGATCGCATCATCCTCTTGTGTGATGCCCATAAGCTGGAGCTGTCTGATGAGTTCTCCCGAACCATCATGGCCCTGCGGGGCAACGAGGACAAACTGAGGGTGGTCCTTAACAAGGCCGACATGGTGGACTCCCAGCAGCTAATGCGGGTGTACGGCGCCCTCATGTGGTCTCTGGGGAAGGTGTTCCGTACCCCTGAGGTCCTAAGGGTCTACATCGGCTCCTTCTGGTCTGCTCCGCTGAGGAAGACTGACAATCGTAGGCTGTTTGAGCAGGAGGAAGAAGATTTGTTTGCTGACATCCAAAACATGCCTCGCAACTCTGCCCTTAGGAAGCTTAATGACCTGGTAAAGCGGGCACGCCTTGTAAGGGTAAGGCACTGTTTTGAACAGCAGTAATGTCTGATAAGATTTCAGCTTTCACATACACTCTTCACTGTTCAAAACACTGCTCATAATATGCATATACACTTAAAATATTATTGTAACTCTACACCTTTTCCAATGAATGTCAAACTTGGAGGAAGCTGTAAAAAAGGAAGTGTAACGTACACGTCCCCGTGTGGTCCTTGTGTTTATGTTTTGGTTTCCTCGTGTTTGTCTTAGCCACGCCCCTGTCAGCTGTCTCTGTTCGTAGTCCCAGTTGGTGGCAATTTATGTTGAGTATTTAAACCCCTTGTCCTGTTCAGTGTTTGTCGATCAACTGTGTTACTTCCCTGTTCGTGAGAGTTGTGTTTAGTTTTCCGTAGTTTATGTCCAGCTTTCGTGTTTGTTTTGTGTACTTTAAAATAAATCTTTATTTAATCTGAGAAGCTCGCGCTTACTTCCTCAACTACCCAAGATTCATGACAGGAAGACATTGTAGTATCCAGAATGAGGATCAGTGCTGTAGATGGTTCTGTAATGACTGACAAAACAATATAACAAAAAAAATAAACTTCCAGAATAGAAAAGTGGTGATCAAACCTCTAGTCTGATATGCTGATTAAGAATTAGATAAAATTAGAAAAAGTTACATTATTTTATTTGCTATTTAAAACTATTATATTTTTACCAGTGTTCCTTTTCTGTGGCAATATCAACATTGTAAAATGATATGTACTGTTGATGTACTAAAAATGACTGATTAGGTTCCAAGTATGGCTGTCACGTACTCATATAAATGATTTTCTCTACATGATTATAGTGGCCAAAAGAATTCACAATGATTCTATCAGGGTTATACAGGTCCTTCTAAAAAAATTAGCATATTGTGATAAAGTTCATTATTTTCGTGTACTGATAAACATTAGACTTTCATATATTTTAGATCCATTTCACACAACTGAAGTACTTCAAGCCTTTTATTATT
>JBBPDA010000081.1:17106814-17120215 GCA_037974385.1 Arnoldichthys spilopterus | reverse complement strand
TTTTATCCACTATATCCAGTTTATTCCCTTATATATATTTATTCATTTTATCCACTATATCCAGTTTATTCCCTTATCCATTTTATCCACTATATCCAGTTTATTTCATAATCAGTTTTATTCCCTAAATCCAGTTTATTTGCTTATCCATTTATCCACCAATTTCAGTTTATTCCCTAATCAGTTTTATTCCCTGAATCCACTTGATTTTTATTTTGTCATTCAGATTACACTGTGCAGAATACATCAGAGCATTGCAACTGGCCCTTGAAAAGAACAATCCAAAACAATTAAAATAATCAATTTTATTCCTTAATCCAGTTTATTCTATAATTAATTTTATTCCCGAATCCACTTTATTCCCTAATCTAGTTTATTCACTGCATCCAGTTTATTCCCTGACAACTTGAATGCAGATGTTTTTCCATTTAAATTCTTAACATAAAAAGATTACATTTTATACTGATGTTGATACAGTAATATTGAGTCATCAAGTAAAAGTATTATTTTTAAATATAAATGACCTATTATAATACGACATACCAAATGTTAACACATGTTTTTTTTTTCCTTTAGTGGTGGATGAGGGTACAGGCCCAAGGTATGCTTCCTGTAATTCCACACATTAAATCACATTGTTTCTTGCTTTGGTGATTATTTGATCAGCTTTCTAAGCCGTTCTCCTATTACAGTTCACCAGACTCAAGACGTTGCTTAATGATGAATTTCCAGGTGACCTTGAGATTGTAAGTGACTCAAACCTGTTACTTAATTTACTTAATGGCTGTTAATGATGGTTTATGAATAAGGAACTGAGATAAAGGCCTTTCTGAAATCAAATTTTTTGGTCATTGGTTACTGACCTCTTCACAGAGGATTCTTGAGCAAGTCTGAAAAGAATAAACTCTCATAAGTGTTAAATACACCAGTCAGTCATAACATTACCACCACTGACTGGAAAAGTGGATAAAAGTGATTATCTAGTTATTTCAACCTAACCTGTAATAGTAACCTGCCTTGGGCCCATAGTCAGATAGGATTGGCTCCAGGTTCCCTGCGACCCAAAAAACAATGGAAGAAGGGGTTTCAAAATGGATGCATGGATGGCACCTGTAAGGGGGTGGGATATATTAGGCAACAAGTGAACAGCCAGTTCTGAAGTTGATCTTGTGGAAGCAGGAAAAATGGGCAAGCATAAGAATCTGAGACACTTTGACAAGGGCCTTATTGTGATGGCTGGATGAGTCGGGGGATCTGCAAAACGGCAGGTCTTGTGGCGTGTTCAAGGTACTCAGTAGTTAGTACCTATCAAAAGTGATCCAAGGAAGTACAACTGGTGAATCAGCGACAGGGTTATGGGTACCCAAGGCTCACTGATGCATATGAGGAGTGAAGGCTAGTCTGTTTGGTCTGATCCCACAGAAAAGCTACTGTGGTTTCAGTAGTGAATGCTGACTCTGATAGAAAGGGGTATGTATTATTAATTAAATGAGGTCAGTCATTTAATTCCAGTCAGCTAGAAATATGGGAATGTTCTTCATATAGGAATTTGGGAACTATCACACTAAAACTGTATACTTTCTAAATGCAGAATCCTGCTTTCCCTACTGAAAAAAAAGCTGGTAGACCAGCATTACAGCATGTTTTTGCTTGAACTCGATCATTTGGATCAGGGTTGCAGTCCTGGAGGGCCGGTGTCCATCACAGTTTGGCGATTTTCCTGCTCAAACCCACCTGGTTCCACTCACCCATTAATTGCAAGGTTGGGTCAATGTGCTTGTGGAGGGAAACTACCACACTGTGCTGTAGATCGGCCCTTCAGGACCAGAGTTCGGGACCCAAATGTCAATCACCTAGACTGTCAAATGACAGATTTAAGATTCAGTGTTGTTAATTGATGTGTGTTGATGCTTTGATACCTACTAATATGTGATTACAAAACATGTGTTTTTCCTTGCCTCTGTCGCCCTTGGCTTGCTCTTTGGGGGCTCGGACCCGGTTTCTGTAAAGCTGCTTTGTGACAACGTCAGTTGTAAAAAGCGCTTTACAAATAAACTTGACTTGGCTAGATTACACCTGTTTTAAGCAGGTTGGCTTTCATCATTTGCTGTTTTTATAACATTTGTTATTGATGTTTGTCCTTGCAGTCTGGTGAGGCGACGCCCACAAGTTCTGGGTGGTTTGAGGTGGAGGTGAATGGCAAGCTGGTGCACTCGAAGAAGGCGAGGAAATTTATGCTTTCATTCTTTTTGCCTCCTGCGTATATATATTATTCAGCACCTGACTTTAGCCTATTGTTTAGCTAAACCTACAGTGAAACAGTGTCATTTACATTTACAGCGTTTGACCGATGCTCTTATCCAGAAGGGTGTGCATGGGTGCTTTGTAGTCTACAAAGAAAGCCTGTCCCTCATGCCAGTAAACCTAGACTTAAATTAAGAGCTGCTAGTCAACCAGGGCTCTTCTAGAGCTGAAGTTCATCTTTACACAGAAAACTCAAGGTTTTATTTTTTTATTAATATGTTGTTAGTTGTGAGAAAGTTTGTTAGATATGTTAGATTGAGACATGAAGTGTCCTGTGGCTAACGCTGGTTACGGCAGTTAAAGAGGATGGTTTGTGGTTATTTGTGCTGCTGATAAATGTTATTAATGGAGCGCTTCTAGGATATGCTATTATAAGTCATCATTCAAGTGCTTTACATACAGGATGTAATAAAATATGAGGTGGTTTAACATGCTGTGGGATTGATATTATGTCTGCTTTTACAGAATGGCGATGGCTTTGTAGGCAATAAAGAGTTGGCCAGGATTGTGAGTGCCATTGAGAACGCCATGGGCAAATAAGTCTATGCTGAATCTTGGAGGTAAGAAACACATTTATTCACATTTACGTTCTGTAATATCGCTACGGTTATATTAATCATGAGTTGTATCAGTGAACTTGTTATTAATTTCTGTAAATCCACTGATGATGCGGTGCTGTCCGACTTGTTTAGCTTACAGCCAATCACATTGCAGGGTCTAAACTTATGTTTTCTTATCTTCTTATTTTCTTATTTTTAGTTATACGTGTTTTATTGTGGATGTGTGTGTGTATGTCTGTGTATATATTTATATATATATTTATATATGTTAATGATTCTGTTTCTCTCCCTTTCTCTCATGCTCCTCTTTATTTTCACCTTCTTATTTCTCTTTATACATCTGTCAGTTTGTTTGTCTCAATTAGTTGACCTCTCTGGCAGTGCAACAATGATGGTGACTTCCGAAGTGTCTGTGATACGGACGTCACTTGATGCTCCCCGCGCTTGCAAGAGAGGAAGCTCTTAGGGTCAAAAAAACTCTAGATTTAAAATGGTTTTACGCAAGGTCAAGGGAACTGTTGGAAGTTTTATCTTTTTTGTTTTCTTTTTTGTTACTCCCTTCCGCACAACATTTTGGCACTGGAATATTTTCAATATTCATGCAATAAAAACGGAAGTACATTCTGAAATTTGTCTTATTTTTGTTGTCTTCTGTGTCATTTGTATTTTCTGTAGCAAAGGGTGCCATGAACAATAAATTTATTTTTTGGAAATGCAAGGGTATCACTTTAGTAGAAAATCTCATGAAGTGGCCAAAATAATAAATTGCACTTTAATTAAATAAATATTAAAGACACAAAGTAAAACACAAACAAAAAGTACACGATTGAAAATAGTTTAAAAGAAAGAAATAAACATTTACATTGGTTTAATTATAAGGAGACTTACACGTAAAACGGAGGGCCTAGTATGGCACATGCAGTTCAAGCTGCCGCCCCCTAGTGGACATTGTAACAGCAGAAGAGCTTCCTGCACTTTTTTGGTCTTTTAGCGTTTTTTTATCCACTGCCCGGTCTGCCTGAGAAAAAGGCGCAGCTGCGTGTTGGTATTTGTGTGTTAGAATTTTTAAAGTATATGTAGGGATTTTTAAGGCTCTGAGAGGGGAGGCGATACACGTCTTTTCATTTGCCGAGCGGTTTCCCACAACTCCGCTTAGAGTCGCTGCCGCAGAGCTCCGGAAGGAGAGGCGCTTTATTGACAATATGGCGAAGAGGGAACGGGAACATTTTCGGCTTTGACAGCATTTCTGAAACCCGCAAGAATTACTTGTTCTCGCCTAGTCCGTTTGCGGTCGACTGTTATGGATGAAGGGAGCCGGGGACGTCCACGATGCTGTGGCTGAGCTGAGAGCTGACAGCGACAGTAACCATGGCGTTTTTCAGACGGAAAGGTGAGGAGAGAAGCTAGCGGGAAATAAAACTAGCGCTACAAGCCCGGACCGTATCTGCACACAATCAGTCCTACATTTTACCACGAGCTTGTCATATATAAACTATACATTGCCAAATCCACAATCTCATTCGTATTCCGACATGTAAGTTGCTAAATGCGTGTGTTGTGGCAGCGACGCTAGCTACGAAGCTAACACTAGCAGCGCTGAAGTTAGCCTTGCGTTTGAATTTTGCGTTCCCCCTTAAAAGCTGCAGCAGTTACGTTGAAGCGAGTGTGCCGCTCTAACGTTGCTGCTGCCCCATTTAAGGTGGAACGGAGAAATTGGAATAAAAAGGCAGTGTCAGCCTCGCCCGGGTTAGTTTAAGGGCTAACGGTGGCTCACGTGCTTGTGTACACCATTGACATTTTATTTCTGATGTATTACATCTGAGTGAAAGTCTCTGTGGGAAGTTATACGTGCATTTTGTTTACAGTAATAAGGTTATGAACGTAGTAGAAGTCCAGTAACACCGTGAGCTCGCAATACAGTTATTATCTGCGTTTAGGTTGTACACAGTAATGAAAGGTCTTCACAAATCCTGGACGTTCCCACATTGTAATAAGGAACGAGCTTGGGAATTGGAAGTGCGCACATTAGGGTTGATTGTGATTACTCGTAATGAGACACTGCCTGGTGAACATATGGGAGTGTAAAGTGCAAACCAAAGCAGTTAATTTATCCATCCATCCATCAGTCAGTCCTACCTTTTCCTCCTCACAGTGATGGCTTTCACTACTTTCTCTCCGTGTATATTGTTACAAATGCTAAACACAGCCAAAAGACATGACATCACAGTCTGAAGTAGTTTATGTGTCACTTTGGTCTGATTTATTAAACATTCACTTGTGCTCAGTGCTGTACATGACACATGCCCTGTGAAAGGCCTTTGTGTTTGAACCAGGCCCGTTTTTCCAGGGGCACACTCCTGAAGCCTCTCCCTTACCTTTCTTGCACAAGTAGGGCGTAAACCATTGTTATTGAGTTCTGCATCATTCTGGTTTTATATATCATGGAAGGCTTTTTCTCAATTTTTCTTTTCAAAATAAGAGTTTGATGCAATATGTGAATCTTCTTAATGCTTTAAAATTCACTTCACAAGTTTGGCAGTCTGTCTTTGAACATTGTCGCAAAAATCGTCCTGTTCGCACCTTATCCCTGCACATTTACACTGAATTGATTAAGGCTTTTCTTAAACCAGTCCCTACCTGTGATCATGTCATTACAGTAGCAGTCCATTTGCAGTTGCCCTCAAAAGCCTTCTGTTTTGGGGACCATGGACAATATGGAATTGTATGTTGTGTATGGTAAAAACTTATGGTCACACCGTATGGAAATGGTCAGATGATGATAATGAACTTTATTTGTGTAGCACCTTTTTAAAACAAGAAATGCAGCTCAAAGTTCTTAACATTGTATAGATTACAAAATAATCAATCAATTAATAAAAAAAATCAATCGCAAAGTGCATTTGACCTTTGATGTAAACTTACGGGCAGTTCAGTTTCCTACAGGACAGTCCAGTAATAATGACAATAAGTACACTGCATGCCTGAGGGCCCAACAAAAGTATTGGGAATGTGTGCTATGCAAGCTTTGCCGGAATGTGCCAAACTATGTTTCCCACCTCATAATTCATAATTGATCAAAAAAGGTCAAGGTTGTATTTTCATATATGTTTTGTTACTTGTGCTCACTTGTGTAGGTAACTCTTTTGGGCAGTTGATCAAGCATTGTTGTATATGTATCCCAGGTCCCCCTCTTTGATGCTGAAATTCAGCCCCATCTTTAATTTCAGTTGTGATCAACCAATTTGGACTAAAATCATATAGTTGTTCATAAGGGAGAGGATTTCGGCACATGGGTTCACTTTTGGACGCTCTTGCAACACTCCAGTAAATGGGGCAGACAGGTGCCGCCATGGCCATCGACTGAACATTTTTAGAGATGTCTGATGATGCCGGGATCATATTTGTGTGGGTTGATATTTATTTAAATATATATGTATATGATTGTTTGACAGGTGATTCAGTTTGGCTGATATTTCAGACTGATATTTGATGACATAGTAATTTTGTTTTCCAGAAGAACAGAGCTGTTAGGTTCCACTGAAATTCTGCATCTTAATTATTTATCTGCATTTGTAACACTGCAAAAGTAAATGTATTTCTTCACAATCCAAATCCAGCTAGATTCCATCTGCACTTCAGTGTATTCTATGTGTTTGTGTCCATGTACCTGAAAAATATCAGATATCCGCGTTGGTCCACAATTCCCATATCTGTGCAACCCCTGTTTTTTGTAGACTCCATCTACTTTAGTTGTTTGGTATAACCTTCAATATGGCGAGCCCTTCACGTAAACATGCAAACGGAGGCAAAGTTGAACATGCAAATGGAGGCAAGGCCAAGGGTGTAGGGGCCAAAATAAGACTGGGGAATGGGTTGTTTAAGCCTTTTTGAATAAGGCAGCCAATCAAAACACAGTTGGCTTTCATTGTTACTTAAAGATGCAACATAACTACCTGTTTTATTTCCACCTGACAAAGAAATTATGTTAAAAATGCTTTATAACTGTTTTTGAGATAAAAAATGAATGTTATAGACATGAACAATAAAGTAATGTAGCAACAATAAAGTAATGTAGAGTTTTGAACGTTGAATGCTTGAAACATAACAACACATTGGAAAAGGCCTTGCACTTTCCAGGTGTGGTTTCTTTTTCTAGCACTGCTAGGTTTATTAATAGTTCTAAATGAGCTCCATGGCGATTAACTATGGGAGCTGTAATGGTATTAATAATTAACTCTCTGCTGATATATGTTGTGATAAATGTTGTTATCAGCCCTTTAATAACAACGGCCTATCATCTAACATAAATCTTGTACTCACATATTTTGGTTAGGCCAAGGTCAGTTTTAGAAAGTCATCCTTTCTCCTGTGCTGTGTTTTATCACATGGTCACTAACTCCGTCTCCACTGAAAAGCTGTGATATAGTAAAAGTGCATTTGACGTAAGGTAAAATCTCCTTTGCTTTTACCCCACAGCTAAAGGAAAGGAACTGGAGAGAGCAGTAGATGCTAAAGCAGGCAGAGGTGAGTACATTTCAGACCATAGTTTACCTTAATTGCTTCTTGTGCTATCTTGCAGTCCTAAAGCTGCCTAGTTGCTATTGTAATTGTGCTTCACTGATGCCCTTAACTAACTTCCACGTTATTTGATGACAATCTTTGTGTGGGTTGTAAGGATTTTACTAATTGTAGGTAAACGTATTAATTGACCTTTCACAGTGGGGGGTGGCAAACTGAACTTCTTAACCTGTTTCAGGTTGCTTTTACAAATACACATGTACCATTTTGCTTTTGCTTCAAGGTTTAACAGTTCCTACATGTCTGACAGGTTAGTTTAACTCACTATGATGTGCGCTTGCTTTTTAAATCACCGACTACTGCTCTGCATCCTGTGTGGTCTGCTGACATCTGTTGAAACAGCCTTTTAGTAGTGGAACCATCAGATGTGAAAATCATTTAGGAAATTGGTGCTATGCTATGTCACACAGAGATGTTCTTCCCAGAAATTATTTAGAGGGTGGGTGCAGGATTAGATAAAGGCCGGAGTGATACTGCAGCTTCCTGCGCCGAGATAAATGTCAGTTGTCCGACTCGCTGTTCATTTGTACAGCCTAAGGGCTCCAGACCGACAACCACAGAAAGCATGTCTGTCATGTTCACAGCACGTGACCATTCTGTGATTACCTAGGTCAATGCTCTGACAGCGAGGACTGCATGAGCACTAGCAGTGATTATGTTCCAGTCTGTCTTGCACTAAATTCAAAACACTGGAAGATTTGATCTGAATGCAAATTGTGTTTATTAGATTATTAGAATTCCCTAATTCATCACAGACCAGTGCTCATTAGTGCTGAACTGATTGGTCTGATTTACACAGCACATTTTATAACACAATGTGATCGCTCAGGATGCATGATTTATATGCTGCAGCCTTCTGAAAAGGTTCCCCACACACTGACTTTACTTGGGTTGGCCAAACAGGTGTATTAACCACATCAAAAGTACATTAAAAACCACAGGATCTCACAAAAGATTCAGATCATTCTGTTTACTGTTCAGTATACCTAAATCAAATCAAAACTCACTGAACTTACCTGCTTCCATCACAAGTATATTTCAGAGCTGTGGGAAATCGCCGTCAGTTGGTGCAGCAGTATTAAAAGCTGTGTTCAGTTAGTTGTTGGCTCTATAAGGTCAAGTTGTTGTTTGATGAATATAAATAACAAAATGAGAAGCATATCACACAGTCACAGTCTCACATAAACTCTGTAATGGTTCAGTTAAGCATAACATTTTAGGCTTTTCAGTAAATTAAGCCTTAATAAGCACATGAAGATATAGATGATGAATGAATAATACTGTCAGAGATTGTAATCCCATACTTGGCCTGCTCTTAATAACCCTCATATTTGCACTTTTCTATGTAATGGATAAGGACTTACTTTAACCAACTTGCTGAGGGGCTTAAGATTTGTCACAATGTTCTAATGCAGCGTTTCCCGAACCTAAGGGGTGTGATAAACACTAAAATGTGTGGGGCAGTGTGCCTCCAGGACCAAGCGTGGAAAATAATGTTCTAAGGGACAATAGAGTTAATCAAATGTTGTGTTATCTTGAGATTAGACCAGATAAGTAATAGTAAATAGCAAGTAGTAGGCAATACTATTATTATTCTCTCAATTTAGTGTTCCTACACTGCAGTGCTAATATAAGCAGTGCGGTCTTAATGAATGATTATTGTGGCTGGGAAATAAGATATTTATGGTTATCCTCATAAAATGCATTGCAGTAGTACTGATTAATTGTGCTGTGGAGCACAATGAGTGACATGTTGAATAATTGTTGTTATGTAGCACTACTGGTATTTGTGTATTTATATCTTAGCCAAAAATTTGCACATCATGTATACCTCACTGTCACATAATATACAACTGATCCTATATAAGCATTATAACCAAATGCCGCTTCCAGGTGTTCCCCAGAACTTATGTTAGCATCCTTCAATTTCTTTTGTCCAGCTCCAGTGTCCCCCAACTCCCCCTCTCGGAATCACCATGCCATCCTGGAGGCTGCCGGACCCAGTCATGTGGCCATCAACGCCATATCAGCCAACATGGACTCGTTTGCCCGTGGCCGCACAGCCATCCTCAAGAAGCAGCCTAGTCACATGGAAGCAGCGCACTTTGGAGACCTGGGTACTTTATTTGCTTTCAGTGTACTTTCAGTGACCAACATAATTAGACTCCGCAGCTAGACAAATTCTTTAACTTGTCAGGTGTATTAGGACAATACTAAACTGTACAAAAACAGGATTATATTCAAAGCTTAAACAGAACTTGAAAAGATTAGTACCTTACCTTTAACTACTAGCAACTACAATGCGTTTGTATTCAGTAGGCTTTGGTTTACAAGTCGTTCTGCGTTGTTTTAAGCTGGGTTATGTTCATGCATGAGTGTGCTGCAGAAATCACATTAGGAGCAGAGCTGTGTGTGATGGCAGTGACATGGTGAAGGGAAAGGATTTTAGCTGTCTGCTTGCATTTGAACAGTTAAGCTGTAGCCCTGTTAGACTGTGTGTTATAGCCTACAGAGGTACAACTCTTTAGGCCTAGGCCTAGGTTGGGACAAAAGCTAGTCTGTTTGTTCTGATCCCACAGAAGAGCTACTACAAATTGCTGAAATAGTGCATTGCAACTTGCTGTGTATGGGGCTATGTAGCCGCAGAGCGGTCCCTGTCTACCACTGAAAGCATCTGAACTGAACCATGGAGCAATGAAAGTCTGATAAATCACATTTTCTTTTATGTCATGTGGACAGTCAAATGTTTGTGTGTGTCAAAGAGAAGGCACCAGAGTACACGATGAAGTATGCAAGCCAGCGGAAACAGCGTGATGCTCTGGGCAAAGTTTTGATTGGAATCCTTGTATCCTGGCATTAATGTGGCTATTAATTTGACAGAGATCCAAGCACAACAGCAGTGGCCTCTTGCAGCAGGATAATGGACCCTGCCCATCTGCAAAAAGTGTTCAGTAATGGTTTGAGGTACATGACACAGTTGAAGGTGTTGACTTGGCCTCAAAATTTCTGATCAGTAGGATATGCTGGGTAAACTAGTCCTAACCATAGAGGCCCACCTCACAAGTTACAAAATGTAAAACTAACATCCTGAGGCCAGATACCACAGCATACCTTCAGAGATCTTGTGGAGTCCATGCATCAACCCCTCAGAGCTTTTTGTTGGCTGAGGGAACTGCACAATATTGAGCGGTTTTAATGTTATGGCTGATCAGTGTACCTGTTGTTGAGAATATGGGGCAGTTGTACTGCTTAAATTTACTGATGCTACTTTTACATATTGGCTGCATGTGCTAAACAGCATCATACAATGTGTGTACTGCTTAGCCTTTTGTAATTTGTTCCTCATGTCTCTCATCCACAGTCAGTAGAGCAGGCTTACAGTTTAATCATCAAACAGACACTTTGATTTGTCTCAGTTATTATTTCTGCCTCCTTATGACTCTCCGTGTGCATGGCACCAAAGGACATGATTCTGCATGTGTGGTAAAACAGGTGTCACAACCTTAAACACATAAGTATGCTGCAAGGCAGCCTAAATCCAGAGAGCTGATTCAATTGGCAATTGTGTGTGGTTCATCCGTTCTTAAGGGAGGCACCCTTGTCTGAATCACAGCCTGCTTTATCTTGCAGTCTTCTCCCTCTGCCTGATATTGTATGCTTTGAACAACGGCGGCTATTGTAGCATGGTCCTACTGGTTGCCATTGTCTGTTTTGCAGGGCTGACCCTCATATGACTGAAAAGAAAGCCCTCCTGTGGGTATTCTATGGTGTCTACAGGGGAGAGAGTTGTTTTTTGTACTTTGAAAAGAAGCTTCCGTCCTTTTTAAGGCTTTGTTAGCTGCAAAAGTTTCAGTGCATGAATTATTAATTTATGAGAACGGCAGGTTAACAGGGTCCATGTAACTTAATGCCATTACATAGCTGTAATAGGAAGAGCGTGCAGCTTTATACCTTAGTTAAGAGGTTCCCAAACTTTTTCAGCTCACAGCCCACACAACTGACTGTTTAAAAATGGAAGCAAATATCACAATAATTAATGTCAAGTTTTAATTGACTGTATAATCACACAGCATAATCAATTGAAGTCCATGCAGTCAAAAAGAGAAATATTTTACATTGTGTTTTGGTTTTGTGAATTTCTATTGCAACAATTATATTACTAATGTGTAGAACTGTTTGGATGCATGTCCAAAAATTAAGTTTTACAGTTAAAAAAATGGTAAAACAAGTTACCACTTTAGCAGTACCATCCTCACCCACTAGGGGGCAATGAGCCACAAATTGAAAACCTCTGCTCTAGATGAATGATACACCAGCAAGGTTATTTTGTGGATTTCCTTGAATTGTATTGCTCATTGTAGAGTCCTGTTACCTACTGAGCCTTATTTCTAATTTCCCTCACGCTCAGTTTCACAAAGTATGAAATATGGAATTACAAAATGGAACATATTTTACAAATGCTCTGCAATTTGCAAGCAGAATGTGATTTACAAACAAATGCAGGGCAGGTTTTACAAAGGTATAGAGAGTCCTAAATAAGCCATCGGTATGTGCTTCATTAGCTTCATATGCATATGCTAGATATGTTACTCCAAGCTATAGACTTTCAGTTGCTCTATAAATTGAGGTTCGTTTTGCTTTTCGTTTGGTTTTCCTTTCAACCAGAGGGGATGGGTTCCCCTTCTAAGCCTTGGTTCCTCTCAAGGTTTCTTTCTCTGGCTTAGTGGGGTTTTCTTTGCCTCTTTGGCCTTTAGTTGCTCATTAAGGGCTAGGATACAGATTCTGTTAAGCTGCTTTGTGTCGTCAGTTGTAAAAAGTGCTATATAAATAAAATTGATTTGTGCTTTTTTTTTCTACAAGTACACAGAACCGAACCAGCAAGTGGCGCCACTGGGCCAGCGTGCAAGCACCACTTTTATATATAATAGTACACTTACTAATTCTATACTGCTACTGTAAAATTTGAGGATGCTTGGAGTTCAGACATTTCATTACTGGTAACGATGCTCCATTATTATCTGTATATGATGATAAATTCAAACCATGTTATTTATGGTAAAATGAGACCTACATTTTCAGCTTGTTGGTAAGCACATGATACATAATTACATGTCTAATTTGGCAAATAAACATTCTAACATTTTAGATTTGAGATTTAATTACCACTTTATCACTAATCATTTCTTTTTTCACTAATCACTTATCCATATATGGATGTTATGTGGGTGTTAAATTATGTATAAATCATTACGTATAATTATGCATAAATTACAGCCTTTTCAGTAATTTCAGAGCCATCTACAGCTGTTGTTTTTTTATAGCTTCCTGCTAATTATTTGAACCTTCTGAATTTGTAGAATTTTTATGGTGATGTGTGTCTGGCCTGGGTTGCACCCATTGCAGGCCGGAATAGTTGTCAAAGTGATTCTAAGTGAATATAAGCTGGAGGGGCAATGAATGAAACAAAAGTATGGAGGAAAAATTTGTTTCGTTTGTTAGTCCGAAATCTATGAAATTTCCTATGCCCCACTTTAGATTTGCTAAAGCCCTCACTTCACTTTGGGGAACATTATCTTCTGTGTCAGTTGAAAAGAATTGTTCACATCCATGTATGTTATGATGTCTAGCAACTATGTTTATCCTGATGACTTTTCAGGCAATTCTGTTAACTTCAGTTGCTTTTATGTCAATCACTGACACAAAAAAGGCAAAATAAGAAATACACACACGTCATATATATTCATTAGCAAGTCATACATTCCCAGTAGATTTAAATTTATGATAGAATTTCCCATAATTAACTGTGTGATACTGTGCATTGTCTTGCTGGAATACCACATGACATTTGCTGAAGTTTTTTTTTTTTTTGTTTTTTTTTTTTAATAAACCAAATGATGAACATTTTCAACACAACAGCCAAAAATAATTGTATGATATATGCACATGTGAATAATTCTCT
>JBBPDA010000081.1:17077130-17093931 GCA_037974385.1 Arnoldichthys spilopterus | reverse complement strand
TGCCTGAGCTGGGACTTGAACCTGCGACCTTCAGGTCCCCAGCGCAATGTCCTAACCACTAGGCCACCACTGCCCACGTCTACCCACATCTGTAGCTGTTCTGTAATTGTTTACATGCCACTGCACCTTTAAAAATAATTTTAGACGTCTATGTCAATTTTTTTTTCACCGAGGACTGACTCCGCATCAGGCATCTTGTGGAGTTGACCTTGACGTTAGGAACGATGTGGCTGGAGATTGTGCTTTGGCATGAATTAGAGCATTTTAACTGGCATATGAATGAATAACCTTGGTAAAATATGCAGTAAACTTGATTTAAATGTGGCATACTAGATTTTTTCAGTGGAGTGTAGAGAGAACCACATAGTTTTTACTCTTCCAGATTATGGCATTATGAGCACATTTGTATTGGAGAATTCCCACTTATGCTGTAATATAGTCTAAGGTTTCATAAAGAAAACCAGTGAAAGTACAGGGATCTAGATTTATGAAAATAAGCCATCATTATAAACTCAGTTTTAAGAAAATAGCCTCATTTATACAGAATTTGACTCAGTGAACAACATTTTATTACCAAGCTATTCAATGTTTATGTTTAAGTATTAAGTATTATTGACATTGTGTTATAAGAAACGATAAGAAAAACCATGCAGCCAATAGATGCAGTAGCTGAAATAGGCACTGGCTTTTTAGAAAACATTTGGATGAAAGGCATCAGTAACCACAAATTAAACATCACTGACTAAACTGGTAGAAACGGCATCATTTGTGGACTTTTATTTTGAAGTTTCACACTTATTTCTCATTTCAAGGCTTATGTGTCTGTCTCTATTAAATAATCCTAAAACTAATAAATAAACATGTGTCTGCATTAAGAGATAATTTGTCCCCTTCTGTTTAGAAGAATGACTTTTGGTAAAGTCAATGAGCTGGGCCAATTTATCAGGGAGGCTGAGCCAGAGCCGGATGTCAAGAAATCCAAGGGTAAGAAATGCAGACCTGCTCTGCTGCCTTGTATGTTCCACACTACAAACGTAGCTTGTTTGAATGAAATACTTTGACCATTTTAATAGTAAAGATCTTTCAAATGCATTTATGCACATTTTTCTGAAAGAATCTTCCTTTAGAAACCAAGGTACGTTTGATAAGAGGCTCTGCTCATCAATATTTAGTTCCCTCTCTATCTTTCTCAGTCACCGTCTGTCTGTCTGTCTCTCACACGCACTGCATTGTCCGCTGGGTGAATTGGCTCTCAGCTCGTGCTGAAGTGCTCTTCAGGCATGTGTTTGAGTGACTTGGAGAGTGTGGGTTGCCATGGTGACAAGGAGGCTGTGATTTAGTGTGATTGCGACAGAGAGGAGAGGAGAGGAAGGAGAATTCTTTCTCTCTACATGTGTACATGCCTCTCTCTTTCTCTCTGTGTCCTTGTCTCATTTTTTTATGTGTGTTTAGTCATGGTTGCCAGATGACCGATATTTTTAGCTAACAGATTTTGAGAGTGACTGAAAGCGTGATGGTCAGCCACTGAAGCATAGCAGGGCCAGCCAGGCGCTTTCCATCTGTGTGTGGGGCGCAGTCTGAGTGTACTGGCTTTGATCCCGTAGTGAAATTGCATTGGGTTCAAACACCATCATGGAACTCATGGCAGTAGGAACTGAGACTCTCTTTTCTCTCTCTCTCTCTCTCTCTCTCTCTCTCTCTCTCCCTCTCTCTCTCTCTCTCTCTCTCTATGCTTCTATAACAGGTTCCATGTTTTCTCAAGCAATGAAGAAATGGGTGCAGGGAAATTCAGATGAGGTGTGCATTTGAAATATGAGTCACTGTTCTCTATTAATGATTTGTGTTCTAGTAAAATCAAGCAAAATTTCTGTTGTGCCCTTTACATAGGTATCATTTAACTCTGCTTGTACCTTATATAACTCACATATATGTTTGGGTGTGACCTCTTGACCTAGGCTCAGGAGGAAATGGCCTGGAAGATTGCTAAAATGATCGTCAATGACGTCATGCAGCAAGGACAGCACGAAAGCCCGGTGGCGAAGTCTACCAAGGTGTGTATTCAGAATAGACTGGTGTTTAATGCCACCTGATTAGTTGGGCTGAACGTAAAATGTCATCATACAGCAGTTGATGTGCTTGGCTTCATATTTCTGGTTTAACCCATCAAGCAGAACAGTTCGTTTTAAAAATATTAATTTATATTAATATAAAGTGGGATTGCAAAAGTTTTTTGATATTGAATTCATTTGGTCATTAAAACATGGTATGCTATTTGAATAAAGGAAACCTTTACCACATCCACAGTGAAACAAATGTTTATCTTACTAAATGCCAGCTCTGAAAAACACACTCTTTGGAACCAGTTTTACTCAGGCATTCTCGATTCCAGACCACAGTATCTACCTTAAGTCCAATCCAAATCATTTTTCTACATTTCCAGATTAACAGCTAGCTTGTTAGCTTATTACAGAAAATGAATGAGGGGATGTGGGTGAGCAAGCTGTCTGTAGCTAAAGGATAAGTATTCAGACTACATGGACTGAGTTTAAGCAACAAATGCTCAAGTACTCAATCATTCACTAACTAAATATAATTGATTTAATATTGTATTATAATAATAATTTTAAAAAATAATAATAACGCTAAAGTGTAATTCCTTCTGTAATAATTGCTTTTACAAAAAATCCACTTAAGACAAACTTGCATATTTGTAGTAGTAGTAATAATAATAATTGTTGTTGTTATTTTTATTATAATTATTATTATTAGTGTTATTATTATGACGATTATGTAAACTGTTCAGTTACTGTATTGGGCTTTTTTATCACAGTAGTGGAGTTTTGTTCTCCTTTTGTCTTTTAGCTATGACCCTCTACACTGGTGACGAAGTGAAGACCCTGCCCTCATCCTCCCAGTTGCTGTCCTTAACATTAGAGCCAGACGCCACTTGGAGACCAACTGCACACTCAATTTTCCCAACAGCGAATTTGAATGGCGCTAGAACAAGGCATTCCTGCATATTCTTGACCTCCTTCATATCATAAACATATGTGTCTATTTGAGCGAGTGAGAGAGAGAGAAAGATAGACAGGAAAAGTTGCATATGCACTTGAGCCAAACTTCGGCTCCTTTGACCCACACTTACATTTACAAGCATTAGAAAGAGATACTGTCCCAACACATGAAGAGGAGCCTGAATAAAAGACGAGCAAAAGAGGTGAATAAACCTCGAACTGAATGAAAGCCGATGGGCGAGAGTCGCAGACTTCCGGAACAAATTCCTAAACGGAGATGAAACGATCACGAGCCGTGCCACTCCAGACCTGTGTCTGGATCACTGCTGTTACCGTGCTGAGCAAGAAGCAGCACACAGGGACCTAAACGAGTCCTAATGGTCTTAAGAAGTTGTGCTAAGACCATGTTACTCCAGTCAGTCCACACTCACAGTTTCCTCTTTTTCCCTGTTCTGTTATCTTCCTGTGTCATTCCCTCTCCTCATTCACTGCATTTTAAAATGGAACTGGCTAAGGGGGGGGTGTTTGTTTCTTTTTTATAGCTCCGAGATTTACCCACGGTGGCTATGTACAGTTTTATTTGCAATCGTATTCATGTTGGCATCTCGCCAGGTTCAAATCACTTACCTGAATCATGGACTACACCAGTGCGGTTTTGGCCCTGAGCTGACCTGAACAGACTGATGTATTGTTACAGTTCAAACTGAAGCAAAGGGCCAAAGACTGGTTGGTTTTTTGATTGTTCTGGTCAACCCGGTTTTTTTGTTCAAACCCCCCCCCCCCCCCCCCCCCCTTTGTAGCAGGACCCTTCAAGCGTTGCATCCAGAATCAGCTCAGACTGTAGTCACACTCCACATGGATGTGAGTGCTAGTGCAATGTTTTACCCGACCCGCCTCCATTATGTAACGTACATTTCTGGTTTTACCCCCCCTCCCCCATTTATCAATGTAACATCTTTTTATGGTGATTGTCTCTTTCTTTTTTGTTTGTTGACTTACTTTTCTTTTCTTTTGTTTTGTATAAGACATATCTATGTCAAAGCGAATTTCAGTGATGCCTGTTCCATTGGAAAAGTGTACTCTGTGAACATGCTAGCAATGACGTTGCTTTGGACCTTATTGAGACGTGGACAAGAACCAGAAAAAAATAGACTTTTGGTACCATGTACCACTAATATGTTTTCTGACATGTATGTGTACTTAATCTATAATATATTTAAATTGTGTTTGATTTAAATACATATATTATTGAAAAGTGTCTTTATATTTCTTCTCGTGTTTGTGAGTAAATTCTTATTTAAGCCTCATCAGCAGCTACGGCTTTTTATCCTTGTTAATGATCATGTGAATGGAACATTAACACCACCTGCCTAATGGTGAGTAGGTCCTGCTTGTGCTGCTGAAACAGCTCTTACTGTGGTGCACTGTGTTCTAACCTCTTTCTATCAGTCAGCATCTCTTTTTAAACCACAGTAGCTCTTCTGTGGGATCAGACCAAACAGCCTAGCCTTCACCCTCCATATGCATCAGTGAGCCTTGGGTGCCCATGACACTGTCGCTGATCTACCAGTTGTCCTTTTTTTGGTAGGTAATAAGTACTGCATTCCTGGAACATTCCACAAGACCTGCTGTTTTGGAGATGCCCTGACTCAGTCATGTAGAACATCACAATGAGACCCTTGTAAAAGTGGCTTGCCCATTTTTCCTGCCTCCAGCACATCAACTTCAAAACTGACTGTTCAGTTGTTGGTTACTATATCCCACCCCCTGACTGGTGCCAATGTAATGAAATAATGTTTTTCACTTTACCTGTCAGTGGTGTTAATGTTATGGCTGATCAGGGTAGCTGTATAGAGTAGCATGGTATTCTAAACTAGCTGTGAAAGACAAGAGAGGGGATTCTCCAGTAGAGGGCAGTATTGACCTTTCACGCTCTGTCAGTACTTGCTAGACCTGCTGCCTTGTTGGACCTCCTGACTCGTTTAAAATCTCACAATGGAGCTAGAATTTAATGTCCAGCATCAAAGAGCTGTAGCCCCAGTAACTCGCGCACTGCTGTCGGACACAAAACAGGAGCGTCGTTATCGCTCACCTACCTCTAGCACGTGGTGTTTAGAGTTGGACACCAATCACAATTTAGCCAAATAATCTTAAGTGTAATGACCAAAAGGCACGGTCCGAGGACTTGCCGTGGAGAGGAAAACGCTCCCTCGTCGCCAGTCAAGACGCTCAGCGGCGACGCCCACTTTTCAGCACCACTTGTGACGGTTCAGTTTGATTCGGTTTACCGAACCGACTCTTTCGATCGGTCCGTTTTCATGAAGCCAGCTTTCACTTTTAATTGGCACTTTTTTGAATTTTTAGCGCATTTTGACAGCGCATTTGATTTTTTTTACAGAAATGCAAATTCAGACAGTTAGATTACCAAGAGCAACATTTTGTTGAACATTTTATTTTATAGAAATGCAAATTCAGACGGTTTAAGAGTTTGCCGAAAACAAGGCCCCCCCCTAAAAGGCTCTGTAACAAATGAACACACTAAGAGCATAAGAGGGGAAATCAGGACACCAGGCGTCTCCAACTGAGAGCCCATGCTCCTATGGGTGACTGGATGATGAAGTGGTGATTTAGACTGTAAAGTTGTAATAGGTCTTAACTGGCAGCACAGGAACTGATGAAGGAGCTAACCCTAAAGTTAAAAATATACCATGAAGACATCAAGAAAACCCTGCAGAGCTACTGACCATGTCAGGCCTGAAGGAGGTCAGTCTGAGGGTCTGCTACCTTCTAAACAGCTCATGTGGGGATTTAGCGAGTCATGAAAGTTCAAACAGCCCTTAAACCTCATTTCAAAGGGTTTACTTTTTGGGGGGGGGGGTGATCGGTGAACTTTCTGGGAGCATTGGGCCCACAACTTTGATACAGTCGTGTCGTATGTGCGGCAAAAAAAAGTTAGATTCAGGTGAATCGGCTCGTCCGAAAGAACCGATTCAAACGAACCACTCGCCGAGTCGGAGAGCGCTACTACGCGCACGGACTTGACAGAAGCTTCAGAAGCGGCTCGCGCTCGTGACCGCTGGCCACTGGACGAGCTGCGGGAGTGTTGACGTGTGGAAAGAACCCCACGGTCGCGCGATTGAGACGTATACTTTGCGGAAAAGGGATGATGTGAAATCGTGGGGGCACCGGAAGAGGGAAAAGCGGTTCTCGGTGCCGCCTCGCCAGTGCTTCGGGGTGTTGACGCGTCTATTGTCCGGCACTTCAGTTGCGCCTCCGCGGAATGTGCGCAGGATGTTGGATCCACTTTAACTAATATTTGTGCAGAAGTGAACCGTCCCAAGTCTTCAGCTGGCGAGCGGATGAGCAGGGTGTGCTGTTTACCGCTCTCTTAGCGGATTGATGGGCTGCATCCCCGTAACTCCCCCCGAGTGAGTGGAGGTGCGGGGCGACTTTTACACGGCTCATCCCCGCGCAGTGGATGCGCTCCCCGATGCATTCACTGCTGCTGGCTCGAGAGAGGAGAGAAGCCGGGGTCTGGACGCGTCTGTCTGCGAGCATCATGTTCAGCTGCGTTGGGTGTTTCTGGGTGCTCCTGTCCTCCGCCCTGGTGGCCGTGTGCAGCTTCAGCTTCATCTCCCCCGCCTGGATCGTGAAGGACCAGGCGCGGAGCGAGGACTCGGTCAGCTTCGGCCTGCTGTGGCACTGCTCCGAGTCTCTGGACCACATGTACCGCTGCTACACGTTCGGCGGCCTAGGCAGGTTCGCCGAGATACCGTCTAGCTCCTGGCAGGTAGGAGGCTTTCAGGTTTTTTGACTTCCACACACACACACACACACACACACACACACACACACACACAAGCGCAGAGAGCGCTTCCGAGCCGAAGCCTCAGTCCTCCGCCTGCCGGTGAAGCGCCCCGAACTTAAGCGCACGCCGCTTCACACGCGTACTTTCTTATCGCACCCGTTTTCCGAAACTCTCTTCAAACTTTAAATTATAGCCAGTTACAAGCATTGTTGTTTTCCTGCGTATTTTGTCTGACATGCCTCATAATTTTGCGCCACGATCGGTTAGTAGATTACACTTTTAAACGCGAAGATTTTTAAAACTGTTGTTCCGCCAAATGGATGACTACGCCTGAGTAGGAACTACTAACCAATCACACCACAGGAGGGCGCGGCTTCCCCGAATACAGGTGGGATGTAGCCCTCCCTGGTTATTATGCTCAGCTGCTGTGTAGATGATAGAAGCGCGCAAACGACCCCACTGTTTTAGGACTTGCAGGACCTTTAACAACCTCGACAACTTTATGTAAGGCGTAGTTCATGTTCAGCATGGTGCATCTGTGATAGGGACACGATATATCCAAAAGTTTCCAGACAACTGTAGTAATGTGTGACTGCAGCACTCCTTGCCGGTACAGGTGTTCAGTTTTTAAGGAAAGCTTCTACAGGTTAGAATGGGGTGACCAGAGCCTAAGACTACTGTACACAAGTCAGATAGTGTTCTTTGAAGTGATGGAACGCCACACTGTGCCTTTGGGAGGAGTTGGTGTGCTGTTTGTGATCCACAGCAGATCAGGATCTGACCTAACTAGGCTCTTGTGGCTGAATGCAATCAAAACTTCACAGCAGTGTTCCTACATTTGGTGTAAAGCCTTCGCAGAAGATTGAAGGCTGTAACCGCAGCAAAGGGGATATACATTGCTTTATTAATACCCTTGAGAAACAATGCTGGAAAGGCAGGTGTCTGCAAGAGTTTGGACATCACTCCTGAAAGTCTGGACCAAGGTTCTAACCAAGGTTCATGTTTTTGTTACATTGTGTATGTTTGATCTGGTTAGTTTTCCTTTCACATTGCAGTTTTGTGAAGTAGCCAAAAAACTTTGTGAGATGTACCTGTGTCCTGTCATCACATATACTGATAGACTGATTTGTAGACAAGGATTGCATCTGATGTTGGTGTGTTGTCAGTTCCCTTTTCATTGGAGAAAAATGTATAAACAGATTCATTTTGTTGCCACTCTACTATTATGGCATCCTCTTAAAATTTGCATGCATTTGCAAAAGTTGACTTTTGGTCGTCAGGTACATCCCAAACCGTACACTTCTGTACATTACATGGTACATTAATGAATGCATTTCTAATGCCTGTGTATTATTTTTGCACATTATTTATTATAGCAGTATGCAGTTTGTATGCCTTTATTTCTTCCTCGCACCGTGTGCTCCCGTGGCGGCTCTTTTTAATTTCTTTTACTTTTTTTTTCCCCCACCATCCAAAAAATGTGTTCACACTGGAAATGAACCATGCCATTCAGTTAGATCCTGACCAAGACCAACTCTTTTGGTTGGAACAAATTTTGGTCCATTGGACTGTAGTCCACAGCACCTTTCCCAACTGCTATTTTGGTTCGGACCAAACTGAAAAGTTCAGCTCCCTGGACCAAACAAAATAAGTCTGAAAGCATCTTTAGTGTTGTTAGAAGAGACAAAAGGGGCCAGTAAGATGGAAGATGCCTGTCAGACCATTCTGACATTTGACCCTGTGCTGAGTATGTTGTGTGCCTCTGCAAGTACATTGCAAGACCTTAGAACAGCAAAGTGCTGACCCTAACTTGATTTGCCATGAAACAGAAAGAAACTGTTAGAGAAGCCATATTTTCCCCCACCTCAAGTTCATAAGCATCTGTGAGGGCAGGAACCATGACAATAGCCTGGAGAAAAGTGTTGTGATGTTGATTGCTTTGTTCCCACTCGGGGGACACAGCCCTTTAATTGAGATTTCGTGAGGTATGCAAGCTTTAAATGCCTGCATGCTTGTGTTTTGGGTGCTGACACAATGATCTTGTGCTGTTCTTGCTTTTGCTATGGACCAAAATGCAGAGGAGTGGTATATGGAACATTGAGGGCATTTTTGTTTCAGTACTATACTGTTCAGATCTGTAGTTTGATTGCTTTGGTTGGCAATGGGGAATAAATAGTGATGATGTTGTATAACGTTGTAGGTTCAGTTCGGTTTCACATGCCATTTATTCTAAACAGGTCAAATGTTTATGGGAAAAAATGTGTTTATGCACTGGAACTGCAGACACTTCATATCAAGACAGTTCAGGTGGAAGTGTGCATTAATCCCCATGGACAGTGACATGCTCATCAGCTGAAAATATTCCTGAAGGTCTATAAGGTATGCCTGTGGTCTTAAACCGAGCCTACAGCTCTTCAGCATGTGAATAGAAATGGCAAGCGTAGGCTCTTTTTAGTGTAGCCTAAGTAATACTGTCTGGTAAAATTCTGTCTGAGACTAAGTTTTGCTTCAAAGCTATACTCGATTCACAGGTTGCTTCTCACTAGACACCAGATTTAACCAGATAATACAGACCGAGACCACCTGTCGTTTGGGGTGTAGAGCCTATAATTTTGGTGCAGACTTATGTGTGATTACTGTGTTCTGACCTACACCAACATACCAAACCAAGGGGTCAAATGCACTATGGTGCAAATCAAATGGCCTAAAAGCTGCAGGTGTGAAAGCAACCTGACTCTGCAGAATTCTTGTATATGCCCACCAAACTCCATGTTGTAGTTAGTCAATTCTTGCAGTCTGTTGTTGGTTGTGGGGTCCATACTGGGCCCTTTTCCCTAAACAAATTGAAACACTGTGCAACTGCTGAATATTCCACACAGGTATGTATTAGGATCATACCTTCTTTTTTCAAGATTGCCCTCCACAGTAATGCAGGCGTCTCTTAGAATGAAGCAAACTGTTTATCCTACTGTGCCTTTAAGACTGACCAATGTATTGTAAAATGATTTCCCTTCACACTGTGCCTCAGTCAAAAAGCAGCCGAGGCTGAAACACTCTTTATAACATCAGCAGAAGTAAAACGGCTATAGGTTGAATAAGTGGATGTGTTGCACAAGTCAGTAAGCTGATAAGGATGGAGCAAAATTTTGGCAATTATTTATTTGGCGATTATAATTAGCAGAACGATCATACTGTGTTTCAACTATACAGGGTACAAAGTAAACCACTACCTGAGTAATAAAGTAATATTTGACCTAAGGGTCCTTCGACCGTGCTTGAGATCCAAATTGTGAAGTACAGCAAAATAAGTAGGACTTCATTTGGCTTTTTGCAGTGCGGACTGCAGAGAATATGTCATTCTCAAATCCCATATACTGAAAAATCATTCTTGAGCTGCCTGTCTGAACAAAACCGTAAAACAGATATATATAGAGATATATAGAGATAGAGATTTTTTTTTTTTTTTTTTTTTTTAATACGGTTTTCTTCCAAACTGTGCATTGCACTCTATCGTAAATACATTTTCAAGTTAATGTGTTTTCTGTACTAAGTACAATTAAAATCACCAAAAGTATTGTCTGTTGTACTCAGCGGTATGATACAATTGTGGTATGATGCGAAAAGAGCTTATGCTGAAAATCACTGGATCGTCCATTTAAAGTAAGGGTATGATTTAGAGACAATGTATTCCATTGAGTGTCCATGCACAAGATACTCAGGCTTTAGCTCATTGTATTGTGCCACCTCTTACCACCTGATGCCTTAGTGCTTTCAGCCTAATTTTATACACCCGCCAAAACACTGGTAATGTAGCTTACAGCTGTTTTCTTGCAGTTGGTGTGGGCTGAGATGGACTGTTCTATCAGTAATGCTAAAGCAGTGTTTATTGTTGTAAACTGCCTGGTTCTACTTGCTTTTTAGTGTTTCGAACTGTATTTTAATGATTATTTGGTGCATAGGTCGTAGCTTAACTGGTAGACAGATTGTTTTAGGTAGCTTTTGAATTCAATCTGTTAAAACTTTGACTTTGTTAAACCTTTGTTTATCCTCAAGTATGTTACAACTATGAATCACTGAAAGGGCCACAGTGTTTAAATGTATAGATTTTTAGGAACGCTTTTGTAAAACTGTTCTTGCCCATGTTTAGTGTGTCTTTTCCCAAATAAATTTTTAGGGACAGATGTGCTGCACAAACATTAATCCCTTGAACCCTAAATTTTTATCTTAATACATTATGTCATTGAGAGAGTGAGTTACTGAGATATGTGCATACATATATTCTCTTTATGGGTTTAAGGGCTTAACCCATATGTTTAATTAATTCCGGCAAAACAAGGTGACATTCTTTGAAAGCTAAGTCAGACTTGTGTATTTTGTGGGAGATTGCTTTATTATTCATTTAAGAAAATCGTGCCAGATTTGCATGTTTTGAGCTCTCACATAGGAATGATCCTACAGGTGAAGTATGATAACCTCCTTGTGTTAAGTCGTGGTCTCGGTCTAGTTTGGACACATCTTTAAAATGTAAATTCAGAGAGTGGAGGCCTAGTGGCTAGGACATTGCCTTTGGGACCTAAAGGTTGCAGGTTCAAGTCCCGACCCGGGCACTACTGAGGTACCCCTGAGCAAGGTACCGTCCTGCTGCACTGCTGTTGATAGCTGCCTACTGTTCCACGTGTGCACACGTGATGGGTTACATGCAGACGTAACATTTTGTTGTGTTGCTCAAGTTTGTTCACAATGACAAATAGTCACTAGAGAAAAGAAAAATTTGTCCACAGAAATATAAAAACAGGTGTTTTTGACGACAGAAAGAGAAATTAGGTAAATAACGCATTGACGTTATCAATAATGTTGAAAAATTGTTTCAGCTCATTTAAACCAGTTGACTAAATGAGCAGACTCAGGTGTGCTCCTGCTTTGCTGGAATAGAAACCTGCAGCCACACCACACCAGCCCTTTGCAGATAAGATTACACCTCTGGGATAAGCCTATAAAATTACAAAAGCAAAACAACTTCTAGACTTTAGTTCACCTGCTTCTTAATCAGGGTAAATGATTAAACCCTTGGAATAAACAAACGCACACACAACCCAACACAAGTCTTTTAGGAATTTGCCGTCCTTCAGGTTTTTTTCCGGCGTCCTTGTCTAAAACCCACGTTCCCTTACATAGCTGTCCAGCTCTTAAAAAAAATAGCTCTTTTCATTTCAGACTCCAGCAAAGAAAGCAGCCTCGTTCTGGCCCCCTTTGTGCCATAAAAGCACTCTCTCTGCTCAGAAACACCAGCAACCTCAGGAGTTATGATTTATGTATGAAGACGAAAGAAAAAGAAATTAGCATTTGAAAGGAGATATTAATAAATCGCAACGCCATTCTTTTTGATTCAGCAGAATTGTGAAGGCTAGAAGAAAAAAATGATGCTTAATGCTTTACTCCACCTCAACTCCACAGAATGGAAGAGCCGGATCAAGGAAAACACTGTGATGTGCACGTATCCAAATTCATAGCTGAGTGGGCATAACGGTTAGCTCTGAGATGCTAGTGCATCACTTATTAATGAGCATTGTTAGCGTAGCAGCATGGAGAAATGCATGGGATGTTTTCATTCTGCTGGAAAGAAGTGTTTTTCTTTATGAGGAGCCATGGCTTTGAGTTATTTTACTACGAATGCTTATAAGAAATAAGAAATAAATTCATACTGTGTTTCTGACAAAAATCTGACTTCTGCTATTTTCTCCAGTAATCCAGTGTTTAAAATGCCTTTTTTATTTGGTTGGATTCTAGATCTTTACGTAACTTCTGCATTCAAACTCTGATGTAGATGTGTAAAATACTTGAGAAATGTAATTTGGTACTGATGATAATCTTTTGGATTATTTCAAAAATATAATACAGGGCGTAAAATGGATTAGTTGTGAACCATGTCTCCTCTTACTGCTTTATTAGTTTTTTTTTTTAACAATTGGTGAAGTTCAAAGCACATGAAAATGCAGCTATGAAGTATTGTCAAAGTGCTTTTTATGGACAAACTCAGCAAATTAAGGATTAATTTGATCTTTATATCAATGTTGCCAGTTTAAAACTGTTAACTTTGGGGGCTATTTTATATCTTTTATTTTAATCCACAGTACCCTCCCAATAGGTTTGTGGTGATAAGCCCAAAATCATTGCAGATTTTCAAAACTTAGGTGCAAAAATAACTGTTGAATCTTCCTGTTTCCCTGTGTTTTTGCCCTACAGATTTAAACAGTGCTCAGTAGAAACTGATGTGGTGTGTGTCCATGAAGCCTAGATATTATCCTGGTGTACTTAAACTGTGTTTCTTATCTTCATCTGTTTCTTAGTCTGAATTCTTTTATTCATTTGGTTTGACCGTCTTGACCACCGCTCGAGGCTTTGCACCTGCTGGCTGTGCTGCAAAGCTATCTGGTCTGTATCAGCAGTATTGTGGTCTTTTCTTTGTGCTGGTAGAATTTATTTTTTTCCAATAGCGCCACAAGAAGCATCATCTGAGCCCTTCTCTTTTGCCTTAGGGAAGACACCCCTGCCCTAAAGAAGAGGGAAATATGATATAAATAAGTGGAGAATAGCTGACGGAGTCTTTTCTTTGGAACAGATGTTGCTTTTGGTCCATGCAGTGCCCCCACCACCTCCACTCCTCAGTAGCCATTAATAAAGGTGAGGGGCCATTAAATTTTCATCAGGCATGCGCCACGCACTTCTGCCACGACTCATTGGTGTGCAGATTATTCCAGTGGTGTTGCTGCCCCCCTACATCACGAGCAAATACGCACATGCACAAAGACACACTTTCTGCAGCACCACCTAAGCCCTGGGAAGATGACGGATGATCTGGCCGTTTTTCACATGGTAAAACTCAAATGGTGGATTATGTTAACTGAGGGTAGTTTGAATGACTCTGCCAGAGGCTTTATAAACACAGGTGAAGTGCTGGAGGAGACAGAAGCAAGCTTTGGATTGGTCTATTTGGGTTTGGCCAGTAGTTATCTGTCAGTAAACTGCACTGCTTATGAGAGGCCACAGTGACATCGTTGTCACAAACACTTCTAGAAAGCTCCTTGTACTATTTTCCTATGACTCCATAGTCATAGAAAAATAGCCTTAACACACTGAATATCATAGTGCAGTGAAAATGTGTGAATTTGTTTACCTATGGCATCGTTTCCAAAATGGCGCCATTCTTGATTAGCTTAACTTTAATTAACTTTTTTTGTTATTAATGGTACATTTTAACCAATTTTACAATTCTGTAAAATTTACAATTTAGTAACATGTCATATATTACATTTAACCTGTTCTGATCACATTTCTAAAAAAAAACTGATAGAAAACAATAAAAAAATATATTGTTTTGGCACATACAGTATATCACACTTTTAACCACAACCAGCTGCTCTCCTTGAAAAATACAATATGACACATTTGTCACAATATCAAATATGTTCCCCTCCATTAATTTACTTAAATCTATTATTTTAAATTAATATATACTTAGTTCAAATTATATGTCAACAATTTAAACATGCAAATTATGTGTAGTTGATTAAATTATTGATAAAATGTTTTATTTAATCATTTTTAAATATCAGTACAAAATGCCAACTGTGACATCCTGACACTTGCAACTTATTACCCTGTGTTGATCCTTTTTAAATGTTGTCAATTTTATGATTACAAATTAATACAACAAACAGTACTGTCTTCAGACTGTCATGGAGATCATCACTGGAGATGACAGTGAGTTTGACTGATGTGATGGTAGCAGGGTTGTTGTCATGTGGCATGACAACAAATCTGTTACCCCAATCTCACCCTACTGTGCATTTGAGCCTCAAGACAAAGCTTAATGTTGGAGCGAAGCAGAGAAAGCATTTGTGGAGGTCATCAGGCCAAACACTGAAGGAGTACGACATATTCATTGGGGAGAAAGATGCACCTTGATTCATTCCTCGCAAGGTACTAGTACCACATGAAGCAGCAGAGGTGGTACCTTTACCTGTTATGACAAGCCATCATATTAGGCCTTGTTAATGCATGGCTGATCCATCACCATGACTGCAAACAACTTGTGTTTCCTGAAGCCAATGAAAAAGAGCGCCCAGGCAGAGGTTGCCACTAGCCTGATTCTTCTACATTTACAAAGGGGTTGATGGAACTGATTGGCCTCCTAGAGTTACATCTACTGGTGATCACAGAATCCAGGAGCGGAGTATGGATTCAAGGTTCAGATTTCAGAACCTCTGCGTAACCAAACATGAACCTCAAGCAGCAAAATACAACTGAAAAATTAACTTATTGAGCTTTTTTCTCCCTTTTTTGCACTATGTACATGTTCTTAAGTTCGTTACTAGGGGTGTATATCAGAAGTTTGATCATGATTCGATCCAATCCACCTTTCGATTTCACCTAATGATCCGTTACATTTTCGATACCTTTAAAATTTGTAGAGATGGGATTTGGTTCGATGCGATTTAGTTCATTCTGCTCAGTACTGTGGCCTGCAGTCAGTATGAAATATGATGGAATTTCACATAATCTGCTACATTTCCATCAACTCACACATCATTTTGTTATTAATGGTCATCATTTTGGTCAATGCATCGATACAGATCATTAGTAAATCCTTATTCATTACATTGATCAGTTTCTCATTTATCTATAGATACAGTTGTTGCTGTTGAGAAGACCTCCAATATGGGGCAGTCTTTATTTATCTTTATTCAGTTTTCACATTTTTGTGTCTGAAAAAGAATTTATTAAACATAACCAGCAAAGTTATGGTTGTGGAATTGCATATAAGAAGTCTAATCAGTGTTACTAAGCAAATAACACTCAAACAGATATATTTTTTTAAATGAGGAATAAATTAAACATAAACTCTGAATGTAACATACATCTAACTTTACAGACACTGGGGGGGTGATTATATAAAATTCAGAGATGTGCTTCATGTGGTCCATTTGGTTAGCTTTATATCCCTCACAATTTTCCTTTAAAGAGAAATTGGTCTTTTGGGCTAAACAAGATTTTTAAAATAGGTCACTTGCTGTACCTAGTGTATCTGAATCACTGACTCTGCGTCTACAGCGTAAAGAAAACAGTTCAGTTACCAAATCAGCATTTTCTGCTTTTGCCTTTGTTACTTGTATTGTTGACTCTTTTAGCTTGTTTAAATTTTCCACTTAAATTAATATTTCAGCAGAAAATCTGGAAAATCTTTTCCAGTTTCCACCTCAGATTTAGTGGATCAACCGAAATATGCTTTAAAATGTTATTCCCCAGTGTAGCACTGGTTTAGGATGCTTTGAGTAAAAAAAAAAAAAGGAAGAAAGAAAAAAAGAAAGTAAAAATGTCTTTTTAGACAACAGGGTCTGTTTTCACAAACTTGGAAAAGTTGGAATGACCTATAATCAGTTTTTATGACCATGACTGTAAGAAATTTGAAGGAGTCAGATCTAAATCAGTCGTCCTTTTGACTGCTTTGTGAATTTATGTCTGTGATGTTGCCTGAAGGACAGGAAGCCTGTATTTCACACTCACACACATTTATACAAAGTTCTACATCTTATTGTCAAGTTTGTACCACCTTATTAAAAACCAGAATTGCTAAATTGAAAAAGCTAAATTTAGTTACCAAACATTTCTTGGGTGATCGGCTACATCTGATGTAGGTGAAAATATATGTAAATTTGAATTTACACTAAATAAGAAATGTTATTGCACTTTATTAAAAACATTATCAGCTACAATTTTACACCTCACACATTCACAGCTCCTACCTGGTGCATCATATTTAATGCTGTTCTATAAAGAATCTTTATAAATAGTCATTACAAAGTATGGCTGCATGTTTTTGTTTTTCCTGAAGTTTTCCAGCATGACGTATGTGAACAGTATTTTCAAGTAGGTAAACAGAATGGAGTAAATAAGAAACTGCATATTCCAGTGGGAATGC
>JBBPDA010000081.1:17058826-17074928 GCA_037974385.1 Arnoldichthys spilopterus | reverse complement strand
TCTCTCTCTCTCTCTCTCTCTCTCTCTCTCTCTCTCTCTCTCTCTCTCTCTCTCTCTCTCTCTCTCTCTCTCTCGTTGTGTCTCCCTAAAGAAGGAGCCCACAAATTTAAATGTCACTAAGGGACCTACATATTGGCTGTCAGGCTGTGAAATACACCCCCATGTGCTTATTTTTAGAATTGGTCTGAGGCTGGAGAGTGAAATAGTGGTCATGCTACCACAGCCATTTTTGTTCACCTTGGTGAGGATCTAGTGTGATGTGATTTTTGGTAGGATTGTGGAGGCTCAGTGAGCAGCTAATGTTAACTAGCTAACACAAAAACACCTACATATAAATATATATATTACACTAAAAGACACTTCAAAGGTTTCATGAAAGCTTCATGCTTGAAAAGTTGGTTAATGTGCAGGGTCAGCGTTTACTTTGTGAGCATAACGCTTCTGGGTGCAGACTCCTTTTGTCTTTTCCTGTACAACTGAATTGGCTTTTCACCAGGCAAATTTTACTCGTGTTCGCTCAGACTGCAGCTTAAGACTAGAGATCGAAGCTACTCGCCCCTACAGAACCGTTTCCCTCACGGTAGATTTACAGCCTCTGAGGCAGAGATCTGCCGACTTGCTCTCTCTACACCATTTCATTCCCATCAGTAATGGATGCTGAATGGGATGGATGTGCCTGATAGGCTAATGGAAAAACTTCACTGTTAACGTGTGATGGAGGTTCAGTGAGTGAGGAAAGTGTTATGAGGGAAGCGTGCGTAACATGGTACAGTCTTTTGCCCTCGGGAGGTGGCTCACTCCACAGAGCAAACCATAGTGAGAAAGAGAGAATGAAAGGATGAGAGTAACGAGGAAGGGAGTGTTTTTTTCACTGTTTTGCCCTGACTGACCTGATTTTTTTTGTCAGGTTGTTCTTGGATGAGATCTTTAATGAAGAAGTGTTTCATGCACACACGCACGCACACATACAGTGTTGACAGGACAGGGTGATGATGGTGTTGGCAGAGTAATGCGAATGGTAGTGACTAATCATGTCAACAGTATAACAGTAAATAGTATGAGTGGTCTACTAGACCCAAAACCAAAAGACCCTAAAGACAGAATTAGGACTCAAGATTAATCAAATAAACTCAGTTACTTGAGTAAATCTTAACTGCTTAATTGCTTGTTCTCGGTTTATTGATGATAATTTATATTTTAATTTATTATACTGGTTTCTCTTACACTTACGCTTAACCTGATTATTCTATTGCTGCCACTTGGTTTAAGTCAGTTATGGTAAAACAAAAAATAAAAAAAACACTGTATTCTCCAGTGTTTTTAATTAGTAGACATTTTCAGTGAACTTCCCCACTGGATTTTTTTATTTTTATATTGACTTTTCTGAGAACTTTTAAGAGAATCCAAGAATTTGATTTGAATTTTACTCATTTGTTTATGTATCCAGAGTTTTACGATAAAGAGAAATCTCGACTGCTTGACAGAGACCTATGTTCAAACAACTACGGGGTTGTTCAATAAAAAAATGTAACCATTGTTGTTGTTATTGTCCCAAACAAATAGAAAATGCAAAAAAAAAAGTTTTATTCCTTTTTTCTTGGTATGGCCACATAAGGGTTAAGTGCTTTTTGTCTTTCACCTGTTAAGAATTATGGAATTTTTGAAAAATTAATGCATGTAAACGCATATTTGTTATAATTCACATAAGTCCATTTGTATTTTTCTGTTTGGCCTTTTAAAAAAAAACTGATTGCTTATTTAATGGTCAAAATAATCGGTAGATTACTCCATTACTAATAGCACAGTTGGTAGTGACAGCCTCAGACAGAAGGAAACGAGAGGAGAGAGAGGAGTTCAGCAGAGGGACGAGCCCAAAACTTCAATTATAAAAGCCCACAGCAGATAAAGAATGCTTAAGCAAGAAAGAAAGAACCCAATAAAGAAAGAGCTTTTTGACAGCATGCCTTGTGGGAAATCAGGTCACAATGGCCCCCGCTATGAGATACTGCCTCCTTAGCTGGGCTGAGACGTCCTCACTGGCATTCGAAAGCAGTGGCTTCCTAATTGAAATGAGAGATTTGGAATGTGGATAGCAAACCATTTCAGAATGAAAAGATACACATGCTGTGTTTCTTCACTTTTTCACTTTTTAGTCTTTTTAATGGAGATTAATCTGGCTCTGTAATTCAAAACATCACCTATATGAGAATGGCTTTGGAGCAGGTAGGTGTAGCATACACCATATGTCCAAAGGTTTGTTGACAAGTTTGTCCCCTCTTTTCTGCAACAACAGCTTTTACTTTTAAATAGGCTTTAGACCTTCGATGCTGGAACCTTGCTGTGAAAATTTGCTTGCATAAGTGAGCTTAAGTTGATGTCAGATGGTGAGTTCAGGAACCCAGAACATTCCTGCAGCTCATTCTTAAGGTGCTGGAGGGATCAGTTCCACTTCTACACAGCCTCCTTTACACCCTTCAATCCAACAGCTGAACATGGTAAATAGGGATGCACCAATACCACTGTTTCCCTTCAAATACTGATACCTGATCCTAACTAGAGCTATGATGTGATATTTAAATAATCATTAATTATAAAATATCAAATAGTGTGAGTAAGGTCAGGGGTTTTAAAAAGGTTGTAGCATAAAATAAAGGTCAATGCCAACCCAACCACCAGAACAAGTTAAGAAAACCTATATAAAATGGCAAACATTAATGTTTTTTGATTTCACTGTATAATGTTATAGAGTCTTATCAATGCAAAGTATATAAGACATAAAAGGAACAGATCAAAGCTTCTGGAAATGGCCATCTGGAAATGTAATAGTGATATAGAAATGATAAGAAAAGTAAAAGAAAAATGACTTCTGGGGAGAGCTAATGCCCAAACCACTAGAACTCACTCAAACAAAATAACTTAGCTGGGAAGAAAAAGGAAATACAATAACTACTCTACCTCCTTATATCCAAAAATAGGAGAAAAGTAAGCAAAACAAACATGGCATTCATCCCCAACTTGTACCAAAATCTAAACTTATTTCTTTTTTTTTTTAATAATTCATTTTAATTTAACATTACACAATTTGCACAAATGTGTCAGATGCTTTATGACGCAGGGTAGTGTGCTGGGCAGTAAGTTGCAGAATATTATGGAAGGACATGAATTGTACAGTTTTGAAAGACATAACACGGAGTTGATGGTCACAGTAAGGTGAGTGTGCAGAGCTTATTTTAAGGTGCAAGGTGTCCACTGCGGTTAATAAGCTCCACACCTAGTAGGAAAAGCTGTTGGCATATCTATCTGTGCAAGCTTTTACAGCCCTGAGTGTTCCTTTAAAGTATTTTAGTTTCTACCAAATTAGGGAAGGCAATGCCCAGGGAAAGAAGGATCAAATATAATCTTTCTAATGTGCTTGACTCTACTGTTGTATTGTATTGTATTGTATTGTTTATGCATTTGAAGATCCCTTCTGCTGTCCCGAGTATGCTCGAGTTTGGCTAATTTTTGTGAAGGAACCATCCCAGACTGTAATAGAGAAATATGGGCTTGATGATTGCTGGGGAGAACTGCTTCAAAAATCCACTAACATCTCTTTCTTTTAGTACGTCTATTGCAGTCTTATGTTCAGCAACAGGTGGTTGCAATTGTGCCAGGGCACCAATCTCTCATCCTCCCCTCCGCAGGCCCACCCACACTGCTGGAGATGTAGTCATTGGTGAAGAGATTTAAGAGAATCTAAACTGATTTCTTTAATCACACTCAACATCAACAAGTCTAACATGTTGCATGAAAGGGGTGTAGTCTGGTCTGGTCCATAGAAAGGCTGCTAACATCAGTAACAACCAAAAGCAGCACAAGCCTCTATGTTGTCCTCCAGCCTTTATAAAGGTCAAGCGCTTACTGTTGACAAGAATTTCCAAATTGGTCCTAAATCCCAGGGAAAGAAATCACAGGTGGACAAACACACCCGACTACAGGGTCATAACACTTTCTTTAAAACAAGTTTTCGCCTTATTTTGAACTGACATTGGTTTAAAACACAGCACTTCTACCAGAAGTGGGGGTAATGCACCTAAAGCTGTTTTCCAAACACCCTTAAACAAAAGAACAAGAAAAAGAAGGTGTATCAAGCCTAAGGCCTTAAACCAGGAAAAATTGGTGTAGCATGTATTTACATTTTATTTGAATCTGATGTGGCAAACATAGCATCACTAAAGAACATGATTACAAGAAAATATAAGAGTTGTGAAAAATGTTATTGGGTCTCTCTCTCTTTTGTGTGTGTGCGTGAGTCCGGGAAAGGTTCATCAAAGAATAATTCATCAGTAAATTTTACATTTTTTTTTGGCTTGAAATGACTTAAACCTTGCTCTGTATAACCAAACTCCTCAACAGGTGTCTATAAATCCTGGTGTTTATACCATTACACTTCAGCTAATGGCACACATGCAAGCACTTACTGGTGGATTTGCAATTCAGAATTGCTTCATGGTGTCGCTATTCAGGTACTGATCCAGTATCAGTTTATCATGAAAGTATACTTTATACAGTATCTGGATTCACTCATTAAAATGGGTGTCTGAATACATTTGGACATATAGTGCACTGGTTCCATAGCAATTGCTCAACAATTTGTAGTAGTTATAATACTGAATAATAATAGTGGGATAATGGAATAAACTTTAAATATTGATAAAGGTTTTCATCCATGTGAGACCAAGGTCAGGGAACAGAATAAAAACGAACTTTCTTTCTGTTGATATAAATGAGCTCACATAGCGGTTAAAGAGGGCCGACACCACTATGTATGATTACTGCAGTATTTACACTGTGCATTAGTATATACAGACAGTATATGTTATATTCAGAGTGTGTGAAGAAAAGGGACAGCTGTGTGCAACTGAGTTCCTTTGATCTAGTGACTACAACCATCCACCCCCACCCCCCCATAAAAATTGAGAAGGAAATGCTGCTGCTTAATAAAGTAGTTCAAAATAAATTAATTGTTTTTGTAACGTAGCTCTCTTCTTGTAAGCCTAGTGTTGCAAATATTACATGCATATTTATTGGCCTTTGGTTTATTGGTTTCAGAAGCTTCAGCCACACCAGCACATCCAAAAAAACATTAATATTTATTCCAAACATTCATATGTATTTCCAAAGTTTAGCCTGCCATAGCGACAATAATAGCAGGCTTTGGAAGCAAAAGCTCCATTACCTTTTTAATCTCAGACGTAGCACCTTTTACCATCCATTATACATGGAGCTTTGAAACTGAAAAGAGGGTTACTTATATTAATGCCACCATTCCATCATAGGGCTGTCTGTCTGGGGTCCTTTGGGGCACAGGGGGTAACCAAGGATGTGCCTGCCCAATTTCGTGCCGTCTCTGGCAGACAATCCAATCTGAAAGCAATTTAGTTTGTGCGATACAGAGAAACAGCTGCATTCGTTACCTGGACTAAATTCATTGGCTCTAGGATTTTAGAAACAGTGGTTCTTCTCATTCCGAGAGCAGGGGAGTGCAGTACACGTTCTTCAGCTTTTACCTACTTTATCATACCTGACCCAGCTAATAATGACCCACTGAGTGCAATGTGGTAACTTACAGCAAGGAACATAGCAAGGAATATTGCACTTAAATGTAATCCTTCAGCTGAGATGTTTGGTGTCTAATGTTTGCATAATTCGTTTTGCACTTCTGCAAATGCAGATATATGGGTAATAATTAACAAGTTGTAGAAGCTAAAACCCCAATTGTGACTAATTCACTTAAACATTCCATGCCTAAATCATTGCACTGCTACATCAGACTGCTGAAGCCTGAATTTTATCTTTACTTGTGGAATAGTGGGAAAAGTGGAAAGTAAAATTCCTCAATATGATGTGCAAGGTGCAGACAAAACTTTTGCTACTCCTTTGACCCACTGTTGTAAAATTACAACATAGACAAAACAAGCTCAAAATCACAATATTACTATATTCAACAGTGTCTTAAAATAATCATGATCTACACACATCAATTGTGACAAAAAATATTTCAAACATTTTACTTACCTAAGTCTTGATTTATCCCATCCAAAACAACAAGGTGTTGTTCTTCAAGGCAGGTTCAAGTCTTATGACTTTATGGCCAGATTTATCCTTTCTGCCATCCAATAGCATTGCAGAACAGAACAATATGACCTATTAGCAATGTAAATGTGGTTTTAAAAAGAAAAAAAAAGAGGGAAGGTTTTTTTTGTAGACTTAAATGTGATGTAATATTACAACAGTGGGTCTCTGGGGGTTAACTGAAATTATGACAAAAGTCTTTGTCTTGCAAAGAAACAGCACTTAGATTACATTATGCTATGCATAACAAGGATTTGCATACAGAACAAGCTAGTGGACGAGAAATTACAGCAGTGTTTGAAATGCTTTTCAAAATATAACAAATGATGAACTTTTTTTATTATCTGTGGGGTGCACTTGCACAATTACTGTCTGTTTGAGTACCTGCTTCTTGTGAATGTGCCACTGTGAAATTCAAGACCCTCTCAGAAAGAAAAAAAAAAACTTGAACCATAAAAAACAAGTAGAGAAGGATAGAAAGACTGAGGCACGGGCAGAGAAATGAAGAGCATAGGTATGACTATAAGCAAAAAGTCTCTGTAAGAAAGGAGGTACATGTAGAAAGTGAAAAGATGTTGATGAAAAGTGAGAGCATAGCCCAAACTGAGTGGCAGATGGAGGGAAGGAAAGATTGAAGGATAGAATGAGCTCTCAGAGGAGGAGAGAATGCTGAGTCGCTGCTTTGGCTGCAGCCATTGTCCATTCGTTAAGCGGCTTGTCAGCTCCTCCAGCTCCACAGGAGACGCAGTGGGTAGTTTATGTATTGATTGAGCCGTGTGCCCAGAGCCATTTTTTTAGTGTAACTGATTGTTCGCTTGCTTTGATGTATGGAACCCAGCCACTGCCATAAGCTACTTTCTGAAAACACGCATACACACACACACACACACACACACACACAAAAGTACAATTACATTATAATTATTATAATTAGGACTGTCATTATTAAATATGATAGCAACCAACTAATACACTGATTAGTTTTCTTTAATGGATTTAAAATCTTAACAACTATATAAATATAAACACATTTATTTTATACATATTTTTTGTCTAGTACAGTGTTTCTCAACCCTGGTTCTGGAGGCACACTCCCTGTGTATTGCAGTTTTACACTGAGTGTAGTACCACATTATCACACATAATCGGAAACATAATATGCTCAGGAAAATATATTGTAATGTAATTTATGATAACAATAAGTATTGTCATATTTCCCTGCTTTATACACCTACATCGATCAAACAGCTCTGACTGTGGTGCACTGTGTGTTCTGAACCCTTTCCATCAGAGTCAGCATTCACTTTTTATACCACAGTAGCTCTTCTGTGGGATCGGGCCAGATGGGCCAACCTTCACTTCCCTTATGGCTGATCGCTGTATATTAGTATACGATAATCACTTTATATGCAGCGATGTAATGATGTGACTTATGGAGTTCACATGGGTTCAGGGCTGTAGACTTCTTTAAAACTTCCTAAAGTCTTATAGTGGATATGTGGGCATTGGATAAGTCCTGGAAGAGTTTGCGGCTTTGCAGCGCAATCACTCTAGCCCAGCGTGCTCAGAATTCTGATTACCTTGTCCTTCGTCCTAAATTTTGACTGTGGTCTTGGATTTGAATCCGCATGAGTTGCTAATATACTAAGGAGGACATGTGGCCCATTCAAATTTGACATGGATCAACATCTCGCAGCCTTATTGAATAAAGCGCAGTGAACTAGAATAAATGATTTGTGCAGTCAAATTAAGCCAGCTTCACATGCAGATTACACCAACACCAGCTGGTACAGCTTGATTTAACTGCTGTGGTCTTATAAGAGCAGCAGCAGATTTCTTGAGCAGGTTATTATACATACGCCTAGCGTGAGCTGTCTGTTAATCCCACGGGTTCAGTTGTGGTACAGTAATCACCACCTGTAATTTGCCCTACTGGATAGACCTATTGTTACATCGATGTCACTCCTCTCACACACTCCACAGTTAAAGCTGCAGGCCACTGTTGAGGCTTTTTGCTAATTAAAAGTCACATTGTAACAAATTTGTTTGATGAGAAAGTCATTGTGCAGCATATTGTTTTTTTTTCTCTCCTTGCTCATGCATCATTTTTAATGAATGGGTCGACCACCAAGAGCTCAAGACTAGTTGAGATTCAAGAGATGCTCTTTCAAGCTTTTCCTCTCGAGTAAGTCATTATTTCTACAATTTGACTGATGCAACTTTTCTTCATAGCCTAGCAATTCAGCCTGTAATATTCTAAATTGCCTGAGCGTCTTCCATATGCAGTCTCCTATAGTGATCAGCCTGCTTTTGAAAGCTTATGAACAAAGTCCCAGCAGCTGTAAGAGAGGATGCAGTTATTAAATTACACTGAGATTCATTATTTCTTTTAAAGAACTTTAATCTAACCCTCATGATGTATACATTTTAAAATGCCTCTACTTATATTTTATCTCTTAAGTTCCTTACTGAGGGGCTGGATGGATGGATTAAGTTCCTTTTGCGATGTTTTTTTGCCATTGTTTGGAGAATAAATTAGTAATAAATTGATTATAAATGCAGTTATGTTACTAATGTACTTTTAAATGAATTATTTATCTAATTTAGATAATTTTTTTAAATATTTTATTTTTATTGTTTTAACAAACACTAACAAAATCACATACATTTTCTCTAT
Organism: Arnoldichthys spilopterus; assembly: GCA_037974385.1. Classification (NCBI taxonomy): domain Eukaryota; kingdom Metazoa; phylum Chordata; class Actinopteri; order Characiformes; family Lepidarchidae; genus Arnoldichthys; species Arnoldichthys spilopterus. The sequence continues at coordinate 17,066,137 of JBBPDA010000081.1, read as the reverse complement.
GGAGGATGTGTACAATCAGATTAATTAAGCCATATTTAATGAATTGGCATATATACACGTACATACATACGTATATACACCCAATACATACATAGGCAAATCTGTAGCAGAACAATATTAATAACTACTGTTATATTGGTTAAAAACAGACAGGGTAATAGAATTTATAAGAGAAGGCAAAGACTGTGATTCATTGAAAAAAGTGCCTTAAATTACGTGATTTAAATGTGTACATCGGTCCCACTTTAATTCACTATGTAACACCAAACCAATAACTGCTTTTTATTTACTCTCTTTTGGCAAACATTATGTTGGTGTGATAAATTGCAGTCATCTGAGACTAATGTACACATTTGAATCAGGTAATTTAAGGCAGATTTTTTTTTAGTGTAGACCTTGGGTTTGACTGACAGAACCTGAATTGGACTGGGATGTTGATCAAGTACTCAGTCTAGAAGCAGGTGTTGCATAAGCACTTGACTTCTTCCAGTATTTAAAATTAAGAACAGAAATGTCTGTCACGGTCTGTTTCTGCTCTTGATCATAGTTACTGGTAGTACTGATGCCACACCTGCATCTCTTCAAGCATTTGATGGCAGCGTTGGTGCACCTTTCTGGACATCCTCTTCAGGCCGAGCCTTGATCAGCAAAGGCTGTGAGGCAACTGTGGCCGACATGGAAGTGCTTCTGCTAGTTTGTGCACTGTGATGAATTATACACGGCCCGCACAGGGGAGCAGTGGCAGGCCAGAGCCAGTCATGCATAAATGCAAGAGAAAAGTGCGCTGCAAGTTGTCGGGGAAAAGTAAAAGAAGTGCACTCAAGGACAGATCCTTCGGAACCCTCTACCTCTTTGAAATCTCTAATAAACACGAAAATGCTTCATTTCACCGCCATACTAATCCATTTGAAGACATCAAAGGTAGATAATGTTTCATAAGGTAGTTTACGGTTGTTATGCCAGGCTCTTGCTATTGACTAATTCCTTGTTATTCAAAGTCTACACGCGTAGACGAAAGCTAGCGATAGCATAGCGGTGCTGCTTTGATGAGGAGAGAAGTATTGACCTACTTTAAAAGTACCTGTAAGTGCTGTGAGATGGACCAGGCTGTGCTTTTAGAAAACTGTAAGGTTCATTAGTGAGTTCAGCTCTACCTCAGGGTTACTCTTCTTTTCTCAGTCTTGTCCATAGGCAGCAGTGCTCTGAAATCCAAACTGTGCTTTGGTCTCTACACCGAATTCCACATTTTGTTTGGTTATGTGATAAGTTAGCTAGAAAATGACTGTCAGGATACCCAAAGTGACACTTTGCACTTTTGTGTGTAAAAACACTGGATTTTGTGCCCAAACCCAAAAACACCCCTGGAGATATACACTGACAGAAGCAAGGTACTTTCCAGGGAATTTTCACTCCCCCAAGGTGCAAACAGTGTAGTTGTGCCCTTAAAGGTATAAGATTTTATTTTAATACTCGATCAGTCCCTGAGGGGAAGTTGGTCTTTGCATTTTACCCATCTGGAGCAGTGTGTTTTCGTGCTGGTTTAGGGAATCGAGCCAGTGATCATTCAGTCACAAACCCTCTTCTCTGACCTTTAGACGACGGCTTCCCACTATGGACCTAAGGTTTTATTTTTGTTTACTCTGTAAATCCAAAAAATATGGTTGTCAGGGTTTTGTTATGGTGTGTAACATAACTAGTGGTATGTTAGTAGAATATCAGCTGTTGATGGGTTTAGCTTTACAAACAGAAGAACATACATGGACTACAAAGCACTGTTGTACATCGCTCTGGATAACGATATCTCTGTGTGCACATTCTCGCGGCAACATGGGTTTCTCACCAGCTCACACATTTACCCTGTTTAATCATTATTTGCACATTTACAGAAGAAAAGTGTTGTTACAACATTTCTGTTTGTTTTAAGGTGTGAATCCTGCAAGTATTGGTGTTTTCATATTTACTGGAATTCATTGGAATAATATTCCTGTTCTGTTTTGTATTCTCCATAACTGGTGTGGTTTAGTACAGAGGTCTTCAAATCTGGATGTTGAATCCAGATTCTGGTCCTGGATTTTATAATCACCAATAGGTGTGACATCAAGATTTGATCAGTTTCATCAACATTTCAGTTTACTACTGGTTATTACAAAAATCCAGAAGCTGAACATGTATTCAAGGTCCAGATTTGAATACCTCAAGACCTTTTACTGTTTTGGATGAAGGTTTGTGATTGCATGGCTCTTATAATTGTATGGCCTAATATATAATAATGAATGGCATATTTTCTTATCAACATTTTTATCATTACCTCAAAAATACCATGAGATACCAAGGTATAATTTGAAGTCTGTATCGCCAACCACTACTTACGTAAATTGAAAAATAAAAAGATGAACAATAACTGCAAAAACTGCAATCGTTAATTCCCTAACTAAAGACAAAAGAAGATTTGCATCCTGAAGTGAAATTGTTTTGTAGAGAGTGTAGTTTACCATGATGAACAGATATTGTAGTGGTAAGTGATATGGGACAAAAAAAACTCTTCACACGTTCACAATATATGATGCGCCACTGTGTTTTTTTTTTCTGACATTGAGCAGCGTAACCATGTTTTTAAAATACTAACAAAATCTATGAGCACAAATGATTTTGACTAAATTATGCGCTGTTTGTAAGGAAACATGCAGTTGGTCAGTTTTCAAAAAGTGCTGACTATCACGATATGCCAAAAAAAGCATATTGAGACAGTGTGAAGTAATTTATTATTTTAACAACAGATACTGTTCTAGTGCCCAGCCCTGGATCCCACTCACTTTAGACAGTATTGTATCTGTTTCAAACAGAGGGAATGAATGTGTTACAGTTATTGGCATAATATTATTGTAAAGGATTGCGTCTTAGAGCTATATCCTCAAATACAAAAGTTTATAAAAGTTAATACATAAAATTTGAATTGAAACCATAAAAACTCTTTATCTAACTTCCTCTTTCTCTCTCTCTCTCTTTCACTCTGTCTCTGTGTCTGTCTGTGTCTCTCTGTCTTTCTCACCCAGCCATGGACTCTTATTGAAAACCCATGGTAGAGACGCAGTTACTATATCCCTCACTTCACTCCACTTATGTGTATGGCCAGTTTATTAAGGTCCTACACGAGTGCTGTTTTCCTCACACTGTGATCCATTGTTTGTTTACCCACTGCCAGACGGATCCTGTATAATTTTCCTTTGGCCCGTTCGACAGCATGCTATTTCACTCTGAATATATTTAGATGTATTTGCATTTGCTGCTCATTTTGTATTTACCTCTTGCAAATTGTTTCTCTCTGAGAAGGAGCGGGCCGGTGCATTTGTCTCCAAGTCCATTTAAAGCCTACGTCGTTGCGTGGCAGGCCAGTGGGACGGCTGTTTAACCCCAAGGCAGTGCAAAGGAAGTGACAAATAAGCCATTTTTCAGAAGCCTTTTCTCCCATTAATGCAAGGCTCTCACTTAGCTCTGGAGCCATCACGTCGTCATTAGTACGCATAGAAAAATGCCCCCACGGACTTGACAACTCGACAACCTTCCACACACGCTCTGATCCGCTTTGTCATTTTGATGTATTATTTACCCTGTCCTTGCCCGAAGTCCATAGGGAGGTTCTGAAAATGATAAGCAGCCTGAAAAGAGGAAAAGGGGCAAAAGGAGAAAAAAGAAGGGCCTGCTTTATCTCAATCTCTGTACTGTTTTTACTCCCTCATGCCATGTTGGACCCCCATGGGGCATCACCAACTATCCGTGTGTGTGTGTGTATGTGTGTGAGAGAGAGAGAGGAGAGCTTTGGATCTTATCTTGGTTCTAATGGGAATACGACTGTCGCTTGTTGTCTTTGTTAAAGTACAGTCAAGACAGCTCAGTCAAATATGCTGACATTGCCAACAGTGACTGTGACCACCAATTATGCATCTAGCTTCTCTTTGTTGTCAGCTGCATTAGCGCAATTACATGAACTATATCTTTAACCTCACTTCACAACGCATCGTTCATACATTTCTTAAAATCAGCTTCAGCTTCTCCAGAACTAAGAATTTAATGATACTTAGTGTTAATCTGATATGAAATAACTTACTCGTTCTTGAACTTTGAAGGTGATTGTGATCCAGATTTCATGAATGTGTTAGCCAGGTTTTAGCAGTGAAGCCCTGAAGACATTTATAGAAACATTATGGCATTTCATAATGATTAGACCAGGATTTTGTCTTCCACCTTTTTAGTAGGTATTTGTGTTAACATTGCCCTGCTGAATTCTTTTGTACATATGCAGGCAAATGTTAGTATATCATTTTAAGGACAAATCACTCACCTTTGTCATGTGTATATAAAAGCTGTTTATTTAGAATCGATTCTTTTGTTGGCAATTATACTTACAAACTAGTTTCGTAAGGTATGTCGTTGGCATTTACTTGGGTTTTCTCTCTTTGCTCATTTTAAGGCAGGTCAAAAGAAGCTGACTGTGGCAGAATTGGAGTAATAAAATGCTTTCACAACCCCCTGAACACACTTGATATTCAAGTGGCACATGGAGCATATGAAGTAAAAAAACTGGACTTTTAACTGTTTTTTTTAGTGTGTGGTGGCAGATGGAATGCGTTCACCTCTCATTAGAGCCAGTGTGAAAGTCATGAACAGCCTGCAGCCATCAAGAATTCTATATAGATCTGTTTCTGTCAGAATGTGATGTAACTAACAGGAGAAATAAATGCTGTGGCACATGCTGTTGCAGTGGACTATTGACATGTTTACTGTCAGTGTATTTCTCTCTCTCTCTCTCTCTCTCTCTCTCTCTTTCTTTGAAAGTAACATGAAAACAAAGGCTTGATATTTTTTGTTGCACTTATGATAAAAGTAATCCTCCAAACTAACATAAGCACAAATTATTCTAACATCCAACCAATTAGTTAGACCATCAACTGAATCAGCTCCTCATCAAAGTGACCTAATTACAAATGCATATTTGATTCAGCAGCGCTGATTCCTTCTAAGCGCCTTTTTTAGGTCATCTCGTCTTCATCATCCACTTTTTAGGGACATCGTTCTCAAATACAACATCAGCAGTCCATCCTGTGCTTCGCTTTTTGGACCACCAGAAATAGCTCAACGGAACTTCAGGCTGGTGCTTTTCCTCATCAGCAGCTGTCCGGTGGTTGTGGTCCCTTAAGAGTCTTGTGTAACTTTGATATGTGCAGCTTCATCACCAAGCGGCCTGTCAGCTGAGGAAGATGCTCCTTGATCTGCTCTGCCACCCACCATGGTTATATAAATATGTATGGCTTACAGCATTGGGAGTACAGTGGTGAGACCCTGTCTGAACTCCCTGTTTTCCCCCTGCATTTGTATGTCACAGTTTCGCACGTCAGCACAGAATGGAATACTGTTTGTGAATCGGATATGATATCATTTTTTAATTGATTTTCATCAGTGAAGAGACAGTTATGCAGTGTCACAGGATAGCTGGGTCTTTCTGACATGTTTTTTTGTTTTTTCTTTTTTTTCCATTGATGAACGTGAGCATAGACTGTAGGGTTTGACCAGTATAAAACATTTTGTGACAGACTCTTATTTTAACTAGACATTTCCACTATTGACACAATATCAGGGGGTAATGTAGTACATAAGTCTTCCTTTCCAGACCAGGAATATAGTTTCTGGTTCTGGATTTTGTAATCACTGCTAATGAATTGAATTGTTGACGGACCTGATTGACCAAGTGCCATAACAAAATTGAGGAACAGATACAGGATTCATGGCCTATATGTAAGGCCTTTGGCATAGTAAAACATCATATTTAACCCTTAAACCTGAGTGTGCTAACTGATACCAGGACAGGCTTTCATTACTGCAACGTCCATTTCTGATGTTCACGTACCCATTGTAGGCTTTTGTTTTTTGGCACTGTATAGAGGTTAACATGGTCACCGCTTTGCAGCTAAATGTTGCTGCATCCTTAGCAGGGTGCACTGTGACTTATGAGACATTTCTAAAAATGAACATTTTCAGTAACTTCAGCAGCAATAGTCCTTCTGTTGGCTTGGACTAGACAAAAAAGCCTATGAACCGAAGAGCCATGGGTGCTCAAAACCCTTCTGGTTTGTTCCTCCTTGGACCACTGTCTGCAGACACTCACCACCAGAGCCCCCCACGAGCCTTTTCAAAGATGCTGTGACCCACTTATCTGACCGTAATGTTGTGGCCCTTGTAAAAGGTTGCTCAGTTCTTTACACCTGCCCATTTCACCCGCATCCAGCAAGTTGACTATAAGAACCGACTTTTCACTTCACCTGATAACATTTCAGAGACGTTGACATTTACAGCTGTCATGAGATTGTCATTGTTATTCCCATCATCTGAGTGTACATAATGTTTTGGCTCATTATTGTATGTACACCAATTAGCCATAACATTAACAGCGCTGACAGGTAAAGTGAATAACATTGACTGTCTAGTAATTTCATTACAATGGCACCTCTCAGGGGTGGGATATATTAGGCAGCAAGTAAACAGTCAGTCGGTGCTGGAAGCAGGGCAAGCGTAAGCATTTGAGCCACTTTGACAAGGGCGTTATTGTGATGGCTAGACGACTAAGTCAGGGCATCTCCAAAGCAGCAGGTCTTGTGGAGTGTTTCAGCTTTGCAGTAGTTAGTACCTACCAAAAGTGATCCAAAAAAGGACAAGTTGTGAATTGGTGACAGAGTCATGGACACCCAAGGCTCACTGATGCATGTGGGGAGTGAAAACTAGCCTGTCTGGTCCGATATCAAAGAGGAGCTCCTGTTGCACAAAAAATTAATGCTGACTATGAGAGAAAGGGTTCAGAACACACAGTGCACCAAAGTCAGAGCTGTTTCCATCAGCATGAGGGAGATCTACTCAATATAGGATGGTGGCGTGTGTTAGGCTGATCGGTGTAAATGTATGTATTGGGCCTTAAAGGAAACTGATTTAGGTAAAGTGTGAAGAAAATTATTTGCAGGAAAACAGCTTAAGAGAGTGAGTGGTTTATTTGGGTTTTAAGGTAGGCCTGTCATAATTGCTTTTGTTGGATGAAATATTGTTCCAGACATAACTGTGATAATAACTGCTAAGAGCCTTGGAGTCATCATCGATGACCAGCTGACCTTCAAGGACTTCATTGCAGCGACCTCACGGTCATGTAGATTCACACTATACAACATCTGCAAGATCAGACCTTACCTACCAAAACACGCCACACAACTGCTAGTCCAGGCCCTGGTCATATCTCGCCTTGACTACTGCAACTCACTGCTGACCGGTCTA
>JBBPDA010000081.1:17016757-17040993 GCA_037974385.1 Arnoldichthys spilopterus | reverse complement strand
TCTCTCTCTCTCTCTCTCTCTCTCTCTCTCTCTGTCTCTCTCTCTCTCTCTCTCTCTCTCTCTCTCTCTCTCTCTCCATGTATATTTTATTGGAGGGTTTTTTCTCTCTGGATTTGGGCCAGCGGTGTCATGTGGTGTCATGAAGTGTAAGAAGGACAGAATTGTGGGACATGGATAAGGGGAAAAGGACTGAAAGATTTACACACACACACACACACACACACACACACACACACACACACACACACTGCTGATTACTTCAGACAAATTGAAGCTGTAACTCTTAAATGGATCAAAATAACCCAAGTACCCAACAAAACGTGTTGATGCCTGAAATTCACAAGCATTAACGATGATTACAGATTTATTGCCTGATCTGGAGAAAGCGGCTGAGGCGATATATCAAAGCAGAGAAGCTCTGGAATGTGGAGGACATCATCTAAGAGAACTAAGTTTGCACTTGTTGTGTTCTATGCTCAAGTCTTTTCAGTGTGTGATCTGAGTGCTTCAGTTGAATCCATATTGTACAGTTAAAACTATAATGTTATTATTACCTGGTGCAGCCTAGATCTGGATGGGTTTTCCTTTTCTAATAGAAATAGCACTTGATGCAAAGCGATTTAACCTTATTAACATTGTAAAAGTGTATGAAACTTCTTAGATTTATTGTTTAAATGTATAAAAGTAATAATTAAATTAGAATGTGCATACAGATTGGGTATCTGCAATAGGAAAATGCATATAGTCCCACTGATTACATTAGTATTTAAATACATTACAATTGTTCTGACAGCTGAGTAATCAGTGGTGGTAACAAAAACTGCAGACTGAGCCTTTCAACCATCTCAGAACGTTTTACTGGAATCAGTTTAAATCAGTTTGTTAATGGTTCCTCAGTTGTTCTTGTCTTGTATGCGCAGTTTTAGAAATTGGTATAGAAACTTTATATTATGTGGAGTTTCTTTAAACTTTAAGAAGGTTCTTCACACTTACATCTGATTTTAATCAGGTAGTGTAATCAAGTTTAACCTAGTACAGCACAGGTTATAATGCAGGAGTCTCAGCAGCCTCACTGCAGGAACAGTATAAAATCAAGTGCAGAAGGTACATCAGTGTCAGGTGGGCGTCCAGGCCCCGCCCCCACAGCTGAGCCGGGCTACTGTGGGCTGTGGGCAATTAGCCAAAGGTAAGGGTGTTCATGGACGTTCCACCTTGTCCAACGTTGTTTGTGTACGTTATACACACTGTCATGGTCCTTGTCCTTTTGTGTCTCCCCCTTTAAGTTAATAAACCCCTCGTGTTTCAATGTCAGTCCTGCCTGCGTTTGCTGCCAAACCCATCCGGATCGTTACAATCAGGTTATGTCATCAGCAAAGTAAATGAGTGTAAGGTCTGTACAGGAATGTTGGAAGGCTGTTATTGGAACTGATGTTCCATGTACATTGTGCAGAGGGACACTTTATTTCCAGCAAAAGCATAATTGCACTTGATTCTGTAATGTAAGAGCAGGAAATCTCTAACCAGCCTCATTGCTTCTTTTCAGTTTATCTGCTGCTAGAAGAGCAGAGAAAATAGGTCTTTGTTTTTCAGAATGCTACACCATGTAATAAAGATTGTCCCCCTTTTTCCAAATCATTTCCAAATCATTTATTTAGCTTATTAATTTTTATTATTTGCTTTGTATATTCAAGGTGTTTTGCAGCCTTGCACTTTTGAGTCGTGTGACAGAGCTTCGCGTCAGGCGTTGGCTTATTAGAAACGACTTTAAGCTTTTCTACCCTAATGATTTCCAATTTGGCCCAGGCATAAGACGCCCTCAGAGCTAATTAATTCATGTACTGTACAATTCTTTTACATCTCTTACAGCTTGTACCACGTTATCCCCTCTGTTCTACTTCATCTCTGCCTTGCTTTAATTCATCTCCCTGAGGAAGTTAGTGATTTTTTTCTTTCTTCCCACTATCCCTCTTTTTTTTACCCTCACTTCTCTCCCTCCATTCCTGCTCTGGTCCTGTTTAATTTTTTTAGATGCAATGCACCTCATGGAACTGGCTTGTATTAGCAGCATACTCACTTACCCGCATGTGCTTAGCAGACGTGAAGATTTTCCATAAGAGGTATTAGCATGCAACCAAAACTGAACATGAGCGTGATGAATGAACTGGCAGGAACCCCTACCTGCGTGATCTCCATGATCCTTGATAAATGAGGTGGTACAAGGAAGGAGAAGAGGACTAGTCATTCACTTACATCGCAAACCAACAAACATTTATGCTTAAATGATGGTTTAAATTAGCATAAATCATTATTTACGTCAAATGCTAGAAGAAAATTCACTGTGGTACGATTTTTGGTCATACGGCTTAGTCCTACCCCCTGCTTTTACTCCCTACAACTCTCTGAAGTCGCTCCATCTTTTTTTACACCGAATGCATTGCCATGCTGAATAGGCAGCAGCATGCAGACTCAGCTGTCCCACGGGCTGCCTGCACACTGATGCCCAGCCATCAACACGCATATAAAAGCACAGCGCATTTCATCATCATCACTGCCGCCTTAGGACTGCCAATAGAGCCACAGGGAGGCCCAATAACAGCAGTCAACCTGCTTTTCAAGCCTTGTGTTCTGTCTGGGGTCCTGGAGGCCATAGACTCTCTTTACGTTGTTGTAGCAACTTGATATTTTGCTAGTTTTTTGAGATCCTCTTATAAACGTGATTTTGACTGATATTTTAATTTATACTATTATATGCAAGTTCTGTGGCAATTGAAAGAACAATACTGGATCCAAACCAGCTTTGTGTTCTTTACTGTATTGATATTTGGATTGTTTCAGTTTCAAGAAAAAAATTTCAAGTGAATGAAAATAGATTTATTACGAAATTGTTGTTGCTGATATTTTTATTATTGTTGTTGTTGTTGTTGTTGTTGTTGTTTGTACACATGCAGCGTAAACCATGAGGAAGCAAAAAGGCAGTCTCAGCAAAATGCTTTTATCTTACTTCAAGATGAGAGAGTTGGCACCAGAGACTAGGGGAGAGGCTCATGATTGGCTGAGTAGCTCTCTTATTTGCATAAATCTGACAATGGTGAGCATTAAAGATGGGTAAATATTTATGGGGTGGGAGCCAGATTGACCCAGATTGACGGAATGAAGTTAAAACTGTGTGTGTTACATGTTTTGTGGCTGAACAAGTACACACACATATTCACACAAGTACTTTTTTCTTTTCCCTCTCTTCCTGTCTCTTCCTCCTGGATAATCATTTGTCAGGCAGTTGCAGGTCTGTTACATCATACACGCACACACACACACACACACACACACACACACACACACACACACACACACCCACACATACACACACATACATCCACAAGAAAGAACAGGGAGCTGTGCTTTCACACATATGGATTAGGTGCACTTACAAACACACACACCTGAGCCACATGCTGCATATACAGACAACACTGGTTACAGTCATCTTCCTCAGCCCCAGGTGACTCTCTCCATTTCATCCTCTTTCTTCTCTTAAAGCAACACTAGCATTTTCTTAACCTTATGTCTTTCATCTGTACCTGTATCCGCTCACTGCCAACAGTATTTTAGTGTGTTTCCTGTGTAAAGCAGACTTTTACTGAAAATAACAGAAAACCCACTGACTCAAAGCATCTGTAGTGTAAAAAGCAACCAGTCTATTGGCTTCTTTTGTGTTTCCATGAGTGTGAATAGCTGTGTAGTGTTTACATATTTCTTATATTGATATTCTGGATATGTAGTGTGTGTGTGTGAGTGAACGTGCGTGTTTTTTATGTCTTCTGTGTTTGATGGTTATACGTTCAGTCACATCTCAGATCTCACTCTTGCAACTCTTAAGTTCTCAATTTGTTGTAGGTAGGTTGCTTTTTCTGTGCTTCTGCATCTTTCTAAGTAACACACTTCACATTTGACAAACAGCATATTCATAAAGCCCACTCAGTGGGGCCCTTCTGAAAAACCAAACCGCACTCTTCTGTTCATGAGGGTTATTAGCTCTCTTAGCTAGCGCCATTGCACTGGATGGGCTGGATGGGCTGGAGAGAGTAGTTGGTAGTTGACTGAGGTTTTCCCACACGCTTCTATACTTCACATACTGAGTGACTCTGTATTCTGAATTACTAAATCCCTTTCTAGCAGTAGTTTACTACTTTTACACACTTTTTAGTGTGGTAGTATGCACTCTGTGATGCAGCCTTTCTGTCTGAGAAGTGGGAGAGGGCCGTTGGAGAATGCAAGAGTAAAAAACAAAGTGAGTCCCATGCCCATGGCTTAAAAACACATAAAAAATGCAAAAGATTTTTATTCAGTGTTTACAATATATGCATTAACTACACTGAGCGTAGAACAAGCCATGATTCTTGGTTAATTTGATGTTTTGCTCACCTCTAAGTTGAATACAATTAATAAATAAACACAGTTGCCTTTTACTACTAAGTTAATTCGTTGAATATTGGCTTTTGCATTCCAAGCACTGTCCAGGAATTTTAGGATGTTTATAATTCGCTAATTGTAGCTTTTATTCTTCAAAAGTCAAACCTTTGCTTTGTATCCACCATTGCATGCCCTTTTTTTTCTCTTTACCATCTCAGTGAAGTATTATACACCCTGCTGCGCTGCTGTTTTGTTGTGTTTGTGTATGTGAGAATAGGAATATTTATAGCTGCATTTATTATTGATTGTGTGCCCTTCTGTATTCAGGGGGTGCGGCCTGTTGTTTGATGTGTGATGTTTGATCTAGGCTGCTGTATTGATGGTGGTCAGCTTGACTACTATGTAGTGGAACTGCCATATTAATTAGCCCTCCAGCCAATTAAAACTTTTCCTCTAATCTACTTTTAATGTCTCTTGCTTATCTGTCTTTTATGCCCACATGACCTCCCTCAAAGGCCTCGCTTTATTAAGTTAAAGTTCAGAATGTTTAATGAACTAGAATAGATGTCTGTGTAATCTGACTTTACTTTCATGCTCATGCTCAGCTCGTTCTGCACTGGTCAGGTGGGAATATACGAGGATATTCCACTTTCTGGAGACATTTTCACTCACTCTTCCTGCCTCAAGAACCAGGTGCATTATAAGGTGTCCATATGAGAAAAAAAGTCAGATCCAAAGTGCTGTTAGAATCCTAAATTGCTGCAGGTTCACTAGTTCTGTGAATAGAAAGGTTCAGAGAGACTTTAGATAGTGTGTCATTTATGCAAGATCGAGAGCAGGGAGAATGGTGTCTTTCTGTGCAGTTTGCAAGCTAACCCCCTGTTTGTGTGGGTTTCCTCTCATTGTCTAAAGACTTGCATACTCTAAATTGCACGTAGGTGTGAGTATGTGTAAATGGTTGTTTGTCTATGTTGTTTGTGATGGGTTGGCCTCCTATCCTGGATGTACCTCACCTTGGGCCATAGTCAGCTGGGACTGGCTCCAGCTCCACAGTAAATTGAAAGTTTGAAAATGAACGAATGATGAAATAATAGAGTAGAAACATTAAAAATAAAAATTATATTAAAAAAAGAGCTTAACTGAGCTTAAAAACATGCCTATAATGAAAAATAAAAATGTTTGTATATTTTGCTGGTGCTCTTATTTGTAGAGTGTAATCATGGTAAATCATGTGGTGAAGTTGGCAATGTTAGAAGTCTTGCCAAAAGAGAGTAGCATGGCACAACCTACTATGCTACAACAACCACTTCACCTATAAAATAATTAGGAAAAATTCCAAAATACTCTGGAAAAAGTAAATTGTCAAATGATGTCATGATGTTCAGAAATAGTCCTTTAAGCCCAGTATTTTTACTGTTATCGGTTTATCTTGAGTTTGCTCATTCATTATGACTCAAGTCTCTTTCCCAAGTGAGGAAAAGCTGCTCTTAACTATTTATTCCCAATTCCTCAGTCTACACACTTAACCAAGATGCTGGGAGTAGTTTAGTGGAGCAGGAGCAGAGTCAAGTCTCATTGGCTCTATAAATAACAGAGTGTGAGTAGGCAGCCTGTACATTGCTTTCTCTCACCCTGCGGCCCTCTCCATCTTTCCACTGCTTGGGGAATCAGCAGAAATGCTGAAGGAGGTCTGGCTTGTCTCTTTTTCTCTTTAATTTCTTTGCTTCCTTGTTTATAGCTCAAGTGCAGGAGAGAGGACAACATTTTAAAGCAGCAGTTTGCCTGCACATACTTTTATTATAAACAGTAGTAAAACAAACATCTTTACACCAGTGGAACAATATTAATACAATTCAGTGTTGTGATAAGAAAAGACACAGGGTCATGGAATTGGATGATGTATAAGTTAACATTAAGAAATCATGCTTCTTTGATACAGGTGCTCTATGCTAACGAAAGTCTTGCTGTTGCTTTCTTTTTATCAAACTGATCTGTTCTTACACACAGTATTATGAATGCAAATCAAACATAAAGTATATTTGCAGACAGGAAACACTGTTGGATTCATTCTAAAAAAAAAAGTTCTGTCAATGTTCGACATGAATTACATACGTTGTTATGCTATTGTGACTGAATTTGGGGTTGGGGTTGGGGTGGCCTATTACTTGCTGCTCAAACAAGGGGACTTTGAAAAAGTCCTTCTGTAGTGGTGATACTAGCCGGTCAACCAAGGTTAAGGTGGGAATTTATCTTGGACACGGCGGTGACGACAGCATGTAAAAGGGATGTCCCACAAAAAAAGAAAGAAAGAAAGAATAAAGGAAAAGGAAAGAAAAGAAAAGACCCATTGAGGAAAGAACCTTTTATTGTCTTAATTTATTTTAAATCCTGTTTTACTTTTATCAGCACTTTTCCCTCTTATTTTCCCTATTCTGATTTTATTCCTAATTTTATTGCCTAGTTTTCTTTTTATGCTTATTTTATCTCTGTAAAGCACATTGAATGACCTCTGTTTATGAAAATGTGCTATATAAATAAGCTTGCTTTGTCATTCCCTTACCTTAACTGTCAAGTCCTGGGCATCATGAGTAGAGTGAGTAGAGCAATGTGAGGATTGGTCTTGTTTCTTGTTCTGTCTTTTGATTCCATGTTCAATTCCCTGCGTTTGATTGCTCTGGTCTATTTGTTTTTGCCATGTGCTCATGCCTCTTGTCTTATGTTTGTGTTTATATTTCATAGCCCCACCTTCATCCTGCCTCTTGTTTATTGTCTCCACCCTTCCCAGATGTTCAGTGTTACGTGTCACCTTACCCTTGTCATACCTTAGTCTGGGTCGGATATCTGTTGTTTCCACATGTTGTTGCAGTCCCTGGTGTTATCCCTGTTCTAAGTCTAAGTATCTTTTCATGTTAGTTTATTTAATTCATGTGTTTGAGTTTATTTGGTAAATTATCAGTATTTGCAGTAATAAACTCTTAAACTTGCAATACGCTCGCATTTACGTCCAAGAACCTTAATCTTTACAAGTAGAGTGAATTTAAACCACTGAAGCACCTGCCCATCAACCTAGATTATAAGTGGGCTTAGCCTGAGTGAGTTTTCTGCATATTATTTGTTTAAATACTGTGGTTATTGTCCTATTCAGTCGACCTTATGCTACAGCCACACCCAGATAGAGATTAGGTTTAAAAAAATGCTTGAGTATTCCTGTAATACCAGGCTCTTCATCCTTTCATAAACACAACCACCATTATCCATTTCAAACAGCATGCTCATTTTACATAGATTAGCATGACCCCAGATATCCTCTGGGGGAGGCAAACACTGGCGTTTGCCACAAATAGATCACTACACCACTGCTTCAGAACTATTTTTGTCACCAGTAAGTGGGTATGATTCATGCTGACAGGCACTCTAATGGTCAGCATAATGCTAAACGTCATTGACAGCTAATCATCACTCACTCTCAGTTGGTGGTGAACCAGAGATGATGTCCAATCAAACAGCCTAAACCTTTTGACTGACAGGTTAGTTAAAGAGGCAGGTTCTGTTACTTTCAGGTGAGGTATAACCTAACTGTGCTCTTCTGCTGATCTACAAGCTACAGAGGCATTTAAGACTAAATCATTTTCTAGTTACAAAGACTTTGTGTGGCTCCTCACTGTGTGGCAACACTTTTTTTTTCCATATTGTTGGTGTATATAACATGTATACTCTCAGAAATAGGCACAAAACTGTCACTTCGGTATCTTGTTCCATGTTGCATTGCATATTTTAGGTGGCATTGGCTCAGTACACATCTTCCAGACTCTAGGCCTTTTATTTTTTTATTTTGTTTTACTAGGTGCAGATAAGCCACTTTCCCCTAGGAAAGTCAATGAAGTATATTATATATAAACTTATTTAGGGTCCCTAAAACAGTTGTTGTACATTTTATGGTACATTTACACTGTTTATACCTTAAACATTAATGTACCAGTACAGTGCTCGTTTTCTGTCAGTGTACAGAGAGGAAAATATCAGCAAATCCTATAGAGCAGCCATTCTCAAGCTGAAGCCCAGTGTGAAATCTGAAAATCTGCTGTTGCGCAACCAAACCTGAAATCGCAACCTTGGCCTAAAGCAGTGCTAATTAACATTCACATATTCATAACAGTCTGTAACGCAACACATAAAAGGAGTTAAATAGCTTTATTTGTTTTATGTTTTTTAATGTAAGTATGTGATCCTAATTATTGTATACTTTCAAACTTTATTACAACATTCACAAGTCAAAACTTTATATTAAATTATTCAAATGGTCCATCTGCAGCACCACACTTTGGGAAACACTAGAGTGACAGCCCTTCTACAGTTGCTGGTGATGTAGCCTTTGAAGTTAACTTAGCAAGCTAGCAATATTAAAATAGCTGAAGCCAATAAACTTTCTATTTAGATCTTATTAAGGCTGTGCCACATCAAATTGTCTGTGATACACTGGTACAATTCTTCCCTGTGAAAAGAAGTTTTCATATCGCCATACTGTTTTCGTTCTCCCCACAACATGGGCATCTCACCATCTCACACATTTGCAAATCATTGTTTGTATGTTTACAGAAGAAAGGTAGGTCACACAAAAAAATTCTGCAAATATTGGTGTTTGCATTTTCACTGGAATTTTAATTGGTGGATAAAATTCCTATTCTGTTTAGTCTATACCTGGTATAGTTTAGCCTTTGATGGTGTCACGAATGGATTACGCTTGGACCCCGACGAAGGTCAACAACATCGGTTACTTGCATTCTGCAAATAGATGAGTCCATCAGGCAAGAATCAGTGTCGTAAACAGTCCGAGGTCGTAACGGGAGCAAACGGGTATACAAGGGCTAAGGCTAATGCTAAGGTCTACGAGGGTAAGCTAAGGTCTATACACAAACTACGAGCTATGGGTGCTAAGGCTATGGAAATATACGCAGAACTACAGCTATGAATACTGCTGGCGGAACAGACAATAAGCTAGGTAAGCCAACACTATGTGGGTGTGAGCTTAAGTAATTCCCAAAATCAGTCCTTTGATGCACGCCACCTGAGCGAGGCTGGGCGTGGGAGCCACTTCCGGGGTAACGGACCCCGACCACCAGGTAGCAGCACCTCTCTCTGGACTCCATTCTTTACAGATGATCAAGTTTAAATCTTTGGATCAAGGTTTGTGTTTGCACAGCTCTCAAAATATACAAGATACAAGTCTATATCGCCCTTTCAAATGTCACACCTATCTAACTAAAAGCCTTTGCACAAAAAAAAGGAAAACCTACACAGATACATCCTATATCAGTAAATCCCTACATGACCCTTCTGTGCATACGCTTCAATATTTCATTACATTACATGGGGTTGTGTAAAGCTTGCCCAGCCCCAAATAGTAGCTACAAAAGAACACGTCTGTGTGCACAGCATTAATATGTCAAAGTGTGTTGAACTTGGAAGAGTTTGGTGATTGGAACTTTATTATTTATATGCTATAGTAGTGTTAATATGAATCATTAGCTATATGGATGATTCAGTGGATGATTTTTGTGTAGGCCATGAGGGCTCAAGCCTTATTTACCAGGGTGGGTAAGAAGAACTAGACACACACACACACATCATAACCATGGAATGATTAGTCTGTCAGTGCAGATGGAACAGCAGTGACTCACAACACACTTTTGTAGAGTGTGTGGAATGCCCGCCAAGCCGTAATGTGAACATTGTCCTCATTATTTGATGATGGACAGCTTCACTGCTGCTGGGTTTTGGGGGAACAGTGTGAATGAGCAAGATGAAATCATAGATTAAAGGAATGTCATGTACTTTTCATTTGTCGGATGATGGTATTAGCAAGAACTCTAAGAGCATCTGCAAGAGTAACTCAGTCTTTCTTATTTTTAAAACTAAATTTCATTGTATATAAGCATTTAACCATATCAGTGTTTTGGGTAAAGTAACTTTTCACTTAAAGGATAATTGTTTTTTCAATTAAGCTTTTAATGTTTTTCAATGTAATCTCTATCTTCCAGACCTGTAGCATATGAGCAATGTGCATTTTAGTAGCAAAACTCCTAGTAGTAGCATTTGTAGTAATAAAAGAGAATAACCTCCTGCCTCATTGAATGCAGTTAGAAGTAGGTTTGCTCTTAATGAGGATTTTGCTTATGTCAGTAGTGAAATGTTTAGCATGTTATTGATATTTCGTTACAGATACATGGATAGATTTTATTTAAAAAATTGCTGGAGTAGAACTGCATTCAATGTAGACTGTATTACAAACATTGAGTACAAAAGTATCTTTAAGCCACAGGAATCTGACTTTTATCGCTCTCTCACTCTCTCCAATAGCTCTCTCCAATAGCTCTCTCCCTCTCACAGACACAAAGGCTGCATTCCAAACTCCATACTATCACACTACATAGTGGGTAAAATGGTACACAACCATGCGTATAGTAATGTGTCATTTGGAATGCAGCTAAAGAGAAAAAAACAGTTGCTACACAATGATTTTTAAGAGATTTAGATGATACTGTATCATTGCTAGGTAAAAATAGACTTCCACCCATAAGCCTTAAAAATGCTTTGAGATGAGATGTGGTTTAGATGCCTTATGAAAGAATAAAAATATAAGAATCTAGAATGTACAGAATTATTAAACTATGAATTTATTTTTAATGTATATATAACATTTTTTAATGTTAAAAAAAGTTTTTTAAAATTTACCAAAATAATAAAACATTTATAATGTAATTTTATAATGTATTTAAAAAAATATTAATTGTATACATAACACAGTCTTGATGAACATGTGTACATACATGTGAACCACTAGTATAGAGACTAGACCGAGTGAGACGGAGCCGTGGAGAGTTGTGTTTCAGGCTATATCGGCGCTACAGAACGTAGACACTGATGATGAAAGATGTCTGGCAGGTAATGGGGATTATAGGGGTGATAAGAGCCCTCATGTGTGTTTAGATATAAGTGCAGTGAAAAGGCTGCCGCTACCTCTGCTCTTTGAGTGTTTTCAGTGATTATGACTTAATGCAGAAAGACACACACATCCCTGTGCATACATGCTTCTGATAGCTTGTCTCCAGTTCCAGTCAGCCAGAACAGCAGGTGATTTGTACCCAGGTGAGAGAGAACTTTCTCAGACTGAGCGACTAGGTGTGAAGCCATGTAACACACCTACACATGTATATACACACACACACACAGCCTGAGGTAAAAGAGACAAGCATAGACGTTTTATCCATAACCTGTATGTCCTCTTCACTTCAAAATGATGGAGGTGTGAAAGCCTTGGCCCTCAATGCACTATCCAGTTTTGGAACAGAAACCTGAGGTACCAGAGCAGCTCATCTGACCTTTTGTGCACTTCTGCATTGGCTTTTCATATATATGGATTTTTTTCTCTTTCTGTCACATTTGGAAGTCTGCAAACAGATGCTTTCTTGACCAACTTTTTTCTTCAGTCTAGAAGATTCTAACCACAAAACAATAAAGGAAAAATGTGCAGCTCAGTGTATTTTGTGTGATTAGCATAATATCAGTGCTTTTTTTTTTTTTTGTTCATGTTGTGTATGTGCCATGGCACGAGGTGAAAATCAATGCTTTTTAATTAACTTTTCCACATTCTCTTGTATGTACATTGAGAATATATTAGCTTTTTTTTCTTCATACCATCCATGCAGATTTTCATGTGGTTTTTGAAAGTTTGTGAACCCTTTAGAATTTTATATATAACTGCATAAATATGAACCAAAACATTGTTTTTTAATTTAGCTATTAATCTATACTGAACAGTAAACAG
The DNA here is from genome assembly GCA_037974385.1 of Arnoldichthys spilopterus. Taxonomy (NCBI): domain Eukaryota; kingdom Metazoa; phylum Chordata; class Actinopteri; order Characiformes; family Lepidarchidae; genus Arnoldichthys; species Arnoldichthys spilopterus. The sequence goes on along the minus strand of JBBPDA010000081.1, from coordinate 17,028,758 downwards.
TGAATTTGTCCTTTGCATTTAACCCATCCATTACACCACTGTACAGACACCTGGCGCAAGAGCAGTGGGTTGCACACCCACAGAGCCCAAGGGCAGCTAAGGGGTTAGATGCCTTGCCCAAGGGCACTTTAGCTGTGCATATGGGAGGGGGACAGCGCTGCTTACTCACTCATCTCTTCCTACGTTTTCCCTGCTGGTCACAGGGATTGAACCGGGCGACCCCCCGGTCCAACTTTTGGGCCACGACTGCCCTTTTTGTCCTAAAAGCAGATAAAGGGAACCCAATTAAGCAAATGAGACCAAAATGTATATGTAGTCATTTATGTATTGACTAAACATTTCATTAGCAGGCAGTGGTGGCCTAGGTTAGGACATTGCCCTTGGGACCTAAAGATTGCAGGTTCAAGTCCTGGCCCGAGCACCACTGAGGTAACCATGAGCAAGGTACTGTCCTGCTGCACTGCTCCCCGGGCGCTGTTGATAGCTGCCCACTGCTGCACATGTGATGGGATAAATGCAGAGGTCACATTTCATTGTGGTGCTTTTTTCACGTTTCTGGGAAAATGTTAATCCGTCCTGCACATTGGCTTGGAGCCCATTGCTCCATAAAGAGGATGTTGGGTGGTTCTCTCACACTGCTTGCTTTAGGTCCTTCCACAGCATTTCTATAGGTCCTTCTAAGGTCGGGACTTTGACTTGTCTCTTCCTAAGTATTGCCTTTATTTTTTTTAAACCATTCTTAGTTAGAATAACTTGTGTGTTCAGGGTTGTCATATTACTACATATAACTATGTCCCACTATCCCTTCATGCATCAGAACAGACACAAGCCATGATACTGTCACCACCATGCTTCTCAAATCAGATAACCTCCTTATGCTGAAATGCAGTGCTTTTGTTTCTCCAAGTATTTCACTTCTCATTGAAACCAAAAAGTTTTATGTTGGTCTCATCTGCTCATTCCAACATTCCAGCTTTCTGGCTCGTCATCTTTAGAAAACTGTATGAGTTGACTGATCTGATCAAGTCCAGTCAGTCCACACTGCGCAGAAGGGGGATGCTGTAGCGCACACACATTCGACTTTTTCACACTCCTCTTGTCTTTTTTCCCTCCACTTCCTGCAGTGTGATGAGTTTTGACAGAGTTGGGCGCTGTTATGTATTTTTAACCGCTTTCTGACATACACATGAAAGATACATTCCTGGCTTCTTATGTCAGCTTCTATCAGCATCTCTCAGTATGTAATACTGATCTTTCTAGCGGTATTAAAATCCTCATTTGTGCTTAATCCTACTTCTCTTATCTCTGCCTGTCTTTTGTGGAAGAAATGTCACCTAAGAGTTTACATGTTTCACTGCATGGATTTTCTTAATGCTTCTTTTTTGGATGAATTACTGTATAAAGGAAAGAGCACATGAGTTCACTCCTGAAGGCGTACACTGTTCTCTGCAGCAGCACACACACATTTTGGTGCCTCATAAAAATCGCACACACTGTGATCCTCATAAGCAGGTGCTGGAAGGGAGAAGTTTTATGAGTTTTCGGTTGTTGTAATTGTAATGTCTGCTCAGATTAGTTGGTTACCACTGCAGTCACCTTACAACTGTAATCGTATGGTCATGTTTAATATATGCATATAATCATTTAACGCCTCGTAAACTTTATGGAAAAAGTTCTGTATTGTAATACAGAGTTTTTTTAATGGGATTTTAATTGTGAACACGTTGAAGTAATGTATGTAAATGTTAAAAGATATTGCAGCATTTGTATTTGTAGCAGTTACTTTACCTTTTCTCATGCACCAAACGTTTGGAGTTTGAAGTAGTAATATGAAGAAAACTGCTCCACAGCTCAATGCTTATTTCAGGGTTATCATTGGGTATAGTGGGCTAAGGCTCATGTTTGGCTACTCCAGATCTATTACAGTGCCTACAGTGCACAATTAGGAAGACAGCTATCTGTTTGTAATCCTAATTTTATCCAAAACTAAATATAGAGAGAACTCTTATAAAAGTAGTAATGACTAAATGCAGGACGGGCATCTCTAAATTGAAGTTTGTGCCAAAATAAAGTGGCATAAATAAATATTGGAAAATCTATCAAAACCCTAAGGGAATGGTGGATGAATAATGTCCCTCCTGAAATGGTTAATGTTAAACATTTGAAAACAAAAGAAGAGTTTTGTCTTATTAGGATAGATAAGTTCAAAAGCAATTAATAGTTCATTTAACCTGTATTAAGCAGTAAGTTCTAAATGCTTAATGATAATTACCAGATATTAAAAATAAATAATAAGTATGACTGGTTTTGAATGTGTGCAGTAGTGTAGGCCTCAGATGTGTGGGCATGCAACTGTATGTTATTTTTACTGTCTTGAGTTTTACATTTTTCCTCACTGATATTTTAACAGTGACTAGGTTTTTAGTCACTTAACACCTGTTGGTGTATCCCACTTATCTAAATACACCATCTAGAGAGGATGGATTTGACTCATGTGAAGGGGTTTCAGTTTTTCAGCTTTAAACTGTCTTGTTATCTCATATAGAGAAGTTCCTAGTCTGTTTATAACGACCCTTAAATGGGAATCAGATATTTGTTAGTTTTCATTTTCCTTCCCTGATTCATTTACTAAACAAAATTCGATGGATACAATTAAAAATTAAGGCCAATTAGACCAAGTGGTTTTGTAAAGTAAGTCATTTTATTTGGAAAGGCTTTCCAAATAAGGGCCTGACATTCACACTGTTGTAAATTATGTAAATAATGAGATTTCCTTCTTCCTAAAGATTTATTTATGTAGCTATCTATTTATCTATTTATTTTAATTCAGATCTTCAGTAGATGAGATATATATATTTGATGCTCTTTTCACGTAAAAGGATATTTGTTCTGTTATGACTTTTTAAACGCAGTTTTGAGCCAGTATTATATTTTAATCATAAATGGTGTTTTTACTTTTCTTTTCGTAAAATTTCTTCTATTTCCGTTTAACCTGATGAGCTTTAAAATGTATTTAAAGGGAGAATCCTTTAATTAGATATTTTGAAGAGGGAGTAGGCTATGTCTATGTGCTGAATAATTTTATTTTTATTTTTCTACCTTTATTACAGTTTTTATTTGTAAATGACTTTGGGAATGTGCTTTGTTACATTTGTTAATGCTCATTATTTGGTTGTTATTTTCCTGTCTGCTTCTCATATATATATATATGCTGAAGTTGCATACCATTTTGCTCTAATTACAAGTGTGTAGGTGTGGACAGAGAGTGTACAAACAAATGCAGATAATTCAGGCGGAAACTTTTTCATTTTATAACTTTTTGGTTTTCCAGAAACCTAAAATACTGAGTAAAATGTCAGGAACTACACTTTAAATGTATTACTGCATAAAATAACATTTATTAATATGGCAGTGATTTGAAACTTCTGTAAGCCAGCACATACAAAACCATATAGCATACCACCATTATTAACTAAATGACATGTTTTGAAGAATGTTTGAGTTTTGTTTATTTAGCTGCACTATTTTAGTCTTTCATCATGGTTGGAATTTCCCTGGTACACACAGACAGAATGTCTCTGACAGCATTGTTCTGCCTTTAGCTCAGACCCACAGCTCATCGTCATCGCTATATTTTTGCATGTATGTGTGACTGATTATAGGTCCGAGTAGCTGAAGCTTTCAGAAAACACATTCATTATTCATTTGCTAGCAGATCTAAGCTGCACTTGGAGCTGTCCTGAAAAAAACATAAATGTGTGTTTCAGTGTGGATGCCAAAAAGTGAGATTTGCGAGCAGAAAAACAAGATTGTTCTGAAAGCTCCATGGTTTTTTATATGAGAGAAATATTTCGGTTTTCTATGTTTTTGGAAGGGTCACAGTGCTGATGGAGAACCTCCACACCTGCTCCTGCATTCATATCTTCACACTTACTTACTTACTGTCAGGTTTCAACTGTATGATAATCGAATATTCCTGACTTCGTTTGATTTCAGTATTTTTCAGAGAAATGAAAGCCCAGGGACAGAACACACTCGGAGGCAGCTAGTGAGTGTATGTGTACGTATTCCTGCATGTGTGTGAGATGTTTTCAAACCCCACTCTGCCTGTGCTATCTCATAGCCTCAGGCTGCACTCTCTGGTGCCTTTTGATTCTCTGATGATGAAATTAAGAAACTCCTACTCAACCTGAGCTCTGAATAGACAGCTGGGTCCAGTGAGACCACACTCTCCTTAGTTTGGCATAATGATGAAAATGTTCTGCATAAACACATGTACTAGTCTTCAAAAATTTGGAATCACCTTTATATTAGTAATTGATTAGAAAATACCAACAGCTGCACCAATTTGTAATAATCATTATTATATATATTAATAATTAATTAATAATTTATATATATATATATATATATATATATATATAAAACTTACATGTCTTAATGATAATTGTATTTATTTTATACAGTTCATATAGAATCGTCTATAGCTCCATTTACCTCCATTATAATTTTTTTTAGCTTACTCCTAATTCTTTGAAAAATGTGAGATAGTACTAGAATCATTTTATACATGTATCTACATCAAAATTAGTGGTAACATATTCTGTGAATACTGTATGAAATGCACTATTTACTATACAAAATACCTTATAATGCCAGCCATAAGCTTGTATAGTAGTGCATTTCATTTTTATAACACATTATATTTTCTGTCCATAAGGACATTGTGAAGACTAATATTGCTAAGCCCTGTGTGTAAACACACATATATATATATATATACATATAGTGTATAGCATCTTCTCGCGCATTCTATCAGATTCTATCATATTTAACTGGTCATTCGAAAAACAGGACATCCTACTTTGTACAGTTAAAGCAACATAAACTTTAGTTGATTAGTTTGAGGATTAGTTTGAAATTTCAAATTGATTTCAAACTTTTGAGTGACCATGTACACACACACACACACACAGAGTTGTGCTTTTCAAAGCTACTTACTTATTTTATTCGTCAATAAAGTATCATCAATTAACTACCTGAGGCTGTATACATATGTAGACAGCACATGACCTAAAAAACACTCACATATGGTCCCACAGACACAAGCATTTACACCATCAAACCCCCTGCTGAAAGTTCTAATAGTCATATCTCATTGGATGGAAAGTGTCCAGTTCTAAAAGTGGACTGTGCCCAGAGGCTAGAACTGAACGCCCCACTGCTCTAAAGCGCAGTTCACTTTATTGTGATTATATTTCATCATATCAAGGCTCAATAACAGCATGCCTGCAGGGCTTTCTGCTTTATGGTGCCCACTTTGGCCAGAAAGACTAAGATTTTCTGCTTAAGTCTCAATCCACGGTGGTCTAATCTGTGCTTGAAATGACTGGATGCCTTGTTAAATCCCACCCTGTGGCAGTTAAAGTAGGCATAATCAGTCAGTGAAATTTGTTGGATGAAAAAGTGAAATTTAAGCAGTTCAAATACAGTAAACCTTAAATGGTACAAAGGTAAGTGATTGCAATATATAAATACACCATAAATAAAAAGTATAGGTCACCAGAAGCTGAAACATTATATAGATTTAATAGACAACAGGCTTTTCCCCAAGCATTAAGAAACTAAGTGAATTAAGCCTTGAAGGTTAATGCAAACATTTCTCACATTTCTCACAACAATCCCAAAGGTACAAACCCCCGTGAACAAAGGCAGAGCCAGAACACATTGTTTCTATACCTTCTATTGCATTATTACCACAAAACGGTACTGCAGTAGTAGTACTGTATATTGCTATCAGAGTGGGGAGTTAAAGACCGAAAACAAAGACAGATAGTAAGATAAAGAGCCAGAACATTAGAAAAAAAGAACAGGGCAGTAGATATAATTTACTGTCTAAGTTCAACACCATTCAATTGGTTTAGAATTATGAACTGGACAGAAGGGGGTGAAAGTAAAGCAGCAAACATTGAAACACCTCAAGGTATTCTATGCATTAATGGATAGGGCTTTATTTATTTCATATGCTTCAGGAAATTCAGGAGTCTTCATTCCTGGAAAATGCCTGTTTTCCAAGAAATTTACATGATTTTTGTTTGTTTGTTTGTTTGTTTTACCCTGGCCAGTATACCATTTAAGATGATTCACTGTAATCAAATTCCTTAAAACTGAAAAACTAAAAATCTTGACAAGTAATATATAGTTATACCATAGTATTGTGACAAATTGTCAGCATCCCTCTACCTCATCCATGACTTGTCAGTTTCTGAACAGAGCAGAACTGTTGACCAGGTATTATTTGGGTTGTGGACCATACTCAACACAGCAGGTAGTGGCATGGTATTGTGTGCAGTGCTGGTATGAGTATATCAAGCAAAGCAGTATTGCTGGGTGTTTTGTACTTACCAGTGTCACAGCAAGGCCACCATCTAAAAAATGTTAACAGCATTCCTGTGGTCAGAAACCCCTGTTGATGGATGGCTAACGAAGTGTAGAGTCTCTATAAAATAGAATATTTCATTGATTTCCATTATTGTGCTGTGCCCCACCTACAAATCTGTTGTGTTTTGCAAGGTTTAATAAGCTTCTGGGAAAAAATCACCTTATGAGAAATGTTGCATGGTGGTTTCAGATTGTTTAGATTCAGTATTGTATGAGTGTGACACTCTGAGGATTAATTAAGTGTTAATTTGTTTTTTGTTATGTAATCAATACAGCAAACAATTCATCACTCTCTTTTCCAATATGCCACAACAACATAGTGCACCTTAATAGCATTGCAGTTATCCCAGTAATTCACCACTATGTGGCGGCTAAACAAAGATCAGTTGAGACTTTGATTAGCTTCATGGATAATTGTGCCAACGTAAAGCTTGTCCATCCTTGTCCAATGTAAAGTTTGGTCATGGAACATAGATAGGTCAGTGGAAAGTGGAATAATAGGGGTGGACTTCGCCGGGTCACACACAGCATGGAATCAGCACAGAGTAATACCATTTGACAGGCTTTGGCAAGTAAAACTCTAATTGTTTGGCTGATTAGAGACCTTTGCAGCACATTATACTGCATAACAGAGTTCTGTTTTATTTTTGTTCCTGGGTACAAAATGTGTTTTCCCTTGTCTAAAATAAATAGAAATGTTTTGAGTGTTTGGTTCCACAGAAATTTTGCTTCTGTAGTCAAGACAATGACATTTTGAATTTGATCTGTTTTCAAGAACATTTTTGATTCTCTTTAAATGCTAGTAGAATTTTCATATATCTATGAAACTGTCAAGAAGTTTCTAGAATTGTCCAGAACTTTCCAGAACTTTCTAGAACTTTCTGGGACTGTCCAGAAAAGAATTTGCATGTTTTGCCAGTATAAATATGAAACTTTTGTGGGATGTGGTCATAAAATCAAGTTTGTGATGCATAGAGCCATTTTTACATAGATGTTAAACATAAGCCATTAAAATAAAACACTTAAAAGCCAGGATCAAAAATTGTGTAACATGTTGTTATTGATTCCATTGAGCCATGTCCTACTGCTCGGACTTGATTGGGGTCTGATTCTGACCAGTTGCACAGTGGTCTTTAGTGCTTTAAGTTATTCGGTGACATGTGTATTGCCTCAAACATATTGCAGCCATTGAGATGTCAGCACAGAGAGGAAGGGTTTCACAACAGAGGCTCAGGGCTCAGAGCTGTCACAGTACCCGTCGCCGTGAAAGGAGTCGAATAAAAAGATGTTCTGCACAAAGTTTGCAGCTGGTGAAGGAACTGAGGCTTTTTAAGAGGAGAAGGAAGATGTTAGCTGTATGGTGTTATTATCTGCACAGTGACATGCCAATATGCAGGAAAGAAGGAAATTAATTCTCATGACAAAGTATTTTGTGTTGGTCTTGGTTTTGCTGTATGCCTTTCTGTCTCCTCACTATCTATCTCTTTCTATCTGTCTTCCTCTCGCTATCTCTCTTCCTCTTTGCACTAGTGCTCAGGGGAATTTGCCAGAGTTGAAATCAATCTGCGGTGTGTCTTGCTGGGATGATGGTCGCTGAATGACTGACTGTGTAGAATTAGTGTAATTTATGGTGCTGTCACTGTGAAGGGGAGCTCATGGAGGGAATGGTAATGAACAAAACTATTCTTTTCTTCACTGAATCAGGTGTGCTTTTTGTATCCTTTGTCATTGCTGCATTGCACATAAAATTACTTACATTTTTTTGCATCAGTAAAAGATATAAAGAAAGAGAAAGTGCCAGAAAATATGGAATATTTATGCAAGTCGTTGTCTAGGAACAGATGCCATTATTCTATATTTCAGCATAAATATAGTCCTGAAAGGAGCAACAAAGAAGCCAATTAAGCATATGTGACAAAAATATTATACTTGGTGATTTGTGGAAAATGATTCAATATTACATTTCTGTCAGTAATTTGAGGGTCAATTCAGAGTCAGATGAATTGGGACTACAGTCAGGTGTAAGTGGGTGCAGGTCACAGAAGAACCTCTCTCACGTTGGCCAGTGTTAATGTTCATGATTCCACCATCAGCAATAGAGATTCCTGAAAGGGATACAAGAAGATAATGGTTGCTCTTCGATAAGAACATTGCTACTCTCCAGCAATTTGCTAAAGATCTTGTGATCTTTGAAGGCTATTAAAGTATTTTGGTGACAGATGAGAAAGGAAGACACTGCATTCCAGCATAAGAACCTTGTCCCATGTGTGAAACATTGCAGTGTTAGTATTTACGTGGTTTGGGGCTACTTTCCCGCATCAGGGCTAAGACAGCTTGCTGTCATTGATAGAACAATGAATTCTGAATTGTCAAGGTTCCTTGTGTCATGTTTGTTATGTTTTGGCTTTGCCACATGCTTCTGTCCTCGTGTTTATTTCCTAGCTCCGCCTTTGTCCTCCCCCTTTTTGTTTGTCTCTGCCCATGTCAAGGTGTTCTATTTAAGCCCTCTAGTTTCCTCAGTCTGTGTTGGTTCTCTGTTGTTTTCCTGTTCTGATAGACCCTGTTTGCATCTCTGTTATTCCTATCTTACCATCAGTGGTGTTAAGTGTTATGTCTTATGATTTAATTAAAACCTTTGCACTTTAAAGATTTTGTCTCGCGCTTACTTCCAACCCACGCACCCATTACTGATCGTAATACTATAACGAACACTATAACTATATATACCAACGCATTCTAATGTCAGTGATCTGAGCCTCAAGAGAAACTCAGTCATGCAAGAAGACAACAACCATACACACCTACTCAGCAACATAATACACAAGTTAATGTTGTGGACTTGATAATGTCACTCAATAAAATTAATGTCGTGGACCTGATGTGAAAGGACCTAAATTGAGCAGTCATTGTGAAGAAAAGGGTTTGCTGCCAAATGACAGGCACTGTTTTGATATTGGTAATGTTTTTATAATCCTTTGCTTTCCCAGCAACTGACAGAGTTGTGAGTGGTACGTTTATGGACATCAAACATCATCTATTTAGTCTTCTATATTCTTCATGTCTGAGTAGTTGTCCTTCATGCTCATTGTTACAGTTATAGTTTCAACAGCTTGTTAATAACTATTGGTGAGACAGCATGAAACTCATGAGGACCATAAAAAGCTATTAGGACATTCAGCATAATGCTTGTACAGAATGTGCTCATGCACTTTTTAAGTGAAAGTGACTCTTTGTCATTGTGAACACACTCAAGCACCACAGCGAAATGTGACCTTTGCATTTACCTGTGCACACGTGGAGCAGCGGGCAGCTACCAACAGCGCCCGAGGAGCAGTGTAGTGGGACGGTCCCTTGCTCAAGGGTACCTTAGTAGTGTCCGGGCCAGGACTCGAACCTGCGACCTTCAGGTCCCAAAGGCAGTGTCCTAACCACTAGGCCACCACTGCCCACAATAGCCATTTTATTAAATTGAATAGCCATATAGACGTTGAAGCCATCCAGTTGTACTTCCTGTGGCTGCACTATATGGATAAGATACAGTATTGCGATGAAAAACACACTAGTGAATCTTTGATTTGATTTGGTTAAAGATGACTAGCATTATTTTTGAGCAAAATCCTGTTAGTTATAGTTTGTTGGATCATGTAGTGCTATTCTCTTACAGCAAGTAAGTCCTGGGTTTGATTCCCAGCTTGCATGACCACAGTCCAAAAGACATGCACATCACATGAACTGGAGATGCTAAATTGCCCTGGTGTGGCTGTGTGAGTGTGTGAAAGTGTTTGTCTGTGTTACTTGTGTGTTCAGAGTGGTGGGCTGTGATGTAATCATTGTGGATTGGATAAACAGGGGCTGGACCATTTTTGGCATTGTAACCAAGCATCAGTGTGTAAAACTTGATGAGGGCAGCCACAACATTGAAAAAATGTGGGATAACTTTGCTTATATTGCTAGAGTATTGCTACCATTAAGGGTATTGGGGAGTGGTGGTCTAGTGGTTAGTCCCAGCCTGGGCACCACTGAGGTACCCTTGAGCAAGGTACCGTCCCACTACACTGCTCCCCGGGCGCTGTTAATAGCTGTCCGCTGCTCCATGTGTGCACGTGTGACGAGTTAAATGCAGAGGTCACATTTCCTTGTTGTGCTTGAGTGTGTTCACAATGACAAATAGTCACTTTCACTTCACTTCACTTTGTTCTGTCCACATTTTTGTTATACTGTAGAGGCAAGCTCACACTACGTACAAGTTGTACAAGCCAATGTTATCTGTAGCTGCATCAAAAACAACACACCTCTATACTTTACATACTGTTTATGACATTACTGAGTGCATTTCTGATGGTTGAGTACTATTCTTACAGACTTTTTAGTATGCAGATTACGATGCAAGCTTTCTACACCTACAGTACCCTTCCATGACAAAGCAATTCTTAGCTGGTAAACTGCAAAGCTGAATCATCATCACAAATTCAATTTTTTTTTTTCATTTCTAGGCTTTTAAAAACTCACACCCTCCAAAGCAGGATGAGGGAAAGTTGAGCATGTTGTAGATGTTTGGATACTGCAGATCTGAAGCTGTTTTAGTAAACACCTTGGGAGCATTATAAGGGTTAATAAAGTTTCATCTTTCAGGTTTTGCAATAGAGGGATCATTGTCCTTGTCCTGTGGAATTAAAATGTGCAGTTAACTCCAGTGGTTTGAAATCGGCTCTGGTGGCATTTATTTTTGCTCACGCTATTCCTGCCACCATGGCTGTGTAAACAAAACGAGTCATGTGACGCCCAAAGCCAAGGTCCAACTGTTTGACTCACTAGCCAAGGTAGCTGGTAGATGAGAAAATTTTGAATCTTGGGTCACGTCTTCTCAAATATCACCACATCACATTTAACTAGCCTGAAGACACAGCATCAGATTGGCAGCAAGTGGTAGTTGCCTGCATTCCGTGAACACCCGCCCACTGCTGCTGATTGGTTATTGTTTGTTGTTTGGTTACAGTTACGATTAGATGGGTGGTTAGATAGACTTTGACAAAAAAATGTCAGAGAGTCAATCAGAGGCAGAGCAGGTGCGGGTCATTAAAAAACCATGTGTGCGTGTGTGTGTGTGTGTGTGTTTGAAACTGCTTCACAGGACTGAAATGGCAGTAGATCAAAATGCAGTACAGACTCACAACATTGTGTTTTATTGCACAACTATTTTAGTACAAATATTTTACAGCCAGTGTGGCACATAGTCTTCTGAGACTTACTCACCAAATGGAAAATATACCCACATTTGTTGCTTGCTGGTTGTTAATTTTGGACCCTGCCTGGAGCTCTGTGCTATCATGATTCCACAAAAGATTGTCATGGAAAACATTATAATCCAATTAGGAAATTTGATAAAAAGTGTATTTTTGTTGCAGGTGTCCTCACAGCATTTTTAGTCTTATTAACAAGTAATTTATTTAGTAAAACATTTGAAACTAGAAAGCGATAGCTTGTGAACAAACTTCGAGAATTTGGCTTGATGTGTGCGGCTGGTGTGTGGCAAGGGCAGCGTGAGGGTCGGTATTTGTAT
>JBBPDA010000081.1:17004117-17016657 GCA_037974385.1 Arnoldichthys spilopterus | reverse complement strand
TTAGTGTGAGTGGGGATTCTGGTGGGTGTTAATGCTAGTAGGAGTGCTGGCTTTCCTATGTGAATAGGAGGACGTGAAACAAGGGAAAACCTTCAGCCACGCACGCCTTGTGTGGCCCTAAGCGATGGAACTTTCAAACCACAGAACATTCCACCATTCATTTCAATGGGAAAAATCCCTCTGAAAAATGTCCATAACTCGGGAACCGTCTGGAAAATTGCTAAGAAAAACAATACCGAAAAAAGTGGTGAGAAAAATAATAATAATAGAGAAAACCGTAATTTGGCTCTTCAAGCCAAATTAATAATATCTACAGTGCAGAATTATAAGTAAAAATGTACTGGTTTTGTTTAACTCAACACTTTTTAGAGGCAGACTAATCACACTGTATTTGTTTGAAGCAATATATTTTATCATAAATTAAGCAGAACTTACAGCTCTAGGTTTATCCTAGGTGAGTGTGCAAGCTCCACCTTTTGGAGAAAGTTTAGACTGCAGAGCATGACTTTAAAATGAGTGATAATGTAAATTTGAATCATTGAAAGTTTATAGTCAAGTAGGCCCAGTTCATTTTAACTGAGTAATCATGATATGATAAATAATATACTGTGTTAATCACTCTTTGGAGTGATTTATTACTATTGAGTTATCTTCTATCAAGACTTAAAGGTTTGATAATTGCTTCTTTAGTGAAAGTCCATGGACCCATAAATCAACCTGTTCATCATTCTGGATAGTCCTTATCCTTCATACATTTACATTTGTTTTTACCGTAGGCTTTATCAGAACTAATGGAACTCTTGTCCTCTGTTTATGTATATCTGCAGGCATCCATATGCTCTGTCATTAATTTCCCTTCCTCTGAGAACGAGGACTGTTTTCATGGTAATGAGCCTTACATATCAGTGCACACTTTCTACTTGCTTTAATTAAGACATGGCTGCTATATTGAATATTCAGCCTAATTAATGCTGTGCCAACAAACATGAGGGAGGAGCTAGTTGTGCTAATAAAACCTTAATTGCTTGGTGGGTGGAAAATGGTGAGCTAATGCCACTGCACTTTTGTAAATGAGGAATTAATCACAAAGCTGCTCCTGAGAAAAGCCTCCATTGAGATGTATGTAATAGAAAGAGTATATATTAGGCTTGGATGAACATTTTTAACAGCTTAAGCTCGTGTCTATGCTTGAGCATTTTGTGACATCCTGGAAGTCAGTTTATAGTGGGTAGAAAATGCAGAGCGGAGTGTGTGTGTGTGTGTGTGTGTGTGTGTATATGAACACGCTAGAATGCACTGTGTGTATGCTGGAGTCAGGTTTGTATCTGATATCCCATGTTGCTGTAACAAAGACACAGCAGCAGGGATTCAGACACTGCGGAAGCTGCGTGCGTGTGTGTGTGTCCTTGCTGTATCTGCTTTCTCCTCAAGAGCACATATCATTTCTTCTTCCCTATGATCTACTTCTATAGTAAGAGTGGCACCCTGATCCCCCTCTTTTAGGGCATCTTATAACAGCAGCATGCTGAAACTTTACCCATCATGCACAGAGACTGGCACTAAGCCTCCCTCTCACTGGCACCAGACACCGGACACCCCACCAGAGACATGTCTCGCTTTCAGCTTCAGTTTGGTTTCTCTCTTTATTAGCTCTGCATGTATATAACTGATCTCAGTTCCTTTCGCATTAGAGGAATATTTAATCAGATATACACAGTGCTCCCCCCCCACCCCCACCCCCCCCCAAAAAAAGAAGCTGGCCAGGTTTTTCACTGGGGCTATGAGGCTAATGTAGCTAACAAATAATTAGCCTATTTAGACTCAAGCATGTCATATCGAACCCAAGATACTTTTAAAAAAAGTGGGAAAGTAGAAGAAGCACAAGTGATGAACATTGAATCTGTGAAAGGGGAAAAAGTTGGTTTTTTTTTTTAATTAATAAATAAATGAAAGTCAAAGGTTGTTTGATGAATCAAAAAAACAAATATATTCTTATATTCATAATATATTTATATATAAGTATAAATTATTTTATTATACCTTTTACTATATACTATACATTTTTCCAAATCTAACATTTGACATATTAATGGTAAATAGATGATGGCAAATTGAATATTCAATGAAAACAGTGGTCATCTGAATGAGGTGGTAGAATTTTGATTTTCAGAATCATGGGCACTGAATGTGTAACCATTTCACCTGAAGCAAGAAATATACACTGAATACCCTAAACTTCAACAAAATTGACAGTTAGACATTTTTTTTGGATAAAACAACGACAGAAGTCACCATCCCACATACATGAATGGCACTGTACTTCCAGTAGTGCTGTCACTGAGGCATCTTGCCATTAGTTATATATGAGGCTCAGAATGGCCTTTTTCCAATGCAAACATGTGAAACAGGTGAGACTTTCATTATTATATAGTCTGTCTTTTGTTTGAAGACTATAGTGAACTATTTAGAGCTTTTAGATCCATTAAGAACTTACATAAGCACTTTATACTCAATTTTACAAGAAACATCTGCAGTTTGCTGACTTTAACCTGACTTTACAACCGAACTAAAACAGACAAAGCTTTCAGTTACACTTTACGGGTGAAGTAAAGCAAACCCTATGTTGTGCCAAGATGTTTGAACTGAGTTATTACTCTTTGAAGTGTGGATGTTGCCACGATCACGTTGCGTATCATACCGTTTCAGCAGGCAGTTATCAAGAGAACAAAAGACAGCCTTCAACTGTTTTTTTTTTTCCATCGTTCTCAGCCTCCCAACATGGGAAAAGCAACTGTTCAAAAGAAAAACGACTCATTTCTACAGTTATCATTCACTCTCTCTTTAACAACTGCCCTCTTTCTCTCTTGGGCAGCGGTGGCCTAGTGGTTAGGACGTTGCGCTGGGGACCTGCAGGTCGCAGGTTCAAGTCCCGGCTCAAGCACTACTGAGGTACCCTTGAGCAAGGTACCGTCCCACTACTCTGCTCCATATCTTGGAAGTCGCTTTGGATAAAAGCGTCAGCCAAATGAATAAATGTAAATGTAAATGTCTTTGCCTTACTGTGCAAGGCAACAGTCTCTTCTGGAGTTTGGTACAGTTTTCCCACACCAATTAGATCAGCGCACACACACATGCACACAGTGTTCAGCACACTGTACCTGGAGTAACGTCTATAAGCTTATGATGAATTAGCGAGTACTTTTTTCTTGCAGTTCATCCAACACATGCTTCCCTTTTCTGGTGTGTGAGTAAGAAGGCACGCATGCTTGCACACGGGTCATGTAAGGAGGCAGTTTAGAGTGTCTCTGAGATACACTTTTAAGGCACTCACATTGCTAAAAGTGCACTCTTCTAAAGAAACACAATCACAAGCACACATATATACACACACACACAAACACACACACACACTCATAATTATGATTCATCACAGAAACACAGTCTTTCCCCTACAATGTTGTGACCCACACCCTGTTTCTATCTCTCTTTGTTTCTTTTTCTCTGTGTCTCTCTCTCCCTCTATCCCCCCCCCTCTCTCCCTCTTTTCCCCCTTTCTCTCTCTCTCTCTCTCTCTCTCTCCCTCCCTCTCTCTCTCTGTAATTATGTCTCAGGTAAGGCAGATTAGAGGGGAAAACTACAGAACGTGCTGGAGCAAAACATTCCTGCTCATGTGTGACTGAGCATGTCTCTAACAAAGTGGCAGCACTTATTTCCACAAAACACAAGATCAGGCAAAATTATGTATGGTGGATTAACTCTGAGATGTTGGATCAGCAAAGGATTTGCGTTGTTTCATTGTTAAAGAAACAGTTTGGCAAAAGATATAATGTACTTAATTTTCCTTTTATACCAAATGTACTAAATCATCAAGGCATGTCTGGTGTCTGAAGTTTTCACTGTAGCGATGAGGCTAATGTAGTTAACAAATCATGAAAGCTTATAGCCCATTTACACTGATTAGCCACAACATTAAAACCACTTGCAGTAACATTGATTATCTTGTTACAGTTGTACCTGTGAATGGCTATATTAAGCAGCAAGTGAACAGTCAGTTCTTGAAGTTAATGTGTTGTGTGCAGGAAAAATTGGCAAGTGTAAGGACTTTGTCGGAGACATATTTAATGGCCAAATGACTGGGTCAGAGCATCTCCAGAACAACAGGTCTTTTATGGTGTCTCTTGTATGCAGTGGCAGACTATCCATCTGGACGTTCTGGAAAACTATGGAAACCTGCTGGGAAAAGTTATTGCCCAGACTTGCTCATTAGGTTTCTGATAGAAATGCTCAGTGTAGTCTTATTCATTTTGGTGTCGGCAGATAATAAATTTTCATTATATATATAACGTATAATATATTGCCATTAGACATATATTTAGATTTGACCGACATTTCAATTTGATGTTTGATAATGCAGTTATTGTGGTCATCGATTCTGGGCTGTTGCGCTAATCTTTTACGTAGACACCAAGTTTTACATCTTATAAATGCAAATACATCAGCATGACAATAACCCTCAATTAATTGTTAGCTACATTAGCCTGTTTGCTCCGCTGCACAACTAAAGAAGCAAACCTCAGAGAGAATGCATGTCTTGGCTAATCAACATTTAGAATAGAGGGACATACATTTACACTTGACTTTTCATTAAACTATCCCTTTAATCTGAGTTGTAAGATATGTTTAAGTGATTAAATGAACCTGGCTGAGTGCACAGGTAAATATTCCACCTACAGAGATAGAGCTGATAATAATCAAGCAAGAAAGCAGGTTCACATATTTTTGGAAACCGTACTTTCTGGAGTACCAGAGTATAAATTCCTGTGAGAGAAACAAATGCATAAATTGCTTAACTGCAGCTCACAGACCACACATATACTTGAAAAACAGCAGTTCTACAGCTGCCATCTTCATTTTTCTCTCTGAGGTGTTTTTGTTGTTTTGCATTAGTATGTTTACCTTGGCCTCAGTTGCACAAATATGCCGTGGGCAAAGTGAGAACATGCATTAGCCGGCGTATCTGATAATGACAACAGCAAAACAATGAAACAGCCTTAATTGTTAGTTTCTTCTTTGTTTTTGGCCACACAAGGGTGGAAAACGACTCTTAAAAAGACAAACGACTTTCATTTTTCGAGTTAGAGTGGAGAAAATGGCCTTGTTATCACAGTGTGTGAAGTGGATGCCACATTGCTGGATGCAGTGGGTAATATCTGATTAATAAATGGCCAGGGAAATGCTGCTGACCGCGGCTGGACGGGGCGATCTCCCAGATTGAATGCTATAAGAGCATGTGTTTTATGGTCCACTAAATCTGTGTCTATGCTGCTGACCTCCCTTTTGTTTCTGAAGACCTTTGTGAGGTTTTTGAACCCCCCCCCCCCATCTTTTGTTCTGTCTTTCTCTCTTTCTTTCTCTCTTTCTGTGTGTGTGTGTATAAAATCTAGCCTGAGTATTTAACAACAAAAGCAAGCATATGCAAGAAAAAATGCATGGCCTAGAAGGATATATTGTTTGCGTGTTTAGTTTCAATTCAGTTTTATTTATATAGCGCTTTTTACAAAAGATGCTATGTGCTATGGTTGACAGATGGTGATGGAAATGTTATATAGAGAGATATGGGGAAAATATTATATTGTGATCATGTTACAGTTGTAATTTGCATTTTAATGTTAGTTTTACAGACAGACTGAATCATTGGCATTTTGTCATTGGCCTTTTTTATGCATTTCCCAGACACTCTTGTCTGGAACAACTTATTATTTAATCTTGTTACAGAAATAAGCATATGTGGTGTTAGGAGTCTTGCCCAGGGACTCTTATTGGTATACTATATTATCCCTGCCCAAGAAAGGAATTAAAGCCTAGTCTGCTTTGTGGAAGCCAGCGGTGTTATCCACTACACTCACAAATCAACTGCTCTGTATACATGCGCCACAAAGCAAGCTGACTTTACCCATTCAGGGTGCACAAATGTTTAGACCTGCTAGTGGGTAAGCCATAAGGGGTCATGCTTTCGCAAATGCTGGTACTCTACATCTAGATAAATCTTACAAACCTGACAGAGGTGGTTTTGATTGGACTGTTTGTTCTGACTTTCTTAAATTTTTTCATCAGTCACAGAAACCACATTTACAGAAAGGGAATGGACTCTGAAGCGTTCCCAAATAACACAGTGATATAACTAATAAACGTATAGAGACAGTATATATCTGCACTGGTGAAGTGATATTGGTGTGGATTGATCTGGAGATAAAGGGGGCTGTTCTGAAGATGAAGAGACTTATAGTTCCTGTCCAGTTGCTCGGCCTGTGCTGTCAGAGAGGCTTGTTTTATGCCACAGCAGAGAGAGAGAGAGAGAGAGAGAGAGAGAGAGAACGAGGGATGGAGGAGGTAGAGAGGAGTAATTGGATTCAGTTCACCCCCAACACACACACCTAAAGATGTCTCACTTACAGTCAGTTAGAGGTAGGTGGGTGTTTTTGTGTAAAGGCTGCTAGAGGAGCTGATGCTATCTCTTCCTTTGGAAAAGGGAACCTGGCTTCATGTGGTAGCGAGAGCTACATCGAGATGAAAGAAGATAAAGTAGGAAAACAGCAAGGCTTTCATTTTAAATAACCAAACCAGTAAGTGAGGTGATGTAGTCAGGTTTTATGTTTTGTGTGTGTGTGTGTGTGTGTGTCAATATACTGCAGTCGACAAGAAGCAGCCGAACATCTGGATTGTGATGATGGCCACACTCAAGGCAAATAAATCAAAGGCAAAAAAGTGTGCTTGTGAAGGGGAGGGAAGGAAGGAGGGACGGAGAGAGAGAGAGAGAGAGAGAGAGAGAGAGAGAGAGAGAGAGAGAGAGAGAGAGAGAGAGAGGACAAAAGCACTAGCCCAGGGAGATGACATAACGGAATGAGAGATGATAAAGAGGATGCATAGGATGGAAAGATGAGAGGTTTATGTCCAGTCCGAAAGAGCACCATTGTTAAAGGAGGAATGAGGAGGAGAATGATGAAATAGATGAGTGGAGAAGGAGGAGGAGTAGGAGGAGGAGGCGGCAGCATTAAAAAGTCACAAACAAGACCCAAATCCCCAGCTGTTTACATCATGTCTTTTTGTCTGCAGACAACAGACAGAAAAATATGATGAGCAATGGCAAGAGGTGTGTGAGTCAGAGTTTACGGTTTGGTATTTGTGTCGGTGTTAAGCCTGTAGTGAGGGAGATGTTGCCTTTTCCTACAGTTCTCACGTGTAGCTTGTTGAAACTAGCAAAGCTTTCAAGAGTCATGTCAAGAGGTCCATGCAGGGCACCAAATGAGGTTAGCAAAGTACTCAGCCAAGCCCAACTAGTATGTACATACTTGATCTAAACAAGCCATGAGGAGATGAAGAGGAAGATGAATAGATGTTGCAGTCATTTTACATTTTACATCTTTGTCATCTTATTAATTGGATGATCTTGTACAGTTCACATGTCTTGGAGTAACCATGTTTTAGCCAATCTGGCTAGTGGGAAATGAGATTGACCAAATTGGGAGAAAATTGGTGGGTGGGTGAACGGCTGGGGTGGGGAATCATGGGCGGACATGAGTTCATAATAAGATTGACAAACAATTAAATTCAGAGCTTGGGTCTAGTCTAAAACGTCCATAATACAAAACCCACAGTGTACATCCCCCATTTCCACAGTAGTTGTAGCAGGACTATGGCTAGTTAACTTAGGTGTGTGTGAGTAGATAAATACAAACAGCAACAGACTCATTTATTGGCAAGCTCATTCAACTTTCGTGTTTCTCTGCTCTAGAGTTTGCAATGGTTTTAGCCAACTACCAACCAAAAGCATTGGTTGGTTAAGCAATAATGTCATGTAGTAACTAGGGCTGTAACAATTAATTGATCTGTATTGATGCATCGGCCAAAATACGACATTGATCTTATTAATCGATGTTACCCATAAAATAAAATAATAATTAAAAAAAACGTTTTCCTGTGAGCAGTGTTTTGTACTGAGAAGCTGCTTTTGCTTATGATTACATTGCTGTATTTGACCTTTAATAATAAAATGTTCTCATTAAAATGTGATTGCACATGTAAGTTCATGGAAATTGTAGCAGCTTGTGTGAATTTGTGTTTCTGCCTCTGTGTGTCTCAGTGCACATTTTACACTTTCAGTCAAGTTTGAAAATCTTTTATTACAATTGGAATTTGATGAAAAGTTTTGTGTGTACAGTTTTGTTAAGTGGCACCTTTTTTTACATATTAAAAACAACAGAAAAGGATTTGGGCTGGCTATTGTCAGCAGCTTCATTATGAGATATATACAGTATATATGAGAAGAGCAGCAGTGCAGAATATAAAGGCATGAATGAGTTTCTTCAAATCATGACACACAATCTCTAACCTTAGCTATGTTCTTGAGATGCCAGAATACTGATTTAGTTATAGCTTTAATGTGATCACTGGAACTGACATCCCGCCCATGATTGCACCAAGACTTTTTGCCTGAGCTGTAGTTTTTATTGCTGTAGATTTCACACGCTAAGCCATAACCTTCCCTCTCTGCTCCTAAACAGAATTGTCTCCATCTTGTCTTTATTTAACTGAAGGAAATGTTTGCTGTATGCAGCCAGTTACTTGTAAAAGGCATAAACACAATGATCATTCTAGGCAAGAACTACGTATATAGATTAAATTAGAACTCTATCTTCTCCTTCTTCCTCTTCTCTCTCTCTCACTCTGTCTCACTCTCTCTTAGAAACACGTGCACACGTACATACACACATGTTCATATTTCTGTATTACATATTGATTTCACGCCCCATGCGAGGGAGATAGGGATGATTTAATACATTATGTAAAGTAATGAAGCAAGACAGCTCATTGATTCACAGAAAGGTCAGAATTGAGGTCACTGCCATTGTCCAGAGACACTTTCTACTGTCTCTCTCTCTTTCTGTCTCTCTCTCTCTCGTGCGCTCTCTCTCAGTGCCAACACATAGCATTAACACCCACCATTGCATTAGTGAATCATTTAATGTGATCAGTATTTGACTCTAATGCAGATGTTTGCTCATGTGTCTCCTGACTGGTGTGGTTAGGTATGGGGCAGGTTTCTGGCTTAGATAGAGTCCTTATCTAGTTTGATCTACTTAAATACAATTTAGTCTTTAAAACATAAAAGACGACATATGGCAGCGTAGCACTTTCTGGCCATTACTAAAGCGTTACTAATGCCTTTGGTTGTGATGTCTCATTGACTACCAACTTGGTACTGACCTTTACCTTAAGGTCAGTGTGATTATTCAGATTAGGACTGAATGATTTTGGGAAAATCTGCATTTACTTTTTTTTTGTGACCAGTATTGCCATTTAAATGCGAATATTGTCTTTAAATTAAGGTCTTTGACTTCAGCAAAAAGACCATTCATTTTGGACTTGCAGTGTGAACATCGAGTGTAGTGAACTGACTGCTATTTCGTAAGCTGTGCATTATTAGATTTTGTTATTTTTAAATTCCTAGATCATTATAAGATATTGAATATTGTGGATAAGATTAACTCCATCTTTTAAAAATTGACTTTTTTCTTAATTGTTCTTTCAATGTAAAAGCAAATAAATGTTTAGGCCTAATTCAAATATGCATGTATGCGGCTGAATGTAGAATTTGTCATTATACATTGTACGACTTAGCATAGTTGCTTAGATGTTGAAAACATTTAATAAAGATAAAGATAAAAATATTCACTTCAAGTTCTCATTGTATAAGACAGTGTGTTCAGTCATATATGCCTAGAACTCAAAAATCACAAAGCCAAACAAACAAACATGTTCAGATATTAGCATTAGGTACCTGTATGCAGTAAGCAAATGCAAAACCTTTTTTTGTTGTTGTTTTATTCATAACAATATACAATATTTTATCTTTGGAATATCCAAAAACTGTTGGTTTAAAAATATGGAATGCTGGAATGCAAAAATAGATCAAATGCCTATCACTAGTCTTTAGAACTGTAGGATGTCTATTCACTTGTTTTAAAATTTGGGTTGATGTATATGCTCTTCCACCAGATCTTCATTAGAATGGTAGAAGGTACGGCTTTGTGGCAGTGAAATTGAATTAAGCATGTGCGCCCCCACCATACATGAACAGGCTTTAATGGTCATGAACCCTGGCTGACTTCCAAATGGGTAGGGAGTTTAATTGAGAAGAACGAAACTGAAGAAAAGAACCCATTCATCTGTGGAGGAGAGAGGAAGGGTGGAATAAGAGGATGAGACAGAGTGAGGTTCAACTCATTCATCAGGTTCTTCCCCTCTCTAAACATCCCTCTTTCCTTGTCTCCAACAAGTGGAAACTGTTTGAGGTGTCAAGCTAAGCATGCATTCATTTGATATATGGCACATGGTCGTTTTAATTGGGTTTTTCACAAAGTAGAGTCTTATAGTCTTGTTTAGAGTGACAGACATGAGTGGTTACACCGAGGATCAGCACCTGCAATTCAGTTCTTAATATAGGTATATATATCTAGATAACAACAGAGGGCTTACTACTGAACCCACTTCTCCGGTGGTACATACTTCCCAGAAATAAGTATTCCTGAAAGACTTACATTGGTTTTTGCCAGATATACTGGTATTCACCAATATTTTTTTAAGATATATATATATATATATATATATATATATATATTTAAGATATTAGAATCTACATTTTTTTTGTTGTTGTTCTTGTTGTTGTTGTTGCTGTTGTTTTATGCATAGTACATTTGATTGTCCAAAAAATAATGAATTTTTCTGTTAAAATGTTTATGCAAATTTTCTCTAGCCTCTGTTTCTCTGTTAAGGATATTTAAACTGGTTAGTACATAAATATAGCAAATTTCCTAAATTATTTAGCAGTTTTTAATTGTATACTAACTTATCCTAACTGTTACTGAAGTAACTTAACTTGCTCTTGACCTTTTTGTTATAGAAGCTTTCTTTAGAGCTGGTCAGTGGAGATGCACTTTATCTAAATCTTTCTCACAAAAGAAATTTTTTGCAGGAAATTACATTAAACATCAGTATTTTTAGAAAGTATATGTGAAAACATGTTTGAGTTCAAATGGAATTTAAAATGCAGAAGAACTTGCTAAGGTTAGATTATATATCATATTTAAATTTGTTATGCTTTTGTAATTTCATTGTGTAACAATGAGGTAGGCCAACGTAGTATTAGGAGTCTGGTCGAGGGACTCTCACTGATGAAATGTAGTGTGCTTGCACAGTCAGGGAAGGAAAGCATGAAAGGAAGCATTGTTACCCACTACACTACACCAACTAAGATTACTTAGTTAGCTATGTAATCTGGTAAACAAAGTTGGGTTTTATGAGAATGGAGTTAAAGGAAAGGTAACTTGTTTAAAGTTTGATTGGGTGAACATGAATATGATTGACAGATGTTTTTTTCCCTTACTTTTAATCCTTATTTTTGGTGTGACAAGGATATCAGTGATGTTCAGAAATGTCTTGACAAGAATTTTGTTTCAGAAGAGTCACTTCAGTCCAGGTTTAACCCCTGCATTTCTTTGTAGAACCTTGAGGTTCAGAGGTTCCTCAGATGTTCTTTGGGGATTCTTTAGAGATTTCATCATTAAGACTGCAGTGCAGAGATGGAGCTGGGGTGACATCGCTATTGATCATGGTGTCAGCATGTTGATGAAGACCTCATTAAAGCCTGGCACTGAAAGCTCAGAGAGAGGGAGAGGTCCAGCGTAGAGACGGCAGTGTGAAGTACGTATCATAATGTATCATTATGTCAAGTGCTGAAATGTTGGCCTCTCTCTTTCTCTCTCTCTCTCTCTAGTTTGATGAAATCGCTTTGCATATTAATGCAGTGCGCTTGACAGTTTCGTGTGGTCTGTCTAGTTGAGCTATCACCATTCATGTAGGAGTTCATGGTGAAGCATTAGAGCAATACGGCCTTTACCTCGAGAACAGCCAAATACTAAAATGGCCAAAAGAATAGATTTGCTTATGTGGCTTGTGACACTGTTATCTATAAACACTGTTATCTATAAAAAAGGATAAAACAAGTCCTAAACTTGGTATTAGCAACCATTAAAAAGTTTTGATTTAGTTGATTTGTCTGTTTCTATAGGCTAAAGTAAAAGAGCTGGGACCACTTATCACTTTATTGATAATTATCAATTACAGTCCTGAAACTTAAGCATAATGTATTATATTTTTTTCTTTGTTTTTTATGCATGAGCATTCTGTGATCTAACCTGGCATGAGAAACTGTAATCCTATTTTTACTTAATTTACTTTGTACACATGTAACTAAGATGCTAGTGTGAATTACTTACACTGGATACTGCCACATACGGAAACACCAACTGAGAACATATTTGCCTGCATGCATTTGTGCTTTTAGGCTCTGCTTTAACTTGGAGCTCAGAGCAAACAAACCACAACACAACCTTTTTTGAATTTATTATTCATTTGGCTGACGCTTTTATCCAAAGTGACTTCCAAGACGTGGAGCAGAGTAGTGGGACGGTACCTTGCTCA
>JBBPDA010000081.1:16980175-16991636 GCA_037974385.1 Arnoldichthys spilopterus | reverse complement strand
ATACTTAACCATTAGTTACTACATTTTGTGTCCCTCCAAGTAAAGTGATCATCTTTATCATTAGTTATACTATGAACATAACATTAAAACACATTTAGTTGCTGGTATCTTAATCATTGTTGTGTCCCTTCAAGTAAAGGCAAACATTTCACAATCAACATGTTTACAATCAACAATTATACTCAAGAAACAAACAGAATTTAAAATATTCACTTTTTTTTCAACATAAAAGCATTCTTCACACTTAAGATTTCATCAACTGAAAAGTTTTGCAGAAAACAAAGAGTGTTTTTAAAAATAAAAATGCCATGTCACATAATACAACTGATAATGTTATTATGTGTATCTTTTTTCATGGCTTGTACATGTACATTTCTTTAAATAAGCAGCATAGAGGACCATCTCTGTGTTCTACCTAACCAGTATGTCCACTCAATGAAAAAGATCACTTTACTTGGAGGGACACAAAATGTAGTAACTAATGGTTAAGTATTGGGAAGTAAGAAGAAAGTAATGATTAAGTAATAGTAAGTAATGAGAACGTACAAAAGAAAGAAATGGTTAAGTAAAAAGAAGGTAATGATAAAAATTGATAAAGATGACTCTGAGATATGAGGTTAAAAAGTGGAAGTAAAGCATCAGGACTGTAACTCACTAAATGAGTAGTTTAATTAACAGCTAATTATTGGAGTTATTGCTTAAATATTAGTTAGATAAACAGATTTATCAGTTCATTAACAGTGAAGTAAGCAGCAGTTAGTATATTGTTAATGAGTAAGTCATGACCTAATGACAAACTAGATAAGCCGTTAACTGTGTACTTAATTACTAATTCATAAGTACTTGATCATTTACTGACTAGTTACTAATGCTTAATGAAGAGTTAACTAATAGAGCAATAATAGGTAATGAATCACTAATTATGGCATAAGTACTCCCTACTTTGTGACCCCTAAAGTTAAGTGTTACCATAAAGCTTTACACGTCTTAGCTCTTACCAAGCTAACAAAAAAAACTTGCCCTGCTAAGCTGTTTCTGGGTTCCAATGCTAACGTGTATATCATACTGATACAGTAAAACACCCTTACTCTCAGCCCTGATGCCCCTCGCCACTGACCGCTGAAACACTCTCTCTCTCTCTTTGTCTCTCGCTCAGTCTCTCTCACTCTCCCTGCTTGAGGCGTATTCATTTCGGCTGTCGGCCTTTGTTTGTCCTCAGAGGCAGAGAGAGAAATGTATCTATTCCGGGACACAACACATTCATCACTGTCATTAACTGGCTGCAGCGCCTTTCAGCCAAAGACACACAAATGGCCGTCTTTCTTGTCTTTGCTCCGTTTCCGCTGTTCTGTCAAGAAGCTCTGGTACGCCTAATGCATTTCCTTCCCTTCAGCATCTCTGAAATTGTTTGGCCTCCAACTAAGATGGAAGGCCACATTCACATCACTACTTTTTGCTCAGATCTGATCTTTCTGCCTTGATGGTTCACAATCATGTCCGTAAGAAATTTTGATATCTGACATTAGTGTGAAAAGATCTGTGTTCTGAAAGTTAAGTGCTATTGGCAGGCTGCTCACACTGGAGGTTGACCATAGTGGTATGTGCATCCACAAATTGCTATCTGACCCTTCTTATTAGCCTCATATTAGACAGTATTTCACCTAGGACCATATATCAAATGCTTTACTCATGCAGTGGTGTAGCTCAGATGAGTTTTTTCAAGGTTCCAGTTTGTATGATCATTGCATTTGCTCCCATAACCCCATTGGTTGCCATATTAAATGTTCAAGTTTATGAAGACTGAATATGGCAGAAGAAACACAAACTGACATTTCACCTGACCAGTCCGAATGAGTGACATGTCCAGGGATTCGACTATTTAATGTGGCTTTCCTTCTCTTATTGGATATGTTGGAAACACTGCTCACCTGTCAATTTTGATTCAAATTTTGAATCAAGAATATAATCTAAAAATCTAAATTTGAATATAATTTAAAAATCCTCCAAATTGTGTAATGGAACATCAACAAAGGTGTTGTCTGCCATTTTTTCAGCCTTCTGGTCAAATGATAAGGATTTTTAAAGGAACTGACAGGTTTTTAGGAGTGTGTGTGTGTGTGTGTGTCCTGAGATCAGTGATCATTTTGTGTGGGTAAATGAGTTGCCTCATCAATCAAATAGCGTTCGCTAAAGGTTACGTCTCTGCACCAACGCGTCAAGCGTCCTTCCATCCAGACGGATGAATAAAAAAAAGTAATTATCCTTTATCATCAGGCAGAGGAGACTTGACATAATTACCATTTTTTGTTTCAAGGTGATTGTCAGCTTCTTGTCCTGAGGGATTAGACATATCAAAGAATCACTAAAGGTACTGAGAACCTAAAGAGGCAGTTTAATTCATAAACACTGAGACAGACAGAAAGAGAGGGGGTGAAAGGGAGCACACATTTTAATTAACGCATTGGACATGTTTGCCCACGGTGTCGTATGGCTTATTGTTATCCATCATGCCGCTGGTTCTAAAGGCCTTTTCGGTCGGCCACTGCCGGCTTACTGGGCTCAGGGAAGGTGCTTATAGCAGAATACACATGAACTAAAATTAAAAGTATGAGTGTGTGTGTGTGTGTGTGTGTGTGTGTGTGTGTATGTGGGTGTTAGAGCTGGGCAATGTGAGGTTATTTATCACTATCATAATAAATTATAGAACATCATGTCTCAATCTGTCTGTCTGAGAATATTGTGAGTTCATCAGTACTTGTCTCTTTACAATCAGAGCATAATTAGTCCTGTTAAATTTGGCTTGTGCTAAATCAGTGTAGTGCAGTGTTCAGTGTTACTAAAACTCATAGATTTTAATGCTATTTTTTATGTGACTCTTCTGGCTCTTTTTTGTCTGTTACAAATTATATATGTGGAATGATATTTTAACGTGTTTGTGACTATTTCCAAAATTATCATTTTGTGAAGCTTTCTCCAGTATATACTATAGATACTATAATGCTATTGCTATTAACATGTATTCCAGCAGCCAAACGAAGGCATTTTGCTCATATTTTTACACTCAACAGAAAATGGGAATGTATTTTTTACACGTGATCCTGGGGACATTATCAGTGCATAAACATTAGAAAAAACATCTGTTATGTTGTAATGGCTCTAGATTATGCTAATTTAATAGTGTGTACTGTCAAATTAAAGTTAATGAAAGTTAACAGAACATAAAGCACATGGTTTTGTTTTGTTTAGTTCTCTCAAAATATTAAGGTAGTACAACACAGTAGACAGTAGAAACAGCATGTCAGAATCAATTTATCAATCAAATCCATGGAGAACACATCATTATCTGGTAGTAGGGGTGTGAAAATGCATTGAAAAATTGTGATTGTGCAAACATGTGACAATGCATAGAGGACGTCACAGTAAAATAATCATTCTTCACCATGCGTTAACTATGATATCTGGTGTAACCGCATTGTTTACAATGTTTAATCAGTTCTAATCAACAGCCCAGTACAGCACCTGCATCCTGTACTACTGCGTACATAAGCCAGTGTTTAAGGTGTCTTTAGCTTCTGTTTAATGCCTTTAACTTCAGACTCAAATCATTTGACACTGAATATAAAATAAACATAAATGTAATTCACTATGTAAACATGGAGTCGATCACATGTTTATCTAATTATATATTGGTTACATTACTGGATCTGTTAAAAAACAACAGAATCAGCTGAAGTCTTCTGAAGGGTTTAGCATTTAAAGCCACAGTGCTGAAGATATCATCACTAAACACCAAAAGAGCAGAGGAGCTGCACTTACATATATCATGCTGTGTAGTATGAGAATAACAAAACACACACAATCTGTTATCGGCCTATTGTGTGATTTAGAGAGTCGTGGTTATTGGTGCTTTTTAACACACAGAGTCAGAAAAGTTAAAGAGCCCGTGGCTGTGTGTAACTGCCCCAATAAGACTATGATCTGTATTGAATCCTCAATGCTTTGTCTTTGTTTGAAGAGGATGAGCACTTATTTCAAATGCTGGCACTTCCATTTGTAGACCTGTTAAATGTGTGTGTGTGTGTGTGTGTGTGTGTGTGTGTGTGTGTGTGTGTGTGTGTGTGTGTGTGTGTGTTTGCATACAGAAAAGAGGGAGATTAAAGGGAGAGAGATGCATGTCTATGATTTATACAGGTGCGTGTGTGTATAGCAGGTTGGCATTATCTTTTATTTATGGCTGTGGCTGTAAAAAGACGCAGTGCTAAGCTATATGGGGATCCCGCCCTGACTGACGATAAAGCAGGGAAGGGAGTAGGTGGCTGCGTGTGCTTCCTGGGAAGGGATGTAATGGTACAAATGATGCAACGTAAATTGTGATTTTTGCACCACAATAAATTTTCAGTAAAGATGCAGCTGTACGCATATGTTCAGGTTTAAAATGGTTGTTTTTATTCTAAAGTCAGTATTTGATTTGAGTTTCTTTGGTTAAATTCAGCCCAAACCTCAAAACAGCTAGAATATATAAGCTCTTCAAGAAAAGGCCTTTCATTGAAGCATGGGATTGAGTGCATAAGCCCTCTTTCGACCAACTAAGCAACAAGACGCCTAGTGACAGTGGTTTCCAAAACAGGTTAAAGGAAATTTTAAGTGTAAACTAAATCTCGTCTGTACAATATAACTGACTGCCATCAACAACAATTTTCCACTTGGCAGTGGGCAGGTGCTTCAGGTCTGATTCTGGACAGTTACTGGTTAGCGATGAGGTTAGCAGCGTTTAGCTACAGTCATGCAGAAGGCAAATATGCCATAATGGCACAAATAAAATACTATGGTAGTGGGTGGCTGTGATTTCTGTCTTTCCCAGAGAGTTTCACACTTCATCAATGAAGAAGTGTTTACTGCAGTGAGCTGTGATTTTTCTCATCATGCCCTTGGGCCCATGCACGATACCACAGTGTTCTCCATTAGCATCTCACCTCAAACTTGCTAAATGTGTGTTACTCACACTTTTTTCTTACACTTTTCTTATATTTTAAAAAAGCATATCCCGACACAAATAACAATTAATTGTAAGTCACTACCATATGTATTATCTGTGTGAAGTTTTTGTGTGTATTATTTATAGCAGGAATGTAGGAATCATGGTGGTAACGGCACACTGTGTCAAATGGTTTTAATGTTAATTTCCCTTTAAGGCTCACACAAAGTTGTTTATGCTGTTTAATCCACTCGTCTCATTAATTCTGAGATCGTCTCATTAATTCTGAGATCGTCTCATTAATTCTGAGATTTCTTATATCTATTTTGTTATATAAAAAAGATAGAAACTTATTGTATTTTCAACTTTTTAAACAAGCGAATTCATGAATAGAAATGCGAATCGCACGTCAGGCGTTTTAGCATATATATATATATGATTAAACAGATCAGTAATCAGAGCAGTGGTGAAGACCATGTTTGAGTCCAAAGTAAGTCCAGACCAGGATTATCTGAGTCCAAGTGAACAGAGAGTTCAAAAAGGTCGACGTCAGAACTGAGACCAAAATGTTTGAGACCAAGTCAAGACTGAGTCCAAATGACAGACAAAATCCTCTTTGTGCAATGTTAGAAACAGCCTGTCTGCTACTTTGATATGATTATTTTGCAGTTTTACTCCTATCACACTCACTATTACTCAGTTTGCTGACACTGGGGCCCTCTTTGCTGTGGGGTGGGGTATTTTGCTTGGGTTTTTTTTTCACAGGAGACACACTGTATGTTAAAAGGAACTAGAATGTTTTCTGTGACCATTGTTTACGTCAGAGACGTAAGGCCAAATTGTTTTGGATTTCAACAAATATTAACATGCAAATATCAAGACAAATACTGGTGATGCTTTTGCTTTGATAGCATTAGGTGAAAAAAATAAACCTGAGAATAAAAAATAATATTTTGAAACTTTCTATCCCAACCTGTCAATACCTAAAAGATTTGCCACTGTAAATAGTCACAGTGCAGCCACAGCACAGCAGAGGGAGTAGAGGCACAAAAATCTTATTATTTCATCACAAAAAGAGAAGTCGAGGAGGAAACAAATGCAGGATCGTACAAGTGTGTGTGTATTTCCATTCACAACCTGTGGGGATGTGAAGTAAAATGCCTAACACTTGACAATCAAGGTCAATGTGCTCAGATTGCTGAAATTTGCTCAGATTGCTAAAAGGCCACCTATCTAATCCAGTAATATTTCATTCAATTCATTACACTTTAAGTTCATGTTAAGTAAAGGTTTACTGAAATACTCACTGTAAAACTGCAACATTTGTAAAAAAAAGTCTTAAGCGAATGTTCAGACCAGAGTGTAAAAATCACTTTTAGCTTGATGGTAACCCAACATGGGAAAATAAATAGTAAGGCTAACAGAAATTAGCAATATTGTATCAGTAAACAAAAACTGCTTATACAGTACAGACTTCCACATTACACACTGTTTCATCATGTGTGGCTGATGGATGATAATGGTTATATGGCTAAAAATGAAAACGTTAAACATATCCAGTGCTACAAATATGTTACATATATACATTTTCCCAAAAATATGCTAAGTTAGTGAAAACTGACAAAGAAAACATTGTAACTTACTAAAGCGTCTTTGAAAAGCTACATATCCTCAACATGTTGAGTCTTTATAATGATAGATTCTCTGCATGTTGAAATGACATTAACCCTGGGTGGGGGCAGCACAGGGATTTGAGTTTTGACTACAAGCTGGTATACACCAGCATGGCTGTCTTTTTTATATTTTCTCCAAGACCTGGGTAATCTGGGGAAGGGAGGGTCATACAGACAGCAGCCTGCAGGCTCTGGGTGATCTGTAGCGTAAGGTCAAATGGTGAACTGGTCATGGGGACGGCAGCCAGGAAAGCATATGAGGCATGAAGGCCTGTGCTTGGGAAGCTGAGGTTTAGCGAGAGAAGGTGCATTCTGGCAGCAAGGCTGAATATCTAGCTCTATATAACCTGCAGTGTGTTATCTCCCAGGCAGTGTAATTACTTTCAGATGGCTACAGTACAACTTAAAATGAGATTCTCTCACTCTCTCCCTCTCTTTCTCCCCCGCGCTCTCTTTTTACTGATTTTTTTTCCAGTTCCTTTCTGTTATTCTGCCATTTATTTCTGATCCTGAATGCTCTCTTTTTTTATTTTTTTTGCCGATTTGACTGATTTTCTTTTACTAGTTCTTACTTACTGTGTTCAGGAAGATCAGTGATAATATAATCTTTCGTAGATAAGCCAGATTAGTGAGATTACATACTGGGAGAAACCATATGAAGCTCCATCTACATTAGAGCTGGGCAATATGATGATATTTATAGTTATCATGATAATCTTTGGTCACAGTATGCTTTTCTGAGCATATCTTGATATAATTAGTACTTTAAAGAGAGCATCGTTAGTACTGTGGTGTGAAAAACACTGAATAAAAAAGATTTGTACTCATACTTTAATTTAGTTTTTAATATGGCACTGTTGGCTCCTTTTTCTGTTGTTCCATCTTAATATATTTCATGACATATCACATATTTAAGAAAATTTCTCAAAATATCATGATATTTTTGCCATATCACCCACCCCTAATTCACATGCTTATTGTCGGTGTGCTTTTTCACAAACCCAGAGAGGCACTCCCATTTCCTTTAACCACGTTTTTAATATTGCATTAGAAACATTTACTTGCATGCTTAGCATCTTTGACATGCAGCAGCATGGATGGAAAGAAGCCCCAAGGGACTTTCTGATTGATTTATGGATGCTATTAAAGACAGAAATATGTGTAAGTGATGACACAGTCCTTTGCATTAGGATATATAGAGCATTTATAGTGAGCATTCAACAGTTGACCCCCATTACCCCTTCCAGACATTTATTCAGGGGTTTATACTTTTGCATATCTTTTGCATGGTCATCAGACCTCCACCCCACAAAATATGCTTCTGACTGTTGCTGTATTATAATCTAAGTTTCACTTTCTGGCTAACTAGTGACTTTCACCTAGGTTTATCTAGGTATCTAAATAAAATCCATTGATTTATTGATGAATATTCCAATATTACACATTGTGAGTGGCAAAAGTAAGTGTAAACCTTTGCCTTCAATATCTGGTTTGACCTCTTTGTGGAGCAAAAAATGCAGCTAAACTTTTACACTAACTGTTGATTAGTCCTGGACATTGGCTTGGAGGAAATTTAGCCCATTCCTCTGTACAGAACAGCTGCACGTCTTACATTTTGGTGAGTATACTCATATGAACTACTTGCTACAGAACATTTACTTTATTCTTCTTTTACTGTTCTTTTGTGCGTTTATTGTCATTGTTTTGACTAATGACCTTCTTTCTCTCAAGATGTAGTTCATGGATAGATATCCTGACATTTTCCCTTAGAATCTGCTGGTATAATGTGGTATTCATTGTTCCATCACTCAAACCAAGTAAATGACTGATTGATTATTTTTGTCTCACATGTATATCTTTTTGTGTGTTTATGAAGAACAGAAAATTGTAAGGGGTTCAAAAAATGTCAAGCACCGATCCTTCTTTACTGTCTCTTAAAAAAAACACCTTCCGATACATTGCTAAAGTGTCCTACTGGAACAGCTGCTATTTCTTTATCAAACTGGCAAAAGACAGCGCTACATGTAGCATAGCACACAGCTATAATAAAATAACATGTCACAGTAAACCTTTTCATGAAGAGGGTCAGTGTTGCTTGTTTTGACCTTGTGCTGTTCTTTTGGCTCTAATAACAGACTCTGCTAGTTAACATCAGATCCCAAATGACATTTACAGTAGATAAACACTAATATTAGAATAAATAAAAAATAACATAGATTAACTTAGTTTTGTGTTTGTCAGTGTGTATCCAAACCTTTCCTTAGGGAAGCTCAGAATTATTTGCCGTTTTTGTGCATTACCTTGTTTGGATTATCAGTGCTTTTACAAGCAGAAGCATATTTATTTCTCAGATAAATGTCTTTAAACAGTTTGCTCAGGTTCCTATGACTTTTGGTTAATACTGTATCTGCCAATGCCAGTGCATAATAAAATGTAAGGATTGGGACTGCACCCACCTGGATTAGAATTGCAAGCTTCTTTTCCATCAGCTACTTACATCAGGCCACCATGAACTACTGCTGCAGTTCATGGTCACCTGTCTGATTCTGCTCTTCATGATGTGCCATATATTTTCAGTAGGAGACAGATGTGGACTGCTGGCAGGCCACTTAAGCACATGCTCTAATTAAGTTGTCTTAATAGCAGCATATTTCTCTCTAAAATTCTACTATATGCCTCTATGCCAGTGGTACCCTCACACACAAGTTACTCAGGCTGTGGGCAGTGATGCACTCATGATACCATGACATATCTTTTAACCTACCATTTACTTCTCGCTGTTTACTCCGGCATCATTTGGGGCCTATTACAACCCTGGAAGGCCCTAAGTTTGAAGCCTAGTAAGCTCACGCATCAGTATAGCCCTGTTTAGTTGTTACTCCAGTATCTGTAGTTTCACATGAATAAAGCTTGCATCTCTTTTATTCAAAAAAACAAAAGGAAAGCTGATGACTTAAAGACAACAGGGATTTGTCTGAATTGGTTAAAGCTGGGTGATATAAGCTTTTTCTCCAGAGGCAGCATTAAAGTACTTTTCCAGGCGGCAAGTAGATGCTTTCTTGCTTTGCACTGTAATAGCTGCTATCTTCTGTAGCCCAGCTCCTTGACCCTCCATTTAAGCATGTGTTCATGGTGCAGCGTTCAGATCCACATGTCCTTC
This sequence comes from Arnoldichthys spilopterus, assembly GCA_037974385.1. NCBI lineage: Eukaryota > Metazoa > Chordata > Actinopteri > Characiformes > Lepidarchidae > Arnoldichthys > Arnoldichthys spilopterus. The sequence goes on along the minus strand of JBBPDA010000081.1, from coordinate 16,981,828 downwards.
CTCCAGGGCTTCAGAGCTAATGGAATCATTAAAACCACCAATTACATAGAGAGGCTTTGTGCTGGCTCCCAATCAGAGAGTAATAGGCCAGATATAGCAGGCCAGTGCCCTCACTACTTTAAGAATCCTCTCCTGAATTTGAAAGGCTCTCTCTCTCTTTCTCTCTCTCTCTCTCTCTCTCTCTCTCTCTCTCTCGCTCTCTCTCATGAGAATAACACTTTGAGTTTATTGCCATAGGACGGCTCCTGCCTTACCAAGTTCCCGAGAGAATTTGTGTATTATTCTTCTTTCACATAGGCAAACTTGGCAGGTCTTTGGACACACCCCAAAAACTATGATGGACATAAAATCAAAATTAGCACAGAATTCCAAAAACCAAGACGTATTCTTCTATCTTCTGTAACCCCACATACTCATATGAAATACATAAAAGATCTGCATAGACCCAATGTCAGACTGCCATTTAAGAGACAACATTTGTTTGTGGTTACTTGAATTGTTTTTGCATTCAGCACTGATTTCTATAAAAACTGACAAAAGTACAAGTGAAATTAACCTTTTTCAGGTTTGTTTTATTTTTAACATTGTTTAACAACATAAGCAAGTTCGTTTGAAATGACTGAACAGCTTCTTGTGGTTTGAAGCAACTGTATGCTAACTGTGTGCTAATTAGTGTAAGTTAGGCTTTAGTCACGAGCTACATTAGCCTTGTAGCTCTAGTGCATAAGCTAAACATGTCTTGGCTGATTAAATATGATTGTAAATGTTTGTAAAAGCACATTGTTGAAGAGGTTAGATTTTTCTTTTGTGTGTGTGTGTGTGTGTGTGTGTGTGTGTGTGTGTTTTCTGATGTACCAATCCTTATTTATATAAAGTGACATGAAGTAATAAGCATTTGGTAAAGCGTCCACATATTTTATCTACAACCCCAAATCAGAAAAAGTTGGGACTGTATAGAACACGCAAATAAAAAAAAGAAAGCAGTAATTTCTAAATTTACTTTGACTTGTATTTCATTGCAGACAATATGAACACAATATTTCATGTTTTGTCTGGTCAACTTCATTTCATTTGTAAATATACATCGTCTCCTGTCATTCAGACCTATATTTTAGCTATGTGCATTTTCAGAAATTACAGACAGTAACACATGAAGGTCGTTTTAGTTGGGTGGTGTATGGTGACATCTTGCAAAATGATTTCCATTTGTTACATTTAGATTTTTGTTTTTTTTCATACATCATGACACATTGTGCACACATGTAATTGACACTAAGAATGATACACATGATGCACATCCTGCTCTCTGTGGTCTCTCATTCTGGACAAATGTCATGCGAATTAGTGGTGAACAAACTGTTGATATGAGGTGCAGTAACTGATTGTGCCACACCCACAGTGAAACTGCAAGCTATAGATTCAATACCAGCACATGTAGTGGGAGATATAGGGAATGAAAATTGCCTTTCAAACACAAGACATTATCACTTTAGAGGAAACAAAGAAAAACATTTTAGGTTTCCAAAAGTGCCTTGTGAGTGAGTGAGTGAGTGAGTAAATAAGAGAATGAGTGAGTAAGTGAGTGAGTGAGTGAGTGAGTGAGTGAGTGAGTGAGTGAGTGAGTGAGTGAGTGAGTGAGTGAGTGAGTGAGTG
>JBBPDA010000081.1:16964124-16978656 GCA_037974385.1 Arnoldichthys spilopterus | reverse complement strand
GAGAGAGAGAGAGAGAGAGAGAGAGAGAGAGAGAGAGAGAGAGAGAGTAAAGAAGAGGGGAGGCAAAAGAGATAGAGAGAACAAAAGAGATAGAGGGTGAGTAATAGAGGGGGTGAGGGTGCGCTATGGGGGGAGGGCAAGCAAAGGAGAGAAATAGAGACAAACAGAATAAACTGTTGAGTTTGTCTTTTATATCCATTATATGGGCACTTTGGAGTGAAGCGGTATCCACTGTAGCTGTAGTTATAAGTGTGTGTGTCTCACAGTCACTGGAAACATAGTAATGCTGGCTCAGCACCAGCTCTATCCTCTGTCTATGAGACTGGCTGTGCATAAAATCAATGGGCTTTGGCCTTCCAAGCCAAGCCTGTTAAATCCATACAAAAAGCTGTATATGAGGTGTCACCCTAAACACACACCCACTCAAGACCCTGTCAGCCCTGTTTTGGTCATAGGGTGCATTGATTATAGTGATGGATACTCTACCATTGTTCCTGGTTTCATTTCTAATTATTAGTATTAAAATATCTGGACAAGTAATGTTCTATAGCTGTATTATATATTGTAGGAACAGTTTACAGTTGTTTATGGAATTGATTTGGTGGTACATTTTAGTTTATAAGATTTAACATAACACCAGGACAGCTGACATACACTTTACAAAATAACACTTTTTGTGTTCTCTTTTAATATTTACTGTGTTAAAAGGAACACAACATGTGTTCTGTACTGTAACGCGGGAGGTTTAAAAGAAGACACGCCTCCCCGCTCGCAACAGCGAGAAAGGGAGGGGCATGTCATGAGACTAGACAAGTTGATTGGCCCAACGGCGGAAAAAATGCCGGGTGGAAAGTAAAACGTCGCCAGGAAACGGTGTGCCCACCTGCTTTCATGTGATGTTTTACTTTCCACCCGGCATTTTTTCCAGCGTAGGGCCAATCAACTTGTTTAGAATGCAAACACGGTGTATGTTTGCTAACTGTGCGCATTTAACTAAGCACTGAAGATGGTAACATAGAGCGAAGGGCCTTCTCTGGTAAACGTCAGCAATGAGACTCTAGGGTTTGGGACAAAAACAACAATCCACGGATGCGAGTGCTGGGCTGGAAGTGCTGTGAGTATGGACTAGCTAGAGCACGCACAAAACAGGAAGAGTGCCTCTCGCGCCATAACATACAGCACACATGAGCCTGCAAGGAGCATATGCAGGCCTCCTGTGCCACAACCGACCCCACCCGGGAGCCCGCGAGGCCAAATGCGAGCCTCCCTGGTGCACCCACGCACTCGCTAACCCGAAACAAACGAAACCCCTACTACTAGAAATAACAAGTAGCAGGGGAAGGAAACCAGAAAGCATGAAAATGGAAGTCCAGCAAACAGCTCAATGAGCACTGCTCGAGGCCTGTCTGGTAGGACACAGGAAGGGAGAAAAGTCTGGTGTAGCCAACGCAAACCTGCTAGTCACACTTATCTACCAGAGACAAAGACTCCGTACTGCCTAGTTAGACAACCATACTTATAAGGGCTTGGCCAGGTGAAACACATAAACACGATTGATGTAACCATGGCGACACATTGCCAAAGCCATCAGCTAGCCGGTCATGGGGCGGTCGCGAAAACGAAGCTTTCAACCATCCACTGCCGGCCCAGCTGGGCACTAACCTTTACAGGACCCCCCCTCAAGAGTCAGGCAGGCATTACAATTCTGCCAAAGAGCCCACGGGGGTTTCGCCCTGCTAGCCCCACTTATGGTGGAGTGTTCTGTAACCATATTACAAGTACATCCTGTTTTAAACTCAAGCGAGACGTCAACAATTAACGTATATATAAATTCCATTTTTGGAAAAGTGGGGACATTTTGTAAAATGCGACAATAATCTATTATTTGTTAATTCTCCTGTATATTTATTTAATTGACAAATCTACAAAGAAAATATTTGCAGTGTTTTTACTCAACAACCTAAATTTTGTGACTATTGACACATTTAGAATGTGATGCCAGCAAAACAGTCAAAAAAAGTTGTTTTGTTGTTTACCACTGTGGTACATCACCTTTACTTTAATTGCACTTTGTCATTTGAAAATTGACTCTCTGCAGTTTTGCAAGTGGAATTTCCACCCATTCTTGCTTGATAGAAGACTTCAGCTGCTCAGCAGTCCCTGGTCCCTGTTGTCACATTTTCCTTTCCATGATCCAACATACATTTTCTGTAGAAGACAGATCTGGACTGCTGGCAGGCCAGTCAAGCACATGCACTGTGTCAACAAAGCCACACTGTTGTAGCCCATGCAGAACAAAGCCATTGTCTTGCTAAAATAACCATGGATGTCTTAAGAAAAGACGTTGCCATGATGACAGCATATGTCTCCCTAAAATTCCAATTTTATGCTTCTCAATCAATGGGACATTCACACAGCTATGCATTGAGCACTGATGCAGCCCCATTTCATGACAGATGTTGGCTTTTACACCTATTATTGAAAACAGTCAGTATGGTCCATTTCATCTCCGCACAACACACATTTCTACTGTTTTTCAGTCTGTCTGAGATAAGCAAGGATCTAGAAACTTTCTGCATAGAATTCATGTTTGGCTTTTTCTTTGTGTAATAAACTTTCAGGTCCCATTTCTTGATGGAACTGTGTTAAGTAAAAGATTCCTTAAGTGCTCCCGAGCCCATGTGACCTTATTTACCACAGCAGAATGATGACTTCTCATACAATGCCTTCTGAGGGTTCAAAGGTCACAGACATTCATCAGTTGTGGTGTTGCCCTACTCAGACTGATATTTGATACTGATTGATTCTGTACCTTAACGATTCATATGTGTTTGTTGTTATTGGGGATGCACTGATTGTGATTTTTTTATTTGGCCACTTCTGATTCAAATTTCTTATTGGATGATATTTGTTAAACCTAAAGCTCACGTCTTCCATGCAAAATGTGAACTAAAATGACACATTTCCAATACTTTCCATTAACAATATGAATAACATAATGTGATCTTTAATGAGGAAAAAGATATTTAAAATTTGTAAATAAAAGAATCAGTGGCATATTTCATGTCAGAAACAAAACAAAGTGCTACATTGAAAAGTAAGAGGCATTTATTTAACTGGTAAATGTTAATATTAAAATCAATAAAAGTTAAAAGAAAACATTTCCAATGTATTTTGTAAATATCAACAAATTTAGATTTTGACACCTAAAATGCTAAAAAAAAAAAGCGAAATAATAGTGAACAGTTAATAAACTATTCAAGAAATGGCATTTTGCAACATCCAACATGAAGCAGGTAAGCTGGTAACAGGTGAGGGGAGAGGAGCAGCCACCAGAGGCTCAGTCTCTGCAAGCAAAGGTCATGGCTCACCATGTTAAGCTTCATGAGAGAATTGTCAGTCAGTTAAAAAAAAACATTTCACACAAGATTACAAAGAATTGAGGTGTTTCATCATCTACAGTGCATAATACTGTGAAAGAATCCAGAGAATCCAGAGAAATCCATGTAGAGCAAAGCCAGAAACCTTGAAGCCTTCAAAAGCTCTACACTGCACTCTTATCACACTTATCACCTCTATCACGTAACACCGGTCGCTGTGTCAAGAAATGCAACCCAAAACTTTAAGAAAAAGCCAAACTTTAATCCTGTACAGAGTTCTCTGGATCTGAGCTCATCTCAGATGGAATGAAACATGTGCTAATGTCATAAGTCCAACTTTTCTGGTTATTTTTGGAAAAAATGCTTTGAGCTCTCTGTGCCAAGCATGAAATGCCATTCAGACAAAAGTACATCTGTCATGGTGTGTGGAGTCAGTGTTCACAGCATGGGTGTAGAAGGTCCCATTGACGTAAAGACGTATTTTGGGATTCTAGAGACATATTCTACCATCAAGGCTATATCTTTTCCCAGGAAATCTTTGGTCATTTTATCAAGACAACGCCAAGCCTCATCTATCAACAGTCACCGTGGCCTGTTAAGTAGCTGAAGTCTTGCATCAAGCAAGAATGGCAAACATTCCACTTGCAGAACTGCAACAATTAGTCTTTTCATCTCCTAAATATTAAACAGTGTTTTTAAAGGAAAGGTGACTTTTTTGATATGTTACAGGCATCAAATTTTAAATGTCTAAATATTTACAAAATACATTTAAGTTGATCGGTGAAAACACTGGAAATCATAACTTTAAACTTTTATCACTTAAATAAAAGAGAGTTAATAAATCACACATTCTAATTTTAATGCATTCTATGAAAAATCCCAACTTTTCTAGGAACGGGGTTTGTCATACAATGAGTTACAGGTTTTGGTACCCTTATAGCAGCAATGTTTACATGCAGTGTTGGTGCTCTCACCTGCATTACTTTATAAAACTGTAACACAGATCCTCCAAGATAAAAATAAGTTGGCTGTTGGCTGATCACATGTTTGGAGCAAACGACTGCTGAGTTCCGATCTTGACCAATTTTGATCTGTCATTTTGTCTCTTTGACATTGTTGTGTCTTTTTTGTTATAAGCACATAGATTCCTAACCACTGACTTGGTGTGGAAATAAATATTGATTCTGAATCTGAAGTAAACAAATACTCAGTTCAATGATGCATATGTGAATAACCACCACTTCACAGCTCCATAATGCTGGACACTGACTGCTTAGCATCCTACATAATCTACTTAGTCCTCATTAACTAGGCACAGCAACAGCAGGGAGATACAGGAGAAGGGGCAGTATCTCTTTAATTGCAGGAGAGGCAAAAAATCTGTCTGCAGGTTTTAAAGAACTATGTCCAGGGTTAATGCCGATGCCAGATGGTGGGCAATACAGATGTTGATGCCATGACCATCTTGGCACTGTCTGCTCAAGTGGGACTACGCTGGTCTTTATTAATCAACTGAATTAAACCTGCCCCAAAGGTTCCCCAGCACGGAAAATGATTGCTGGGTTTCTCTTTCTCTGACGAAATATAGGATAAGAAGCTTTAAATTTCATGTGGTTTTGGTACATAATGGTCTGGATTTTTCTGCTAATGAGCTTATCTTGAATGCTAATGTTGAAACGTGTCAGAAATCGACAAAAATAAGCGCATTGTAATTAGAAGTACTAGGCTTTAATCTCTGGATTACACACACACACTTACACACATGAACACATACAAACATGCACATGCTCTGTTGACTCAAGGCGAACTGCAAACACAGCCTTGTGAGATTAGCAGTGCTAAATGCTAGTGTGGGTTTGAACAGGGTTTATTGTGACAGCAGCTAATGGATCAGCGTGATGCTTAGGCAGGCAGCCCAAAGGGTAACGTCCCACACAAACAAGACCTTAATCAAAGAAGCATGATGTTATGCAAACTAATCTGCTTGTATTTAACACACACACATTAACAATGGTTGATATGTTGTCTATACTGTTATTGGTCTCCCTCAGTAATTGAGATTTGATTCAACAGTACTGATGGATATTCATGATAACATTCTGTTTCATAGAGAAGTGAGGTCTTTGTGGCCCCATCAGTAGAAAAACAGTGTCTAAGTCTCCATTTAGTGTAATATTATGAGGAGAAGACAACAAAACAAGCTGTCAGGTTTGAAAGACGTTCCTTTACCATGTCCTCTTTCACACCCTTTCACACATGCAATTTTACCCTGTAATTAAACAAGGAGGGGTCAATGCTGAAGGCAAGCCAGAGTCAAAACAACAATAAAGTTGACACTGTAATTTACCTGAACAAGACCTAGTACAATACCTGGGAACTTACTGGGAGGGTAATTTGTTCAATTTGTGTGTGAACAGAAGCTGATAATTTACCAAGAAATACAGTGGTGACATTTCTGTGATGGTTGTTGTTATTTTCTTTTAATTTTGTGAGCCAGAACATCATGAGACATCATGTGTTTCGTGCATAATAATAAAGAATCAAAGCTGCAGAAATGTACCCTGCACACGTGTCCCAGTAACATGTTTCATAAAGACTACACGTATGAATGAAAGCCTGAACATTATCAGTAAGAGTCTCTCTTATTCAATCAGTGAGAATCAGAATTCATAGTGCATAACATGTTTCTGAGTGAACTTTGTTCTTTATACTGTTTGATATAATTAAACAATTAAACAAAAGCCTTTCTGTTTGAAAGTGAGTGATTGTACGTGAGAAAGTGAGTGTCATTGTGAACTAACCATAGAACACCAGTGCACCACAACGCAATGTGTTCTCTGCATTTAACCCATCTGTGTAGGATGCTCATGGTTCACCTCAGTGGTACTTGTACCGGTCTGGGATTTGAACCAGCGACCTTTGTCACAGGGGCGACTCCCTAACTGTTACAACACCACTGCCTCACAAAGTAGAGTTCTATGTAGTTCAATAGCAGAACCACTTCGGGGGGAGGTATTCAGGTCTAACAGACATATACACACAGTGCTATGATCTTGTAACCCATAACGAAGTGACCTTGACGAGCAGGGTGGTAACAGGTCATGTTCAGCAAGTCCACCCATGATGATTCTCTCGTGGAATGTATCAGTAATTAAAATGTAACACACACATGTGTGTCTGTGTCTGTGTGTGTGTGTGTGAGAGAGATAGAGAGAGAGAGAGACATGATTCATCTGTAGTATAGATCACCTCTGAGGACCTGAACCACTATTTAAATCTCCCATAGGGAATAAAGCATTTAGAGAACACTACAGCAATATGGATTTCAGATTAGCACAGGAATAAGAGAGAATCCTCACCTGATGAGTGTGTGATTGAGAGAGAGAGAGAGAGAGAGGAGGAGCGTCAATCGTAGGCAGCGCTGGAAGGGTTACTTTGTAAATGTACTCTGGGACAGATTACTGGTTAAATCACTTTTCAGCAGACGTCTCCAAACAAGGAAACTGCGCTCTGTGATGAAACGAAATGATGTGACCTATCATTTCCTGCAACTTTCTGTAAGATGGGAAGAGAATGAAGATTTTTATTCAGGAGCTGAAAGTGGTTTCACACAAAGCCTCAATGTCTGTAGGCCAGTTTGAGCTGCTTTTACAGATGCAGCGTCACGTGTCAAAGACACAACCGTACAGTTAGCTTGGCTGTTGCTATGCCAATTCCAGACAAAACAGAGACTGATGGAGCGAATTCATGTCGCCTGTAAAAGTGTGGAACAAAGAGTCTGAAATAAAGGTGTGTTCTGTTTCAATTGTCTGATGACTTGTTTCGGGTGTGTATGAGGGGTTTGAATGTGACACTGCCTCACTCTGTTTATGTACTGCATCTGCCTCACTCTGTTTATGTACTGCATCTGTCCTCTGATTACTGTCTTTTTCTGTTACTTGTAACTAAATACTTTTCTCCTTGCATGTTTTTTGTATCTTGATATATTTTCATTCTCATTTTGAATTTATTTTATGTTATGAATGCTTACATTCAAGTACAGGGTCAATGCTGAGATGCTCAAATTCCAGTCATTACACACTGTTAATGGCATACCCCAATTTAACTTGGATGCGCACACACACACACACACATCCTGCCACTGACATGCTGAGTAACACTGAGATAGCAAACACACCACAATCCTGCAGCTATTGTCTAACTACAGCTATCAGGGGGTGCCTTCTTCCCCTGCAGGAACCACTAAAGAAGGAGTAAAACCTTTGGTGGATTCTCCTGTCATCCCAGCCAGCTCCCAGCAACACTGCCATTAAAATGCTGTCCATCAAAGAAGTGTGTGTGCATGTGTATTGTTTGATCTGTAGATGCTAAACAGTCATTGTGTTGTTCAGGAGAACTGCAGGATTTGATGGTAACAGGCGGTTTCAGAATAGAAACGCTGTCGAGTATGGAAGCTTCTGAGGTGAGGACTTAGACATACTGTTTTGGAATCCGTGTTGCTCTGGAGAGAAGATCATTTGAGTGGAGTAATGGCAGCCTGACGTTAATAGCAAACCGATTTACTAAAGGTGAGATACTTACGTCCCCCTTTTCCAGACCCCAAGGGGGTGGCCTATAATTTCCCTTTCCAATTTGGATGTTTCTCAGTACTGTAACGTCCACGCCCCTTGTTTACGTGTCTGTGTCTGTTCCACGTGTTTCCTCCTCGTGTTTGCCCGAGCCCCGCCTTCCCCGTGTACAGCTGTCCCTCCTTAGTGTTGAGTATTTATACCCCATGTTTTGTGCAGTCTGGTGTCGGTTAATCTGTTATGCTACCTTGTTGTGTTGGTGCCCTGTCTGTTTGACCAGTATTCCTATTTTGTTTTTGTATGAATTAATCTGTATTTTTTATGTTAGCTCGCGCTTACTTCCTGAATGTGAACAGATTTGTGCTTCTCAGAGTAAAGCTCCTGCTAAGTTATCTTCAAAGAACCAAAGAGAATATGAGAATGGAGAAGATGCCTACAAGTGTTTGAGATGTGCTGCATACTTGCTGTTATGCAATGCTCAGAGTCTGCTATGACTGCCAATTATAGTAATGGAAAACAAGCCAAAGGCTAACTCGGAATACTTCTTCACTCTTAATTTAACTGACACAGCCATGAGCTGCGTGAATTGCATGCTGATGAATTATGAGCCTTTCGATTAATTCTCATTGGCTAGTCACCAACCAGTGCATCCAGGTAATTGTGTCTGACCAAAAATGCTTCTGGGTGTGTTAACCTTACTTGGTTCTTGCCTTCTCCAGTAATAGATTGAATGTGGCTGGTGGACGCTCATGATGGGCTGGTAAATGAGAAGGAAGAGCATATAAGAACACTGACTGAGACATGCGCAACAGTTCTCAACTGAAAACCTGTGAAAAATCTGTGTGTGTGTGTTTGCTTCTATCACATATTTAAAGCACAGTCCAAATAAATCAAAAAATGTATTTCTACAAGGTTACAGATGCAGTAAAATGAAAAATAAACATGATTTGAGAATAGAAAAAAACTAAAACTACTCCTCTGCAAAATGACAAATACGTTATCGAATAGTGGCTGGAAATATTGGGCAACCTGTTTGATGTACTTATATATTTTTTTATGTCTATACCAATGACTATATAAAAACATAGACACCATGGCTCCTTGCCCTACCATTCTATAGAAATGAAGCTACAATTCCTCTGCCACCTTTGGAGCCAGACTTCAGGGGTAGGAACGTCGGGGGACACTTACAGGCCCACCCTCTTGTGGGCAGCTGGATCAGATTGGCCTATCGGCAGCTAAAGTCTAAAGGGTACATTCTGCATGAAAGCACATATATGATTAAAAGACGTGTTGTGATCTTGTAGTCCACATCAACACCAGTTGTTGTTTATATGTCACATCAACACAGAGATAATCATGTAAACACAAATCTTTGAGCTAAAAACATTATCTTTACAGCTGGCAGGCTCTTTCGGCTTTTTGTTTTTGCAGCCACACCCCCAGTGGAAGCCTAGCAAAGGCCACGCCTTCTAATGTTCTAGTAGAATAATGATTAAAAACTGATTTCCATTAAATATGTACAGAAATCAGCCCAGTTAACAGTTCCAGTTAGACACTGCACAGTGTAGATGAGAAAGGTGACATGGAAAATAGGCTACTTTGTCACTGAAACACATGGGGATGGGCGGAGTTACATGCTGAAATGCAGGGTGTTAGACCTGCGGTTGTTGTAGATTCACTTTGTAGATAAGGTGTCTTTCTTTTTATACGACAGCAGATGCAGAGGTCTCATTTCGTTGTGGTGCACTTTGTGTGTGATTGAGTGTGTTCACAATGACAAAATAAGTCACTTTTACTTCACTTTCACTGCATGTGTCCCTACTGATGAGGTCACTTCACTTTATAACTGTTGAGTATGTGGGGGACAGGCAGAGAAAGTGTGTCTTTGTTCTCCTTCCAAGTGCTAATTTCATGAGAGTGGCAGTTTACAGCACTATTTCTCTTGTGTGTGTGTATGTGTGTGTGTTTATGAGAGAGTGAGAGTGTGTGTGTAGATATCTGCTTTGTCTCTAAATGTGTAGGTACAATAGAGCGATTCTGCATGCTGTTGTGTAATTTTTTGCGATGAGTGCTGTAATTTCTGTAGCAATGGGGCTCATAAAAGATACACACACGCGCACACACACACACACACACACACACACACACACACCTGGTTGGCAGATAACAGCTCCATTAGATCTGCACTGCTGCTCTGGCCTGATAGCTTCTAATGGCATCAGCCTGCAGACACTGGAGCCACAGTACAGGCCAGTGGACACACAGCTGCCTCTGAACACATGCACACATACACACACACAGAGACACACGTAACTCATAATCAAAGGACATAAAGTGATATAAGCAACCAACCCCAAACATACACAACTGCTGTAGACCCTGTAGCACACTTTGACATATGGCCTAGAGCTCTGACTTTGAACTGAGAGGTGTTTGTATGAGTCTCCCCTCGGAGTGACCCCAGGTGATCTGTACCTCCACCCCTATAATTAAAATTTTTTTTAAAGAGTGACACACACACACACACACATTTTTATATATATATAATATATATATAATACAGTAATATTTGAAATATTTATGGACATTTCTTTCTTTCTCTCTAAAAAGAAGAAATTGTTATCTTCAGTACGCTGGCGTGAACATGGAGGCTGTGATGTTTTGAACTGGACTGTCTGTGCTAATTTTACACAGATGCTTTATCCCATCCAGATCAGCCAGTATATTCCCTTACAAATGATGATCAGACAAGTTAATCCAACTCAGTCGGTCTTTACACTCACTGCACCTTATACAAATGCAAGGACAAAATTATTCCTTGCATTCCTCAAGCTTTGCGTTAATTATGGATTATCCTTTTCAGCCCAGAAATTCCATACCTGTGCATCTCTAAACAAACCATTAATACATTTCCACATATTCACTCAGAATCAACACTGATCTCATTCTCTTTGTGTCTCGCTTTCCCTCTGAAGTACACACACACACACACACACACACAGGCTGGCTGTGGGTGGTTAAATGGAAGGAGAGTCTTTAATGTTTAAACAGCATCACAGCCAGCCGTGTGTTTGACTACACGCCAAAAAATTTATCACCAGAGAGAGAGAGAGAGAGAAAGAGGCATAATTCCTGTAGTATTTTCGGTAGATTTTCTGTGGTGGAGTGTGTATGTGTACGGTAAGAGTCTCTCATGGGAGCCCATTAGTGAGGGCAACCCTTAAGAGAAGCCATTAGCCAGCATACATGACACTATGAGAGAGAAAGACATGATGACAAATGGGAGGAAGAGGAGATGCAAGACTAGAGAGACAGACAGATGGACAGGCAGAGTGACTGTCAGTTCGTTGGTCTATTGTCTCTGAACTTGTCTGTATGTCCTTCTGCTTGAACATCTACTTGTCTGTCTGTCTGTCTGCTCGTATGTCTGTGTCCGGGATTACCCAGACTTTGAAGTGAAAACAGGAAAACAGAGCTAACCTGCAATAACCTTCAGTCTTTTGTTTTGGATAAAAATTAATCATTTTTTAACTGAAGGAGCCAATTAATTTCCTTTGTATGGCAAAAATACCTGTTTTTGAAAACCTGATTAGGTAAACAAATAGTAATGGTTAAAATAACCACGCCCATCCCTTTTACCATTGTATGTGTGTGTGTCTGTGTTTGTGCAGAGAACAGACAGTGTGTGAAGTGTCTGTACTCCACTCAGCTTCAGTCAGCATTGTCATAATAGCAGTGAAAAACCTTGTCCTTTGTTCTGCCGCATCGCGCCTGTGTGTCTGTGTGTGTGGGCATGTTGACATACTGTTGAGAGGGCATTAGTGTACGTGTGTGTGTATGTGTGTGTGTATGTGTGTGTGTGTGTGTGCCCATTTCTGTTTCTGTGTCGTGTTGCAATTTGTTCTGGTTGCCAGGTTGGCAAACTCAATTAAAGCCTTCATTTGTGCTTATTTCTGTATTCAAACACCATCCAAACCCACATGAAGAACAACACCCTCCACACTCTGCTTCCACTGCCTCTGTTTAAATGTTCACACACTGTGGCTATTAAATAAGTATAGCTAACAAGACACAAACACACAAACCAACCCACCACTTTAGTCTTTAGGTGAAGGTCATACAACCACATGCCCAAAACAGCTGAGACAGCATGTGATGCATTTCAAAACTTACTTTGTTGTTTTGAAAGTAAAATATTGTGCCGTTCTTACCTGATGCAAGAATTCAGCTGCTCAACAATTACCGAGATCCCTTTGTTGTATGTTTTCGTTCATGATGCAGCAAATTTTTTCACTGGGTGCCATAGTGAATGGGTGTTGACTCTAGCCAAGCCAGTTTAACACACAGATGTTAAGCTTTGGAGCCATGCTGTCGTAATATGTGCAGAATGCGACTTGACATCATCTTGAAATTAGCAAGGCCTTCCCAGAAAAAGACGTTGTCTGGATTGCATCATTTGTTTTCCCAAAACCTGTATTACTGTTCGGCATTAATGGTGGTTTTCCAGCTGGGAAAGCTGCCTATGTCATGTGCATGTCCACCTCCATATAATTACAGATGCTTGTATTTGAACTGTGCACTGATAACTAACAGGATAGTCATTTTTCTCTTTAGCCTGGAGGACACAGTGTCTATGATTTCCAAAAAAATTACAAATTTTGATCGGTTAGACCACAGGACAGTTTTCCGCTTCACCTCAGTCCATCCTAAATGAGCTCAGGCCCAGAGAAGGGGCGGGTTTTTTTGTTGTTGTTTTTTTTTTTAGAGTTTTAACTTGCATTTTTGAACACGTGTCATCCAGTATTGATTTTCAGCCTTGCGCACAAAGATTTCTTCAGATTGTCGGGTATTTTAATTATATTATGTACTGTACATGGACATGAAGAAGCTCCCAAATCTTTTGCAATTCTACTTTGAGGAAAGTTATTTTTAAATTGTTACACTATTTGCCTGTAAAGTCTTTCACAGAGTGGTGAACCCCTCCCCATCTTTACTTCTGTGAGACTCTACTTCTCTGGCATGATTGTTTAGAAGGAATCATGCTGCTGACCTGTTGCCAATTCACCTAATTAGTTGTGAGATATTTTACCATGTGTTTGTTTTATATGTGGACATATCTCATACAAAGAGTGTGTGTGTGTGTGCATGTGTTCATTCTTTAAGGCCCTGTCCACACACACGTCTGAATCGAGCGTAAGGAGATTAAACACAGACTGTTTTCCTGCACATTAGAGTGAATCACACCATCCACACAGACTATCAGGGGTCGCGTTCAGTACAGCTGCAAGTTCAGATGGTGTCGAAAACGCTCTTCATTTAGTTTTTTTTCTTGGTGTCAGTTTCTGACGAAATCCTGATAAACTCAAAGAAAACATCTTGTTTTGTATTTGCATGCCATTAGTTTAGTGCTCAGAGGACCGTATCCGTGCCATGGTTCTTCAGCCAGAGTGTGATCCCAGTAGCGGTGATGATGTTTTCACTGTATCAGGAGGATTTTTAACACAACAGCATCAAGGTTTAAGTCTAATAAAAACACTGATCCATATTTCACTAAAACAGTGAAGGATGAAGCTCAAACCCCACGGGCTAAAAACATTCTGGACTGCCTGATTACTGCCCCCCACAGGTAACATACAGCCTTACAGTCTGCGCTGCAGGTTGGCATTAAACAGAGGGAAACAAGCACAAATGTGACGACATATTGAGGTCAATTAAACGACACAACAAAACGCCTGCATCGCTCAGAGCACATTCACTTATCCGAGAGTTTAGTGCCCATGTGGACTAAGTCTGCTGGTAGGAATTTAATCACATATAGCTGAAACGCAAAGATCACAAAATATATGTACAGATCAACTCTTACAGTACAGCTGCACACAATAAACAGATCTTTAATTGTAATATTTTATAAAATATATATTTGCAATAATATTTTCTCACTGGCATGTCGGAAGGTGTTCTTCAGACTGGTGTTTTAAAACTGCAGATACTGGAAAAAGAGACAAGGATACGATTCCCATCTGTAATGTGCATATGTGTCATCATCTCTTTGTGTAAGGTGTCTAGTCTAACTTCCTCATGTATGCCATCGTCTACAGTGTGAATAAGGTTCAAACAGTGACCTCAAGTATATTTCAAGGCACTACACACACACAAACACACACATGCGCACACACACATAATCACATTCCATCACGTCTATTCATACCATATGAATGCATCATTTACTTTCAAGGCCATTTCATATCCCAGTCTAGCTGTCCTTTAACCATTTCCCTGCAACCTACACATAGCACTCCTGCTTGGGGCTACTGTTGGCCCCCCATTGGCCCCACGTTGGCCCCCCATCGGCCTCAGAGCGGGTGCTGTAATGGTTTTTATCTCCTGTTAATGCCAGCAGGTCAGCAGACTCGGCGCAGACCAGATTCATTACTGCAGCTCCACTGGAGGCCTGTCTGTTCCTGCAGGAATTCATTACTATTGCTCACAGCAATACACACACCAACACACACACACACACACACACACACACACACACACACACACACACACACACACACACACATACATACACACAAACA
>JBBPDA010000081.1:16949176-16964024 GCA_037974385.1 Arnoldichthys spilopterus | reverse complement strand
ACACACACACACACAAACACACACACACACACACACACACACACACACACACACACACACACACACACACACATACATATATACAGAAACACACATGTACCACCTGCTTTCATATACAGACTCATAAAGCTACTAGACATGCAATATACTGTATTCTCTCTCTCTCTATCTCTCACTCACACACACACACAAACACATGCATACATACATGTGCATAATACACACATATACCACATGCTCTGAAATAAATACTTCCAGACAGGCAATCACACACACACACACACACGTGTCTGCATATACACACACATGAATATAAAATGAAAAAGTACTTTTGTTTAGACTGAAATAAAGAAATGTACCTGCAGACACAACTCAGCATGCAGTGAGACACACTAACACACATTCACAGCCATCCATAAGGAGACACATACACTCACACAGTCCCAGACTGATTAATGGTGACTCACTCCTGGTTACCATGCTCAGGTTTAACTCTTTTATCTTACTGACAGACTCTGTCCTCTTGAGATTAGCCAATAGGGAGCTGGCAAATACACGGTTCCATCCCACTCTACCTACACACACACACACTCACACACACTCACACACACATACACATTTATTAGCAAAGATATTTTAGAGTTAACACTACATTAATGCTGAAATGTACCCTGCCTTACATGCATTACATAAGCTCTGGGCCTTATGTTTTACATACAGGCTAAACGAAGCCTTCATCATCTGAGCAAACGCATTAGTCAGTCAAATGACACACGTGGGAAATGACTTGTTCTATTTTTACGCTCTAACACGGTTATCCCACATGAATGAGTTCCCCCCACAGTGCTGTGTTACCTAGGTGCGCAACATGTCCCCACTCTCTTACACATCCAGAGCCAGTCGCTTTGTTATTTAGCTGCCGTTCTCTTCACAGGTTATAGTAGGTTTCTCTGCCTTGTAGTAACCTGTTGAGACAGCTGTTGGGCTGACGTAACCTCAAATTTGACCTCAGCCTCTCCCTCATTTACCTCACGACTCAAACAATCAACAGTTTCTCTTATTGTAGCCCCACACACCAAGGGCAGGAGCTCTCTTTGACATCTAAATGAATTAAAGGCCTTGAAATGTGAATGGTCACATGGAAATGCAGGTAATTAAGGTGATCGATTGCCTGTGGCTCAGAGATAAATGTGTGCTGCTTGAATGAATTCTAAAGCCAGTTAGCCATACAGTGTGTCGTTCTGTCAAATTCAGATAAGTGTGCAATAATTTAGCCAGAGCTAATGCATATGAATAGTTTATAGAAGCTCTATAAATCATGCAGTAAAGACAGAGTTCAACATTTTTCCTTTTAAAGGTTTTGAAAACTCTTTTTGTTAAACGCTTGTTTATGAAATAGAACATACAGATGTCAGACTAACATAATAATAACAGTTTTATGCTCAATGAATAAAGAATTTAGGCATTCATGATGCACACCCAGACCTGAGACCTGCACTGTTCTTATTCATGTGGTTGTACAGACCATATTGAACCCAAAATTGCATACAGTTCTGTATCTGTGGAAATCTCTAAGACAAGGCTACTCAAAGTGTGGTCTGTGGGTCAAAGTTGGGCCATGGAGACATTTGGTTTGACCTACTGTAAAGTTAATCTTACTCCAACCCCTCACCCAGTGTGATGGTATATCTTATACTAAGTATAAGGGATGCAACGATTAATCGATGCATCGGCCAAAACACGATCCAATGCATCGATGTGACATGATCCAAAATTGATGTGTGTTCATTCAGCAGGTAATTTTACTTCAGTCCACTGTGAGCAGTGTTTTGTACTGAGAAGTTGCTTTTGCTTATGCCGACACTGCTGTATTTGACCTTTATAATTTGTTTTGTATGTGTGAGTTGATGGAAATGTAGCCAATGAATCGCATCGAACCAAATCGCATCGCTGCAAATTATAAGGTATCAAAAATGCATCGGATGAAATAATCGAATCGTGATGAAACTTGTAATTTACACCTGCACTATGTATGTTATAGTTGTAAGTCTTTTTGTAAAAATAAATTGTTTAATGTTGTAAAATAACTACATCCTTGGCCCACCACAAACATTACACAAGACAAATAAGCATATGCATCACTGCTATAAAATGGCATTCTTGTGTCATATCTTACTGTAAAATTAGTTTGAGGAAAAACAAACTTTTCTTTTAAGACACACTGATACCTGTGTATAGAATGTTCACTTTTTTGTACCTTAAGTCGCTTACTGATTGAAATCATGGAAGTTAGGTCGGACTGTGATGGCTATTACAACACCATCACCTTAAATAAACAAATAAGTAATAAAAAAAATAATTCATTTATTAAAAAAGTAGAAAAAAAACAGAAACTTAAAATGTATACATGAAACGGTGGAAATGTAATAACATTGAGATTTATTCACAATGAGAGATGTTACTATGCATACTGGCTGTGTGGTGATGATGTGGGGAATGATGAAATTATGGATATGGTTCGTTAATAAGCTGCAATATTATGAAATCCATTAGTAAGATTCCTGTGTCACATGTGGGATTTGTGCCTGTTCACGTTCTAGTGGGTTTTACAGTTACAGCCTTATATATTTTTGTACATACACTAAAAAAGCACTTTAAAGTTACTTGATTCAAATAAATACATCCATGTCGTGAGAACAAAATTTATCACATCAGCAAAATTATTCCCGAAAGTAAGGAAGCTTGAAAGGGAATAATTGTGTAATTCTTTCATGTGGAACTGCTGCACACATCTGAAATGAATTCAGTTTTTTTTTTCTTTCTTTTCCTTTTTTTTAGTGCAGTGTTTAAGATTCAGCTGTTGGTGCGGGTCTGGGATCAAGCCTTTTAGCCTCCATTGGAAATTGTTTGCCATTGCTTATTTTCTGTCATCATTCTGTGGCCAAAGGCAAAGAGACGAATGATTTGTTTAGACACATAATTTCAGTTTATTTCCTTCCATCTCAGATCTCCATTCTCTGAAAGCCTTTCTGTTCTTTATCAGTTCTTTTCACAGACTGCGGAGAGTCATGTAAAATGCTGTCATCTTTGATAATCATTTATTTGAATATGGTTAAATATAAAGGTTCCAAAAATTGGCTTTGGAGCAGTGCCATTAAATAACCACTTTTGATCCCTTTAGGCAAGGTTTTTAGCCAGGGACCACTTCTGCTGTACCCCTACACTCCAACTCTTCAAGTCACACCAGGCAGATATGTAGGTGCTGTGTTGGTTGTGTAGTTACAATAGGCAGATGATTTACTCGTCTATTGTTATGATAACCAGTGTCACATGATTTTGAGCATATTGTGAATACATGTGGGAATAACAGTGACAACCTTCATGTTTTGTTACAAACAGAGCATAAGTAGTCCCATTGAACTGAATTTAGTGCAGTGACGAATGTAGTTAGTGGAATAATTTTTATCGTAGCACTGCTGGCTTTTTTTTAAGTCCATGCCAACTTATCAAATCTCAGAAAAATGATATACTATATACTTATATACCAAATATACTTACAAATATCATGTGTCATGAAAAAGGTCTTCAAGCATTCAAGAATACTGTGTTTTGCAATTTCCTCCACATTAAATTCAGGTGTTTGCAAATGGTAACTGTAGCCAAAAGGATAAATAGGGAAAGTGTTGAAGTTTTTAGACTAGTGTCTCAGTCAGTTAGAATGAAATGTGGAACCCCCCTGGCTGTACTTCACAGACCCTACTATGAGAATCATGGCAATAAAGAACCTTTCAAATATTTGTTTTACTAAATGAGTTTAAAGATCATAATTCTACAAACCCCATTTCCATATCATTTGCGTTATTTTCTAATGCAGAAAAACAAAAATCTGTGATATATTCATTCATATTAACCTTTTATTAACTGACAGGTAATAATGAAAATATGTTAGATGGTTTGACTTAACTGCATCTTCAGACAATCTTTTCTTTTTAAAATATATTCCAACTTTTCTGGAAATAGAGTTTGTACAATATTTTACCCCAATTAAAGGTTTCACCTGGAACCATGTGTCTAAACCAAGAACCATTTAAGACCCTTGTTTTTAGGGTTGAACTGAATATACGTGGTTACGGCTTTGGCTTTTCAGTGTGGTTGAAGATATTTTGTTCAACTGTTTTAATGTAAGGGTGAAGAAAGAGAGCGAGAGGGAGAAAGAGAGAGAGAGAGAGGTCAGCTGGTCATCCTCAGAGGGAAATGGAAATGGTTCTCCAGCCCCTGCCAATGAATAGCAATTTCCAGACGCCTCCTGCCACATCTTCAACCGCCATTATAGAGAGTTAGAATGGGAAATGGCTTACTGCTAGAGAGAGCGAGAGAGAGGGGGACAGAAAGAGAAGGTGTGTGTATGTGTGCATGCACAGGATGGACATAAACATTTGTCCATATTCCAAACAATGAAGCCTCTCTGGATAATGGAAGAAAAATTCCCGTTTCTGCATTTATTCATTCGTTCATTCACTTTTTATCCCAAAAGGAGCCAGAAAACCTGCTCTGTTATTCCATCCGGAAGACAACGATGCCGGCGACAGTGTCCTTCCAGCACAATAAAACATTCATGTGAATTATGCGGATATGGAGCGAAATGCAAACGAGCGAGAGTGTGATTTTCTAAAGAAATAAATAACAAAGGAAAAAAAACTTCAGCCTCCAACAAAAAAGCAGTTTTGATGTACGACTGTGTTGCACATGCTATAATTAAACAATATTTCTGGGCTTTCGTCGGGGGCCCCTCAGCATATGCTGTATGTCAACGCGTTTCATCACTGACAAAAACACGCCCGCCATCACACAACAAATGAGAGCACTGCCCGCAAATAAAGATTTATTAGCCTTTTATAGGCATCGCATTATTTTATTTTCTCCATCCGCCCACTGAAAATGTTCACAGGGAAATAAACAGCAGTGCCATCGGTGCTGTATCGTATGCCCACTTTTGTGTGGGGGCTGCTTAATTTAACCATTAAGAGTTACTTACTGACACTGATCAGAAAAGCATAGAGTCATTAAGTACATTTCTCACTTTTGGCTCATGGAAACTTTGGAAGATTCAAAATGTTCCGTCTATGCCGCATTTTTGCTTGTGAGCACCAGAGGAGATATCTTTCGATGATGTTAGGGAAAGAAAAAATCATCAGTTTTGTGTCATTTTTTGCCAAACAAAATTTAAGCAAAAGGCAAAAAACATGTAAACTAAAGTGAATGAAATGTAAATATGATTCATTATATCTGTAGTTCATTCTTAACAATAAACCTTAGCTTTGTAGGGTTAATGGACACTTTCTGACCAGACATTTCTAGGGACTATTTGAGGGGAACTACCTACTGGGGAGCTCCCCCAGAGAACTACACACCTTCAAGGGCTTGTTTTCTCTTCGCTTTCACACCGGGAGTCACTGAAGTAAGCCGGTCGATGTCTGGTATAGCCACTGCATACGAGAAGTTGTAGGATGTAGTGATTGGTGCACTTAAATGCATTAAAACTGCAGTTACTGTAATTCCTCTGTGAAATATTGGATCAATAAAGCCTGGACTTCACTGTTAGTCCATTTGTCAAGTTTCAAGTTTTTACATGGCTATTTAAAAAATGCCAATCGCTGTTACACCTTCCAATCCCCGAACACTTTCATCTGGACCCATTACCATTCACTTTTATCACTTATGGTTGCTCTAGTGCCAGAAAGTACCTACTCTAAAGAAGGAGCTAAAATAGTTCCTCAAAACAGCATCTCAGAACGATAGTCATCTTCGGTTTCCGCAGTGCAAACAGGGGAATCTTCCTCCCCCGGTTCTAAGAATGATGAGAAAGTTCCTCGGGTCAGATGTCGCCTAAACTGTTGGGCTGTTCTGGGGTTCGCTATCTACGTGGTATGTACAGCCATGGTTTATGTGCGGGACGTCTTGTGGTGGCACATAACACTCGTGGTTCTGTAAGAGCTCAGGTGTGGTGTAAGGTGATGTGAGGTCATGCTTACGAAGGAAAAATCATGAGTGAGAATTCAAAGCGGCAGATGATAAAATCAGGAGGGCAAACAGATTGGGGGGATTGGGGAGAAAATGCCTGAGGATATCAGTATGTACATATACAAGCATCCGTATACAGACACAAATACCCCTATTTCCATTCAGTGTGTGTGTGTCTTGTGTCTACAATGAGTGAGTGTCTACAGGTTTCAGTGCAGGCTCGTGGGTCACAGCAGATAAGCACTGAAACATTTGTTGTGGGACCGAGATGGGCCTGCAGCATTCCCGAATGTGTGTGTGCATGCGCGATCATGCAGGTGACTCTGCTCCGCACGTGTATATATCTCGAACCCCAGTGAGTGTAATCACTGAGACAGTAATCTCCAACTGCATTTCAGCCTGTTACAGCCTGCCAGATCAGCATCTCTCTCTCACTCCAGCCAACCTCTCTGTCCACCATCAGCCATGTCATGACACTGATTCCCCATGTTAATTCAGTTTGAATGGTGACCAGTGGTGTAAATCTAACCTTATATCAATATAGATTATGATACTTTAGGACAGCGTTGACCAACCCTGGTTCTAGAGATCACAGCTCTGCTGTGCACATTTTAATGTTTTTCCTGCTCTAACACACCCACGGGGTTGGTAACGAGCTGACTAGTAGGATTAGGTGTGGTGGGAGCCTGGTATTGGGCCAGGAGCAGGAAAAACGGTGGATCAGTACTTAAATACTGATACTTTCATTCTTATATTAAACACACATTTATGCTTTCAGCAGACACTTCTATCCAGAGCGACAGGTTAACAAGGTTAATCCTGCTCAGGACTTTTATCTGTGTGTTAACCATGGCAGGTCCAATATAGTTACACTGCTACACCGATTGCTAAATGTGTCTTTGATTAAAAATAAATAAATAAATAAAAATTGAAAAATGATTCATGTAAATAAATGCATAGAATAGGAACTCGTTTTCTTTCTGCCCTCTGCCTCTGGAACTCATACGTACACCCACACGAGATTGAGTGTATGCTGTGTAATGATTTTTTTCTACAGTTTAGAATTCTGTTTTAAAAACAACAATGAATACAAATGAAACAACAAAACAAAACAAGACGTCCTGTACTAAAGCCACGCCAAACCAATATTTAAAAAAATTAACAAGAGCCAACAAAGAGCATAATTTATGTTTGTAATTTTTTCTAAAATTCCAAAACTGATGCACAGAAAAGCAGCTGCAGCTGAATCACCTTCAGACTGCTGTATCACAATGATTCAGTGCATTTTTAGCTATACAGCCCTAATAGCTGGAGATGTGGAGCAGCAGAAGTGGTCTAATGAAGTCATCATCTACACTTAAACTGTGGGACAAGAACATTGGACTCCGTCTATGTTGTATCTGCTGCACTCTAATTAACTCCAAATGCAGTAGGGAATAGTTATCCTGACTGCCAGCGGCTTCTAGACAGGCCAGTGAATCAGGTCATCTTGTGATTGTGTACACAGCTGTCCAGGGAATTGTGGGTAATGTAGTTTTACTAACCACTAAATTGCTTTGTTTGAGACATATTGTTTCAAGCTGGCGGAATGCAGCAAGGTAACGGATTTACTAACATTTGTAACTGACAACACTAAATGGACACACACACACACACACACACACACGTGTGCACGCTTATGAATTAACATGCTCTTGCCATTTATCTTACCAGACTTCACAATGAGAGCTAGAATGGCATTGCAAAATCTGTGTGTGTGTGTGTGTGTGTGTGTGTGTGTGTGTGTGTGTTCTTAGATGTTTGTATCAGTTGCGCGCAGCAGCATGTTAACACTTTCACGCTTCAGCACCACCTCATCACACACTACACGCACACACACACACACACACACACACATCCCTCAGAGCAGCAGAGGGTCAGCTCCTCAGTAGCTGCTCTTCACACCTGAGGGAAACTTATTGAATCATTCTCTCGTTCTGTGTCTGTGCTGTGAAATTCTGTGTGGACCTTGTTTAAATGGTCATTCAAAGGTTCTCAAGCATGAACTGTACATTGAAAGCATTTTACAGGTCACTTCTCAAATCCATTTACAGAAAGAGCGATCTATTGGCAGTGTGCTTGATGAGATAAGCTCTTTATACAATAGTAAGTGTGACCTGTACATGCTCTGTCCACAAATGCATTCTTTCATAGCAACGCTTGGAGAGCTGGACAAGCTTTGAATGTATGTAGAGTTTACATTCACTTCATAATTAGGAATTAAACAGTTTTAACTCATCAAAACTAGACAGTGTGCTAATTTTTAGTTTGATTACATGACATATATATATATATATACACACACATACCCAATCTATACTGACACTATGACTTGTCCCATATTTCCCGTATTTGGTATGAATAATACACATTAAATACAAAATTATTAAATATTTATTAAAGTAGTTTTACCAAAAAAAAAACTTGAGTTGTGCTACAAGTTGAATTTAACTCTTTATCTGAAGGCTGCTATATAACAAAACCATGCTATTAATGTGTAATTGAAAATGTCATATATGGTCCTTAGAAATGAATTTTTCCTCAATTTATCATGTCACCCACTAGCTCAGACCCCATCATATGATACTGCTCCATGATACTAAGTGAAACGCCACCACATGTTTTCAAAGTGCCGCTAAAACAGTGCCATTGACCGACACTAACCGCCAATTCTGCTGTCAGCTATGCCTGTGCTGACTGGCACAGCCCGAAAGAGCGAGGCCAGCAGTGCTCTCTTAGAGTCCTGGCCATGGACAACTGTGGCACTGGGGCCAGTGCTTAGACAAGGGAGCCCCAAAGATCTGGTAATGTCTATGTTATGCACCAGGGTTTAAATACAGTGTTACTGTGTGTTTGTGTCAGTGTTTCCATTGCTAAGAAAGAAAGGAGCATTAATTAATCAGTTACAGGCTAAATTAATTAAAGTAGTACTGCAATATTGCAGTAAAAATGTAATGATATTTTTTCCCTAGGCAGCATTTCGCATCCACTCACTGGGAGTTCATATGGAGGCTCCTCAAAACTTTACTAAAGCTAATAAGTATGAGGAGTCGACACTTATAATCGAGAGATCAGAGGCTCAAATGACATATGCTCATGTGCAGATGCGAATGAGTTTCTGGCTGCTAATTAAACCTCATCACCCTCCTGCTCACAAGGCTTTTGAAGTATTTACTCCGACAGCCGTAGTAGAACTCCAACGCTGAGGTGGGTGAAAAGACAAGCTGTTAGTCTGCATTTGCCCTTTAAAATATTGAGAGTGTGTGTTTGTGCATGGGCGTCTTCAGAAGGAAAGCATCAGTAATGATTTTTCACCCTTTGAACTTGCACATTACTCATAACACACAGATGAGAGAGGGAGAGAGAGAGAGAGAGAGAGAGAGAGAGAGAGAGAGAAATGATTAGAGTTAAATAAAGGCTTTAACTGAAGGCCTGAGGGTTACTGTTTTTCAACACTGCATATAGTGTATATGTGTATGAGTACGCTCTTATATAATGTGTATAATGTGGGTACATTTATGTGGGTATGCTTTAAAATGGCCAAATAATCATAATAAACATTAGAGAAAAATAAAATATGGAAAAAATGGAAGCCTTGCCCTTTTAAAAAAAATCACCTTGTTTGTAAAGAGATGATGAGCAAAATCCCATCATTGTCAGAGATTAAGACATTTGTGTAATTTGACCTGAAAAAATTTTTTTTTACCCTGGTTATTTCAGATACCTTTTGGAAATATTATTTTTTCCACATTTAGTGGGCAATTTTCACTGAAAATGTCTGCCCAGGGCCACTGGCAGTTACTAGGCCTTTGGCATCTCTGCCTTTCCAATGAACCTTCTCCACCTCATTCTCCTTCAGGTCACTCTTCTGTCCATCAAACTGCACATTACAATCTTGTTTCCTATCACCACAGATGTGCAATAAGCATAGTCCAGCCCGTGCGGACTGCCCCCTCATACCCAAGCCTATTGCAGTATGCATAAAGTCCTGCCATGCATGACTGAATGG
Source organism: Arnoldichthys spilopterus (assembly GCA_037974385.1). NCBI lineage: Eukaryota > Metazoa > Chordata > Actinopteri > Characiformes > Lepidarchidae > Arnoldichthys > Arnoldichthys spilopterus. Next base: position 16,953,955 of record JBBPDA010000081.1, on the reverse strand, counting down.
GGAGTTTGAGGCCTAGCACACTAGCACACTAATGCGCTTTACTGCCCTGCAGCTATTGTGGGGACAGCACTTTAAACTGACCGTAATTGCGTTTTAACTGCGCTTCCGTAGCAATAAGCCACTCTATTAGCGCTCTACTTGCCACCCAAGCGGGCTTTCACTGTCCTATCACTCTGCAGCATTGTGGGAGAATCCCCCCTTTTTCAATCACAACATCTGTGTTTGGCAGAAAATGACATAGCAACCGAAGCACTTAATGAAAACCGTTCTATCATAAACAGAGGCTTTTCATACTCCGGCCATTCATTGAGGAAGCAGTATGTCACATTTCACAATACAAGTCTGGGGTTAATGGCAGGAATTGACAAGGTAAAGCCATAGACTGTGTGTGGAGCCAGGGCCAATATAGTTTAATCTTACTTAATATATACATTAATGCCCGCAGTGGGATTCTGTTCCAAGGCAAACACCTGCACTGGAAGGCAAGTGAACACTTGGCAACACAACATGACTGGAATCCAAATCCAAATGGAGACATTATCCTTTCTCATTGTGCTCCGTGCTCAATTAAGGCACAGACATTATGAAAACAGCTTCTCTTATGCCTTTTGTTTCATATGGACCATGAAAAATCATCCGGTTCTCATCGTTTCATCAAGTGGAGCCAATGCTGTAGTGACTCATCTGCAGGCCAGAGTGGTTCAGCAAAGAGTTACAGACTCCGACCTCAACACATCTAATAAATATATCATAATGAGTGGCCATGGGAAACTGATTGCAGTGGCCTTGGGAGGACTGATCTGAGATCAGCTGGATGGTAATGAGCTCCGTCAGGTGGGGCAGGGTTGGAATGTTATTACACTATCCAATGAATCCCATCATCATATCATTTGTCACTCTTGTGCAGCGTTGCTATAGGATTACACCAGCGAGGCTTATGGATGTGTGGTTAGCCAACCTTGCCATGCAAGAAATGAGCTTTTGCTGCTCAGTATTCATGTATTTATTGGGGGATATTAATGTAAAAGGTGAATGTAGAATATAAGCACAGCGTGGCTGCATATTCATGTTAAGCCGAAGATGTACACAAACATATAATGACATAATATCACACAATCTGACACTAAGCAAAAGCCATGCCATTTGTGCTTGCTTGATATCGTTTGTACAAATCGTTGCTGTTGCTAATTTTTGTTGGCCAGCTGTAGCCTCGTGGTTAGGACATTGCCCTTGGGGTGTTAAGGTTCAAGTTCAAGACCCAGCCTGAGCACCACTGAGGTACCCTTGTGCAAGGTACCGTCCTGCTACACTGCTCCCCAGGGGCTGTTGATAGCTGACTACTGCTCCACGTCTGTGCGTGATGGGTTAAATCCAGAGGTCACGTTTCGTTGTGATGCTGAGTGTGTTCACAATGACAAATAGTCACTTTCACTTTTACATATTAAGAGCTCCTTCCTGAAGTAACCTCTCTCTATTTCACAGTGTACCTGTTTGACCCTGGATCTAAACTAAGCCAAATAAGAGTCACTGACTCCCTGAATGGTGGTGGTAGTCATTTGTAAATCAAAGTCACTGCTCAGATCACAGCTGCCCTGCGAGATTTCAGGGTTTCCATGTGTTCTCCTTTAAGCTGTTAAGTACAGATAGTGACTCAGCACTGTTCCCAGGACAGTGCTGATAATGTGGAGTACTATAGCTACGCACAGGGACATCTTTGAGAAGCCGGTCTTGGGACAGGTTAGATAAAGTGATGTATTACAGCTGCCACAGCTGTGTGCCATCCCAGAGATCTCGCACTCATCGGCCCTGTGGACCCAGGCTTTATCAGATCCAGACTACAGTGACCCCTAAGCCTTCACACTCAAGCCTCTGCAGACTCCTAGCCTTAAGCACTGGCTCTAGGTTAATGGAACACTGCTCCTGTTTTACCACACAGCCAAAATAGCAACCTCCATTAGAGCTTTTAGTAACTCTTTCCTTGAAGTTTCTTGATAGACTGTGTTGATGCACAGCATGTGCTGTTCCCTCAATGTATAGATTTAGACAGAAGGCAATTTGGTGGACGCTCTTCTTTCCCTGTCAGCTGTTGTGTTTGTGGAGAAAGGCAGTAAAGAGGTCTTTCATTGCGTCTTTGTGTAAACGGTGATTTGATAGAGAAGGCAATTACGTTGTCATTAGCAGACAGGCTTTAATGTGCCAGACCCCCCAGTGATAAACACAGGCCTGTCTGCATAGACCTGAACTCTGGGTCTTCCCATCAGAGGAGGAAGTTAAAGGGGGCAGTGTGGAGGAGACGGATTATGTAAAACCTAATTATGTAAAGTTAATTAATGTCAGTGACAAATGTAAAGCTCTTTGAAACAGTTCTACTAGTTCGATGTGTTCTGACAAGCTAACATTTTTAAAGCGATTAACAGAATTCCTAGCGTGGACAAATTTGAAGAGATTAAAATATTTAACCCAGAATATCTTTCTAACTTAAGATGAGTAACTTATCTCTATAGTTCATTGCTCTAAATGTGCGTTATCTGTGTTTTCATGCACAAATGGCAAGGCCTGGTAAAGAGGCTTCTCATAGGCACATAATCAAGGACAACTCCAAAGTGTCTGAGAAAACCATGGGATGGCTCTGTCTCTTAATGGATTACCTCAAAATTGATCTCCTGCTTTTAATGACTGGAAAGCATTTTAAAGAGGTCTGTCCTCTAACTGTGGCCTGCAAATTTGAATTTCATCTCTGGCTTTAGTTTTGCACTTGTTTGATTGTTTCCTGGACGGGAAGATGTGTGTTGGTTGGGGCTCTCTGGCCACAAACTGGGAACATTGTGTTACTTTGCAAGTCTTCTATCGCCACCAAGAGGATTCAGTATGCCACTACAGAAAAGTGCATCAAAGTGCAACAGAGTAGTTGTAAACTAATTAAGGGCCATATTTCATACGTTATTAACAGTAATAGTGAAAATGAAATAATTATATTCTCATGGAAAGACTACGCTACTAAACAGTTTGACAAAAACTTTGCTTCTGTGCTCAGAACAATGACATTTTGAAATGTATCTGTTTCTCAGAACAGTCTCCATTCACTTTATATGCTAAGTAGACTTCCAGAATATTATGGAACTGTGAGAACTGTCCAGACGTTTCTAGAATTGTCCAGAATTTTCTAGAACTTTCTGGGAAAAGATACAAATTCTCCAGGTTGCCACTATAAATACGAAACATTTATGGGCTGTGGTCATAACGTAAAAGTTTGTGATGAATTGAGCTGTTTTTACATAGGATTTAGACATAAGCAGTTGAAATATAACACATCCAGCATCAGGAATGAAAATGTGTTTGATTATTTCCAGATTATCACTCCACAGAAAAATGTTTAACTTCATTTTGCTGAATCATGTCCTAAGTCGGGTTGTCACTGTTAATAATTTAAATGTATGATCTCAATGATGTGGCTATAATTATGATGATGGTTATAACTTCACTGTTCATCTCTCTTACATAAATGTTTACTGTAATGTGTTTACATAAGTTCTGATTACTCGATTGCTTATTAAAATAAACAGTAAATACTTGATTTACTAATTGTCGTTGCCCACCCCAGTAACTCCCTCCCTCTTTTCTCATCCTCTGCAGTGTTCATCATGGCATCTGGTCTGCTGGTGTATCCCTTTGGCCTAAACTCCAGTCTGGTAAAGTCTTTCTGTGGAGACTCCGACATCTACTATGCTGGGGAGTGCCAGATAGGCTGGGGCTACATGCTGGCCATAGTGGGCGTGATGCTCACGCTCTTTCTTCCCTTTTTCGCCAAGTACGCCCCCAAAGAGCATCTTTCACCCACCCCGCTGCCCACACTTTTATAAAGGCCACGTGCATCATATCTGGCCTGAGCTGTCATCTGTTTTCAGTTCTAGGAAACATCGCCCCAGCTTTTATTCTTGGTTGATGATGATGATGCCACTTTGGAAGAAGTGTGCCCAGAGGAGCCATTGTTTTCATTCTGTGATGTGCTACGTTGTCTTCCCTCATTTGATAAGCTGTGTCCATCTGTTGGGAACCTCATGGTGAATTATTTGGGATTTGAAATGGAAACTGACCAGTTATTTTCCCCTGATTAAAAACAAACCATAATCACGTAAACTAACATGGAAGATGATGCATCAAAATTGTTTTTCGTTTGGTACACGTCGAAATAGCGTGTTAAACTGCACAAGCGTCTGACTAAATCTAACATTCTGAAATATTCTCCGCCTACAAGGGTGTTACCCAAGATAAGTCCACATGCATAGAATGTGAAGATGACGAGACACATCCTGCAAAACATCAGGAACTATCTGGAACCTCTGAAGGAAAGCAAGGAACCCATATAAATCTTTTATGTAACATACTAACCACTATGGAGGATTCTTTCTTCACTGGTTATGTGTGTGGACCAAGCTCCTGAGAAAACTGGATCCAGGATCCCAATGAAAAAACAAAATGGTTCCACATTTTTGGAAGTTTTGCCATTCATTTCCTGCTGACCTAAAGCAATGCTGATTCAGTACAAACCACTTGTGGCTAATGGGCTCTAAGTATAAGTAAAAATAAGCTCCCTATCCATAACCTAATCCAAATTCAGTGTTATTGTTTGTACTATGTTATATCATAGGTTATGACTACTCAGCGGATCACCTCACAGCAAGAAAACGTTTGCTGTAGCAGCAGAGGATATAAACTCATTAAAATATGAAACAATCTGTATGGCTACAGCTTGGCCAGACAACACAAACTTTTCTTTGC
>JBBPDA010000081.1:16923522-16942680 GCA_037974385.1 Arnoldichthys spilopterus | reverse complement strand
ATGGAAAATGGAAAACTGATTGCCAATTTTGGATATTCAGGTGTATTCTAATTTTAGTTTAAAAAACACAGATGTTCAATACAAACATCTGGGTTCACCCTAGTTAGAGAAACCAGTCCGTCAGGAGTGGACTGGACATGCTAATTAGCAAGGCCTTGATGAGTTGAATCTGGACTAAGAACCAGAACTGTAACATGGTTATTTTACATTTCTTTCCAATATTTCAGGGCGTTTTTTTTTTTTTACCATGATGTGGATCTTTGCCTTCCCTTTCTGAATGATGAAGGTCCCCCCCAGAGCCAGGGTTTTATCACTGTAGTGCTCCTCCATGGTTTTCCTCATACAGCTCACAAGACTCTCCTCTCCTGTCCTCCTGCTGGCTCTGACCTCAATGACCTGTGATCAAACAATTTTTTAACCATCACTTACTAATTCAGGACTGAGGTTATTTATTCATTCAGCAATCAAAGGTCAGCTGATTACACAATCGACCTATTTAAAACAGCGGTCACCAAACCTGGTTTAGTTATAACCGTAATGTACAAACCAAGTCCCCAACTGTCTGGATCATATACGTTACTTTTAGGGAAGCGGGGACTTGTTAGATGCAGGTTGAAATTGAACTTTTTAGGGAAGTAAAAGAGGAGGTTTGGTGACCACTGAATTAGGACTGTGGGTCTCAACCCTGGTCCTGGAGCCCCCCCTTCCCTTAGCATTTTAGTGTTTTCTGCTCTAACACACTAGCAAGGAAAACACGGGCAAGCAAATCACTGTACAGACATGCTTACAAATTCTCTAGTGTAAGGTGTTTACCCTATAATCCTAATCCCATGCAAAAAACATATATATTAATACATGTAGAATGACCAGTTACAGTCAGTAAAGGTGCTGGTACTGTTTCAGCATTAGATTGGAGCGTCATTAAAACCAACTTCTGGTGTGTCCTCACCTTCCCAGGTTTTCCCTCACACGCGTAAAGGTTTGCCAGGAGTCCGAAGTCACAGTCATCAAACCGCTCACTGTATTTCTCCTGCAGACAGTTCCCATCCACTGGGTTGATGGAGGAGAAGTAGCTGGCATTGACAGCAGACTTGCCCTCAGACTCTGTCAGCACCAGTGGCATCAGCTTTGAAAGTAACAGAGTAATTGAGGAAGATATTCAGGGCAAGAGCTGGCAGAGTGCTCCCTTGTGTTACATGCTTGTTAAATACTTGGTTTAATTAAGGCAAGTTTATTTATATAGCACATTATCATACACAACGGTCATTCAATGTGCTTTACAGAGATGGGCATTAAAATAATATGCAAGAAAAGCATGAGAAGTCTAAAAGTTAAATATAAGAACAAATAAAAATAAAAGATGAAAATAAAAAAATAAAAGAAAGTGCATGATGAAAGTAAGATATAAAAACAAATACAAAGGTAAATAGATAAATTAGAATACTAATTAGTCAATAAAGTGCATGATGAAAGTTAAATATGAGAACAAATAAAAATAATAAATGAGAATAAAAAATAAAGTGCATGATAAAGTAAGATGTAAAATGAATACATAGATAAACAAATAAAACAGAATACGAATTAAAGGATTTGGCAAATAAGGCTGTTTTTAGTCTCTTTTTGAAACACACTCAATAAAACGTTGTAATGGAAAGTAACATTTATCACTAATACAGCTGTCTGCCTCTTCTTAGGGTCTTCCATTTGCAGTCTTTCATGGAAACCGCTAAGCTTGTCCCTGAGCTAAGGATAAGTGTTGGGTAGACTGCATTTCTCAGCCTTAAGTCACTTGAGGCTGTACTGTTTAGTGGGATCCATTGAATGTGACACTCAATAACCTGCAATACATCACATGCAAAACACTTAGAAATGGCAGAAACAGCTGAGAGTAGTGTGATGCTGCAGTTTGTAGTGATTTGTTTGTTACTTTTATTGCATTTCACAACCAAATGGAAGGCAATCTGACATACAATCAATGGCAAATAAAACTAGCAGTACAAAGATTATTAGGAGTATCTCAAGAACATGTGTTCTCCTTTAAGGAGTCATGGGCCTAAAGTTCTTGAATGATGATACAAACCCCAGTAACCATGTTCGGCCTGGCTGTGACATATCCCATGCAAATGATCCTTCGTACGCTAGAAAATATAGAACCCAGTAAGCAAAAGCCGTGACATGGTTTTTCTGTGGCTGCAAAGTCAAAAGAAAAAGAAGATTTTGACTCATAGATGGGGTGATAATGGAGTGCTTACGTCAAATAATTTTTAAACCACATACACTGCAAACATCCACAGATTTGATACGTTAGGACAGTCCCAGAACGTGTGCATTATGCATCAGTGCAGTGCTACAGATATTGTTATTGTAGTTACACATCATTTGGTGTCTTCTGTAAGGACTTGCACATCGTCGCTGTCAGATCTTGGATCTTCATTTATGTTTTTTTAAACATGATTTGAAAATATCATCTGCTCTATACAGTGTGTTAAAAATGAATGACAAATGGTTTTATTCCGACAGCAAAAATATGATCTTGGGACCGTTTTACAGTCTTTACATCTTTTTACCTCTGCGTTCATTCCAACGGTCTTGGACGAAACAGCACCAGCACCAAGGATAAACGCCCCAGGCAGCTCCAACTCCTTAGACACCTTGTTCATGTTGTACACCTTGGGGATCAAATATAAAGTCATTGTTTCAGTTGTCATAGGAACTCATCTATGGTCATCATTAGTGATTTAACCGACCTTGTCCACGTGGACCACAGGGACCAAGTAGGGGACGCCACCAACATCAGTAATACGAGGTTTTCCACACAGGCCTTGGGAAGGAGAGAGAAAAACAGATGATTCCACAGCCAAAGGTTAAAGCAGGATGGTAAGTTCAGGCAATATGTGTTTAGCTAATGGTGACAAAACACCGGCACAGAATAATACGACAATTCTTTTATCCCATTTTCCAACTCTCAAACGCAGGATTCAGTGTGCAGAACCTGCATGTGTGGGTGGTACCTACCTTTAACAGGAAACTGGTATGGTTCTAGGGTGAGATCTGGGCACTCAGCCACGCACACCTTGGCATTTCCAAAATTCTTCCCGAGTCCCTTTTCCAGCACTGTGGCACATACACGAGCATAACTTCAGAAACTCAGATATAAACACACTGCGAGTAAAGCGCCGCCTGTACTCTCCGCATCAGACAAGAGTTCACGCTTAGCGTCCAGTTCATGCAGTTGAACTTCGGTCCGGGTGCACGAGCTCAGGTCTCACACATACACACAGCGACAGGATCGCGACAACATGAAGGCTGCATTTCCTTTTGCCACTGGTGTGAACGCACGCGAGAGCGAGCTTACCCTGACATAGCTCATCCAGGTCGGGAACGTGCAGCTGGAATTTTTCTGCTTTGATGGTGTCTGCCATTCTTCCTCCACCAAAGGAAGCCGCACACACACACGCGCGCGCGCAGATCACATGCTCCAAAGCCTCGACACTGACCCACACGCTGACGGGCTGCGTTCACTCAGCCAGAGATCGCATAAACAAAACAGCTCAGAATTAAACCGCAAACAGTAATAACACGAGTAACAATAAAAGAAACAGAAAAGAAAGAAAAGGGCAAGAATAGGAAAACAAATAAATTTACACACGATCAGAAATATAAATGAAAGCAATAATGAATAAAGATTATTAAAGTTATGGATTATTGGGGTATAGTTTAGTCTTTACACTGTGTTTATAAAGGGAAGCTAATCTATGGGGTAATCCGCGTTGTCATTAGGTATGTAAAAATGAATCGATCTGTGTCGATGCATCAACCAATATATCTGATCTGTACCACTGTGACACATAACAATCCATGTGGGTTCGCTCCAAAATTAATTTTGCTTAATTTTACTGTGACCAGTGTTTTGTATTGTACTATTTTACCTTAAATAACATTTACCTGACGCTTTTATCCAAAGCGATTTCCTAGACGAGGAGCAGTGGAGCAGGACGGTACCTTGCTTCAGGGTACCTCAGTAGTGCCTGGGTCGGGACTCAAACCTGCGACCTACAGGTCTCAAAGGCAGCGTCCTAATCACTAGGCCTCCACTGCCCATGTGATTTTAAAGGGGGCACCCAGATCAGGATATCTTGGGGTAAACAGTTGTCTCACAATGTCTGTTCATGACTCTGAAATCACAGAGCAACTATAAAACAAATGTGACATCTTCAGCACTGGTGTTCTCCCAACAGATGAGCTAACAGGTGAAGTTCATAAGATTCCTCCTTTTTGAACTAACTGCAGCGTTTCGTTGTTGTGGAACACGGCGTGTATGGGCGGCGCCATCGTCGCGAACTCTTTGCGCTCTGTGATTGGTCGTCTACACTACGTTCGAAGCGCTTCCGGCGAAAGCTCCGCTCATGTACAACACGTGTCCGCGTCTGTAACAACACGAAGTCGCTCGCGTTGAACGTTTAGCAAGCAGAGCGATCCACAGCGAACGGACAAATGCTGAAAACGGGTTAAAACGAGACAGAGGTTCAGTAGACTGAACCGCGGAAGAGTGTGAGGGAGCGAGTACATTGCTAATATTGTTAAGCTAACTGGAGGGAAGTGGCTCGCGGCTGCCTCGAGCTATGGCGAACATTTTGGAGGCGATAACACAGAGCGAGCTCGTACATATCGACTCTGAGGGGGATGTTGTGTTTGAAACTCCGTCGACCGAGGTTGTCGATACTATTTCAAAGTGCTTCGACGTCTCCGTGAGCAAGCGCAGTGGTTCGAGACCCTCTTCACCGGCCTCGGACAGGTAAGGCGCGTTTCCCGCTTCGCCCTAAATGTTGCAGAGGTGTCTGTGCGGGCATCTGTCCGTGTAATTGCTGAACATGTTCAGGTGGAAGGGAAAATTCGAAAGAGAAGCTAGTGAGACTCGTCATGAGTGTGGCATAGAAGTGAGCCACTGTTTTATGGAATCCTGGTGATTTTAGATACAAAAACTCTGCATCACACTGTACATGCACATCCTGAAGTGTGGCAGTGGTGGTCTAGTGGCTGCCTTTGGGACCTGGAGATCGCAGGATCGGGCACTACTGAGGTTCTCTTGAGCAAGATACCGTCCCACTACACTGCTCCCCGGGCGCTGTTGTTAACTGCCCACTGCTCCACGTGTGCACGTGTGATGGGTTAAATGCAGAGGTCACGTTTCGTTGTGGTGCTTGAGTGTGTTCACAATGACAAATAGTCACTTTCACTGAAACCTGTGGGCTATTAGCTGCCTGTTTAAATGCTCAGAATGTACCCATGGCTCTCAAACTGCCCCTTCCATGTTTAACTATTAGAGGGTATGCATTGTTGTCACTTCCCCAACAGGACACGCCCCCCCTAGGTTGGACTGGGTGGCAAAATATGCTGCTGCTGCATGGCCACAACATAGCAAAAAACAGTCTGCCTTGGATATTGACATGTGGCCATAAACCAGGTTTCTCAGCATTTATAAAAAAATAAATGTAATGTAAACACAGAGTAAAGCCTGAAGACATGCAATAAATAAATGCCAATTTCCATGAAAACCACTCACCCAGAACAAAGCTATAGACCAGTGTTTTTCCAAACCTGCGCTTTTTAGTGTTTGTTCTGCTCCCAACACACCTGATCCAACTCATCTGCTCATTAACAACATTAGTGAGCAGAAATGTGTGTATGGCTGTGTTACAGCAGGAAAACACTACACTCTGCAGGACAGTGGGTCTCCAGGACAAGGACTGGGAAACAGTAAGCAGTCAGTTTGTGAGTAATATTGGGCAAAGCGTGAACATTACAAGGAGATCCAAGAGTGGGTCCTGTGATTTGAGATGACTGTAGGATCTTACCCATTTGTTGGGCTTAAAGGAACCGATTTGGCAGCTACACATTTTCCACATTCCACATATGTAGTTGATCTGCTGAGATATATTTCAAATTGTGCTTCTTTGGTTTAGTACTGAAGCCACAAGTCAGTAGAGATACCCAAAAAGTTTTTGTAAAAATTCATCCCCAAAACTAAGCTTAAACCACATTGACGTCTTCATTAAGGTGGTGCAGACTTGGCAGTGTGGTTTAGGTCAAAGTGTGACTTAACGTGGAGCCAAATAAATGAACAAACCTTCACCACTAAAGACACAAAATCAAGGCAGATGTCTCAAAGCCTTCACTGGGAGGACTGATTGTATCAGAATCCTTCATACTTATGACTTTTCACAAAAACTGAATCTAGATCTTCCCCTTTAAAACACTGTGAAATCACACCCTGCAGAATTAGCCTAGTAGCTCCAGTGCTGAAGTAAGGAAGCAAAATCCAGGTCTTGTTTAAACAGCAGAACGGATTGAGTCTCATTGGCCTAAAGACCTCTAAGCCAGGAATTCTGGGTTCAAATCCCACTTTGGGTGACCGAGTAGCACAGCAGGGCCCATGTCCCAGAGTTCAATGAATCACAACTCTGCTAGACATGATTTGGGCAGTAGCGGTTAGGAGGGCAAGCCATGTGACTGGAGGGTTGCAGTCCCAGACCCAGTTAGCACTGAGGAACCCTTGAGCAAGGTATGATCCTGCCCACTGCTCGTCCCAAGTGCTGCCCACTGCTCCCTGGCAAATTTACAATTATTAATTTACAAAAAGCCCTTTTATTATACAAGTCAGCTTTCAAGGTTTGTTTGTGTTAGACCAGAAAAATCCTTCAGGACCAGAATTCATGACTGATGCTAATAATTTATTTCCGGAAGCTAATTGTGCATCTCGTTTTCAGTACACACTTCCATTCTCCATCTCTTTCACTCTGCCTGACATCCCCCCCCCTCTTTCCACAGTGGTTCTGGTGACAGCTTGTTTTTGACTCAGTCTGTGACTCCAGTGCTCAGAACAGTTAAAAGATGCCGCTCATCTGAAAGACCTGCACTTTTCCCCGGTATAGAATCCGAGGATGAGCACGATGGAGACCGCAACAAAGACAACAGAACACATGAAGAGGAGAGATCAATCACAACACCCCAAAGAGAGACTTATAGTGAACTTTCTGATGATGACTTGTTTGGTCGTCCGAAAATGCTGACTTTACCCGAAAAGAGAACTGCAAGGAGGCGTATTCGTTCATCAAAATGGAGGCGTGCACCTGCCCAGTCACAGTTTTCTTTTCTGCAGGAGTCTCACCCACAACCTTTGTCTGTTCACAAGATCCAAATTCTAGTGGTATGTGTAAATGGTTCTGCTGTGTAGGAGTGCCAGACATGCATGTCACGCTTATAAACTTGATCGTGAAAATGATGTTTTATCATCCAGCATCGATATTGGTAAAAGGATTTTATAATTTCAGTTATTGTGACGTGCTTGCTGTTGGTCACATTCAACGTTTATTTATGAACGTTGGTCCTAAATTCTAAATTACAACGTTAGTAACTGATGGCATGATATATTATCTGTGCATCGTTATTACAATATTAGTCTCCACACTCCTGATATCTCAGAAGGCTGCGTTTTGAAAATGGTCTTCTAACCAATCACAGAATTGATAGAATTGTCCATTTGAAGGGGTGGGGCTTAACTGATGTTTAAATAAAGCTGCTGTAATAATAAGGAGATATATGTAAATGTATTGGTTTTGAAAGTGGGCTGTTTTTGAAACTTTGTTTTCATAAATGGACTGTATGGATGGTGAAGTGAACGTACATTTTGAGATTTTAACAGTACTTCCATACTTCAAGCCTTTTTAGAGATATGGACCCTTTTAATAAAGTGGAAAGGTATTGCAATCGTAATATGTAGCACTGTAATCGCAATACTCATATTTTTTATCCTTATTGTGCAATCCTATTAGCTATGGAGTTTTTAGCTTAGACATATTTATGATAGTAGAAGTGACTGAGTTGTTTTTCTTTTTTTTATTCTGTCAGAATTCAGAGATTGGAGGGTTTTTTAAATGTGTTAAGGAACTCCACGAGGGCCATGGGATGCAAAGAAGAGAACTAAGTTCATCTTTATTCTCAACAGAGTGAGTTCATTTTAAATTAGTTTTCTGTTTATTTTGTTCCTCGGGGGTGTAAAAATGGGTTTTCACTGGCGATCATAAAAGTCATGCATATGTTTTTCAGTGGTGCTTGAAAATTTGTGAACTGTTTAAAATGTTATATATTTCTGCATGAATATGATCAGGTTTTCATACAAAGAACACAATTTAAAAAATTTGGCTCAAATATTATACTTGGTATAAAAATAAATATATATATAAACCTATCAAAATCTATCTGATCTTAAAAACATGTTTGTGAAAATGTGTCCTGGCATAACGTCATTTCTGAGGACCTCAGAAAAAGAGTTGTTGATGCTCATCAGGTTAGAAAAGGTTACTCCATCAATCTCCAGTCAGACAGACTGTGTACAAAAGTTCAAAGATCACTCCAAAAGCAAGGCTTTTAATTAAAAAATCTGCGAGACATAGGTGACTTCAAAACAACTAAAGGCCTCTTTCACATTGGTTAATGTTCACCATCAGCAGAATCCTTAAGCAGAAAAATCATTGCTCCCCATAAAGAATATATATTTTACTAACTGTAAATACCCTATACAGTTTGCCAAAGATCTTGAACACAAGCCAGAAGGCTTTGGCCCTAATGAGAAGTGTTCTGTTGGGAGAAAGGAAAACACTGCATTCCAGCATAAGAATCGTACCCCATCTGTGAAACATGGTGATGGTGGTAGTTGATGGGACTTTTTTTGAGAATCTGGCCCATTAGAGCCTGTTATTATTAATGAAAAAATTAATGATATCAGTGAATTCTAAAGGAAAATGTCAGGACCTCTGGGGATAGCGTTAGTCTCATGAGATACTGGGTCATGCAGCAAGACACCTAAGCATGCAAGTTGTTCTAACTGAATCATGATGGTTTATGAAAAATAAAAATACTGATTAGGAATGGCTTTAAACCAAATTAAATGTTGTAGACGAACTTGAAGTAAGCAGGTAACATGAGGCAACCTACCAGCATCCCGGTGTTGGAGCTGTATCTTATGCAGGAATGGACAAAAATTTCACTAAGCCAGTGTGCAGGACTAATCAACAGTTCCCAGAAACATCTGGCTGTAGTAATTGCTTCACACGTTCTTCTTAATGCAAAGTTTCACATATATTTGCCACTGGATCATTTTCATCAAGAAATAAATGGCAAGTATTATATTTTTGTCTTGTTTCGTAAACTGACTTTTTTTTCAAGCTTAAGATATAAAAATCTAATGATTTTTGGTCATATTGATGCAGGAATATCAATCTAAACAATTGACAAATTTAGAAGCACTACCATAAACTGATCTAAATTGACGTACAGTTTAGTCAAGAAAATGTTAAGTATAATTTTATTTTATTGAATTTTCAGGCTGGAGAACGACTATGAAAGTGTGGAGGTGGACAATGACCAGGATGACATAAGAGTGGTGGTATGTACAGCAACTCTTTAATACAAAATATTGTTGTTTTGCCGACTGTTTTCAGATCAAATTTCTGTTCTTGTCACTATAAAATAACTGCCCATCCCTTGTTTTTTGAATTAAGAAGACTTGACCCATGGCCTGAAATAGCCAGGCTGTGTACATGTTCCCCAGGCTGTTTGAGCCAGAGTCAGTTATGGGTGATATGACTAAGCAGCACATCACTGTATTGCTTCCTGGTTTCCTAGTTTGGCAATGCTAAGTTGGTCTGAACTGTAGAGCATAGATCTACTCAGGTCTTTTAGGCATTGCTGCTACTGCTATGATGTTTTCTGCTGAGTTGAAAATGTATATTGAACATTGTTGTAGTATTTTCAAATGCATAAGTTCTGCTCTCTCTGTAAGTCACATGGTCACATTTCTTATTCATCAATATGTATGATATTGTTTCAGGATGCAAAATCTTTTATATCAGATGCCCATAAAAGGAACCGACAACCATGGCTGCCAACTGTAAGATGGAAGGCTAGACTATCCACTGTGAAGTCTAGTCAAAACAGCAGTGCCGGTCAGGAAAATGGGAAGAAAGAAACCGAAAATGAAAAGAATAATAAACAAAGGAAGAAGAGTGCAAACCCTAAAGGTGCCAATAGCATAAGAAAAACACGGCAGAACCCTCAGACTTTGTGTGACATGGAGGCCAGCCCACTCGATCTGATGACTTCGCAGTCAAGAAGGAAAACGAGGAGGAAAAGCAGTAGCTCTCCAGTCAAGACCCCTGTGATGTCCAGTGTTAGATCTTTTTCTGTGGACCCTGAGGAGCACAGTGAGAAACAGCTGGAAGTTTTAGCTGCATCTTCACAACCAGAATCCCTGGACTGGCATTGCAGCAGACCTGATCCAGCCCAACAACTCGCACAAAGCTGTAGGAGTCTGACAACAGGAGAATCAGATGCTGAAAGAATGGTTGAGGAGACGCAGAGGCCAGACTCTCCTCAGGCTTCAGAGACGACAGAAGAAACACCTGTTTCTAAAATTTTGGAGGACAAATCGGGAGATGAGGGTGAAGAAAGGGTTGGCTTGCAGAACATCTCATTCACTGAAATCCAGGAGAGAACCGAGGAAACAGTTGGAAATATGCATCATGAACTGCAGGAAAATGAAGACTTGGATTCTGACAGTGGAGTTTGCATAGGTTCACAGGATATGTTTAACGAGTGTACACTGAAAGAGGTCAGAGACAGAGACGGTAATGAAGACAGCCCAGAAACTTGTCCAGTGCAATGTAACGAGAGAAACTCATTGCGCAAAGAGAACAATTCAGAAACATTTCTGCATGCTGAAGCTGGTAGTCATGCTGATAATACGGAAATTTCTGGATTGCAGAGGACTCCGTTTCATGTGCCACAACAGTGTGAAATGACCTCACCAGTAGCCAATAAAATCACACAAGCAAAGAAAGAAAATTACAAACAAACAAAAAGACCAGAAATACATTTGGAAATGAACCAAAAAGAAGTAAACACTTTTGAGACAGGACTGAAAGTAAGTCTGGACTCAAGTCCAAGGAAGGCTCTGACTGGTGTACAGGAAGAGATGGTTGCAGGAGAGAGCCCGTTGTTTAATTTTGATGGATTGAGCTTGCTAAAAAGGAGAAAAAGGAAAAAGACGGAAAGATCTGACCTCTTTAATAGCTCATACTTGGGTGCAGTTGGTGAGGTATGTGGGCAAGAGAGGATGAAAAAGCCTAAACGCTTGGACAACGACAGTGACCGAGAGGAGAATGTTAATGTGACGCTTTTTGAGGAACCAGCAGATACTTTCCAAGAAAACTTTGTTTCTGCAGATGTTTCATCAATAGACACTGTTCAGGGCACAATAAACTCCACTTACAAAGCAAAGAAAAAGAAGAGGGATAGAAATATGCAGTCTTTGTCTGATGAGTTTGAAGGTACATTTGTAGAAGAGGTGAGTCAGATACCCTTTCCAGCTCCAGAAGGTCTTGAGTCTGCAGCTGAACCTGAACAAGGGACGGCAGCAGGTGTTTCTAGTGCTTTCAGTACTGAAACAGTTAGTGCCAGTAGTACCAAACAAAATAGAGATACTACCAAGAATAAACAAACAGAGTCAGGCCATCGAACAACATCTGTGGAGAAAATAGATTCTGAGCCATTCTCTGGGCAAGTTTCTGAAGAAAAACGCAAGAAGAAAAAGAAAAGACAGCATTTTGCTGAAGAAAATGTAAATGTAGAGACTGACCACATAGTGACTACAGAGCAAGTTGAGGCTCTAAGCTTGGTTCAGAATTTTGAGCAGCAAACTCCTGAATCAATTCCAGGGAAAAGAGTAAAGAAGAAAAAGAGAAGAGAGCAGCTTGTTGAAGAAAATATGACTGTAGTGGCCAATCTGTTAGAAACAACCGTGCAAGCTGACAATCTTGAGGTGATTCAGCCTTCAGAGCAGCAAGGTATTGAAATGGTTCCGGAGAAAAAAGTAAGGAAGAAAAAGAGGAGAGAGGACATTGTTGAAAATGTGGCTGTAATGACCAGTGTGTTAGAAACAACCGTGCAAGCTGACAATCTTGAGGTGATTCAGCCTTCAGAGCAGCAAGGTACTGAATTGGTTCGGGAGAAAAAAGTAAAGAAGAAAAAGAGGAGAGAGGAGATTGTTGAAAATGTGGCTGTAATGACCAGTGTGTTAGAAACAACCGTGCAAGCTGACAATCTTGAGGTGATTCAGCCTTCAGAGCAGCAAGGTACTGAATTGGTTCGGGAGAAAAAAGTAAAGAAGAAAAAGAGGAGAGAGGAGATCGTTGAAGAAAATTTAGTTGTAAAGATAGGTCAAGTAGCCACTGTAGAGCAAATAGAGACTTTAGAAGTGAGTCGGGAGATTGAGCAGCAAGGTATTGAATTGGTTCCCCAGAAGAAAAAGAAAAAAAAGAAGAACGAGCAGGTTTTTGAAGAAAGTGTGGCTATAGAGGCCAGTCAGCTAGAGACTATAGAACAAGTTGATGCTCTTGAAATAATGGAGCATCCTAAGCAGCAGGCTAGTGAAATGCGCACACAGAAAAAAGTAAAGAAGAAAAAGAAGAGCAAGCATGTTGTTAAAGAACATAACATAGCACATTTTAGCCACGTAGTGACAACAGAGCAAGTGGAGACTCCAGACGTGACTGAGGATTCTCAGCATGGAGGTTTGGAGTTGGTTCCAGAAAAGAAGGTGAAGAAGAAAAGAAGGAAAGAACAGGTTCTTGAATATAATGTACTTGTAAAGGATAGTCAAATAGCTACTACAGAGCAAGCACAGACTCTACAAGTGATTCAGGAGACTGAGGAACAAGATACTGAGTTGGTTTCAGAGAAAAAACTGAGGAGGAGAAAGAAGAGGCCGATAGTTGTTGAAGACAACGTGATGGCGGAGACCAGTTTTGAGACTACAGAACACGTTGATCCTCTTAAGGTGGCTGAGGATTCTGAGCCGCAGACCACTGAATTGGTCCCAGAGAAAAAAAAGAAGAAAAACAAAAAGAAGCGAGAGCAGTTGGTTGAACAAAATGTGTGTTTAGAACAAGTGGAATCTTTAGAACCAGTTCAAGATTCTGAGCAGCAAACTACTGAAGTGATTCCTTGGAAAAAAGTGAAAAAGAAAAAGGACAAGTCAGCGTCTCACAACATTGAAGTCGCACAAGAAAAGGAAGCCAAAAAGACGCCATGTACAGCACTGAAGAGTGTGTCCATATCTAATGGACCTGGATCTTTGACAATGGCTTATCCCTCAAGCCCTGGAATGGAAACTAATGTAAATGAGGAAGGCAGCAGTGCAGGCAATGACCATGAGGTTGGTTACTGTCCACCAGGTCTCAGTGAATCCACATTCCTGAAGAAGAAGAAAAAGAAAAGGAAAATGAGAGAAAATGATTCGTCTTGTGTTCTTGATGACATGGGTAAGGACGAGGTTGATTCAAGTTTTGCGAAAAGACATTGGGTAAAAACTCCTGTAGCACATTTAGAAAATAGCAATGTGTCTGACTTAACAGGTGTTTTTGGTGATAAAGTCACAAACAGCAATGTGTCCCTATTCGAAAGTAGTCCATCAACATTGCAATCAGAAGAAATGCTACAGCTCAAGGCCAAAAAGACCAAAAGACTGCCAGAAGGTGACATAGATGTGATTGCACATTTGTACAGCGAGGATGCGGCGTGTGTTGTGTTCCAGGAGGGTGTGGGGAGTTCTCGGTCATCAAATTCAGAAGCAATATCAAAAAGGAAGAAGAAGAAGACCAAAAAGGACAATATCCATTGAGGAAAGAATGAATACAGCATCAAACAGAAGGAATTCTTCAGATGCAGCCACTGGACTGGAAACTTTGAAGTGCAAAAGACTTTGCAGTGTTTCAAGCAAAGAGCAGGACAAAAAGGGCAGTATTCCATCTTTAGGTGGTAGATTATTTGTGAATACTGAAAGAAGTGAGTTACAGGCTCTGTATCTAACGATATAGGGGCCACACTCAGAACTGAATGTCCGAGTGACTACTTAATCAAACCAGCGTTCACTCGCCCATAGTGATGACAACAGCGCACAAGAGTCATCATGCCATGAACAAATTTACCTCAATGTAAATTCTTAAATAAATGCAGTGTTTTTATGTTTGAAATGTAAAATACATGAATATTTTATTTATAAATGGATTTCTATTGATTTTGTTGAAATACGCTACTGCATATTAGTCTATGTTCACATCAGTATACCAAAATGCCTGCTGTTGACCTTTTTACTTAAAAACAGTTCTGCTAAACTTCTACAATGCAGGGTCAGGGGCATTGGGTAACAAGAGACTTTCCAAAGACCAAGCTCTGCTCATTGGCCACTTTATAAGGTGTATTAGGGCACCATATTTTTAGTCAGTGACACCCCAGAAATTGTGCTTTCAAAGTGGGAAGGCTTGTGCCCTAGGGTCGAGTGAATGAGGTATTCAAGAACAAAACATGGGTTTTCATTCCTGTTCTAGTAGCTAATTCACATGCACATATGACCAGATTAATTTTCTTGCCTCTCAAGCTTTAGACCAAGGTGTACATTGATAAAGATGTGTAGGTATGTATGTCATCTACCTGCAGTCTACGCTCATTGTATACTCACTTTGTAATTTACATTTTCAGTCTGTAGTCCATCTCTTAATCTGTATTATTTGTTAGCCTCCTTTATTCCATTCATCCATGGTCTAGATCTTCTCAGAACAGTAGTAACATTGACATGGTGTTGGAGTTTTTAAACACGGTCAACCTCCTGTCCACTCTTAGACAGTTCTGTCCTGTTGGTTCACCTTGCAGATGTAGAGTTCCTGATGATAATTCATCAGCATCGTTTGTGTTCCCTAGTCCCATCAGTGGTCAGTTTCTGGCCACTATGTACTGTAAATGTGCTGGACTTTTCTCAATCCAATGTGCTGAGAATCATCCATCCCCCAAATAACACCCTGGTCAATGGTGGTCATGTGAGGGGTATTGGTAGTTCATGAACAGTTAAAACAGAGTTCAGCAACGATAAAAGAAAGGGATTCATTGCTCTCAGTGGTCAAAGAAAATTAAGAAGTAAAGCAAAAGTTGCATTTGTTTTATCGGATGTCGTCAATTTTTCTACTTTAAATTTTGATTACAACTCAGTGTCATAAACCCTGTCTAATTCAGTTCTGTTTATCTGGAAATTTCTTGTGGCTATGTAGAAATAGTCACAACCTAGTGTAATAGTTACTGTAATCTTAGCTGTGTGAAATGAAGCCCTAGGTCGCCTTCAGAAATGAGGAGTTTGTTGTGTAATCTCTATTTCAGGGAGGGCATAAAAAGTGCACCCAAGGTCACTTTGCGTGAATACAATAAACAGAGAGAGAGACACTGAACTGCCAAATAAATACAAATCACGAACACCAGAGGCTTTTGCATTGATTGTTTCCATGCTGCAAGCAAAAACTTCTGACCGCTAAGTTGGAGGCCCATATGTTATTGAAGGGGTTGCATTATTAAAGACTTTTGCTGATTGCAAAATTCATTCTAAGGTTTCTAATACATTATTTCAAAAACTGTGTTAAGACTAACCAGTGTAAACCTATATTATACAATGTAGAAAGAGATCACGTGAACATGAAGGCTAACCACTGAATTATAGAGGGCAAGAAAAGGGAGAAAAAGAAGGTAATGTCTCCCTCTTTTGGTAGCAATGTACACCTTCAAGATAAGCCCAATATGATCTATGTCAAACCAATATAATACAATCTTAAGGTGGCTGATGAATTTAAAGCACCCAGAAAATGTAATTTGTATTTATAGTAAATGTACATATGTACAAACCACTGTCACTTAACACAGAAATGCATCTTGAAACTGTTGCCCAAAGAGAAACCAAACTTCTATAGTTCTATACAGAAACACTGCTGAGTTCTCTGGACCAAAGCTCATCTCAAATAGACTTACAGACAGAAAATATGTGCCATGGTCAGATGAGTGAGTGAACACAGCACAGCACATAGTGCACCACAACGAAATGTGACCCCTGCATTTTACCCATCCATGTAGGAGCAGTGGGTAGCATGCTGTGGGCAGCGCCCAGTGAGAATGCTTGAAACAATACCTTACAGGTACCTCAGCAATACTTGTATCTGTCTGATGAGTCTACCTTTTAGCCTGTTTTGAGGAAAAATTGACTTTAAGCTCTCAAAAGATGTGGGGGGGGGGGGGGTGCATCAGTGCCCACAGCTTGTGATGATGGGAAGGTGTATTTTGAGATTTTAGAGACATTCTGCTATCAAGGCTGTGTCTTTGCCCAGGTAGTTCCATGGTCATTCCTAAAAGACAGCACCAAGTTATGAAGGTTATGTAGCGCAGTGGTAAAGACGCCTCTGTCCCAACTGTTTTTGAGTGTGTTGCAAGTTGAATTTTAAATTAACAAAATACATTAAAGTTTATCAGTGAAAAAACACAGGAAATATTTTCCTTTGTCCTTCTATCAGTTAAAAATTCAAAATCAGTTAATAAACCCCACATTCTTGTTCTTTCTACATTGTATCTCAGTGAGTTGTACCTTCCAAAAGTGATCCAAGGAAGGGCGACTTGTTAACTGGTGACAGGCATTCTACCATGTTTTAGGAACCACGATTATATTACTTTGGTAACCTGAGTGCTCTAGTTGAAACATATCCAACAATCATTTCAAGATACAGAGGAGAACGTCCATGCTGACTTTTAAAAAGTAATGAGAGAATCTTATTTCAATTCTGAAAGCTACTGGTGACTAATGTTATTAGAGTGCAGGTGTAATTTAATCTCTCCTTTTCATGCAGGTTAGGACTCTAGCTCCAGCATTCTGAATGGGCTACAGGTATGTAATAGCACTCTTGAGTAGAGCAGATAGACGAGCATTACAATAGTCTAGTCTTGATGTTAGATACAAGAGTTTATTGTCATGTGCACAGTACAACAAGCAGTTACACTGTCCAATGAAAGTCTTACTTTGCTAGTCGTCCATTGCCAAAATGTAAGTTAAAAAACAAAGCTAAAGCTAACTTACTAAGTAATAACATAACACAGTGTTGAACAGAGCCATGTACAGGTTACAGGTCTACACAGTGGATAATAACCGGTAGTACGACAGCATTAATAAAGTGCAATGTGCATTATTGCAATATGTAAACATGGCAGTGCAATAAAATAAAAGACCAGATGCTTTATGCATTATGCAGTACTGTGAGCAGCAGGTAGATGGCAGAAAACATAATTAACATTTAACATTGTAATAGAGGTAAAGAACTAAGATGGTCCTAAAGTGCAAGGTGCAACACTGTAACCCAAGATAGACCTAAAAGTGCAGAGTGCATTGTAAACAATGTACAGACAGTGTGGTATGAGGCGGTGTGAGACAGTTCACGTTGATGTAAATGCTCAAAGCGTTAAGGAGTTATTCACAAGCCTGATTGCCTGTGGAAAGAAGCTGTTTCAGTCTTGTTGTCCTGGACTTCACACTTCTGTAGCGTTACACACACATGCTCAAGTTTGCAGGGGTAGGAATGTCAGAGTCTTCTGAGGTAATGTGAAGGTGAAGGCAGGCTGTTTTGCATGAAGCACTAAAACTGAGCTCATTATCAAAATGACTCCTAAAGTCTTGACACATTGTTTGGCCTCTAAGTTAATTAGATCTAGATGTAAGTCAGTATGTCCTTCCTTTGTGCTTCACTTCCAGTGATGAGAAACTCTGTCTTCTCTGCTACTGATGTCATCTATGGCGGTGAGCTGTTACGACCTCTAAGCATTCGGTGCTAAGGACAGACCTGGGTTTCGTCTGCACACTGGTTATGACTAATGTTATGTTTTTTGATTATGCGAGAAACTGGAGGTATATAGAAGCTGAAGAGCAAAGGTACGAGAACTGACCCTTGGGGTACCCCACAGGTTAATGCACAATGTTTAGAAATACATGTGCTCAGTGCAACAGAATAGTCACAATCAATTAGACAAGATCTACACCGATCTTAAGACGTGGCTATAGCTTTAACATCAATCATGTAGAATTTCATGACAAGCATGAAACACATGGATTGATCAGCCATAACATTAGCCACTTTGAAAAAGCCTTATTGTGATGGCTAGACGACCGAGCCAGAGCATCTTCAAAACAGCAGATCTTGTGTTCCAGGTAGGTTTTAGTTAGTAACTACCAGTGATCCAAGGAAGGACAACTGGTGAAACGGCAACAGGGTCATGGGCACCCAAGGCTCAGTGATGCAAGTGGGGAGTGAAGGCTAGCATGTCTGATCTGATGCCACAAAAGAGCTACTGTGGTATAAATAATGATGCTGGGTTAGAACACCACAGTCAGAGCTGTTTTAGCAGCAGGAGAGACCTGCTCACTATTAGGCAGGTGGTGTTAATGTTATGGCTGATCTTTGTATAACAAGTTCACCAAACACTAAGCAAAATATCCAATCCATTAGAATCTGATTTGCAAACTCCTTACCCTCTACTATCCCTTTAACATTCTTTCCATCTTAAACTCAACCTGTCACAGATGTGTCCTCCCACAGCTTTTCCCAAATCTCACTGAACACAGTTCCCCTTTATAGAGGGTGGTTAGTATTGTATAGCTCTGTACATAACCACTGACAGCCATCTCATTTGTAGCCAAGTGGATACTTTTTAATGACCCCAAGTGATCTTGGAAAAGCTTTTTCTTATTATGCGCCATTGTCATTAAATAATTTGCAAGAAATCTAGACCACTAGAAGCTAGAAACATTTTTATCCATCAGTTAATTCAAGGGCCCCATCAAGAATGTGACGAAGAAAACTTATGGCTTATGGTTTTTCTTCAGAGGTCAGTATGTTCATATATGGTCCAGTTATTTGAAAAAGGTGTTACATAAATGTATTGTACTGTCTGTATATATGTCTTATATTTTAGTATATTATAGACAGACAGACAGACAGATATACAGATAGACAGATATATAGATAGACAGACATATAGACAGACAGACAGACAGACAGACAGATACATACAGATAGATAGATAAATAGATAGACAAACACAGACAGATTAAATAAATAGACAGACAGACAAATAGATAGATAAATAGACAGACGGACAGGTAGATATATATATAGACAGACAGACAGACAGCTAGATAGATAGATAGATAGATAGATAGATAGATAGATAGATAGATAGATAGATAGA
>JBBPDA010000081.1:16856661-16896228 GCA_037974385.1 Arnoldichthys spilopterus | reverse complement strand
CCGGGCCGGGACTCGAACCTGCGACCTTCAGGTCCCAAAGGCAGCGTCCTAACCACTAGGCCACCACTGCCCACTAACAGTTGTTGTCATGAAAGGCTTATGTAGGTGACATGTAACCTTACAAAATCTGCCCAAAGCAGATTTTCAGAGGAATTAAAAGCGTGCGCGTTATTTCCTAAAGCTGTGCAGTCATTGCATAATACTCACTTATTGCATTTTTCACAGTAGTAAAAGTGTATTTTGGTTGTTTCTTTACAAACCTGAGGTAATGGTGGTAAGAGGCCTTGTTCAGCTAATATTCACGTTTGTTCGTTTTTCAAGTCATGATGTAGTACCAGTCAAATAATGAAGTGTTTTTACTAAACACAGTTTTCCTAACGCTTTACACTTTTACTTTACTTCACAGTGAAAACTCAACAGGACACATTGAGTAGGGGCGGAAATCATGAGTTTTATTACAATTTGATCTGGTTTCTTTAGCCAAGGATCTGATATGTTTTCACTACCCTAAAATTTGCAGCGTTTCAGTTGGATACTGGGGTCTGCATGATGAAATTCCACACAATCTGCTACATCTCTGCGATCTTACACATGCACCTCAGTACAAAACACTGCACACGCTAAAATCGCTAGAATTTATGAATTACATCGATATATCGGATCATGTGCTATGGTGGTCGATGCATCGATACAGATCGATTATTATTTACACTTTTTTTACACATTTTTTTACATTTTTTATTTTTTTAGTAGAAAATGATCATTAGCCCTTCTTAAACTAAACTCTTTAATTATACTCAACCTTTCACTTAGCTGCTGCCTTAAACAGGAAACAAGTTCATAAGTTTTGGCAGGAAATCACTTGACCATCCATGTTAGTCCAGCTGCACTGTAGCCTGAAAAGCGCTTGCTTTGGAAGTCGGCTTCATTCAAAATGACATGATTTCCATTTTTATTTAGAGCTTTAGATGAAACCTAGGCTTCATATTAGGTCTGTGTTATTAATATAAAAGCAAGGCAAGTTTATTTATATAGCACGTTATCCTGGATTTCTTTTTCCGTAACCAACATGCATTATTTAAGGACTAGAATGAGACTAAAGTAGTTTTTCTGCTTATGAAAATGAGGAATTGAAATTTCGGCCTTAGGGCTGAAATGGTGGTTAAATATTAAGGGTTAAATATTAACCCCATGAATCCCTTCTGTACTTCATTGTCCTTTTATAGAATGGAGTATCATCGAGAAACAAACGTAGATTTAAAGTACTGATTAATCATAAAATAAATGGTTTTGATGTTGTATGTCATCTTTTTTTGAGAACTGTGTATCTGCCGCGCGCTATACGGATGCTGGCAGATACAATGTGTATGCATATTGGGCTGTACACAGCAACAATTTCTCTGGCCTTTATTTATTTAGTCCGAATAATAGAATATTTCGAGGGCGACTGATAGCACATTTCCTCTCGTTCAGCACACGGCTCTCCTCCCTCATGGCTCTGGGTCTGAAGGGAATAGATTTCATTAATATCTCATTCCACTTGTCATCCTGTATGAGGATCAGTGAGCCTAATAACAACCTGCCCCTGGGCCACTGACCAGCTGTTCCCGGATCAGAATCTCATTCAGTTTGCATTGACCTCTGCCTGGACCCTTTATTTCTTACTGACCTTAGTATGAAGAAGGAAGTTAGATCGCATGTAGAGGTTTTGACCGAAGGTTCAATGTGGTGGATGTTGACGTGGTTCTTTTAGACAATAGGAAGCAAACTTGAAACAGATCTTCTAGACACTCCTTACTGTGTGTGTGATTATGATGGAAGGGGAGAAACACACATTTTTCACATTTTAACTTCTTTTAATAGTTCCGTCACAGACGAAATTAATTATAGAGAGTAGACCAGTGCAGATGATGCTGACATGTTACTCTAGAATCCTCTAGCAGTTATGGCGGAGATGTATTTTCTTTATTTTCTAAATTTCCCTCATAGCAGTTTTACACATATGGAGGAATGAGCCTTAAGCCTTGACAGTCAGAGTTAACCATCTGATTGGGTATCTTATGCGTCTTGACCAGATGGAATTTTTTCTGGATCAGTGGGTTTTTCACTCCCTAATCTGAAGCACCATTTCAACATAAATCATTTTCAGTCCAATCTTACAGATGAGCTCATTCTGTCTCTTGACACAAGAAAAGGCTGTTGACCATCTTCAAAAGTCTTACCTTCATGCAGTCCCATATAGGTACAAGTACCAACCTGCACTAGAGCTGGGCAATATGATGATAGTTATTGTTATCGTGATTAACTATAGTCACACTACGCTTTTCTGAGCATATCTTGATATCCTTAGTTCCTAAAAACACAGAAAAACTTTTAGTTTTAAGGAGAGCATCATTAGTCTAAGTGAACATTGTATTGCAGTGTAAAAAACACTAAATAAAAAATATTTGTTCTCATACTTAGATTTTTTAGAAAATATGGCACTGTTTTCTCTTTCCTTTGTTCCATCTTAATACATATCGTGACATATCGCATATCAGGAGAATTCCTCAAAATATCATGATGTTTGCCGTCGCCCATCCCTGACCTGCACTTTCTTTTAACATATGTTTGCTCTCTGGCAGAGATTCCAACCTTTATTCTTCGCAGTGAAGTTGAGAGGGTTTGAAGAGCATTTTCATCTGATTACTTGAAGAAATGCTCTTAATATGAGCAAAGGAAGACCTGAAGTGCAGGTTCCTATTCATGTGCATCCTCATTAAGTGTGTTTGTGTGCTTCTGTGTGAGAGGACCAAGGTTGTCTAATTGCAACAACAGTCCGACTGTCTGGTAACGATTATATTGGTGCTGCCAGACTTTTCATTCAGACTTGCCATATCTTTAAAAATAATTGTATAAACAAATCACCCCTGTGCAGGTGATTTGAATTGTGGACGAATCAGAAATGTGAAGTAACTAAACTGGAATTACCCTGATTTGGTTGTGGACGTGAGAACAAGCAGGCAGTAAACAGGCTACAGACGGTTGCTCATGTAGGCAAATGCTTTAAAGGCCTTCCTCAGCATGTAGAGCTCCCATGGGTGCGCCCCTCTTACCGGCAGCAGCACATCATTTAGGTTGGTTACCACAGCCCTCTTCTGACACTAATGAATTAGCTGGCCTTTGGCTGCTGGGAGATAATGCCTGGTGTTTGTCACAGTGGCTGCTTTGGGGTCCGGGGCTGATCTTTTCACTGCTCTAATGAGGTGAGATGTTGCAAAGATGGGCTCAGGAGGCAAGAGATGAGCTCTAGAGGCAGGTGTGAATTTAAAGAGAAATGAGAGTTTAGTATGTTGTAAAGGATTTTAAAAATACTAATAGGGAAGTTTGAATAGTGTTAACCAAGCAAGTCATAATTGTCAGTGTTGTTAATGCTAACAGAGAGTAATACATTGCTCTGTAGCAAACCGGCTCCCAATGTGGAGTGTCTTTGGGGTGAAAAACTTTTCTATGCTTCTTGTTAGGCCACACTGACTGAACCACTATTTACAACAACAATTCCAAAGTTGGGACGCTGTAATAAAAACAGAATGTAATGATTTGTAAATCTCATAAACCCATATTTTATTCACAATAGAACATCAACATATCACATGCTGGGAAATTACGGTCACATCAAAAATATTAGCTCTTTTTCAATTTGATGACCGCAACAAAAGGCTGGAGAAATAAGTGGTTGCAAAAAGAAACAGCTGGAGGAAGATTTTTTGCAATTAATTAGTTTCATGGGCAATAGGTCCCAAACATGACTGGGTAAAAAAAGAGCATCTTAGAGAGGCAGTGTCTTTCAGAAGGTAAGATGGGCAGAGGTTCAACAAACAGCAAAAAACTGCCTTTACAATTTGTGCAACAATTTTAGAATAATGTTCCCCAGTGTAAAATTGTACAAATTTGAATATCATTATCTACAGCACATAATATCGTCAAATGATTCTAAGAATCTGGAGAAATCTCTGTGTGCAAAGGACAAGACTGAAATCAATATCGGGTGCCCATGATCTTCGGGCCCTCAGGCAGCTTCATTAAAGACAGACTTGATTCTGTCATGCAAATCACTGCATGGGCTCAAGAACATTTCCAGAAAAAAGTGCTGTTCACCATGCCATTCACAAATGCAGGTTAAAGGTCTGTCATGCAAAGAAGAAAATATATGTGAACATGAATTAGAAACACTGCCTTCTTCTCTGGGCCAAAACTCATTTAAAATGGACAGAGGACACCCTTCCATGGTCAGACACAATGAAAATTGGATTTTTTTTTTATGGGAAAACAGACACTGTGTCCTTTTGACCTAAAGAGAAGAGGGACCATCTGGCTTGTTGGCAGCACTCAGTTCAAGATCCTACATTTCTAATTAAATAGGGGTGCATTAGTGCCTATGGAATTGGCAGTTTGCACATCTGGAAAAGCACCATCAATGCTGAAAGGTATATACAGGTTTTAGAGCAACATATGCTCCCATCCAGCCAATGTCTTTTTCTGGAAAGGCCTTGCAAATTTTAGCTAAACCGCATACTGCATCTATTATATCAGTATGACTCATGGTAGAAAAGTCCAGATCTTTCACCGAATGAAAACATCTGGTACATCATGAAACCAAAAATAGGACAAAGAAGACCCAGGGCTGTTGAGCAGATAGAATCCTATATCGGACAAGAATGGGACAATATTCCTCTTCCAAAAGTCCAGCAGCTGGTGTCCTCAGTTCCTATATGTTTATGGGCCATTGTTTAAAGAAGAGTAGATGCTACACTGTGGTAAAAATGGCCCTGTCCCAAATGTTTTAAGATACATTAACATTTACTTGGTTTATACATTTGATGTGTTTTCTATTTATGATTGTGAATAACATGTTGGATTATGATTATTTTATTAATTGGTAGATGAGTGAGATTGAATAAGATGATACTTTCACCCATTAACAATAACATTTTGTACATTATTGTTGTTTTTGTTGCTGCTACTAATGATAATTTCAGTGTGCAGGTGGGAGGCTTTAGTGTTTTAGTGTATGCAGATTTTTGTTGTTGGCTTTCAACACTTCTTATTGGAATGTGCTTTAAAGTGCTTTTGCATTCAGCTTTCATAACAAGCACTCTTTTCAAAATGTTATCATAAACATCTGTCAAGTGCAATTTACAACCACTTGCTCCTGAGATTAGTGTTGTCATGTCTGAGAGTTTTAGAAATCTGTTTGTGAAAGTATTTTCATTTTTTTTCAGTATGTTGCGCTGAGTGATTGGTTTGCTGCAGAATGATGAAAAACGTATGCATTGTAACTGCTGTTAGTTCTTTGCACACTTCTGCCGAACACGGAGGCTGAAAGAGACCACCCGTTGAGATGTCAAAAGTGAGATATGAGATCTTATCAGCCTCTAACCTTTTATGTCATGAATATCTTGAGGTTATGTATAAATGAAATAAAATGTAACCATGTTTGCATCACTACCCTCCTGTAGATTTATCTTCACGCCATCTCAAAGTCTCTTGCATTCAGTTCTCCCTAATGTGGATTGTCCCACTTTTAGTATCTGAGAACAGAATTGTTCTTTCATGATGATTGTTTCAGATTTTATTAGTTTGTTAACTGTGGGCCAAAGCTTGACTCCAGATGCTGCCACAAACACCCACACACACTACTATCAAGATGTGTTATTGTGGCCTGACCTGCTTTAGTCATGGTAATGAGCTAAGAGATATGTCCAATTAGCTGGAAACAGAAGTGCAAAATGAAATTGCCTTTTATATAAGGATATTTTCTGTGCTGCTATACCAGAATGGAATCTGAATGTTATGATAATGTAGCAAAGCCAAGGTGATTGGTTAAAATGTCGTATTTGTGTTCTTTATTTTTTGATGAATCTCATCAAACTGACCCAAACGTCAAACTGACTGGCTATCACCGCCCTCCTCAAGTCCTCCTACTTCTCACAAACCCACAGTCAGCTCAGCTGTTCCCATGAGGGTCTTCAGGGCCATTCGCATCATCTGATGATGGATTATTTATCGCCCTCTCTGTGATCGCCTCCAAAAATTTTTGGAGGACCATTAGCTTTTTTAAAAGGTCCCATGAGGGTGGGGAGAGTTTTTTTTCACTCCGCAGTAAAGACAAAGGCCAAGTCCCCGCTTGGGCCTTGGAGCACATGTTTTTGTCGCAGTGAGACGCGATTGATTTACGTGGCGGTGGTGGAATCCCCTCCCAGCCGTTGGACCAGGGCCAACATGTGAGGCGCACACGGTGGGTGGGGGACCAGAAAAGCTCTATGACTGTGGTCAAAGAGGATAGAAACTGTCGTGGCAGTATGAAGACCTGAACCCTGGCAACCAAGTTACATTTATGACCATAAAGGCGCAGGACAGTAAAGCAAAAGCTGGTACTTTCATTGGCTTGGAAAGAGGAAGTGGGCTGCCAACCTCTACTTGCTAAGCTTTTGATTTTCTTTTTGTGGTCAAAGCTGAATGAGGTTTAGTGATCGCTCTTCTCAATGCTACATGGGGTTGTTATTTACAGATGATTTGAGATTAAACTTGCTACTCAGCTGTAGACTGATCAAGAACCAGCAGCCCTTAAAGACCTGATGACAAGAACTTACTGTCCAGCCTCTACTAGTCTGCATTCACTTCTATATTGTGTTTTCCGTTAACTATTTATCTAAATACCCCAAACCCTGGGGTCTCAAACTGGTCCTCAGGGTCCCCAACACATTTTTACTCTATTCCTGTGTGTAGGCAGTAAAGTTACAACAAAACTCTGGACCATCTAGGGGTGCCTTAGGACAGTGTTTGAGAACCAGTGTGGACCGTCCTTGTGAACTTGTAAATTTTACCCCAAGAAACGAGTAGAATATGATTAGTCATGTTCTATTTAATTAATTGTTTTTTTTATAAAGAAAGAGCCTTGATCATCTCAGCAATTATCTAGACTAGAGCGCTACATTTGGCCTTTAATAATAAAATGTTTGCATTATAATTTGTTTGCATATGTGAGTTTGGAAATGCAAACCCCTGTATCACACAGAATTGCATCACTACATATTATAAGGTATCGAAAATGTATCGGATCCTTAGATGAACTAATCGGATCGGGCTAAATTGTGATAACACTTATGATTTACACACCAACGCATCAGCAGTTAGTTACAAGATTTAACTGGTGTGTTAGAACAGAGAAGTCACCAAACTGGATCCCCCTGCTCTATGTTTAGGAGATTGTACCTCTAAATATCAATAATGCCCTTTCATACACATAACTAATCATGGCAGAGCCTCCAGTTCACTCACAACCACAGTTTATCACAACCTTCCCCTTGCAAGGGATCTACACGACGGCCCTGCCCTGTCCACCCCCCTCAGTACCACCCTTTACCTCTGTTGGCTCCATTCTAATTACTCCATCAGTGAGTCACCTGCAATGAAATGTCACTTTTTGACAAAGTGGGGCTTTTTTTTTATTTTGTGGGGCAGAATAGGAAGGTAATTTAGTGTGACTAGTGAATTTGTCAGTGTTTGGGGAGGGATAACAGATTGCACGGTAGTGTCAGAGCAGCATTCTGCATTTGATTAATGCACACAGTTAATGCTCTCATGAGTCACACTCAGTGATGGACCTTCCTTGGGTTTTGAGTCTGATCGAGATCATGCACAAGATTTGCATTTGTTATTAGTTTGCCGCTGCTGTAATGAGAGGAAATCCATTTCTGGTCATTTTGAACATTTTAAATTGTAAGTTGAACACGGATTGAACCATCTGTCCTGTAATTTCACAGATCAGGGAGCTAGAACGTCTATTTAGGACAACTCATCATTCTCTAATTATCAGGCCAAGTGTGAGAAAGCATTGTAGGGGTGTTCAGCCTTATTCTGTCCCTCGCTTCACTTTGACAGTAATCCAATTCTGTGCCATTCCCGACAAGAGTTAAGCACATGACCCTCGTTGCACCAGGTGAAACCTTGTTAGCTTTAAACCGCTCTGCAACGATGTGCTTTGAATGAAACTGTGTGTTAGATGAGACGGGCCCTCCTGACAGGTAGATCATTATACCACGAGAGTGTTGCATGTGTTTGGTCAGCTGTTTCTATTCCCCAGCTGCATTGTGGCAGTAGTCTCAAAGAGCACGTGCATCACCTCAGGAAGTGCTGGCATGTTTGGATTCTGATAGCCAAACAAAAGGAAAACATTTATAAAGGACAACCTGTTGTAATTCTTATGTAAGGAATGTAGTTGAAGTAACACATTCGTTCTTTCTCTCTACCCTCACTCAGGTATTGGGTGGATCTGGACGCCTGTATACTTGCTATACATCCTGTCATTATTGCTGCTGTCCTGCCTTCGCTTTCTCAGTGCTCAGAAGAAATGAAAGTTTGGTGGTAAGTTCACTTCTGTTTCTTTTTTCTTATTTTCTCTTACCCTTTACCATGGTTACATAGTTCCTAATGGCAATTAATTGGTTGCCATGCCAAACATGACATGAGAACTGGTAACTATGGTTTTACCACTCTGTAAAGGCTGTAAAATGATTAAAATCCTCAGAAAGATCACTAGTTCCCGCATGAGAGGTTGCTTGTGCTCAGTCCTATATAAAACAGGTCTTAGTCCAAAGTTCATGAGCATTAGTGCTTTATTGGTGGGATTTTGCCAGTACCACAGTTCCTTGAGGAGACAAGAAGTCTTCAGTGCATTAAAAATAATAATAATTTCAAACTACTGCTATGTTGAGGCTCCCCTCCATGTGCAGTATCAAAGCATGTAAACATAATGCACAGAATTTTTTTTTCTTCGTTTTGCTGTTTTATATCTTTTCACGTCTTTAAAACTCAATATAAATAAAATAATAATGATAATAATTTCAAATTCTTTAACAGTTAAATCTGTAGGACATCTGTAGACTTATGACATTAGTTTTATATATTATTAATAATTTCATAAGAATTTCTGAAAATACAGCCTTTGTTTTTGGAAAGTACACAATAGTTAACCTGTCCTCGGCAACAGGTCACAACGTCAAATTGCTGATGAGTGTTCACAGATGAAAAAAAATACAGATCAAATGAATGCACGATTAAATAAGAGGTCACCTTATACATCATTTGAACTTTTATATTATACTTTTTCATAAACACTCTAGAATTAGAGAAAAATTGTAGACAACTCTAGAAGTATTATAGAATTAAATAAAAACACTGATTAAATCAGGCAAGGTCCAGGCATGCTCCAGCTCTGAGTATGCCTTTTCCACTTCTTGCCCTTGGTAGATGCAACAGTAGGACACTTATTCAGGTTCATGCTTCCCCTACCCCTTATTATGTGAATAAGTGAGAAAAGTTGTGTCTTGAAAAACTGCAAAGGAAATGACTTTCTCAGTTTCTGTAGGGAATCACAATGAAGAAAAATGTTCTCATCTACAATCTCTACTGAAATACCGCATTATATACGTCTCTGACTGTATTTTGAGACACTGGAAGAATTCTGGAAATTTTGTACAATATGGTTACAATTAAATGTCATTAAAAGTTTAATAGTTTGTTTTCTTAGTCCATTCTGATCTCAGACCATTTAGTTCAGTCATGCCTGACTCCCCTACTGGGGTATTGGCCGTTAATGAGGGACCTCCAGAGTTGGCTGTGCTTGGTTTTCTTTTGGTGCCAGGTAAACCCTAACGTCTGCTTGGAGATCCCATTTCCAGGTGTTCTTTGGTTGGCCTCCCATTGTTTTCCCTTGAGGGTTCCATGTTGAGGCTTCTCGGAACTCAATCAGCCTTTAGGAAAACATTTCTCAAATTTTGAGTTTGTTTGATCTTCATCAGTTGTTTATCAACACTGTCACTTTTTACGCTTAATTATTTAATTTAAACACCCTGAGAACTACACACAGCTCCTTTACCCATGAAAAATGTTTGAATATTCTTAATATTAAAAATGAAAATATAAAATTAGGGAATGTTTCAAAAATAGTGTAAAATCAGAACAAAAATGCATTTAAAGAATTTTAGTACTTTAACAGCATGTCATTACATTAGATTTAGCTTTGTCAGTGTGCAGAGAACAAGTACAAAGCCAATGAAATGCTGTTTGCATCTGAACAGAAGTGCAAAGAATAGTATTATTGATTATAGAGAGCAGACTATACAGATTATAAGATATGTACAGTGTGTTATATATGTTATAAATAGGAGTGAAGTAGGTGGAGTTGAAGAGGACACATACAGTAAAGACAAATATACAGTTGGTTGTATGAATATAAATATACATACAGTAGATGTAGAAAAACACAGCAGGGTATGTACACTAAATAATGTTGATACCTGAGGACTTTACACTCCTGTTGAACTGATCGATCTAAAATAGCAGGATTCTTCCTGTGTGATGGAGTTGATACAAACTGTTTCTTCACATGGTTTGTTAGCTGAGCTGGTAAATGACCTGAAACCTGTTTTGTACCTTATGTCAAGAATCAGTGACTAATAAATCTGAGGGAACTTTAATGTTGATCACTTTTTTAGCAAACCGATATCTTGGACAGGCCCTACCACACACTCGGAGGTCTTAGTTCAAAGGTTATGCGCAGACCCTGAGACCTTTCGTGTACATTTCCTTTGTAGCCTTCCCACAAAAACCTGCACCACAGTCCCATGGTGCAACATGGAGCTTGCATAGATGACACTGGGAGACTCTTGTTTGTGTTCTGCTCTTCTCTGGCAGGCTGCTCTTTGATCGCATGGCCCTGATTCAAGGGGAGCTCTCTCTGACTTTCACCACAGAATAACATTTCAATCAGCCTGCTCCATGGCCCTGGAGAGTCAGAAGCTAAAATTAGGCTGCCCTTCTGAGAACAAGTCCAGTGGCAAGCCCAAAAGAGAGCTTTTAACATTAATGTCCTCCTAATCTTCACATCCCCAGTGGTAGAATCCGAACATGCCATGTGGCGAACACTGGAATTTGTGTGTTCTACATTCGCGTCTCAGCGTAAACTACAGGAGAGGAGAGTTTGCTGAAGCTGGGCCCCAGTGAACGTGTTGGCAGCTCTTTTGAATGGGATTGAACTCGCTCTTCTTCTCCATGACTTTCTGACCTGAAGAGTAAACAAACAGGGTTTAAAAACAGAAAAGCTGGGTCTGAAATTCTCATCAGACCTCAGCCATGTCTGGTTCTTGTGTGTATGTGTGTGCGCGCCTGCCTGCATGTGTGGGAAGCAGGCTGCTGTGGTCTCAGCAGCTGTAATGGACACACGCACACACACACACACACACACACACACACACACACACACACTTACCCAAACAACAGTTGTCCCGGT
Organism: Arnoldichthys spilopterus; assembly: GCA_037974385.1. Taxonomy (NCBI): domain Eukaryota; kingdom Metazoa; phylum Chordata; class Actinopteri; order Characiformes; family Lepidarchidae; genus Arnoldichthys; species Arnoldichthys spilopterus. Next base: position 16,884,896 of record JBBPDA010000081.1, on the reverse strand, counting down.
AGCAGGCTCTGGGGCAAAGCTGCTGAAAAAAAAGTGGTTAAAATCTGCATTTTAATGAGGTATTTGATGTGGACAAGTTAACATTTGTTCATTACTTGCAGCATCTGCGGTTTGATAGATTAGAGATTAATGCAAATTAAATGTGACTTTTTCCAAATTTGTCTTTTCTCTTGACTATATTTTATGGCTGTATTTGTTTATAGTGCTATTGGAAACAAACCCTGTTTGCATAATGAGGGGTTTCTTTTCCATGGGATCGGCTGAATTAAACATTTACTCTTTAACACGTTAAACCGGTCATTTACATATCTCACTATCTAAGAGCCTCCCACACACACTGATATCCTTTGCTCTTTGTTACTCATTCCCACACGCCCTTTACATTGATCTAAACTTGCCATCCCTCTTAGCCTTACGGTATTTAATGATGCATTTTTCTCTTGCTCCTGAGTTCATCAGTATTTAGGCATGGCAAACACACACTAAGGCAATGACTTTTTGATGACTCCAATAATCATAAACCTGCAAACAGACAGGTGTTTCATGTATAAAATATGATGCAGAAAGGTAAATGACAGTGGTAATATCAACTCATTTGCTCTTGTGTCACATACAGATGTTACTTTCTTTGCTGAGACTTCTGTAGACACTAACACGCAGAGATCCTCCTCATTCCTCAGCTCTTTGGGATTTTTCCTGGGGCTTTTTTATGACTAGATCCAACCTGGCAATACATAGTTTCCTGGCGTGCTTCATTTGACTAACTAGTGGATGTGTTTTTCTCTATAATCCCCAGTGTAAGCACATCTTGGCAGCCTACCTGTGCCAGGCCATGGGCTTGTGTCAGCAAGAGCAGGTCTCCGATCAGCACATGACCCTCATCCTCTCAGGAAGAGCCCAGCCGGATCCATAAAAGCTCCATCCTGGACGAAAACTCTTTACCGAGTTGGGTTCCAGCACAGTAGGTGCCAAGTGTTTGGTTTTCCATAACTTTTCTGCTTTAGATTCGTGGAGCAAGACCCCATTACCTATTCACATGCAAAAGAATACGAATGTGTGCACCAAACCTGACCTTCAGGGCTTAATTTTTGTTTTATGAAACAGATGTTTTACAATACAAGTGTTTGCTGTTCAGAGGGTTTAAAAGTTCCGTTAAAAATTCCATAACCCTTCTCCAAACACACTCATATCCCATGTGAGCAGTTGTGTGTCAAAGAGAGTGAATGAACTCATTTAATCAGTTGCCAGAGAATGTACATCTGTTCAATGAGCGTGACTGCTGTATGTAGCTTCCTTTTATTCAAAGGGTCAGCACCCTAAACAACAAAGTACGACAAGAGCCTCCGCTCCCAGAACCAGTTGAAATTTCATTATTTTTAGCCTGTGCGAGAGCACTTTAATGGGCATGGCTTTTTTATTCTGTAGATCTATTATACAGTATGCCCTGCTTTGGAAGCTACATAGCATTTAGCCATAGAAAGTAGCCAGCTAAGGTAATTTGATTAACAGCAGCAGTTTGGTGGGTTTATAATAAATATATGAATTCACTGCATGCATTTTTTTTTTCATTGCCTGCTAGCATCTGGCCTGTTCTCTCTGGCTTTGGCTCCTTTACTTCCTTAGAGATTGTGTTTGTATGAGCAAAGCCAGCCAAGCATATTGAACCAGTTATTGTCAGAACACACACACAAGCTTTCACACATATGTTTAAACATTTCTGCTAAATATACACAAACACAGTAACGGCTAACGATTTTTTTCGGACCACTTAATATAATCGCTTGTGCCGCATTTAAAGCCGCCGAGCCGCTAAATTTTATATAAAGAGCTTTTATTAACAAAATGTCACCAAACATACAGATTCATGTTAAATAACAGTACTGCTTTTTACAGCTGACAACTTCATTGCGGTATAACACTTTAACACTTAAAAGCACTGAACATCAATTGTGAACCACAGTATATGCTGATTAGTGGCAAGTCCTGTAGCACATTACGAAATTACACTTGGGGGGAAAAAGTCTTTTCCCTCTCTCTTGCTCTTTCTCTCTCTTACTGTCTTCAAAAGGCATGATTGTTAGAACTAGAGTACATCTTATACTTTATTGAACAGTTATAGTTAAAATAGTTGGAAGGCCTTTTTTCTATTCACTGTCTTCACCAAACTTCTAAAGAGTACACAACAGAAAGGATTTCTAAAAACTGGGAAAAAACATCAGTAACACCAGTACAGTGCAGTACAGATTGGTCTCCATGGGAATGTCCATTAAGTTTGGCACACTCCTTCAGTTTAGCCCTTAAAAGTAGTAATGAAAGAAATGCATTGGTATTTAGTTAAGAAACTACCCAAGTTTCGCTGTTCAACCTGTTTGTGTTTCTTTGCCTCTTAACCTTCTATAGCACCAGCTTTTGCTTGATCTAGTTCCTTTTACCACTGTCCCATCTGCCATTGCTCTGGAGCATACAATCAATATTTCATACCTGAAGAAGAACATGTCACATCACGCATCAGTGGCTTACCCAAGCTCTGCCCAACACATCTGACCACTAGCAGCCTAAGAAAGAGTGAGTGATTAAAACCGATAGAGGCAAGTGTTTGTCAACGCGAGGGCAGAATAATAAATCCAGTCATTTTGATCAGGGCCTGAAAAGCAGTTCAGAAGTAGTGGTGTGGTTCATGTTTTGCATCAACCTCCCTAAATGAGCACTGATGTTCACGCTAATGGACCAAACCAAAGTGCAATAATTGTCTGCTTTTAATAATAAAAGACTCCCATTCATCAAATATGCCAAGCAAATCACTTTGCTGTGATGAAAATGAGATAACGTTTGGCTCTTTCTATGTGCCATCAAAGCACTTATGCACTTTGTAACTGCATTCACAAATTACCCCTGAATCAAATAACCATCGTTTAACAGAATGGGCATTGTTACATGGTGTATAATATCTCTAAGCAGCATGAATTTTGATCAAGTAGGGTGGTGCAGGTGGGGGCAACTACTAAAATTCACAGTATTGACAGAACAAATTGTTCAGGAGGCTGCCAGCTCCCAGCTTGGATCAGAGGTGATGCTTTAAATCTCTGTGTTGCAGACATGGTCTGCTCCAGGCTCTCCGCTCTGCTTTTAGCCTGTACAGTTTGTCGCATTTGAACATTCAATGACAAACTGGGTCCCTGGGGACGGTGACGCGTCCACAACAGAGACAACACCAAATCTACTGCAAGTTCAGCACCAGTGCAACCGGGGCCACTTGGTTTGTGTTTGAGACAGAGAAGGACGAGTGTGTGTAAATGGTCAGGTACAAATGCCTCTCACAAATGTTGACATTTGCTTGTGTCCTGCAGAACAGCTTATTCATATGGTCTTGCAAACAGCTTGAGTATGAGTTTTAAAACATGGGAATAGTTTCTCCACAATGTTGGATTCTGAAAGCAGAACAACTGCTTAATGTAGAAAATTCTCTGTAAGAAACGAATGTTTACATTGTGGTATCTTTTTTTTCGGTGGAGCACAGCCTGCTTCTCTCAGAACGTCAGTGAATTTTCTTAGATGCTTCATGTCTGCATCTACCCTCTCTCCATGGTTTTCCTGAGCTTTCTAAAGTGGCTTTCTACATTGTAAAGACTTATTAAAAAGGTCTTAGAAATTCAAGCATGGCACTTTTAAAAACTATCATAGGTAAAGTTGTAAAATCTTTTCCATGTCTTCCCCTTAACCATGACAACGTGGCTTAGGTTCCTTCTGGTTGAGGACTGTTCACAAGCCATTCGTTAATTCTTTCACAATTGAGTTTTTGGTGACCCCACACTATAACCCTTGGTGTTCTGTGGGTATTTCTGCTTTATACAGTTTACTATGAACCAAAGAGACTGAAATTGTTCATTGACAGACTTGACCTCAACCAAGTACAGAGGCATTTTTACTACTTTGTTTCAAACGTCTGTGTGTTAAGGCTTGGAATCAAGTGTTCTGTTTGTTTGATAGTTGATAGTTTTGTCAGAGAAGAGAAATTCTGTTGTAGTGATAAAAGAGAAGAGCTTGGTCGTTCCAGAGAGAGACCTGCTTTCTAAGATCTTGCTAAGGGTCCTTTTAGTCCTCATAAATAGACTAATTGTGCACATTCTGGGCATTTTTCTAAACACCCACATTTCTGCAGCTATGCTCTGGTCTGTAAACACTGCTCCTTGTATGAGCTTTCGATGTAACCGCACCTTAAAACCTTTAAATGACACTGATTATGGATATGATTAAATTAAGTTGCACTGAAAACATATATAGTGCCCCATGGTTATAACAGGGGATCAATGGTCATAGTTACTTGCTCTTTGTTTCTGCTGCTCCCGTTGGAGCTTAGGTACAGCTCGTCCCGTCGGCACAAGAAGTAGCGCGCTATGATCTTCCGGAAGGTGTGTCTGAACTCCCTGATGCGGTAGGCGTAGATGATGGGGTTGACGGCCGAATTGGCATGTGAGAGGATGATCGCCACATACATGACAGCAGCCGGCTTGTCTAGCTGCGTGTAAAGCGTAAGGCAGTTGAGGATGTGTACGGGCAGCCAGCAAAGCGCAAACAACCCCACAATGATGGACAAGGATTTGGCAGCTCTGATTTCACGTTGCAGCAGCCCTTGGTGAGGATGGCTGTCACCGTTCCCCACCGTGCTCCTGAGTTCAATCTGTCTGAGCTGCTTTCGAGCCACCGTGAAGATTTTGACATAGATGCCCAACATGATGAACAAGGGTGGCAGCACACAGCCAAAGAAGTTAAAGTAGACCATGTAGCGCATGTCCACCACGCTCTCGAACTGGCACGGGAGCTGGCAGCTCTGGAAAAAGCCCCAGTCTGTTGGCAGGGCCTGTCCATTGCTGAAGCTTGAGTTCTGGAGCAGAACACACTCATTTTTGGGAGTGCTGCAGGCACTGGCTTTCTTGTTCCAGCCTGCAAATGGGATAAGGCCAATGATAAAAGACAGAATCCATAAGATGGTGATGATCTCTCTCGCCCTCTTCCCAGTGACTAACTCCTTATACCTGAAGAGAGAGAAAGGAGAGAGAGAGGTCAGCTGTTGTTAAGGGGGAACTATGGTTTGTGAAACTTCCTACTGAATTTAAATGAAGGCCAGAGCAAAAGATATGTTAACTTCCTAAACAGCTTTAAATGCAATTTCTTACAGACACATCTTTATGGGAATGTGATAAAGGGAAAATATTGCTTGAAAGTTTGTTTGCATCACTGATAAAGACATAAAAACAACAAAATAATATTTAAAGATACTTATAATAATAAAAACTCTCTTATTTTAGTGCATAGCTCTCCTGAACATAACCTCAACAAAACACAATAGAGAAAAGCCATCAGTACCACATACAACTCCAAAATATTGACATATCGCAAAATCGTACCACCCGCTCTCGCTAAAAATTACTCATGACCACATCCTCTTCTAGCGATGCTAGCTTTCTTCGGGGAAACACTTATCACAGCTGACTACATTTAGCACAAACAAAGCACAGTCATACCACTACTGTTCAAAAACGTCAACCTGCAAGCAAGTCAACAATTGGTCCTGCAACAGGGAGCTGTTTTCTATGCCTACAGCATGACTCAAGGTTCTAGGTCGTGGTTTCTGCCAATGCTAGAAGAATGCTTCCACCGTGAAGTCTACCTCAGCACACAGGCCTGAGTGATGGCCTAAACTCCTCAGTACAGGTCACTTCATCACTGGCCCTCAGACACTGCAGTGTCTGTCCGCTCTGATGGAGCCAAGTGAGTAATACAGAGGATGCATTATTCATCAGGCCCTCCCAAAGCCTGTCACTGCGTTTCTCTTTGCCGTGGACAGAGATGATCAAGGCTGCCATCAATAACTGTTTCAACAGAGCACCATGCGCTATGAACCCATTAGGTAGTGTAGAGTGCAAGGCTGCAGTGGTGGTGGCTGAAGAGGTCGCTTTTTTCTTTGGGTCTTATGTTTCCAGTAATGACTAATCACTATCTACGACCCTGCATCATTCTAATGTGGTCACACTTTGCTTCTTTCTCTCTAGCCTTCTTTTTATTTAGCTCTACGTAATTTTTCACAGCGCTGGGCAATTTTGTCCATTTTTATAGATTTGTTAAATTACGTTTTATCCATCATATGATATGAAGGCCAGCATAAAATACATTTCTGCCATACATTAATAATTTAACATGTTTTCATGCACTGGTTATATTAAACCAATGGCCTTTTCATCCATGTTTTGAAACTTTCTTCTGGTGCCACACTGGCTGTTATGTTTAGTTCCATCTGTCATTTCTTTGTTTCTCTCTCTTCCTTTCTCTCATTCTCCAAGGGCACATGAATGAGTGGACAACTTCTGGCATAATGATGGTCGCTGCCCCCTCCAGCACCCTCCCCTTCCTCCTATTCTGAGCGCACATACTTCTCACCCATGCTCTCCCTTGCTTCCGCTTTGAGACACTGGTCAGCATTACGAGGACGGAGTGCTTATGATGGATGGAGCGGATTCCCCCTGATTGCCCATCTTGCAAGACGTGGGCATTAACCAGCTGCTATCCTATCACTTAGTTATCCCTTGCAAATTAAAGTTTCCTTTGCCTCCTTAATTACTCGGTACCTTTAAGACCAATATTCTTGCTGTAGACCTGGAGGCATTTACAACTGATCCCTGTTTATCCCTGTCAATCCCTGTTGTTGGTGTCTCAGCAGGACTTTTACTAGGCACAATATATTTTAAGGGTTACGTCAATCAAGAGCTAATATTAGGGCTCAGTGTAACACAGATGGAGATGTTCTTGTCTGTGGTATATGTTACCTCTCTTGTCTGTTGTTTGGCTCTTTAAAAATATTCTCAACAGATTTTCTGTAATCTACATACACTTGTACATACTGCAAAGATTTTATTGATATTTCCCCAACGTTCACATTCAGAAGCAGCTCTTATTGCCATCTGTATAGATAACAGCAAGTATTTACCTTTCGGCACTGTGTCCAGTTCTGCTGTATAAGTGGAATATAATTATAACCGTAATGGTAAGAACCAGCAACAGTGTGTGTATGTGTCTAGAGAGAAGAGCATGTTCTGTATACACCGAAGTATCTGAAAGTGAAGACGGACTGGTCTTTCTAACCCACACAGCTTGCTGGTATTTGTGTGCAATAAATGTGGCACAGGCTATTAGAATGCAAGACCCCACTTCAGATTATGCAATGCCAGTCTTTTCTTCCCGGGAGTTTTTAGTCCCTTGAGATGCTAACGGCACTCTGAGAACAGTCTTTGTGTCCAAGCAAGTAAGTAGCGCTGAAGTTCATTGAAAAACACAAGTAAAAGTGGTGGGGAAAATCTACTCCGGTTGAAACGAAATCAGTGTGTATTACGAGCAAATGAATCTGAAATGAAAAGGACAAATTAAAACTTTCGAGAGAAACGTGAGCTCGTGGGAGCAGACCAGGTACTTTTTTGGGGAAACCTGCGTGGGCCGTCTGGTCCTTAAATACAAACAGCTGCAGAAACACTCATAGCGAGAAGCAAGCATGGTTCAAGACTGCACACACAGCTCTCAGTTTTGACCACAGACACGACCAACTTACTGTATGGAGTTTGTCATTGTGATTAAAGTGGGCTGACAAATGGAGCACATTACAATGCTGACAAATATATTGTAGTAAACGAAGAAAATCAGTTGTGTTGTGCACTCATTATACATTAAGTAGTGATCTTCACTTTTAGCACTTTCTACATGCTAGCCTGCAGTAAGGCTTCACTGTGGGGCAGTTCGGCTTCTCTCATAATTTTGTTATTGCTTTCTTCAGCTCTTACAGACATAATCACATGTCTACATGCTTAACAGTTTTCCTGACAACTGAACTAGGTCAGGCATTCATCAGTTAAACTGGATGTGCCCATCTGTCATCACTCATGTTGAAGAAGTATCGATGACTAATCAATGGGAATTCTCATTTCAGACGTAAGGGGGAACCGTGTTAAACAAGAACTCATAGAACACTGCCTTACTGGACCTACGGCCTACAAACGGTGATGTTTTTGAGGCTGTAACACAAGAAGTAGCCTCGGCAAACGAAGTCAGGAGACCGGTATGGATGCTTTTGGGTGCAGAATCAAAATGACAGATTTGTAAAAAGTCCCATTACTGGTATTTGGTATTTGACAGCCCAAAATCAATCCCACAAGACCTGCTTGTCCGTAAACAACTTTTGATTGGACTTATCAGCTGCAGCTTGGACAAGCAACCAGTGTGCTTAGACATTTCTGTGCAGACTTCATCCTGACTTTACCAGCAGCTTCCTGCCATAAGGTGGACATTCTACAATTTTAGGTTAACAGCGCCAAGCCCTGCAACAGCCACAAAAGAGCACGCTCTTCCTCATGCCAGTATGCATCAGAGCCAGAGTTTACATTCTTCAACATTTCTTCAGCAGGCAAACTGAGTACAAAGAACCTGCTGAACTTTGTACCATTGAAGGTCTTCTAGAGAATACACTATTGATCTCATCTACCAAAGTATTGTGAAGGTCCTCAGTAAATATTAGTGCTTCATATAGTTCAAAACTTTGTAGTAGAGGATTAGTTTTCTGGCATATTCAGCATGATCGATCTGTCATTGCAACGTCCATGTGTGGTTTGTAAAATGGAATGAATAAAAGGAAGTTTTAACATAAAAACCCCTTTCAACGCCTTGACCTATGAAGCACATACACCAGAGTCTTAATCAACATATTGAGCACTTAGACCAGAGTCTACGTTCATGTTTTAAGCGCTTATACCAGCATCTAAATCAACATTTCAAATACTTAGGCCAGAGTCTAAATCAACATATTGAGCACTAAGACCAGAATCTAAATTAACATATCAAGCATTTAGACTACATTTCAAATCAGTGTATTGTAAATATAATCCAGAGTTTAAATCAATGTATTGAAAATATAAACCAAATCCTAAATCAACGTATTGAGCACATAAACCAGACTAAATCAACGTATTGAGCACATAATCCAGAGTTTAAATAAACGTATTGAATATATAAACAAGATCCTAAATCAATATATTGAGCGCATAAACCAGAGTCTAAATCAACATACTGAGAACATAAACCAAAATCTAAATCATCAAGCACTTAGACCAGAGTCTAAATCAACATACTGAGCATATAAACCAGAATCTAAATCATCAAGCACTTAGACCAGAGTCTAAATCAACAAGCACTTAGACCAGAATCTAAATCAACATACTGAGCATATAAACCAGAATCTAAATCATCAAGCACATAAACCAGAATCTAAATCATCAAGCACTTAGACCAGAGTCTAAATCAACATACTGAGCATATAAACCAGAGTCTAAATCATCAAGCACATAGACCAGAGTCGGAATCAAACGAAAAACGACGTTTTGTGCCAATGAAATGTGTTTTGAGGATGTTTTTAGATGTGTTCTGCTCTTTAAAGTGAGTCCTGAGCCTGTTCAGACGGAGGAAAACTCGGATGAAACTTTTCACCAACTCACCTTAGAGGAATTTTGACGGCCAAATACCTGTCGATGGCCACCGCCAGCAGGCTGAAGATGGAGCTCTGCGTGAGCACCAGCACGAAACAGGCCAGGAAAAGGCATCCGTAAAAGTCCGAGCACAGTCCGATGCTGATGGTGATGGCGAAGGGGATGGCGAGGCAGCCCACCAGGATGTCGGCCACGGCCAGCGACACCAGAAAGTAATTGGTGGCGTTTTTGAGCGTGGAGTTGATGGCTACGGCCCAGCACACCAGCACGTTGCCCGCTATCGACAGAACGGCGATGATCAATTCAATGGTGATGTAGAAGGCACTCATCTCAGCGGTGGAGCGCAGGGAGAGCAGCACACCGCCGGAAAGGAGCCTTTAGGACGCCGCGGGCAGCTTGTGGCCCCAGGTGGCCAGGGGTGAAGCGCAGCACAACCTTCTGCAGCCACGGCCCGGCACTTTCCCAACGGCGCTGGCGCAAACTGCCATCTACGATCGGAGAAGGAAGCGAGAGGGTGAAGGCACAACAGCATCGCTCACAGGCGACACCACTTTAGTCTTTAGTTTACTTCTTCCCGAGTAATGCACAGACGGACTGACAGCTCGGCTCAGCGATCTGCAGGAACATTCAGAGCGAGTCTGCACAAGTTCAGCAGCTCTGCTCAGTCGCCCCCCCTCTCTTCCTCTCACCCACGGACACAAACTTACGGTAAAACGGGCTGTAAAACACAGAAACTCGTCAGTATTCGTGAAGGAAAGCTTACCCTTAGTGCGTCTCGCCTCATGCGCAGCAGCTCTAGCGACAGCACCGGCGCCCAGGGACCAAACTTCAGCCAGTGTGAGCGCGCGACACGCATGGCTCTTCATCCATCACAGAGCTGACCACACCCTCCCCATCGACAGGCCACGCCCCCATCTGCCAAACAGCGCTGCCTCTGAGATGTGCAACAGCTTCCGACCACAGATCAACGTCACTCACTACGTGCAAGGCAGAAAGGCGAAGCTCGCAGTGCAGCTTTCCACACATTCAGACTTACAGGGGCGAGGAAGTGAGGAAACAGGAGCAGGAATTTGGCACAGAATTGACAATATATGTTGAAACACACGGGAATGGCCGCGCTGAAGCGCTGGTTCCTCTTCAGTGATGGGCTGTAATTCTTTGAGGAACAATACTCTTAAAAAATAGACACTTGGATGCATAGTTCTTGGGAAATCATGAATGCATAGCAAACTAGGGGGGTCCAAGCTTGGCTTGGGGGGCCAGACGGCCAAAAAGAAAAACAAATATATCAGTGTATATATATTTATAGAGTTAGAAATATGGCAGGTAGGCCTCATATTTAAAATTCAATTGTATTTGATGGGACTATATTGTGTAACTAAGGTAGTTAAAAAATGATGGAATTTGTTGAGACGGTTAGGGTAACTCGTGTGCGCCAATTTAAATATCCTTGCCCGCCTATTGCCAAGGGGTCCCATAGAAGCTCTATTAGTTATAAATTCTTTAACTTCAAATCTTAAAAGGTTTATCATACTCTCATTGAAGGCTCATTAAAGAACTGTCCATACCATAGTTCTTTAGAGAACCAAAAGTGGTTCTTCTGTTGCATCAGTGAACCCTTAGTAGCACTTTTATTGGTAAAAAAGAATTTGAAGTTCAATGGCAATGAGAGCTTTGGTGCACTTAAAAGCAGGCAGTGAATAGCTGCTCCCAACTGTTTGCTTTCTCTGAATGTCAGTAAGTAAATGAAAATTATGAATGAAATGAAATAACATTAATCTTATATTATTATTAGCTCCATACAGTCAGAGATATGTGTTTCTTGTGAGAGGACCAGTCATTCTGAGAGTTCTCCACTGATTATGTGGTAAATCCCCCAAGAGTATCTTTCCATTTCGCACCTACCCGCATGTTTCACTGTTTGGCACATGCTGCTATAAAGGGCTTTTAGTAAGGCGTCTAAAAGCTTCACTCGTCACTTTCACATTCTGTCACCTTTCAGAGAAAAACGGCCATCAGTGCCTGTTTCTCTCTCTACTGTGATCACTGTGATTAATTGACCATTGACAAAGTATTTTGATCAAGAAGACTTTATTATTAACACTAAGTGTCCAGGAACTTGTCTCACCAAGCCAAACTGAAATGTTGCAGATAGAAAAAGTAACATTAAGATCACCAGGTCTCTGAACATCATGGGGGGTCAATAAATAAAAGACAGTTCTTCTGAGAAAAAAAGAAATAAAGCTGTAGCTCAGGACTGTTTTTCTTTGTCCACATTTTGCATTTGTAATTTAAAAACAGGTTCTGTTTTTCCTAAAATATGTCTTCGGTGTAGTGTTAGTGTTTTAATAGTGTTGGGATTTGGCACAGGTTTGTCTCTGAGTGTAGAACACACGATGACAGAATTTCAGTGATGTATAATTATTGCCTTCAGCAACTTCAATCATATTTCACATTAGAGTTATTACTAAGATACAGCACATATATGACATCTAACATAAACACCTTTGAAATGATGAGAACCATCTCCTTCATGTTCAACCAGTGAATGTACTTTCTGACTGTTTGGACCTTTCAGAAAATATAATAAATCTAAAGGTAAAACCTGGTAATTATAACACAATGTGCTCAACTCAACTGAATAGACTGTAGACCTTTATAGAGTTCCACTGGCATGTGTGCATCCTTCTCTGCCAAATCAATTGAGAACATCGGCAATATTTAGAAAACAGTAGATTCATCCACGTTGGGGGGTTAGAACAATCCCAAGGGCCCAGCACTGACTGAGGACGTCAGATATATTCTATATATTCTATACGCCTGGTAGTAATCTATTCGGTCAGACTGCACACCAGCACTGCTATCAGTACCAAGGTTCTGAACAGAAGTGGCAAAAAACAGCAACCTTAACCACTCAAAGAAAGCCAAAATGAAATGAACATGAAGACCATTATACAGAAATAAATGTGTGTGTTTGACGCCAGCAGTGCTGTCAAGAAGCTCTGATTTGTGTCCCAGATCCTGATGTGGAAGGGTACCGAGGTGGGCAGAAAGTGCTTCTGTGACTTTCCCACTTTCAAGTCAAGTCTCAAAGTATTTGTAGATCTGAGAAACATACTGCATCACACTCTGCCAGTCCGGCCTGTCTGTGTGCATCAGCTCATCTATGTCCTAGAGAGAGAGAGAGAGAGAGAAATGTTAAAAGCAAACCTAAAGGTGGCAGAGCATGGCAAAATATATCATCACAATTCTGAACCATTTTCAAAATTCATAATATTTTATTTTATTCTCATGTGTTTTGCAAAACAGAATAAAAACAGTGAATACAGTGATTTAATTTAGATGAGGAACAAAATGGAAAAATAAAGAAGATACAGTGTAACAGAGTGTATCCAGTTAGCTACTGACACTTTGTCAGTGCCAACAACACCCATGATACACTCAGGGAAGTCTATAAGCACAATCACAGTTCATCACACCTATAGTAAGCGTAAGTATCTATGAGCCGGTTTCCCCAACAGGGATTAAGGCTAGCTTTGAATTACATTTACAGTGAAGAATCCCTTTTCATCTTGCTGCATAGTCCTGGACTAGGTGTATTCCTGCAGAACCAACCCTTACTGGCTGTTTATCAACAGTGTGTTTAAAAAATTACAAAAACATCTCTCTCTCTTTCAGAATAACGTTTCACAATTGCCTCTTGATCATCATGTGGTTTGAAAAGGCTAGATCCATTAATATTCAATCAATATGGTAGAACAGGGATTATCCTGTGTGTGTGTATGTGTTTATGGGATGCGAGGATCAGAGGTATTAGTGTGTTTATGGGATGCGAGGATCAAAGTCTTAGGACACAGGATCAGACAGTGACTACTTCAGCATTCAAGTTAGTAAGATGCTTCTGTGGTCACTTGCATTCCGAGAATTGTGTCTTGAACTCTAGAACTATACACACACACACACACACCTACATACAACCATGAATACAGACTATTCTGTTATATTTAGCAGGCTGATATCTGGAGGTCAATGTTAACACAGTGTTGACAGCGTTAACAGTGTAGAGGGACACGAAATTTATACACCAAAGCAAGTTACAGTGATTTTACCACAGTTACCACCTCTATAGTCCACCAGTGTCGCCTACAGTAGCACATGGTTTCCCAAAAACATAAACACACACAAAATTATTTCATGACAAGGATTTTAAAATTACTGGCTGCATTAATAGAGCATTCAGTACGTGTGTGTGTGTGTGTGTGTGTGTGTGTGTGTTTAGCTTCATAACGGAGTGAACTGTGAGAAGTGTTTTGCATTTTAAAGAGTCAACCGCCTGTTGAAGAATTTAGCTCATGCTAAAATGATCAGCATGTGCAGATTTAGTCACTTTCATGTGTAATAACTGTCCAGTTACACAAGTGTGAATCGAAAATCAGCTCATTGTAGTTCTACACCATGATGTATCAGACTCAGCTCCTCTCAGAGCTAGCAGAGCAATTTTGCATGGTAATAGGTTGTGATAGTGGAAGGAGGATGAGGGGAAGCATGACCTTCTCGCTTAATATTATTGGTAGCACTTACTGAACGACAGCATTCATAAGACCACATGACAACTGGCATAACACTACATTAATACTCATCAAGGTTTTTTCCACCAAACCAAGTCCACATTTTTTAGTTTCACCTCCGACAGTTTCATGCCTTTTTGGCATAAACCTACATAGGTCTACATAGGTTAAAGTCAGTTGTCATAAGAGGCTTATGTAGATGACATGTAGCCTTATTAACGCTACCCTACAGTAAAGTGTTACCGTATTATTTTGCCACACCCAGTGGTGGTCAATAAGCAGAAGAGGTTTTTTAGGTTGAAGGAAATCATAACTTTGGAAAGATAAACGAAATATATAAGAGAAGAATAAGAGTTTTGTCTTTTAAATGACCCGATGATCAGGAGCATAAACTAACAAGGTAAAAAACAATTTTGATTTCATGTTAGTGTAAAGTCCTTGGTTTTGCATTTGCTTTAGTAAACTCGTAATAGTAGGTAGTGCAAAAGGGCCTCATCAACACAAGCCCACTGCACCCATGTACCTTGAATCATTATTATTATTTTTGCATGCACACAGGTGTGTGGTTAAGGTTTACTCATGCCGTTTTCCAACAGGTTGCCATTTCTGGTACAGCCTGACGAGAGCATGTATTTCAGTTCACAAATTAATACACACAATTTTGCCCTTGCATCAAATTTTTACTTTCCTCATTTGACATAATGTAACCTCACATAGACAAATATTGTGTTGAGTGTTGAGAGCTGAAAACGAATAGAAATTTACCAGCTATAAAGTCCCAGTTAGTCAAAGCTGTGTTGGAGATTTTATCTGTGGTCAGGGATGCTTCTCTAAAATGACGGCTCTCTGTTTAGGGAAGAAATGGAGAATATCATCTGTCTGGTTTGCATTCATGTCACCAGACTGACCAATAACCACATCCCCCAGTGCGATCTAACCTCTAGACTGTGCCCTCCAGACATTTCCCTGCCATGTCGGTACGAGTGTGAGCCGAAACGCTGAACCTCATAAAACATTCAGAGCTAATTTAACAGGACCCCTGTGGGAAGAGAAGCATTTGAAGGCGTTTTCCTGTTTTTCTGTCATTTTCCCCTCACTTTTTCCTTTTTTCATCTTCACTTGTAGCTCATGACACCAAATGGAAAATGTGGTTCAATCCTGTGGAAAGTGACAGTTTCTGATCTTTTTTTTTTGGGAAACAGAAGATGAGATATTTTAGGTGATGACAGATCATACCTGTTGATGCAGAACGCAAGCCAAATGTAAATATCATACATGTTCTAACCAACCAACCTCTAAACATTAATCCTGACAGCGTCTTTTCATAGCGAGTCTGAGAAAAGTCGACTCCTGATAACTCCAACCATTAACCCCGTTCTTCGGCTCACTGCTGATGACCAAAATGCCCAGGGGATGTTAAGTCTTTAGTAACATTTTCACTGAGGGCTCAGGGGCTACCATCTGCTAATGGAAACTCAACACAGCATACCAAACCTGCTCACTGTTTCAGTTTCATCATCAACACTGTCAGACCTTTAATATACACACAGACTGCCCTTCAGACCCAGACGCTTCGCTACAGCGCTGCTTTACCGTAATTCACCTCAAAGCTCATATTTGTCCTTTGGAGAAAAGTCCTTTGGGGGGGCGTGTGTGTGAGATTCTGTATGACAGGTGAGCATAAGGTTTCCCAATGAACAGCAGTAATGTTTGGTAAATAAGGCATTAAAGCTGTCCTCTATAATACAACAGGCCAGTTTGAAATGAAGACAGATAAATAAGTCTTAAGTAGCTGGAGGGAGTAGAAAATCTCTTAATCTTCTGAGCATGTGATGTTCGGGGGGGGGGGGGGGGGGTTTTCTGGGTGTGCGTGCTGAAGAGCAAGCATGACCTCAAAGAAGATTATGACAGTAAACACCAAATTCCCAACAATCAACTTTCAGTACTTATCTAATTATCTGCAAATATCAATTTATTGTTCACTGATGGTCCTCTGCCTGGGCATAACCTATAAGGAAGGATGAAGAGGAAAACGTTGTAAAAGTAAAATGTAAAATGTTTCAAAAGTAGGGGGTGGGGGGGTTTCCTCAGTAACACTGACCTATGAAGACTCCTTGATTATACTCGTTCATGTAAACAGATGGTCTGCCAAGGCAACTTTATCACGTCATCAGAAAAGAGCTGGCACACAATTTGACAGTGAAAAATCTGCTGATGTAAACAATATTAGGCTATCAGCACATTCACTATAGTCTGTAGTAAAACGCTAAAAACTGTTCTGTGAATTGAAAGCAGGGAAACTTTATACCCTACGTTTAAATCCTGCATGACAAGTAAAGAACTACCATTACCATATTTTGACTGTATGTTTACTGGGTTTTTGTAGTAGTATTTGCTTATAGTGTTGGCCATCCCCTGTGATAAGTATAGCTAGTCCTTCTCACAGAAGAAAAGTGTGAAATAAACTACACTCATTTTTACAAGTGCAAGCTTTTGGAATGGTGTTTAATTATTTATGCTGTTTATTTGAGCATTTATATTAAAAAAGTAAACTCATTTACTCATTAGTTCATTTATTATACTTCATTTACATTAACTTATGACACATTTTATACTTTATATATTTTTTGTTCAAATCAGCAAATGTAAGTTGTGCACAAATAGAAGAAAAATGCATATGTGCAAATTTAAAATGCAATGTTAACTTATTTTAATTTTAAAATAACTAAAAAATAACCAAACATAATTGTTTGGGGTGTTCAAACTTGGTTCAAATGCATGGGCCGCATTCCTCAGCTGTATTCAAAGGATCGTTCTGGTTGGATCTCCAGTTCCAGTAGCCATCTAACAGCTCCAATAAATTCAAAATTTAAGAAAGTTTATCATGTTTGAAGAGAAAATAAGAACTTTTTTTACATCATGCTGAACAGTTAAGCTTGTAAACAGTTATCAGGTAGCGCTCAGCCTCTGGAGATAAAAATGGAGCCTTCCCATATCTCTGCACGCACTGCAGGACTGTCTTTATTTATTATGAGCCCTCAGGCGATGCTCAGGTTAATGGAGAAAAATGACTGAAGACACTTTCAAAATGGGGTGGGGCCAAAATCGAGCATTAAAAGAAGTTGGGCACATGTCACAAGTGTAAATCAAGACCTAAGAGCCCCTGCGTTTCAGTAGGACTGTAGCTAAAGTGATTATTCTCAGTGACCTTTGGAACTTGCTACTGGTGCTTCTTACCGTAAGTTGGAGAAAAAATATCCAAAAATATGCTCACTATATCTTGCCCAGACTTCCACAAACACATCACGGTTTCTTTGTTTTGAATCTGCAAGGGCTGAATGAGTAACAACCACGGCAGAGCCAACTCCAACCAACAGACCCTTAATTTGTGAAATGTTTAAAGTGGCAATGTTTTACTGACATTTAAATAGCTTCTTAATCACCCGTATAACTCCTCCGAAATGAACATGGTTTAGCTTTCAGGCACTAGTGGGCATGAGTCCAGCGCTGCTTTATGTCATTGCCCGTTGTCTGTTGTCTATCTCTTTGAGGGAACTCCAGGATACAGATGTCAGGAGCCAGTTAAATCTCATGCCCAGAGACATTGGAGAGTTGGCAAGCTCCACAAATAGACAAATCTGACTCTGTACACATTTATCAGAACACTGACCTTTCACTGCAGTTCCCACTGCCATACTTTAACTCTTAGAAAGTCTAGATTTATTCATGTAATTTTGGTATACATTCAGTTTACATTAGTTATTTTACACAATTACACAGTTAATCAATAGTTAGTTAATTACTTTTACATTTGATTTACATTCTGTACCCCTACAAGTCCTTATAAGATACAAACGTGTGTGTGTGTGTGTGTGTGTAAAAAGCATACCACTCCCAAACTGGCCAAACATTCTTGACCAAACATGTGCATAATAAATGAACATACCCCTAATTACCTCTGAGATAAACCATGATGATGCTCCCACATCCATGTGGAGCTTTGTACAGTTGTTCTCTGAGAGCATGTCCAGGGCTACAAGATCAGTCTTGAGGGGGAAGTGTGGCATTCCTAAGTGAAGGACTAGTTTTGGACAATCTGCATTTTCCTTTAAAATCATTAAACAATGGAATGTGCTTCCTACAGATCAGCAAACATATACTGATTTTGATATTTTCTATATTGAAGTTAAAAAATTGATTTTATTAGTCATGTCTATATTAATGTCTGTATTATTAGTATTGCCCATGTGTGTGCTTTTGTAAGATTAGGTTAGGTTTGATTTTTGATTGGTTTTATGTGTGTATGTTTATCTGCCCAATGACTGCAAATGGAAACTATTTAGTTCAGTCTGTTCTACAGCATCTTTTCCAGTTTGCGATTAATGTATTTGCACTTGACCCCTGAACTTGGCTTTGGTTTCCCAACAAGCTTGTCATAGTAAAAATATTTTTTATAACATACACCCTACACCGTGACTGAAACACTGAAAACTAGACTGAAAACTAGCTAATGCTGTAAAGTTTGTAGGGAACAAAAAGTAGTTATTAAATGATTAAATTAATAAATTATAACCATTTATTGTTCTTTGCTGTAAGATTTGGTCACTAGTTTTCCATGGGATTTCGAGACATTAATCTTATTGTTACTTCAGTCTCAGTGTTAATACATAGCTGTGTACATGTATCATTCCGGACACACACTGTTCCTTTTTTTTTAGTTTCAGGTAGTTACTTGAAGTGTAAAAGGAGCATATTTGATGCTCAACATGTATCTGCACCAGAACTGGCTTGATGACTACTGGAAACAATGATTCCACTGTTTTGGCTGGCAATTTCCAATTTCTGACCTATACTGTAGCTTTGTGTCAATGTTAGCAGTGATTGTGTGCATTTTCTCACCAGAGAAGGTTTAATACCAACACTTTCAGCTGCTTGGAAGGCCAGGGTCAGATTGCGGCCCTATGGAGAAATAAACAGAAGAATTAGGAGCCAGTTCCTACACAGAGAGACTGATCAAGCAACAAATGCACAAATCGTGAATGAAACACACCTACATATACTGCTGTCAGTACACACCAACCCACAAACACACACCCACGTGCCAAAAATAAACATCTGCAAAGCTTCTTAGTAGCAGGTTCTGGCATAGATAACCACCTACGTCCAGCAAAGCCGCAGACATGTGTAATGTTGTCATGTCGCTTTACTGCATCCTATTGTACAGTATTAGGAATGTGTAGCAGTGGTGGTGCAATCTAGAAGACCACTTTTTTCGGAGGGGTTTTCTAAGAACAGCCGAGGGGTGGAAATATTCCTGCCATTTAGGCCTCTTCATGTCACAAAACAAGCTGTGTTTTTTAAGGGGATTCTAGTTCCTGTGCTGTTTTGCTGTTTGGGCTCTAACAATGAATAACGTTGACTACTAGAAATAATCATCAGTTCAAATTTACATTCTCACCAAGTTGGCAATAATGAGTTGACAACGTCTGATACATTTACTCCTTATTATATGCATTATGTGACACATTGGGGTTTTATATATTTTTCCCTGAGGTTTTTTTTAATGTTCCTAGTTTATCTTATGTTTATCTTATTCCAGTTATCTTGTTCCTCCTGCCTTCCTCCAGGCCTGTCAGTCTGAGGTTTCTGCTGGACTTTCCTTGTATCTGTTTTGATAAAGTGTTGAGTGTTGGCAGCCACATTCTTTCAGGGCTTTTTGGAGACACTTGCAATTCTTGTCAGAGCAGCTTGACTGTGTAGATTTCTGTGTTGCAGTGTGCACACATGGCGAACATGTATGAATAGATTGCAAACTCATCCAAATTACCAGCTCTACCATTACCATTTCTACTTTATATCACAACAAAAAAGAAAAGTGTACAATCCGAAACATAAGTGAAACATGGCACGTGCTGTAGTGTGCAATAATAAATAGCAAAAAATTTTATAAAAAATAGGTAGAGTATTCAAAATGGGCCACTAAAGTTTGGTGTTTACAATGCATAATTACCAAGCTGACCTCTGTGGTGCTGTAGCTTTTTAAAACCTCGCAGGTAAAAATGAGGACGATGTACTACCATGCTAATGTTTACTCAATTACGTGACAAAACAGGTCTGCTAAGCTATCCTAATAGCTTGACATTTAACATGTATTCTAAATAAAAACAATTTATGTAAATACTATGGATATAATGTAGGTATTGTGAGCTGTAAATTCACAATGAAATGTGACCTCTGCATTTAACCCATCACGTGTGCACACGTGGAGCAGTGGGGAGCTATTAACAGTGCCCGGGAGCAGTGTAGCGGGACGACACCTTGTTCAATGGTACCTCAGTGGTCCTGTGTGCTAACCTGTGTCCTAACCCCAAGGTCACCACTGCCCGCCCTGGCTGAATGGGATTTTTACCAGCGTTCTCTAAGGGTTGTCCAGTCTAACAACCATTACTATGAAATAATACATTTGTGGGTGGAACATGCATGTGCCAGATAAATGGGAGGATACATAAAGTCCACATGTATACATTCCAAACGAATCAAACTGAACGAACATTTCAGAAACTGACACAATAATATTTGGAGCCACGAATATAACCATGAATATTACAGTTGTTTTTTATGGTTGCTCGGTGCTTATTGACATGGCAAGGAGCTTAACTAGCCTGCAAGTCATTAGAACTGGAGAACGTTATACGGCTTCCATCAGGTTTCTTGGAACTCTTCACAATCAGTGCCCTAAAAGAACAGATAATTATGAATAATTTAACATGTGCTTATGCCTATTGTGCTAATCAGCACTGTATTCGCAATGTCACGTATCCTGTGCGTGTAAGAAGTGTGTATGGGTTTGTACGTGCAAAAAACACAATAAGGACAGGTCTTTGTTTAGTGTATTGTCTTCATCCCTTCGTAAGCCATCTGCATCTATTTATCCTTTCATCACTAAACTAGACTGCAAGTCATTCATTAGAGCAGATAAAGCACTGAGGGTTTACATGTCATGTTTGATTACCAACAGCATCAGGTATCAGGGATTAGGTGAACAATGGAGGCTGATATTAATAATGTTAACCCAGCCAGTGTAGCCTGTAGCAGTGTAGTGAACTCTACAGCCTTTGAAACAGAGAGGGCTGTAATTAAACCGGTGTTCAAAACAAGGAACTTCATCTGGGATGTACACTGTTGTTCAAAAGTTTACAATCAAATGTCCAACATGTCACTTTTTTGACATTTTGCACTGTAATAACTTGAACATTATATATGTTATAGGTATAGTTGTAATTCTGAACACTCCCAGTCAGACGAGTTTTTGTCAGTTTTTGTTGACGTTCTAAGTGAAAATAAGTTCACATCCTCAGGGAACAAACTTGGCCTATGGCATTTATGACATGGCGGTGTATTTGTTTAACATCTGCTGAGGGTGTGTGTACTTATCGTCATGTACAAAATAAATTTGTCCAGATGGTCATTTGACCAGGGGTGTTCAAACTGATGCATGCAATTGTATTTTATATATACAAAGAAATCTCTCCTCGTTTTTTGCAATATATGTTATATTTTAATGACAAACCCTGTTAACCAGGCACAACACTTGTGACTCTGGCTTATACTAGTTTCTATGTGTTTATCACTGAAAAACCTTTTATACTGTCACATCCTGAATGTCACACCATAGGATGAACCACACCTTGCCACAATGTCAGTGTGTGCAAAAATACACATTTTATACCTTTAACATCCAGGCAAAACAGTTTAAACACACTGTGTTACTAACCGTCAGACACAAGACTGATGAAAGTGATTTCTAGTGAGGAACACACTAATGAAGAACTGTGTCACTTACAGTACTGTCTGGTAGGTACTGTTTACAGTTAAGTCGGCTCAGTATTAACTACTGGTAAGTATTGATGACTCATGTCAGGTAAATATTGATTACTCATAACTTCTGGTAAGTAAATCTGTCATATCAACAATGTTGCTGAACAGTCAGGTTAGTTCTGCTTTCAGAGACAAAACATTCATTTCATGCAGACGAGTAAATGACAGATCAAACCCGATTCAAGATTCAAGAACGTTATTGACATTGCAAGCACATTGCCCTCTGTTCGAGCAAGGACCCCTCCTCTTCAAGGGTCTCTCCCATTTTAATATCGCAATATACTGTCACGTGATATCCATTGTCAAATCATATCCATTTCTGGGACAAAAACGGTTTGATCAAACCTGATTTACACACAGGCTGTGTTACCATTCAGTACTTCATTGAAAACAGTTTTGTTCATTTTGCTCAGTTTTATTGAAGATTAACTTTTACCATATAAACTTTTTCATGTTTGGTATAAACCGTGATGAATTGCACGAATGTTGTGTATGTTCACATAAAGCAGCATGTTCTGGACAATATAAAAGGGCTCTTTTTGACAATTTTTCTATTTTTGTTTGATGCTCATGACCACAGTAAGACTGTGCCACACCAGCGACCCCCAATAAGAGCTGGAGTTGAGATTTTTCATGTGCTGCAAACCACTGCCATTATGTGTGAATGTGCTACACAAAAGTAAAATGCGTATTCTAAACTTTAAAAAGCATTTTTGTTAAAAAAATTACACTGAGGTTTGAAGCCATTAGCTGATAGGACTGTACATTGCATTTTGATTTGATGCAGAGCCTTGACATTTCCCCATGAAGACTTGATGCAATACTGTCATGTGACCTAGCATATGTGATCAACTTTACTTTGTAACTAGTTATCTGATTAGCTTTGGCACGGTACCATGTTGTACCCACTGCTATACAACTCAAACAAAAATCTCAAACAAAACTGGTTGTATATTATTCAATACACTTCAAACTTTTAAACAGCAGTGTGTGTGTGTGTGTGTGTGTGTGTGTGTGTGTGTGTGTTACCTTGTCTTGACTGATGAGCTCCTGGTAAGGGATGTGTGCAGGCAGGTAGGTGTGTAGTAGGGCGCAGAAGGCTAGGCCATCACTCCAACTGCTACTGAAGTTGGTCACATCAATGTTCTACAGGACAAACAGACAGTGTCGTATGTACAAAACCAAAGTACACACTAACAACAGTAAGAGCAGCAGCTACATGATCTCACCAAACAAAGCCAATAAAGACTTACAATAATAACCTCAGGAGTGAGAAGGAAAATAAAGGTTTTGAAAAAGAGTTAAGGGGTCGCAAAAATCAATTATTCAAAGATATATAAATACAAGAATTTTTTTCTGCTCACCCTTACTCTATCATTACTCTCTCATTTTCACATGCAGAAGTTCCCAGAATTAAATTGCCTAATGTTAAAATAGCATTCTTTCTCATGTTGTGTAGTTCAGTGCAAAAGCTCCTTCTTACTTTCTGTGTTTGTGTTGAGTGTGTAAACTGCCATGAGGTTGCCAAACAGAATGCTAGTAAGCAAATGTTAGCCTGAGAGTTACATCCTAATGTACATATGAGAGTTTAACCAGTCCGGCAACTAAATTATACTGGTATCTGTTGATCATTCCAGCAGATCAACTTGAAGGATTTTCAGTACAGAACGACTTCAGCTCTGTTCCTTTAACCATTTTTTTTGCTAGAACAATTTGTGTGCTTAGGATCCTTATCTTGCTGCATGACACACTGTCTCTTGGGATTTCCTATTAGAATTTGCTGGTATAGTTCAAAATTCACTGATCCTTCAATGAAGTAAAGCTGTCTTAAACCAAACACAGCAAAACAGGCCCAAGCTTTGGTACTGCCACCACCATGTTTTACAGATGGAGTAAGGTTCTTGTGCCCACCTGTCCACAATCTGTCTAACTGTGGATTGGGTCCAAACTTTTTAGAAATGGTTGTACAATCTTTTCCAGTCTAATGAGCATCAATAACCCTTGTTCTAATGTGCCCAAGTTTCTCATTTGTTTGTGCCATGATACACTTCCACACAACTGTGTTGTGAAGATCAGACGTTGATATATTCCTGTTTTTTAAATAAAACAGGGCACTCACTCACACGAGTCATTCCATTGCTTGAATACACCAGACTAATTTCACGTTCGAATTAACTGCTAATCTGCTAATTGCCAGTATTGCCCTTTCTATAGCATTTATGTAATGCCTGTACATTTTATCAACATATATATACTTTAACACAGAAGTACATGTAAATGTAGGAATAGTGATAAAATTCAATACTATGGCATTTTCCACATATATCAAAACATCAGGGTATCATGATATTCAGGTTTGTATTAACGTTTTGCCAACAGAGACATCACTATTTTATGGGTGTTATTAAAATGCTTGTAAATAAATTAAACCTCACTACAGTAACAAGCAATATCATGGTGTGTCAGTATCTTGGTACATGGGTAGAGATGATATGTACCACTATGTAAGTGTACACAAAACTAATAATTTCTGATTCTAATAACAATAAGTATTTTTTTCTCTTGAAAAGCTGCCTGGCTGACCACACAGTTTGGCACAGGACAAAGAGATTTCACTAGGAACTGAATCTGTGATGTGTATGTAACAGAAGTTGTGTGCAATGACACAAAAAACCCAAGGGTGTTAGAAAATACTCAGACATTGCGTAGCTGCTGACTTACTGAAGAATCCAAGTAGTGTTTCACAACATACTGGCCACAAACCAACCACACAGTTTAAGAGGAGTTTATGATGACGCATTTGTGAAGTTTACAGAGGGCAGATCAGTGAGGTCTAGGACAGTACTTGTTAGCTACAGTAGCCCAATAGCTCCAGTTTCACTTTAAAAAAAGGCTGACGGCTCTTCCTATAGTGCATACGGTGATGCACTAAAATTATGTATGTACATCTTTTCCTAATTTTAGGGATAGAAGAAGGGCTAAGTAGTTGCTGCTTTCAGACAAGTGCAAAGGTTTGAACATCTCTGATCAAATCACAGTACTGTTGACGTTCTAAGTAAAAATCACACAGGTGCAGTTACTGACAAAAGTAAGTACCTGTAAGAAGACGCTGTGCTGAAGTATTATATTTTATTCAGAGCCTTATTTCTTCAGTGCATGAGTGAGACAGCCACAGCATGAATACGGAGGACGAACACTTACCCTTTTAATTTACTTGTTGTGTAATTTGCTAGAATTACTGGGTGTTCTGGATTTTTTGGATTCCCAAACTGACTCTCCTTGACAACTGACAAACTCGCCAAAAATTCAAATGAATAACCTTAAAATAGCGTGCAGAATGCAATGCAAAACATTTTGGCCTATAATGTGTGCCTTGCTGTGATGAATGGCTTCATTATTGCTGGTGAATCACAAGCAGTGAGCGGTTCTTTAGGTTCATTAGGATTCTACTCTGGGCGTCATGTATCACTGCAAGCTTCCTCAGAGCCCTTTCACCTGGAGAGTCATTACAATCCGAGCTGCAATGGTGAGAGGTGGGACATGCTCCACAGCACGTTCTCTCTCACACACACACACGCATACACAAACGCACACAGAAAAGGGGCGGTGGGGGAAGATGGAGCAGAATAGAAAGGTGGGCGGAGCTCCCTAACATGATGTCATCGACTGAAAAAAGCACAAGTGCCATATGCTAAAAAAAAAGTGTCATTAGTTACATATGTGAAATATAATTCACTTCCTTTAAAACAGTACTTTATGAATACATTATTTATTGTTAAAACTAAAACAGAGCTCTGCTTTGATTGGCTGACCTGAATTGTGCCTAATTTAAAAAGCAGTCTGGACGAAGCGTAAAGGGGTGGTGTGAAACTGTAGCAGCCTGAAAACGTTTACATATGTAAAAGTTTTTGTTTTTGTGACATCACAATCAATTCAAAATTGTTTTTGAAGCTTAGTTCTATATATGGACTGGGTGAAACTCGGCATTTTGACCCTTTAGCAATGTTTCTGTAACACGCTCATAAAAAAAAACATTAAATGAGGTACTTTACATAATTTTGAACCATTTCTACTGGTCCACTGGTTGAGTGTGTGACCGTATGACAGTAGAGAAAACAGAAGGGAAGATTCATGTTAGCCGAGGGGGGAACTTTAGGATGTGCTGCGCATACACTGTACGTCACACACACCCCTAACTCATTGTCCTCTGCTAGACTTCCTGTCCCTTCCTGTATCTCCCTGCGCAGTTGTTGCTCTGGTATGCGTGGATGTGTGTGTATGTGCGAGGCTCAGTTTGGGAACAGGGCGAAAGGCCAGCTGCAGCTCTCCTGGGTTTAGCACTCATCAGCCCTGCAACGCACCCACTGTGGCCCAACACTTCATTAAAGTCTTCTAAAAGGAACTTTGACGTTTGTTGCAGAAGGGACAACCCATCGTAAACTGCACTCTCTGATGGACCACATGATATGAGCTGAGCGAATGAAGAAAAAGCCTTTCACAACACATTTTGAGCTCAGGCTGAACGTAATGATTTCATGTTATTTCTGCTATTTTAAATGATTTAAATACAACATCATTACACATCTTTGCCAATCAAAAGTTAAAGCAATTCTTTACACAGCGGACTGTGTTATATGTCCATCCATCCATCCATCCATTTTCCAAACTGCTTCTTCCGTTTCCGAGTCGCGAGGAAGCTGGAGCCAATCCTAGCTGACTGCGGGCCTAAGGCGGGGTTCACCCAGGACAGGAGGCCAACCCATCGCAGGGCAACACACAGACAAACAACCATTCATTCACACTCACACCTACGAGCAATTCAGAACATCCAATCAACCTACTGCAGCCTTTGGACTGTGGGAGGAAACCGGAGCTGTTATATATCTACATTTAATTTCCATTCTGAGTCACAGACATAGACATCAATGGTTTTTGAAAATATCCAGGTACTTGAAGGTGCATCCATTGCTTAAACTGGTGTTAGAACTGTGTTCACAAAGCACCATAGAAATGCTTTGTCAGCAGGGCCTAAGGTCATCATACCACAGTTAACTCTCAAATAGAGGGGTACAAAGCCCCCAGCACTGGGCTGCGGAGCAATGGAACTGTGTTCTGTGGAACGGTGAAGCTTCATCCAAAATTGAATGTGTTAATCCAAAACTCATCCATAACCCTCTGACCTCACTAATGTACTCGTGAATTCAACCAAATCCTCACAGCAATGTTCCAACATCTAGTAAAGCCTACGCAGAAGAGTAGAGGCTACTATTGGGAGAGAACTTTCTCAGATGAAAGCTGGATGAGCACAGGGTCTACAGACTCTGAACATGATAGTGTTCACACGATGAGCGCACATCCTCTACAGGGGACATTTTTTCCAGAAAATATTAATTAATTAATTAATTAATTAATTAATTAAATTTTGCAATTTGAATTTAACCTAATGAAAAAACTATAAAACATTATATCACGTCTGTTGTACACATAATATTGCCCCCCCCCCCAAAAAAAGTTAAATTCAGCAAATAAACAGTAATTATGAATTAAGAAATAGTAGCAGTAGTAGTGGCAGTAGTAGCAGTAATAGTAGTAGTAGTAGTAGTAGTAGCATCAGCAGTAGTAGTGGTATTAGTAGTAGTAGTAGTAGCTGTAGCAGCAGTAGTAGTAGCAGTAGCAGCAGCAGTAGTAGCAGTAGCAGTAGTAGCAGCAGCAGTAGTAGCAGTAGCAGTAGTAGCATCAGCAGTAGTAGTAGTAGTAGCAGTAGTAGTAGCAGTAGTAGTAGCAGTAGTAGCAGTAGCAGCAGTAGTAGTAGCAGTAGCAGTAGTAGTAGTAGCAGTAGTAGTAGCAGTAGCAGCAGCAGTAGTAGCAGTAGCAGTAGTAGCAGCAGCCGTAGTAGTAGTAGTAGCAGTAGTAGTACTAGTAGTAGCAGTAGTAGTAGCAGTAGCAGTAGCAGCAGTAGTAGCAGCAGTAGTAGCAGTAGTAGTAGTAGTAGCAGTAGCAGTAGTAGTAGTAGCAGCAGCAGCAGTAGTAGTAGCAGTAGTGGTAGTAGCAGCAGTAGTAGTAGCAGTAGCAGCAGTAGTAGCAGTAGCAGTAGTAGTAGTAGCTGTAGTAGCAGTAGCAGCAGTAGTAGTAGTAGTAGTAGTAGTAGCAGTAGCAGTCGTAGTAGTAGCAGCAGCAGCAGTAGTAGTAGCAGTAGGGGTAGTAGCAGTAGTAGTGGTAGCAGTAGCAGTAGTAGTAGCAGTAGCAGTAGTAGTAGTAGCGGTAGTAG
>JBBPDA010000081.1:16821902-16853902 GCA_037974385.1 Arnoldichthys spilopterus | reverse complement strand
TGGCGTGTTCTGGTAGGTAAGGTCTGATCTTGCGGATGTTGTATAGAGTGAATCTACATGATCGTGAGGTCGCTGCAGTGAAGTCCTTGAAGGTCAGCTGGTCGTCGATGATGACTCCAAGGCTCTTAGCAGTTGTCAAATGCAGTCTTCCTCGTTGCACTTTCGGTAGCGTCACTACACATGATATTCTCCTGATTTGCTGTTGTTGAGCACAGAAATTTCTTATGTACTGACAGCTGCAGTCCATGAGGATCCACCTGCTGTGCCACAGTGGCCCGGCACCAAAACCATCAGAATGAATATGAATGCAAATGATCTTTTACAGTAAAACTGAGAGAGTGACTGTTAAAGTATGTTTAAGAAACACAAAAATGGCTCAGAAGAGGATATAAAAAGGGGGAAAATAGGCATATTGCTGTGTGGCAGGCATACAAAGAAGCTGCTGGACCAGTGCAAGCAATGTAGATCCTATTTCTGCCTTAAGCAACTCCACAAGCAATCTAAAAGCATGCTTCAAAGTGTAAAGAATAAAGAAAATATATCTCGATGTCTCAGTACTTTGTTTACCTCACTTCTAAGGCCTGGGCAGGAAAAGAACAACAAACGCATTGCAGGTGAAAGAAAAAGGCTGAGAAGTGTTAGAGCTGTGAATCATGACCATGGGAGATGGCTGACAGAGAGGGAGACAAACCGGAGATGGCAAAGGCAACACTCAGTAGGTGACCACTGTCTGGCTGAGCTCAGCTACAGAAGGATCTAAAAGGAATAGTCTTGGGGAAAATTCAATTTACACAATGCTCTCCTTACACCAAATGCTGTATGTCAGCCTTGACATGTTTGGTATTTGCTTCTTTAGGTTTGCACTGAAACTATAAAGCTTGGTTTAGCTTGGTGGGTAACTGACCACAAGGCTGGAGTCTTGGTTTCCTCTCATTTACATGTTGGCATTAAAAGCACATTGTTCTGTGGCTCGCAGCAGAATTGGTGGCAGTACATGGCAGGTAGCAGCCATATTGGTGTTCGGACAACATTTCCAGGCCACGTTAAATCTCTTGAATCTTAAACAGCCTTGCTTTTATGGGTTCTGACACAACGTCCTCTGTAAAATCAGAGAAAAACAGTAGTAGCAGATGTCTCAAAATTGGAAATATGTCTGCTTTTCTTCATGTTTGTAAAAAAATGTTTACATTGCTTCCATCTACCCTGTACTTCTCATTCTACAGATTAGTTGTAGCACCTGTTATTGACCCATCATGGCTGATCCACTGCATTTTGGGAGGAGAATAGTGTGCAAATCTGACTTTATGCCTGAGCCGAGTGAATTAACACACACTGGTTACAAAGATGTAACTTCATCTCAGCAGGTATCAAGGAATATGCAGATGATGTAATATTCACAATGTTTGCAGAAGTAATGTCAGCTGTATCATAGCACTCTTGCGTATGTATGTGAGAGAATTCGTAAGTCCATTTCCAGGCACTAGATTTGATCTGTAGTGAGGATGTAGTATGACAGTAATGCTGTGTTGCAAGGAAAACATCTCTGGGGCACCAGTGTCCCAGAATAGTTCCCCAGTCCAGATGTCTGTCTGAAGCTTGTACGTCTGAAAGGGTGAGTGTATTGTGTGAGGCCTGTGCAATATTTTTACATCAGCAACACCCACATCCTCGTCCGTTGTGCAAAGAGGTTTATCATTAATAAGATCAGTAAAGGTTTACAGTCTTTAATTTCCTTTAGTGATAGAATATAGATTAATTTGTCACATTTTGCATAATTGTTGTTGTCTGCCTTAAGTCTTTTCCCAGCTTTTTCAAACATCACCCTTGTTAATGACCCTACATTGCTAATAATTGCAATAAGCACCTTGCAACCCAAAGGTTATGGCTGCTATTATGGCTGTTATGATAACTAAGCAAGTGTTTTCTAGTTCTTGAAGGTTCCACACATAAAGGGGATGTTTAACCTTATCATGACAATGTAACTTAACCTTTGTTGGTTTTTGCTGCAGTGTTTACTTCATAGACTATAGTTTAACTAAAAAAAGATTTTTCTCCTACATTCAGACATGACAAGCATAAATCTCGCTTTACTGGGGCCCTGGGCCAACACTGTTTTTGAGGAATCTATTACCTCCGTACCTCTCTCTCTTAATTCCCCTGTGGTGTTATGACACAGATTTAGTTTTGTCTAAGCCTCGCTCCCCTGCCGTCTCCCAAAGGCTCAGCTGCTATACAGAAGAGGTGGATTTTTTAGCTCCGGCAGTCGCGATCTGAGCCAAAAACCCCCCCGGCGATGCTGTTTATGTTTGTGTGAAGAGGCTGAGCGAGACGCGAACAGCTGAATCCTCTGTTTGAATGAGCGGCCTTGGACCCCCTGTTTTCTTTTCTCATTGTCTCCATCCTGAACAAACAGCGCTCGGACCCCTCCTCTCTGTTGTTCGACTTCTTGCGAGGAAACTGACCTAAATAAAGTGGATCAAAGAGGGTATAAAAATACAGTGGGAACTTGATTTAGGAGATTTCAGGATCAATCATACAGTCCTAGTAGAAAGGAACGGAGACCCTGGCCACGTTTGAACTCTGAAGAATCAGATTCCATACTTTAATCGGTGTTGCCGCTTTTCACGCTTTGTTATTATTTGCTGGTGCCACTGCGCTAAATGACTGAAGACCAGTCATTCAGCTGAAAGCCGTGCTGGTGTGTAACACTAATAATAGAGGGTTATGTCATGCTGTCTTCTTGTTGTTCGATATGAGGTCTGCAGTAGAAAATAGATGTTCGCTCTAGGGCGTTAATGTGTTTTTATCCTATGTAGATTGTACAGAACCCATATCCTGCATTTTCTTTCTCTCCCATCCATCCATCCATCCATCCATCCATCCATCCATCCATCCATCCATTCATCCATTTTCTAAACCACTACGGGCAATTTAGAGTCTCCAATCAACCTACTGCAGCCTTTGGATAGTGGGAGGGAACTGGAGAACCCAGAGGAAACCCATGTGAACACGGGGAGAGCTTGCAAACTCCGCACAGAAAGGCACCTGTGGCCGACCCGGGGAACAAACCCAGGACCTTCTCGCTGTGAGGCGACAGAGCGAACCACTGCACCACCGTGCCGCCCCTCTCTAGTATCTATATTTAAAATTGTTATGGTTTTAATGATCAAAAACAGTCCTAATTCATTTTCACTTGAATATTTTCCATTCTTTCTATATCCTTAGAATTAAACAGCCTGTGTTTTCTTACTGTGCCTTTTAAGATGGACATCAAAACTGGCTTTTTTGGTTTTTGGAGCTACATTCGTATATGTGAACTGTATGTACTGAGAAGTTCATACAGTTTAAAAGTTTTACTGTCTTTGTCTACGACATCAAGCTGTTTTATTAAAAGAATAAGTAACAGTGAGGAAATTCAGTGGCCCTGTGTTTAATGAATGTAGTGCTGTGTCATATGTATTTTAATTATTAAATAAATTCGGAGCAAATGTTTCTGTGCTGGATCAACCGCAAGGAAAAACTCTGACCAAAGGCAAAAGACACTAGATATGAACTTCTTACTTATTTACGGAGATATTTTCCCTCCCTGCCTCAAAAAGGGTCCTCTGAAACTTCAAAAGCTGAGCTTTGAATACAAAAACCATTAGGCGATGCCATTAAAATACATATTTCACTCGTAAGCGCTGGAATCGATGTTATGATGCCCGGCACGACTGCTGTTTAGATAATGGCTGTGATCCCTGTGGCTTTAATATTGAAGACATAAAAGGAGCTACTAGTCTATTGATAATATAATTATGAACGCAGCACACACAAGCCTCGCACGTGCGCATCCTCATTAATTCTCCATCATTCACTCTAACTGAGTCACTAACTAAGCATTCCATTAATAAGAGCCCTTCACGATCAATGCCCTTCGGAGAATCTGGCATTAAAGCGTGAGCTACGTGCCGTCCAGCAAATGCGCTAATGTGCTGCTGCTTATGCTCTGTCCAGGAGAATCAAGGCAGTGTGTGGCAGGTAGCATGTGTGTTTCATTGGGTGGTTATGTAGTATTACTCTAGGTACCATCCCCATCCCTAGAGGGCTTTGCTTCACTGTAACCATGGTGACAGCAGGCCTGCCTGCACAGTTGTTTACCTTCTGTCAATTTGCCTGAGCTTGGATGGCCCATTCTGTCCCCCCAGGCTCAACACACGTGTGTTGCACGTGTGGACACACATATACACACAAACCTGGCCAACTAACATTGACCTGTCGCTCATGACACCAGACACGAATTTAGCTTCAGAAAAGCATCGAGCCACAAATGTAAACGCGTGAAAATACGAGGGCCTCTTACAGCTGATTATATTTTTTTTTTGTCCTTGTCGCTCCACCCTAATATACATACCTGCTTCAGCCAACGAGGAGTTTAATGGTGGATGAGTTGAATCAGGTGTATTAAATGCTTAGTATGCCGTCGCCAGGACTTGGGATCCCCTGCAATACCAGTTTAGAGCCCCAGACTCAGACTAAACCTAAAGATATCTATCTAATCATATCTTGAATTTGAGAGCAGCCTACACTAAACAGAATTTAGCAGTTAAACATCACTGGCATTGCATTGTTGTGAACATGACTATTTGTCATTGTGAACACGCTCCATCACACAAAGTGCGACACAACAAAATGTGACCTCTGCATTTAACCACACGTGGAGCAGTGGGCAGCTATCAACAGCACTTGGGGACTAGTGTAGCAGCACTGCTCAAGGGAACCTCAGTGGTACCTGGGCCAGGACTTGAACCTGCATCCCTCTGATCGCATGGGCAAGTCTCTAAACACTAGGCCACCACTGCTCCTCTTTTAGTCTTAGATTAAGATGATCCAGGTCTGATGAATGTCCCAGAATGCTAAAAAAAATGATTTTTTTTTCCACATTGGACTCCACGGGCATGATGCTCCTGATGACCTAAATGAGTCTGATCATAGATATTTCATGAGATTTCTGCTGTGCGTATGTCCTCAGAAAGGCAACAGGCTTCCATCAAACAACAATATTTTTAGTTTCATATTTGCAGTGTTGCTCACACACAAACCTTTATGCACGTGCTGAATTGCAATCAAGTGCAAATTGGCATGTTGACCGTCTTGGCTTACATTGGCCTCAGAGTAAAGAGTAGTGCTGGTGTTTACACTAGGGCTGTCATTTTAAAAGGCCGGTATGTGGGAAAAAAAGTCGTTTGAACTGCAGTAAGTCTTGTCTAAGATGCTTGAGTGAGGAACATGTACTCAGTGACTCAACAGCACAAAATGATCTGAGTATATCTTCATTAACTGGATGGTTTTATGTTTAACTACGGTTGTTATTGTACAACCCATCTGTCATATACTCACACTCAGCAGCAGAGTGCATGATAACTCACTCTTACAGCTCGCAACAATGAGGCTAACTAAGGAAGACAAAACACATACACAGCGCTGAGGGGATAGGGAACAATATGCATATAAACAGAGCCAGTGGGAAAGAGGCTTTACTTCACAGGGCTGCAACATGTTCATGTAGCAAATCTGACAGCTCACTGTATGTCACTCACAACAAGACGTATCACTTGGTACAGTGGTAGTGTGTACATGTGTGTGGCACATGGTCATGACAAGTTGTATCTTCCCATTCACATAAAGTATCAAACGTTGTCAGTAACAGACATCGTTACTGAAACTTCCACTAAAGGTCTAAACTAATCTTTAGCTTCTAAGGTTCATCGTGTTCAGATACGTTTAATGTGTGAATTTATTTATGTTTGCATTTTATTGCAGTGGGATGATTAGCTGACTTTAAGCTGAAAATCTGGTGTTATTGGGTCAACTAGGAAAATCCCAGCTCTAGACCCCAGCATCCTTGTTCTGCATTTCAGCTTCTCTTCGCTAATCCTATGATTTCGCTGAGGGTTAGATGATAATGTGGCAGACCACTCAAACTGAGATGACCCTCTCTCTCTCTCTCCCTCTCTCTCTGTCCCTCCCTCTCTCTCTCTCTTCCTTCCTCTCTAATATAGATACACACAGACATACACACACACACACACACACACACAAACAAATATATGTCTTTCTCTCAGAGCAAAGCCTCAGGCACTGGGCATGGCAGCCCCAAACAAGACAGATGAGGACAATAAAGCAGCCAGCTTCCTGACACCTCATTTGAACAGGGCAGAATACAAGCGGGAGCTACTTTTGCACGCACACACGAGCACGTGTGCATATGTAAGTGTGTATGTGTGTGTGTGTGTGTGTGTGTGTGTGTGTGTAAGACAGGCCAGTCAATATTCATACTGTTTACTGATAAGGCCACTTCTGATGAGGTTCATCCCTTAGGAAATGAGGGGGCAAATGAAGTGACACTGAATTTAATCTCAGGCTGTTATTAAAGGCTTTTGCTACAACACATGCACTGTTATCTGTCTGCCTTCTACACAAAGAGAGCAAAGAGGAAAGGAAAAGAGTCGGACTACTGTGAATTACCATTTGCATGTATTTGACAATGTACATACAATAGGTTTGTGTGTGTGTGTACTCATACTGAACATGAGTACATTCTTGCTCATAAATCCCTAGGGCTGTGTAAGTACTCTACCATTCAAAGGCTTGGCACCAACTGATCAGTAGCAGTAGTGCTCTTGGAAAGTCAACTGTGAAGATTACAAAACAAATAATACTTCAGTGTTTGGTTTGTGAAGAACTACTTTTCGTGCTGATTGTGTATGATAATGAGCTCTGCTCTCACTGGCCATCTGAATATGGGGGTGGCGCAAAGGTTGGGGTCACTGCAATGAAGGAGGGCCATACGTTTCACAATTTAAACTGGTTTAAAAGACTTTAACTAAAAGACCAGATACAGACACATAATCCAGCCAAACTTATCATGTCGCAGCAATGTTTTATGCAGAAAAATGTTTTTGGGAAATGTTAAAATAATGCAAATTTCCACTAACAGTCATGAATTCTGGCATTGTATAGCAGCTCTCTAGATTAAATGCAGATATCTGAGGCTAGTAACAAACATTTAAGTAAATATTCTTATTTCGACTTCTGATGTTATTGTTTGGACGTTGACTCTGAATATTACCAGTGACTAAATGCCAAACATACTCTAGTGAAGATAGAACAGGATGCAATTTGCCCACAGAAAACCTTTTAAAATCAACAAAAACAACAGTCGACAGAATTTGTCACTAATAGTAATATTAAGTTTGATGTTCGTGATATGTGACAGTACATGAAATCCAATGAAATCCGGAATCGAATGCCTGTAGTAAAAGCAGTATCTTCATCAGACTTCATATTTCACAATTCTTTGTATGTTAGATATTATGGGAAGTATTGAACATACTGACAATAAAGAAATGAATTTTATTCCTTGTACTTGAAGAGTGGTCAAATCATGAGGCTGGTAACTTCACAAGACTGATAAACAGATGAGAACAGTGTAGTATATCATTTATTAAAGAAATGTATCGTATAGAAATATACACTATATTGCCAAAACAATGTGGACCCTTGCCATCACACCTATATGGCCTGTTGGACATCCCATTCAAACCTTGGGCATTAATAGCCTATAGCAGCCTTCAGTTTTCTGGGAAGTTTTTCCACAAGGTTTTGGAGTTTGTCTATAGGAATTTGTGCCCATTCAGCAGAAAACTGGTGCTGAATGAGAAGGCCTTGCTCTGACTAAATGACCACAAATTCCCATAGACAAACTCCAAAACCAGGCACTGGTGCTGGAAGAGAAGGCCTCTCTTACAAGTGACCTTTGCTTGAGGTCAGGGCTCTGTGCAGGCTGCTGGAGCTCCTTTACACCAAACTTGTCAAACCATGTTTTTATGGACTTTGCTTTTGTGCACAAGGATACAATCATGACAAAAGCATATAATTGTCTAAATAGCCTTTGTACACTATAGCATTACCATTTACTAGAACCAGGTCTAGCCCAATCCCTGAAAAGCAGCCTATTATCCATCCTCAACCAAACTTTATTAGCACCATGCATTCCTTCCTTATATAGCCTTCTCCGGCATCCACAAAACCCAGATCCATCTATTCAAATGCCAGACAGTGAAGTGTGAATTATCACTCCAAAGAACACTCCAGGGTCAGACCACACCAGCAGACACTTGACATTGCACATAGTGGTCTAAGGCTTGTGTGTAGCCGCTTGGCCATGGAAACCTATTTCATGATGCTCCTGATGCACAGTTCCGAGAGAACTGGGCAGAGCTTGCAGGGCAGAAACGTTCACGAGCTGACTTCTGGCAAATGTGAAAACCATACTGTTTGTCAAACAACATTGTATAGCTATATGTTTAATTTATACACCTGTAGGTGATGGATGTGGCTAAAATACCTTAACTCAATAATTAGGACAGGTGTCCACAAAGGATTTGTTGCACATATAGTGTACATTAAAAGTAACAAATGCTATTTAAATGTTTGTACATTTTTGATTGTCAGGTGTGTGTGTGTGTGTGTGTGTGTGTGTGTGTGTGTGTGTGTGTGTGTGTGTGTGTGTGTGTGTGTGTGTGTGTGAACATACTGAACGAGAGCAGGACCTTGTTCCTAAATCATTAGTTATGAGCGCAGTGTATGTGTAAGTTATTGTGCTGTCTGTCTGTGGATTAGATGGTAATTAGCAGCTTTATCCTTCCTTGCTTTTCTCTTAGAACAGATGACCCTGGTGACAAAGCAATAGACAACTGCTGTGACCTTTTCCTCGCCTCAGATTAAGCTCTTGTGTGAGCGTATGTGTATGTATGTATGTGTGCCTATATGTATATGGAAAGGACAAGAATCCTGTGGCCGTAACCATTCCCCACACTAACCAAGCCCTCCTTTACAAGTCATGTGCATTACAGCCCAAAAGTCAAAGAACACCTCTTCATTTATTTCCCTTTATCTTATAGTAACTTATGGATTTTAAAGAATCAGAAAAAACACAGAAAATCAGAATGAAATTAGAACTAAATCAGCATCACATGCTTTCTTGGGGCTTTTTCCATTTTTGTCTGCGGGGATAATGTTTTGTGCTTCTCCACAGTTCAGTCTTAGAAGCTGGTTGTGTTTGTAAACTCAGTGCCATATTTCATCTGTTCTATAACTTCAAGGCTTCTACTGTACATTTTCTTCTTTTCTTATTGTCAGTAGCAGCTTATTGACAGCTAAACATTCTTTCAGGCCCACAGTTTTGTGTATTTGTCTTTACACAGGGGAAAGAAGGACAAGACCACCTGTGGATTTTCAGATGTGAAGTAAGAGCTGTGCTTGATTCTCCTCTCCCTATCAAATACAAGAGTGCGGTTCTGACCAGGACAGGCTGTTGTGTGGCTGTTGGATGTCCCATTTCTCTCTGTGTTGTAATCATTTTATGAACTCCACTTTTGGAAACTCTTGATTGTACAACGGACTGACCACAAAAAATTGTGAAGATCCATATTTAAGTGAATTAGAGGGGTTGACTTCAGGGCTGCTGCACTTAACAAGGTTAACATGGCTTAGTGCTTTCTGTTTTGCATTTGCAAATGTGTTTTATGGTGTATATGCTCAACAGGAAGCAGCCCACCCACACGCGCACACACACAGACACACACACCCACACGCGCACACACACAGACATACACACACACAGACACACACACATAAACACAAGCATTGCCACATTTCAGTTGTCACTGACCTGCACCAGGTCTGGAAATCTGTGAGCTCTTTACTGTAAACCATGTTGCTTTGTTGCTAAAAATAACTCCATCGCACCAGTATCCCCCGCAGAAGCTGAGAAAGAATCCAACTCTTTAAGCGAAGTTTTTAATTTCTTACCAAGCCTCGCATGGAAAAAATGTGCAAGCATACAATAGCTGCCTAATTATTCTCAAATCTTCTTGGCTTAAGCTGCTTACTGCATTCCAGCACTAGCTATTCACCCTTCAGAGGTGTGAGTTTGTGGGCACAGTGCATGCCAGTATCGCAGTAACAGCGTTATGGGCAGTGTGTGAAAGGGTGAAGAGCAGGGCTGGAAAAGGGGGAGGGGGATAATCATACACTGACATTGTGATACTTTTTCAAAATGTAATATAATAATAATATAATAATATAATAATCTTATTAAGAATAAGATCATTAAAGGACTAATCGTAGTCTCATCCCAGTGAGGTGTAAGGACAACAGTACTATGAACAGTGTGTAAAAGGTGTGAGGAAAATACTGAGGCCAAGACCAACGTGTATGTGGATGTTGCTTCTTAATGCTCAGTTTTCTCAGTACAGGAACTCTCTTTTGTTTCTGTCTAGTGATGATCGTTCCTAAAGCACAAATGAAACCTGATCCTAGATCAGCACAATGACCCTTTCTCAGATGCTTCATAAATGCAGGCCTTGCATTGTTAGAAAAACACAAGTGCTGGTTAAAGGCGTGACGTGACATACGAGCATCAGCAGATGTTAATCAAACATTTGCCTTGTGGAGGCATCTGTTGTGTCTACGAAATGGTAGTGACTCAGCGTTATGAAAGAATAGAATCTCCACAGCTCAAAGGGCAAAGGATGACTCAACATTTCAACAGCCAGTGTGTGTTATGCAAACTCATCTGTCTAGGACTTTTTTTGGGCTCCTTTCTTTCTCACAAAGAAAGGAAGTTATTTTTATCCTTCATGCAGAACTTTAGGCTCTGAGTCATGTGAGAACATGAATTTAGTTAGCAACAGATTGGGGAAAAACATCGAACTTACATCACCCCAAAGGTTATTGATGAGCTAAGACAAGTTTGGTGTTTGAAGTTTGTTTTCTTCGCTTTCCACTGGAACTACAGGGCTATCGAAGATGAAACGACAGGTTGGAGAATTTCAATCAGTGGAATTGTGAATGTTTATTGGTCTCGTTTGATGTGATTACGATTGAGGGTTAG
The DNA here is from genome assembly GCA_037974385.1 of Arnoldichthys spilopterus. NCBI lineage: Eukaryota > Metazoa > Chordata > Actinopteri > Characiformes > Lepidarchidae > Arnoldichthys > Arnoldichthys spilopterus. Next base: position 16,842,963 of record JBBPDA010000081.1, on the reverse strand, counting down.
TGGTTGAAATACAAAATGATTGTTTATGCATTTGTAAGCAGGATATATAAAATGGCAGTGATCTGCTGCTGAAAGCAGCCTTCCTCCTCTAAACCTTAATATAGCTGAAATAAAATAAGTAGTTCATAGTAAGAATGTGTTGCTATTGCTAGAAGGTGTATTATTATATGTAACACACTGTGCATGTCTTATAATCTGTATATACTGCACTGTCAATAACACTATATACTGTAACATATAGCATCACCTACACTGCACTTTACTGTAATATATTGAAACTATTCTTTGCGTTTCTGGTCCGACGCTAACTGCATTTTATTGGCTTTTGTAATTGTTCTCAGCACAATGACAAAGTTGAATCTAATCTAATCTAAAGCTGTTGCCAACTGGCTTTAAACAAAAAAGGAGACAATATTTCTGCCACATGAATCTTTTGGTTTTGCATTGCAAAATATCGTAAAAATTATTTTCACCAGCTCTACCTGTTTGCATTGAGCAAAGTGCCTGAATCACACACTCGAAAATGTGTCAAGTTGTCGAGTAATCAATACTATTCATGTGGTTTCTGACACTGAGTGAAACTATTATCTATTAAAATGAAGAAATTAGCGATCATGGCTGCTAATACTACTTTTAGCTATACTACATCGTTTGGATAACAGTACATCATACACTAAGCAAGTCTAAGGTAAGTGTGATACATTAGGCCTGCGGTTTGTATGAAGCGAACTATTGCGGTTACAGCATTAGCCTCACAGCTCCAGCACAAATCTAAAACAGAATACTTCAGACAAACACTCTCTATTAACTGACTACACAGAAGTAACCGGACATTTGGGCAAATGTAATTTTCTTTTGCTGAGGTAGCCCTTCCAAAAAATGAAGCAAGAATCTACTGTTCTCTACCTAATGTAAAATGACAAGGAAAAGCAGGAAAGAGTAAGACAGAGCCGTCCCCTTTGTGTTTTGTTTACCAGGGGAGACTAACAGGGCGCTAAGTGCTTTAGCTCTCACATACATAAGACCATGGTAGGGCCTCTGCCTTAATCCCCTCAGGCTTTAATGGGCCCTGCAGAGGCTATTAGCACACGGAGAGACATGGGAACACACGCCTACGCATTGACATACTGCACATGTGCTCAACTACAGCTCTAAACACTCACACGTGTGTGTAAGTTTGTTTTAATACATTGCAGGGACCTAAGATCAGATATATATCCCATATTCATCATCCCAGATTCATTATACAGTCAAAGTAATATGTTCATTTCGGTTAATGAATTATAGAAAAATAATGAAAAAACGTGTCTGAGTTGCACTATATGGCGAGAAAAATCTGAACATAAATACACGTGTCCGTTGTAGCTGTGTAAACTTATGAAAAAGAGCAGCGATCCATGTACTGTCCTAGTGAGTTCACAAGTGAACAGAGTAGGACAATGTCCACAGTGGAGAGTGGGCATTTTGATGACGTGGACTGACTGAAAAAAAGCATCCGATTGTGTAAAAAAGAAGGGTAATTTACACAAAGATGTACGTGAACATGTCTATCAGCACAAGAGCAGTCATAATTATGGATGAGTTGGTAGCCTCGTCTGCCATCTTCATTTCCGCAGTGTACTTTTTGTGGCATGTCCTGCCTCCTGCACGCTCTACCCAGACATCACCCCTTGCTACTGTATTACATCAGCTTTCCTTTTGAGGATACTAATTATTGCAGTTTTGCAAGTGGAAGTTTTGTTCAACCTTGCTTGATAAAAGGCTTGCTTGAACTGCTCAACAATCCTTGGTCACATGTCTGATTTTTCTTTTCATGAAGCTCAATACATTTTCAGTAGTAGTCTACAAAAATGCTGCTGTTCATGCAGAATGAGGCTTGACATCATCTTGCTGAAATAACCATGAACATCCCAGGAAAATAGAAATAAATATTGTTTTAATTAAATTAATTTTTAACATACTTTGCAATAACAGACTGATAGTGTGAGTTACCTTTATTTCTCTCTGGTTTTCCTACAAACCCCATTTCCAGAAAAGTTGGTATTTTTTGTAAAATATGATAAAAACATTGTGTGATTTATTAAATCTCTTGAACTTTTATTTAACTAATAAATTTATTTCACTATTTTTCTATTTAAAAATAAAAAATGTATTCTGTAAATATCAACAAATTTAGAATTTGATGCCTGCAACACACCCACAAAAGTTGGGATGGAGTAAAGTAAAAGTGAAACATTTATAGGATATTCAAGTTATGTCATTTTGAAACAATCCACAATTAGCAGGTAAGCTGGAAACTGGTGAGGGAATCGTGATTGGGTATAAAAGGACCTACCACCAAATGTTTATTAAGCAACCAAAGATGGGTTGTAACTCACCACTTTGTGCCAAATTTTGTGAGAAATTCAGTTCCAAATGAACATTTCTCTACTCAAGGTAGCAAAGAACTGAGCACTTTCATTATCTACAGCACACAATATTGTGAAAAGACTGCAGGACAAGGCCAAAACCTTCGAGCCCTCAGAAGCCCCTGCATGAGAAACCGTCATGCTACTGTGATAAATGTAGCCACATGGGCGTGGGAGGATTTCAAAAAACCACTGTCACTTAACACAGTCCACTGCTGCATTAAGAAATGCAACCTGAAAGAGAAATCCAAACTCTCTGTTCTCTGGACCATAGCTAAAGGTGGTCTAAATCCACCTTTGAGCTTGTTTTAGGGAAAAATGGACTTTGAGCTCTCCAAAATGTGCCATCCAGACTATTATCAGCAAACTTGCAACATCTGTCATGGTGGTGGTGGTGGTGAGGATTTTGCAATTTTAGAGACATATTCTTCCATCAAGGCAGCGTCTTTTCCTGGAAATTCCATGATTTTTTCAACAAGACAATTCCAGACCTCATTTTACTTTGTAGACACAGAGTGTATGTACTTGACTGACGTGTCAGACGTCCGGCTCTGTCTCCTTTTAAAAATATATGAAGTTTCATAAGGAGGAGAATCAGAGAAAGGCAACCATTAACTGTTAATCAGCTGACCTACAACAATACATCTCCTCAGTTAAACAGTGTAAGCTAAAGGAAAGGGGTTAACATGCTTCTGTCCCAACTTTTTTTTGTGTGTTTATAGATTTTAATTTAAATAAATTTGTTTAGATTTACAAAGTAAATTTTTTAAAAAGTGAAAACACTTAATGAAAATATTTTTTTTGAACATTTATCAGTTAAATAAAAGTTCAAAAAGTTAATAAATCACACATTTTTAATTTGATAGAATTTTATAAAAAAATCCCAACTTTTCTGGAAATGGGTTTTGAACATAGTCAGAACATTTGCTAACACTTTAGTTTGATAACCCACTGTAGATGCTTTGTAAACACTTATCCTGCATTTAATTTACCTTCAACTGAGTATAAGTCGCATTCATCTTATCTTAGTTTTCCTTAACCACAGACCTGGCTTTACACTCACCTTCATTTCACAAAAAAACGATCCTTACCCTGGTCCTAAAACTGTACGAGGCTTAACCTTCATGCTTTTGAGTTTCACCAGATATCATATTAATAATCTCACAAATAAAAAGGGACCTGATTGGGACAAAGCACATATATGCGCACACACGTCCAAAATGCATTCACTTGCCCGTAAACACAGTCAGATGTTTTGTCCTTCTTGATAACATATTCACACAATTTGTTTGTTAATTATTTTGTTCCCATAAATAGAGACATTTTATGCCACATCATTATCTGCTCATTTCGTCTCTGCAGGGTATTTGCTCCATTTAGCTGATATAAACAACAGTAACAGGCAAACTTGTTTGCTTAGAAAGCCCAATCTAATCCAACATGTATTCTTTATTAAGCCCTCTCAGTAGGCCTCCACATCAAGGCCTCCCTCTCATAACTACAGAACTTACATAGAAGTGTCCAAAAGTGAACAATATACCTGCTGTTAAAGTCTATACTGCTGCGGCTACTTTTATTCATTCTTTTCATTTGTTCATGATTTCTCAGTGCAGCCCCTACAAGGAACGTTACTGAATAAACTGAGCAGTTTCTTTAATAAGCTCTTAAATCTCTAAATTAGGGGTGGTGCTTGCTCAGAAACACCCAACAATAAAGGCAGCACATTGCTTCTTTTATAAAGCAATAGGTCCACATGCTGATCCAATTAACTATGCTTAATGTGGACACAGACCCAGCTCAACTACAGTACTCTAGGGGCTGATTAAAAAAATATTCCTGCATTTTGCAGTCTAAACTATAGATGCTTCAGCCTGTGCCTACTGCTTTCTATTGGATTCTATTATGAAAGTGTTTTGAAATCAAACTTTTCTTTTCTAAAAGAGAATATGTAGAAATGATTTTATTTAACTTTTTATATCATACATAGATATTATTATTATTATCATTTTTATTATTATTCGATTATTAGTTGATAATCAATAAAAAGGGACAAAGCCAAAGGTTCTGAATGTGCTCCTCAGAGTCTGAATTATCAGTGGAATGAATGAATATCTCTGTGAGGAAATCTTGTAAGAAAATAAAGGATAAAATAGCTGATTGATAGTTGGGGGGGGGGGGGGGTTAGAGAGAGAGAGAGAGAGAGAGAGCCTACACGAGCAATCAGACTGATGTGAGTGGACACGAGGTCAAGGCCTGCGCTCCTTACCGGATAGCCTTCTGTTTTCTTCTGGCACCACTTCAGTAGAGCGTTCCTCTTAGATCCTCCATACTCCCGCGCCAGAGCAGCCAGAGGGTCTGTTCTTTCCACACTAACATCAGGGGACAAACACGCACACACACATGCGGTCACTCACACTGCATCTGCACTTGTGCATGTGTATGTGCACTCAAGGGATGTTTATTTGAATTTATGTGATGGAATTCGAGAGTTTGCAGTGCTTGTAAAGGTTGTATAGCACCAAATGTTCTTCTAACAATTGTGGCAGCAAAGGGTCCAACAAAAGGTTCTTTCACAGTTACAGCAGGTTTTTCTTATAACTGTTTAACCAGGCAAAGAACCACTTACACATTCAGATGGTTCTTAGAGTGTTCATAGTTCATAGTGCTCTTCACTAGAGAACCATTGAAGAACCATTTTGAGGGTGTAGTACACTTTAAAATGAGTTTTTGTGTAAGAGACATTTCATTTTAGACAGCTATATAAAAAGAACCATCTTAACGGCAGAAAAACCTCCCACAAGAAGAACCACACAGCCACCAACATGGTGTACACAAAAGAGCAATCTCTTTACCCAGGTAAACTATATAATGGTGCACATGTATGCAGTATTAGAGTAGAGTAGCGTTCATATTTTTTATATTTTCATATGAATGTCACCTAAAGCGTCATCTGATTTTCAAACAAGTCCTAAAAGTAGATTAAGAAGACAGAGTTAAGCAAATGACACAAAGATGATTGTATTGTAAAAATGCAAAAGTTTCACAAACTTTCAAGTATTTTATAGCAGTTTTCATGGACCTACAATAACATTTCTAAAGGTTTATTTCAACACCTGTCATTAAAGCAATGTTCATCAATTTCACCCCAGTAAGTGTACCGACAATGGAAGCTGGTTGCAAAATGCTTTATCATTGTCTATGTAGGGTAATGTCAATTGCCATAAAAAGGCTTAGGCAGATGTCACGTAAACCTGATTAACACTACGCTACAGTAAAGTGTTACCGAATATGGTTAATGTATATACAAAACTGTAATAGTGTTTCCACTAATAGCTTTTCTCTGGCAGCCCATCATGGCAAAATCTCTCCAGCCACAGCAAGAAATCTGACACAACAATTCGAAATAGCTTGAATTGATTTTCATGCACAAGAGCAAAGTTCAAGCAGGAAAGCACTTGCGGGAATTCTATGCTATGTTCCTGTCAATCCAATGTCAATTTGATCCATTTAGTAATTGCAGTCCTTAACAATGTGTCACAGAGACTCATGTCATGAAGCTAATAAGATTTATTGTGCAGCCTTAGTGCAGATCATGGTCATTGAACTTGTCCTACTAGAACCTAGTTAAATTAATGAAATAAAAATGTTACACTTGTTTTTGTAATTATTTAGGAAAATGATCCAGTATTGTATATCTGTAAGTGGCAAAAGTATGTGAACTAGTATTAGCAGTAAATTTGAAAGTGAAATTATAATCAGTTCTCCATCAATGGGATTGTAAGGGTCAGAGCCTGGGAGGTCCATGTTTAGCTTGGGCGGGCTTCCGCATCCGGCCGGGAGTGGCTAGTTAGCTTGCGCCTGCTTCCGGGGGTTCCTTCCATTTACCCTTAAACCTAGTAGCCTTATCCTTTACCGGCGTTGCCTTAGGGCGGCCCTGGCATAGCTCGCGGTTAACATCTAGCGATTCTAACGTTCTGTTTACATTTTGCGCACGGGTGGGCTTATACCGTTTCTGCCGACGCGATATTCCACCTGTATTCAGCCAGGGCCAATCAACTTGTCCAGTCTCGCAAAGCGCCCCTACCCTTCTCACTAACGCTAGCGGGGAGGTGGCGTCCCCTTTGCTCCACGGTATTTGGGCTCCCCTGAAAACTTGACGCCGCCACGCTACAGGGATGGCAGTTACGAATACGAGTGTTTTATTTAACAACAGGACGTTGCACTTTATACACACACACACAGACTAGATATTGCTCTTAGCCTAAATGCTGTGTCTCTCTGTACTACTGAAGAACGTTCTAAGTTTTAATTAGATATAACAGCTTTGTACGTCCACTCTCCGGTTTTGGACAATTAACCCTATTGGTTCACTATACTGGTGTACAATTGCTCACTGTAGCAGATCTGCTGCCCCTTCCTAAAACATATTGGGGCTTTGTTCTTTGTACAGGGAAGCCTGAATTGGACACTTCTGAATGTGGTGTTCTCTTTGCAAAACCTTCAACATTGTTCATCATGACCTGTATTAGTACATACCAGGAGATCTTTTATGTAAAAAAATCCTAATTACTGTATTATTAGTATATCAGTAATCCTTCATATACATTAACCAACCAGACGTCATCCAGGAAATAGTTTTTACTGTCTATTGTAACTTTTACCCTAGCACTTGTCAATTGTTCTACTGTAGTAGTTTGTAAGCACTTGGCACATGTACCTATTGCTGTAGTATCTCTCTGTAGCTAGTGCAAGCACCTGGTATATGTGTGTAGTTATTGTAGTTGCTCTCTGTGGTAGTATAAGAAGTTGGCAGTATGTATCGAAGTTCCTCTCGGTGGTAGTTTAAGATCTTGGCGTATGGTGGGCAGTGATGGCCTAGTGGTTAGAACACCGCCCTTGGGACCTGAAGGTCGCAGGTTCAAGTCCTGGCCCGGGCACTACTGAGGTACCCTTGAGCAAGGTACCGTCCCACTACACTACTCCATGTCCTGGAAGTCGCTTTGGATAAAAGCGTCAGCCAAATGAATAAATGTAAATAAAACTGATCATGAATTTATCATCTAAATACACATCATGTTAGTGTTCCAGGCAGTCCTGGGTTTTTATATCTTATCTTAGATTCAGATTTAAGCTTCAAGGCCCACATTAACATCATTTTCCCACCTTAGAAACAAAGCTAAAATATAAACCACTTGTAAATCAAAAAGATGCTGAAAAACTGATTCATGCCTTTATTTCCAGCTCACTTGATCACTGTAATGCACGTAAGAAATAGCCTCCCTAAGAAAAGCACTGACAGACTTCAGCTCATTCTGAACTCTGCAGCTCAGCTATGATCCAGAACTAAGCGGAGAAAGCACATTAGACTAGTTTTAGCTGCTCTGCACTGGCTTCCTGTAACATTCAGAATTGATTGGAAGGTCCTCCATCTCATATACGAAGCCCTTAATGGGCTCGGACCAAGCTACACTGCCTCTGACTTGTTAATAATTTGCCTTTAAAAATACTGTGATCGTCCACTGTTGCTTTATTAAAAGTCAGCAACTGCCAAAATAAAAACAGGGGCGCAGCATTTGCTCACAAACTATAGATATTAGGGAAGCTAGCTCATTAGCCTAAAACTGGTGTCTTCTCTTTTACTTTAGCCTTTAACTAGCTATGACTGTCCTGATACAGGCCTCAACCATTTTTGCACTTTAATGCCTTTTTTAACTTTCATTTGATGCATTTTATATTTTCTTATTTTAATTTCATTTATTTAATTTTATTCTCTTCATCTTTATTATCTATATTTATATATTTATTTATGTACATTGTTTAATATGAGCATGTTGAGCTGCACCTCATTGTATAAAACAGGTATAATTATTATTATTATTATTATTGTTGTTGCTGTTGTTGTTTTTTGATTTGATTGTATCACTTAGGAAGTAACTAGTTTAATATACTTACGTTACTCATAGTTTGTGTACCATATTCTAAAACATTTTTTAGATATTACTACTTATCTAAAAATGTCATTTGCATCAATATATAAGGTCTTCAAGCTTTTTGCAGACCTAAAATATCATGTGACCTTTTAAGGAAATAGAATACAAAATGAAAACATATTTATTAAATGCAATATTAAAGCAGTTATTTGTGGTTTTCACATAATGGACCTCAGTTATGTACGTATACAGGTCATAATGAATACAGCTTAACACATAAGGAGAAAAACATCTCCTGTGTATGACTCAGACAACACTGATTTTCATCACTGGAAAGGGAAGCTTCTAGCCTGAACTGTCAATGAACTGTGGGTGAGCCGCAGTGCCTCTAGTGAACAGAACGGGAAATGGTGGGAAACCTGGGTGCAAGGCCTGCTGCTGTGTGTTTATGTGCAGTGCTCCTAGGATTATACAGTTGATCTTTTATCGCTGAGGAATACTATTTCGCAGCTGTGCGTCACATGAGCATCTCTAAAAGCTAGTGGAGTTTGCCATGGGCCATTTTAGTGAGTGTGTGATGTTACATGTGAGTGCACATGAGCTTTACTTGAGCTTGCTGTTGGCCCGGTTATAAGTGAATGAAGAAGTTCTGCTGCTCAGTGCTGCTGGGGTCTTGATGACTGATTCGAGCGACGGACTCTTTCTCATCAAAGACGAAGGCTTCAGCTCATCACCTGCAAATGAGAGAGGCAGAGAGAGAGAGAGAGAGAGGGAAAGGAGAGATAAACCAAAAAAAAGGAGATTCATTGGCTGATAGTGTGAGAGAATCCAGCTACAATCCTGGATGTTTCTCTCTGGATTTATAAATGTAGACAGAAGAGGTTCAGAGAATTTCAGTACTAAAACCACTCCATAGCCCATCACAACAGGTCAAATAAAGTGAAAGTGATTATTTGTCATTGTGAACACACTCAAGCACCACAATGAAATGCAACCTCTGCATTTAACCCATCACATGTGCAAACGTGGAGCAGCGGGCAGCTATCAACAGCGCCCGGGGAGCAGCGATGTGGGACGGTACCTTGCTCAAGGGTACCTCAGTAGTGCCCGAGCCGGGACTTGAACCCAAGACCTTCAGGTCTCAAAGGCAGTGTCCTAACCACTAGGCCACCACTGCCCACATTTTTAGGTTAAGCCCTGATTTATTTACACTTAAATGATGCAGCTGAGATTTTTACCCACCATAGCCTTTATTTAGCAGTGTTCTGCACAATTATTAAAAGTATTTTTATTATTATATATTAAAGTATTATTTTTTGGCATGATTATAATATATTGTTGTAAATTTTACAGCTAATTTGCTGTTATATGTTAAACTTGAGAAGTTGGACAGGACTTTTAATATTTCTAAAACTGATTAAACTAAAGTTTTGAAAGTTGGTGTGCTAACACTAGGTTAAATCTACTAAGTTTCATTTGCCTCCTTCAACAAAATGAATGCCAACAGCCAATCACATTTCAGCAGCCAGAACATGCCTGTGCCAGTTTTTTGGAATGTAAAAGTTTCACGAAAGTTAACACCCTGCATTACCAAACTCTTTAGATACTTCCCAAATTTCAGCAACCAACACATTTCAATATTCAAGAACAATGTAAGCTAAAATTTGGAAATGTTGTATGTTTAGAATACCAGTAGCCAATCAAAATTCATCAGTCAGTACATGCCTGTTTGAAAGGCCAATCTAGTTGAAATTTTGTAGGTTCATTCATAATGGTTATAGATGCTGTCTACCCAGATTCAAACAAATCACATAAAATGTTGCTACAAAAATTTAGAACATGTTTTCCTCTGACATGGTTTTGTCTGTCTTTAAAGTTACTTTTATCTTTAAATCCTTATGTAACATTTAAGAAATTCAGATTTCCCAAAAGCATGAAATAAACATTAAACTTCAGTCTATTATCACAGTGCCATAAACATCAAAACTCACAATAACACATTCACTGAAACAAAATAGACTATATGGCCATTCAAATCTGACTCATTTTCTCAATTTTTAGTCTGATCTAATATCTTGAACTAAGTCTACATCTGACTTGGTTCACAGTGCTGTGAAAAGTATTCGGGTATCACAAATTACCAATAGTACTTTGGTGCAAAGCCATTATTGGTGATTACAGCTTTAGCTAACCTGTGGTAAGATCACTCTAATGAACTCAAAATGTCCATACATTTTCAGTGGCATTCATTGGGGGTACTGCCCTTTATTGGGCAATGACATTTAATTGTTCTATAATATCACCCACTTATATGAGTTTATTCATGTTTCTGGTACGTTGCTTCATTAACAGAGTGCAGTGCATCAGTGGGGTTGGCATAAAAAAAAAACCCAAGACATAATGTGTGTAAATCCGAAGGGCGTGTACTGGGAAGTATAATAAAACAAAAACAGAATTCATTTGTTCTCACAGTTTTGATAGTATTTTTAAATGTGGCAATACTGCTATCATGATATATCGTTTCATAATACCCAGACCTAACTTGAGCTCAGATTAATTTTCATTTAACCAGAAGTGGGGCAGTTTGTATGTCATTCCAGTTACTCCAGTCTGTGCTCTTTTCTATGCAAATGTAATGAATACCATTGTGATTTGTCTGCTTATTGTTTTAATACACGGTCGACTATTAGACCGTGTGATTCCAGCTTTGAGCTGATTTACTGTGAAAGCCCTACCAGAGACATATAACATGAGTAAAGACAGCTGAGTCTGAGTCATGTCTCCAATTGCATGCTGAGTCCTGCTGAGGGCACAAGAAATGTCAAGCACACAGGGAACCCTACCACCATAAACAACTTACAACTGCATCGTGACATGAGGATCTTAAAAGACTGAACCTAAAGGGCTGAGTCCGAGGTGCTTTTACTAGTAACTCGTTCCATTTACTCTGCAGCATATAGTTACTACAGATGTACAAGTGTTTGTACTTTCCACAGAGCTCTTCATTTACTTCTTCTCAAGTATATTTCAAACCGTGATCTACTACTTTTACGCAAGTCATGTTTTCAGTGATGCTACGATACTTTGAATTCTGCAGGGGTTCAGGCTACTGTGACCCCGTTGGGTGATGTTCTGGTACAATCACTGCTTTGTGTGATATGGTCTGTAAAGGAGAAGTTGTGCTTGTCTCTGTACGTTACCTGGGTGTGGAAAATCTCCAAGGTTGATTCTTCTTTCTAAGGTTTTAGACAGTGGCTTGATACTTGAATGCCTCTGTGATAAAAAACCAATGTTGTCACCACATCACAATATCACAATCACAATGCAGATTCATTAAGTATAATACACTAGGTCTAAGAAATGTTGTATATTACTTTATGTAAAGTAACCATGCACTGTTTCCTTAGGTTGTTCTGTCAGTTCCGGCGTTTTTTGTCGTGTGTATGTGGTGACCTTTTGTCACACAGATGGTAGAATCATCACATTAAATAATTTAACAGTAATTACACTATACATGTGAATACACAAAGTTTACATTCTCTACACACTTCTTTCAAGAAGTTCACTAGTTTGCTCAAAAGTTCAATCTGCTTTTGGCTTAGTACTTGTTTAGGCTGATTGCTTATATCTGTCAGCTCTTTTTTTTCAGTTTGCAAAAAAAACATATTTCTTTTAAAATATAATTATCTATTAAAGTCCATTGTGGCTAGAAGAAAATGACAACTACGTGCTGCTCCTCCAACAAAACAAGAATGTAATTTTTTTCTTTTTGAAAATCACATAAAACCTGAACACTAGACCTTGACACTGAGCTGCTGTATTAAGAGTGACGTTCCTCAGAGGACAACCAATGGTTCATAGCTCACCTTGCAAAATTAAACAATGGGTGTATAAGCCAAATTTGGGGCATGTTTTTAAAAAGGTATAGATAATAAAGATGAAAATAATAGGCTAGTGTAAAGCCATGAAGAACCCTCTCTGAAAAGCCCTGTTAACCAGATTTTAACTGGGTGGTGGACCATTCTCAGCACAATAGCAACTCTGCTGACATAGCAGTGCTATGGCAGTTTGTGTGATGATAGTATGAGCGTATCAGGCACTTGTATGCATTGAAGCATTCAATTAGGGGATTTATGGTTTCTCCAGCTTCCTAGAGTGTGCTGCTTCCACTCCTACTCCCACTGGTCAGATTTTAAATGTCACTGTCACTGCTGGATTGAGAGTGGCCCACCAACCAAAAATATCCAGCCAACAGTATCTCTGGGCTCAGAAACTGACCACTGATGAAAAGATGAAGCGTGGTTAACGTAAACTGCACTGTTATGTTTTGTTATTTTATGGATGATGATGTTGTTGTTACTGTTACTCAGCAGTTTCTATGCATTTGGGGATTTGTACCTGTATTGGCGAGACAGCAGCAGCAGGAGCGGTGCGGACTGGGATTCCACTAAGGGGGCTTCTGGGAGTTGAGTGCATCTGCACTGTGCTGCCAGGTCCATCTAAATAAAAATAACTGACTCATGATTTTACATAAAAATGGGCAAAAAGAGCATCTCTGAGATGAAGAGTGTGTGTATCCAATATTCAGCTTTAAATGGTTTTGAGATTGAATGTAGTTTGTTTTAGCTCATGTAATTTAGGTCATTTTATAACCTCTTTGCTACTGGCTGATTAGAAGACGCGTGAGTGTCTAAAGCCAGACAGTCCTACGGGCTATGTTTCATGAGGCCATTGTACAGTAAGTGTTATGATTACATCTTTGTTAGATGAATGGTCACAGGCATTAATAATGGCCCTCTTTGTCTTACAAGAGCATTCAATAAAAGCCCTCTAGTCTGCAATACTGTCTGTCTAAAACTTCATGGTGAAACTTCTCACATCACCCGTTTGATACCTCACAGGAGTTTTGCTCCAACATAAAAACTGTTTGAGCTTATTAAAGAATGATGTGGTTTTGCTTATAAAATTGTTACTTTTACAGTAATATTTATGTACTAATGTTATACTGCATACTGTAAGAGGTACACTGAATTTATTTAAATGTTTGCCTTACTCATTTATAAAATAAGATACGTTTATGGATGCACAACAATATCAAAGTCATATCAGTATCAGCCAATATTTGCTTAAAAATTATATCAACATCGGACAGATGTTTAGATTTGGCTGAAATTTCAAACCGATGTTTACTCCACTCTGGAGGAGTGTAATGTTTAGCTGATGCTGGAATACAATGCTGAAATGTCTTTAATTGCAAAAAAAATAAAAACATATACACCAATCAGCCATAACATCAACACCACCGACAGGTAAAGTGAATAACATTGAAGTTCTAGTTATATCATTACACTGGCACCTGTTCGGGGGGTTGGAATTTATTAGGCAGTAAGTGAACAGACACTTCTTGAAGCTGATGTGCTGGAAGGAGGGAAGATGGACGAGCATAAGGATCTGAGCCACTCTGACAAGATCTTGTGGAGTGTTCCAGGTGTGCAGTATTTAGTACCTACCAAAAGTGACCCAAGGAAAGATAAATGGTGAATTGGCGAAAAGGATACAGGCACCCAAGGCTCAACGATGGAGTTGGGAAGTGAAGGCTAGCCCGTCTGGTTTGATCCCACAGAGGAGCTACCGTGGTTTAAAAAGTAATGCTGAAAGGGGCCAGAGTGCATACACAGGGACCTACTCAGTATTAGGCAGGTGGTGATAATGATATGGCTGATATTGTACATAGCTGTATTTATAAAATACATAAATAAAACATGACTAATCATGTTCTAAGTTTAGTGAAAAATACTGCTGGTGTCTTAGATGTGTTGAGCATATCCATGATATGCTCAGAAAAGTGCCTAATTTTAGTGCATTTCCAAGCAAATAAATTCTTCCTGTGGACATAACTTCAGATGGACGTTTGCACAGTACTGTTAATTTAAAAATGACAGGCTATAGTTCATTTCTGTGGAATGACTATTTTTAGCATTAGCAAACTAGACTGGTTTGCAGATACATGCACAGTATAATTCTAGGATTTAAAAATTGTAAGGCGCTCTAGCTAAAAAAGTAAGCTAAATACATAAATAGAAATGCAAAGAAATTGTAGATGTGGTCAAAATTATAAACAGAGCTGTAAATGAAATGGTAAAAACTGGGAAAGTGGAATAACAGTTCACATTAAGTTTGAGAGACATAAAAAGAAAAACTAAAGAAACCAGTTATGGTGGAGGGTCCTCACTTTTAACAGCCGTGTCAAAGGATTTGATGAGGGATTTAACAGTCGCTCCAGGTTCTGAGGGTGTGCTGCTTCCACTGGTCAGCATGGTGGACACATTCTGGGTCCCTGAGATGCCACACCAGTGAGAGCTGTCAGAATCCGAGAGACTTCCTTCCTCCACCCGTGACCTGCCAATCACACACAGAGATATAGAGCAAAGCAGTGCAAAGCACATGTGTAGGTCTTGGGTCAAAAAGGTCAAACAACTTGCAGTCAATTAGATCTAAATGGCCTAAACGAGTGGTTCTCAAACCGGTCCTGGAGTAATCCCTGCCCTGCACATTTCTCAACTGCTGCTAGGTGATTAACTGATTATGTAGATCAGGTGTGCTGGGAGCAGGGGAATCCCTACAATGTGCAGGACAGGGGGGCACTCCAGGTCAGGTGTGGCAACTACTGGCCATGCTACTGTATGGTAATGCTAAGAGGACAAATGCCATCTGTTGCCAACTGCAAAAGAATATATAGACAATGAATAAAACGTCGTTTTAAATATGACAAATACTATTGCTGGGATAATAAAAAAAGCTATTATTATTATTTTTTGTATGGAAAAAAACATTAGAGATGTGCTTGTAGTACTGTGTGGAAAAGCCTACACTAGCTAGCTAGTTATTTTTATATTTTTAGTGCAAGGCCTCGTAAAATGTTCCGCTTTTTAATCGTAAGGAATTTCTCTGTCACAGATGAATGGATACAGACAGAAACATTTGGATTTTTGAGTGTTATGCTGCATGGTTATACAGTCAAGCCCATTATACAGAGTCTACACTGTCTACAGTGTTATATTTGTTAATATTTTAAGTGCTAAGGTGAGTTAAAACGTCTTATGGTCAGTTGTATGTGCTACAGGTTGCAAAAGTTTGGGAATCCCTGGCCTCGACCATGGTTACAACTTTACATTTCAAAAGTCCCACTCTTTGGCTGTTGACAAATTCCGTTCAACAAAATGAGAAATAATATGTGTCTAATTTCAAATGATACGATTCCAGCTTTGTATGGTAGAATAATAAACACTGTGTAACATTATGTAGTAAATCTAAACCTCAGTGTAAGTTGTATTAGGTTGATGGGATTTTTACCAGGCTTGACCTTAAGATGCTATGAAAGAATAAGTTTGTAGGCAAGGAAGGAAGTCCATGTTCGATTATTTCAATGAGGAATAAAATCACATTGACTACTGGTGCAGCATTATACTTCAATTACCCATTACCTTAACAAAAATGAACTGTTTCAGCCAGTGCATCCAAAAGAAAAGCCTGAAATACAGGATTATACTTCAGTCTCTAGAATGCACTTCATATTGTAAAGCCTTTGGTTTGTTGTGTTTCAGTGCTCTGCCTCACATCTAATAACTTTAAAACACTGTAACGCTAGAATGCATCTCTTTTTACTGTGTGTCCAAAATCAAAGCTTGCAATGTCGCTGCAGTATTGTCTTCCAGCTGTAAACTGCATTTGCAAGACAGACACAGGATACATTTGACATCAGATATTATTCCCAACTCACACACAACTTATCAGCAAAATCAACAAACAGTTTAACACTTCATAAACATCCACCATCTTTAATGGTCCCAAGCCATTTGCATCACGTATGGCTTCCCGTAAATGGATGCGCCGAAACATGGGAAAATGAAAGCCAATCCCCAGAGGGCGCAGTCTTAAAGAAACACACAAAGACATGCAAAAACCATGGCAGAGTTGTGATTTATTAACCTCATAATAACAACGCTCAAGGTAAAAACGTGAATCATACATGAATAACCACACGTGATTGGAAACAGACAGCATTTTGGTCATGGATGCCCATGTTGTCATCGTTACAGGCAGTAAACAGGAAATAAATTAAAGCTTTGCACATTCACAAAATCTCAAAGTACATGGCTTGTTTTTGAGGCTTTCGACCTGAACGGTCACATAATCGTATATTCGGCGAGGCTGCGTCCTGAAGTTTTCATACCAGCATGTGCTGGCGAAATTAGAACAGAGTGTTGTGAGCTCTTGAGCATGTGCATGGCTGATCGGAACCTGAGATTCGCGAAATGGCAGTAAAGGATCCGACTGAGGATCTCTGAAAGGCTCTTGTGTGTTAAGGTTGAAAATCAACATGAGGACCTGGTTTTATATCGACAACAAAAACAAATTTGACACTCAGTTTTGAGAAAAGTTTGAAATGGCATTAAAAAGTATAGCAGGGCACCGAGTGTTCTCACGCAGTCAGGGATGAGTCTTGAGAGGGAACGCTATTGCAGACCTAAGTGTTTCAAATCGAACCGCATTCTTCCCAAGCTTCAACACTGGATGAATAACGTTGTTTTTGAAGCTGAATGACTTTGGCAGAACCTCCACAGTAGATGCAGGGAGGAATCAACTTTGAGTTGACGGCCTGGCATAATATAGACTCCAGTACTCAGATTTTTGTGCCATCTAGTGGTGCCTCTCAAATTACAGCACAATGCCTAATGTTTCTAACAGAACCGACTGTGTGTCCTGGAACTTCAAGCTGTACTTTCAGACCTTTAAAAGGAGAAAGATACATACATCGAGATCACAAGGCACATCCTTGCTGATGTAAACGTTTTGAAAGAACACAAACAGTACAGTACATAAAACCACTACATCACCTTTTGGGTTTTAACGTGTGTAGTACCCCAGTCTGAAAATGGTCTTTTTAGTCAGTTTTAGTCTTATCAAAATAACAGTTTAATGTCCAGAAAAGTTGGGTTCTTTTGTAGGCGGTTTAACTTTAAAAAGAAAAGAAACAGTGTTCCTCTGGCAAATCACACCTGCGTAGCAGACTCAACGTATGCTTGTGGATTTTTCTCGTTCATTTCATTTCTCATCACTTTTCCGACGTGTTTAACATGTCACGTATTTACAGTTTTACACAAGTCAAAGCCTTACACCACAGAAGTGCATGAGTTATCTATCAGCTATAATCTATTTAAGCAATTCTTTGTTTCGGCAGCTTTTTTCCACCCAATCTCTGATGTTTTTGTGTCGTCGATCGCTACAGACACTAATGTTTCCTGTACTTGCCCAAGAAAACAGCAACAGTCCATTGACTTCAGTTGTAATTGACTTCTGGGTCAAATTACCACCTATGGTAAGTGACCGTATGCCACGGATGTGGCAGAAGAAGATTAGGTTGAGAAACGCTGGGTAAATATGTTGCACAGAGAAAAATTTAAGAGGATATTTTCACATAAGTGTGACATTTAAAATCCAGCTTTTGTTTTCGGTGAAAAATAAATATGCTATCTTGATGTTTTGCACAAGAATTTCTATATGCAGTATATACGTGACAGCAGATTCATGGTAACAATTTTACAATAATACGTATACACATATATCTGTGTTGCAATACTGCCTTTTGGTATTTGGTGTTAACAGGTTTATATTCTCTATCGCCCCTCCACCGCAGTCTTGTTGCTTTCAAATGCCGCTCCAGCAGTGATTCTGAAACACAAAAGGGGACAAGTGTGTCCGAATGAAAACGCATCACCACATGTACGATGCTGTTAAACGCTTCATTTGATATCATTAAAGAGGGCCACATCACCACTTCACTCATGAAATGCATTTCATTAACACAGCGAACGCTCATTTCTCCGTCATGCATGTCTGAAATGCACAGACAGTTGGCGATTTCCAGAAACAGACCGTTCAACCTACAATCGGTTAATGAAATCCTGTCTATAGCACAGGTCATGAAAAAAAAAAAAGTGTAAAAAGAGTGTATTACTCCTCCAAGCTTTTTAGAAAAGCTTGACACGTAGAGACGTTGTACCAGAAGGCAGCCGCGATTACAACAAACAGCAGGTGGCGCCATAAGCCAGAGCTATTCAAACAGGAAAAGAAGCAAACCATGCCAGACAAGGCAAAACAGAACAAGGCCTGTTAAAGTAAATGACAAAAGCAAAGCCAATCAGATGTTAGGATCATCCCAAGCAAAGGTGGTTTTGGTGGGGGAAGGAGATCAGAAGGCACACAAGCTCTAAAAGGAATACTTCAGCATTTGTCAACGCCGTCTCTGTGTCTGTCTCCCAGGAAAGAACTAAAAACCCATTGGAGTCGCTTCTAGTCAAAGGATTTTCTCTTCTATATTCTCAGGACATGGAAAACGTGTCAATATCACTGTCTGTGGTGATGGATCCTGCGCTACAGGTTCGGCAGATTGAGATTAAGTTGAAAACCTCTGAAGTATTCCTTTAAACACAATTCTTCCACTCCGCTAGATCCATACATTCATTACTCATTCTGTGATAGCTCGGCTGGTGCCAGCGGTACACTCACCTGGCTGTTACATAAAGGTGGCCGTGTCTGAGGAAAATCCTTTAGAGAGCAACCTGAGGGAGCGTCTTAGGAAAGGGGAACACGCCGGCTAGTCCGTTTGTGCACAGTAGGGAAAGTAAAATGCAGGTGTGCGCAGATCCTTAGTGATCTGGCAACACAAAGGTGCTACTTACAAAACGTATAATTAACAAACTATTGACTTTACCTTTATCATCAGATAACATTGGTGTTACTTTATGCACATGTTTGGTAAAAACAAAAACAACAAAAATCTAATTTACAGTTTTCCCCTCACATTTAGTGTCTGAAGTTTCCTCTTTGCACTGACCAGACTGTAACAAGGCTGATGCTGCTAACGCACAGTAAAAAGATTATACCAACCACTTAGCTGTTGCGTGCCTAAATCCTCACAAAGTTGATTCAGACTGAGTTTGAGTTGGTAAGTAATCTCAACCAGATCTGCTTATGTGGTTTCTGACACTGTATGACAATATTATTTGTATTGTTTAAAATGAACAAAAGCATATGCTGAGAAGCGGATCCATGCTTTGGTTTTGTCATGACTGGAATACTGCGTTATTCTTCAGATTACCAAAACCACGACTGGCAATTAACGCGGGTTCAGAACGATGCAGGTTTCACCTTCATTACCCTGGCTGCCTGTTTCATTACTATTGATTTAAATTCTTAACTGCTATTTAAAGTTCCTCATGGATTAGCAGCCTTTAAGCATAAAATTAAGCATAAAAAGACTGGAGAAGACATTTTTATTTAGCTTTCCCTTAATTTATTATTCCTGTCTTTCATTATCTCTGTATTTTTTTATCATTTTACTAGCTCTGCTTTTTATTACAATATTCCCTTTTTTATTACCATACTAAGCATTTTATATATAATTTTCTAATAATTGTTTTAAATT
This sequence comes from Arnoldichthys spilopterus, assembly GCA_037974385.1. Lineage (NCBI taxonomy): Eukaryota > Metazoa > Chordata > Actinopteri > Characiformes > Lepidarchidae > Arnoldichthys > Arnoldichthys spilopterus. Next base: position 16,823,137 of record JBBPDA010000081.1, on the reverse strand, counting down.
TTTAAGTTGCTTTTATTTTTTTATTAATTCTTTGTTTTTCTTTTATTTGTTATTCTCTTATTTTTTGACACATTTTATTTCTTTGTTTTAAGAAGACATTTTTTCTGTTAAAAAGCACCTTTAACTGCATTTTAATGTATAAATATTGCTATGAAAATAAAGGTTATTAGTAGTAGAACACTGGTAGCTAATCTGAAGCCTGAATTTTCTCTAAGCTTTGATTTAAGTTTATAGATAACAGTATGTAATGCAGTAGCAGAAACCACATAAGCAAGCCTATTTAAGATTACTTACCAACACTACATGGTTTAAGAGTAATATGTAGTTTTTACGATGCTGAATGACAGGTATAAGCTTTCATTACGTGTTAGCTACATGATCCTTATAGGTCAGAAACAAACCTGTTAAAAATCAACGTTTGAGGTCATGGGAAAACTGTTAAAATTGGATTTTTCACCAAACTATTGCTTTAGTTTCATTCCTAAAATCAAACATGCATTTCTTAAACACTGATCTGGCATACTTATCTGGCACAATCCTGGAAAAATGATTAGAATCCATCCTTAGATCAGTAGTCAATAATTGATTGCACCCATGTGTATAGGAGAGCTACTGGGAGTCTCAGTGTAGAGTGGTGTGTAGAGTGAGAAAGGGTTAAAAAGCTACTGCTAAGCAAGTTCATGCAGGAGGACTGGCACACAGAGAGAACAGCCAACAGCCTAAACAGGGCACTACACACATCAAGGCACAGTATACTTTACAATGTAGGAGCAGCCAACCCCTAAGACTAGTCTCTAAACTGAGATTAAGCCTAGTTTTAGACTTTGGCCTGTCACAATTATTTGTCATAATCACTTAAGTAAGCTGTGATTATCTTCCTCAGTTGTTAGCTTTCAGTCTTGCAAAAACAAGTATTCTTGCAGCTGGCTAGTGCTGTATCACCTTTAGGGGGAAGCAGTGAGTTGCGCTTGGTAATCTGCTTTCCAGAGCTCCAGTTATTTCTGTTGTCAGTTGGGAGCTACTAAATATCCATATCAGTTTGGCCACTTTTGGACTGTAACTTTAGTTACATAAGGAACAAAAAAGTCAATCTGATTGTCAATCACAGTAATGTATATGGCAGTTAATTATCAGTTAAAACAGAATGATCGGGAAAGGCTTCATGGTGTTGTTGCTCCCAATATTCTCTTAGACAACCTCTGAGGCCGTCACAGAGCAGCTGTATTTGTACTGAC
>JBBPDA010000081.1:16805585-16821802 GCA_037974385.1 Arnoldichthys spilopterus | reverse complement strand
CACACACACACACACACACACACACACACACACACACACACACACACACACACACACGCACACACACACGCACACACACACACACACACAAAGTAAAATAACCAGGCTTGGGAAATTAGGGCAGGATACCAACTTGGTGTACCAGGAAATTTGCATAAACAGAAAAATTCATTGGTCATGGTTATGTCAATCACAAACACTCTGATTAATGAGAAACGACACTGCAATCATACCTGTGGTTATCTGTCAGAATGAACCATGATATGAATACGGCACCAGTTTTGACTGCTAAGCTGTCTTCCCAGCCTGACTAGATTAAACCCGACACTTTGCATCAAACCCCCTTAGGGTTCTTTTCTCCTTTTCTCGCCATGACTACTCCATGAATGTTCTGATAGAAATGGCTTAAAGAAATCCCACCTTCATCTGTTTGGTCATGGCTTTCATCTGCTTGTCCTGCTCAACCTTATGCTCCTCCAGCTTCTTGATTTGATCTGAAAAAATGGAGGTAAATGAAACTGCCCATGAGATTGTCACATTTATATCACCTGTGCAGAAATCCAACTCTCCCTTCATGAGAAACGAGCAGGGAGAAACCACCTGAGACTTTATTTTGTGTGAAACCACCAAAGCTCAGGAAAGAAGTAAAATACATTTTTCTAAACATGAACATTGTACATTATAAAACTTATACAAATATAAAAATGTCCATTGACGAGAATAATAACGAGGTACATGTGTTAATTTGCTGTAAAAGACAGCGAGACAGGCTTGGCATGCAAATGATTCTCGAATTAAATGGCTTGGCAAATGTTGTGTGAGAAATGGGGTGAGAGAGATTAGAGCGACACAGCTCAGTTATATCAGTCCAGCCAGGCTGCCGTGTCCAATCCCTCTGCATTATGAACCGCAATGGCCCTCTGCCACTGTGTGTATCTTTGGCTGGTTAGCCGATTTATAGGAGCTGCTCACATAGCCGGTTTATAGCGGCTGCTCCAGGGTGTTAAAGATGGCTAAGAGAAAACAGCTCTGTACTCCACTTCTGAGGAACTGCGGGTTTATTCCTGGGCAATACACCATCAGTACTGGCATCGCTGTCACACTAAGATACTGATTTTCTATTTTAAAAATACATATAGATAACTACTACTACTACTACTATTATTATTATTATTATTAGCATTACTATAGCATTATTATTAGCATTATTATTACTACTATTGCCATTATTATTATTATTATTAGCATTATTATTAGCATTATTTTTGCCATGATTCTTCTTCTTATTGCTATTATTAGCATTATTATTACTACTATTTTCATTATTATTATTATTATTTTTATTATTATTATTATTGCCAAAATTCTTCTTATTATTATTATTATTATTAGCATTATTATTACTATTATTGCCATTATTATTATTATTATTATTATTATTATTATTATTATTATTAAACATGGTTTTTGTCAGGTTAACACTCACAGTATTGGGTCATTTCCCCCTTTCTTTTTAGACTGACAAAAAACTGTTCACGCACAAAAAACCGTCACATGTGTGTTAGTGTGGAGTAGCAGTGTTTAGGAAGCAAGAGTTCGTTGTTAAAAGTGGAGATCTGTTACATAAGCCCACGAGAAAGAGATGAAAGTGTTATGAGAGAGAGAGAGTAAACGCTACACGTCTTACTCTCCAAGTCCAGGATGGCCTGGTTGGTGTGAAGTCGAACTGCCCGTTGCTGTTCCACCTGGTCCTCCAGCTCAAAGATGGTCTCCTTTAGGTCCTTGATCTGGTTCTCTCCATCTTTGCTCTTTTCCTCTAAAGCAAGCAGACTGACTTTGTGTTCCTGCTCTTGCTTCTCCAATCTGCTCTGATACTGCTGCCTGTCTGCTTCAGCCTGCACACACACACACACACATACACGCACACATGTAATTAAAACATTACAGAAAGAACATCAGCTTTTTGAAATGTTTGTACTACTTTTAATTGTGTGAACAGTCAAGACTTTGTTATGCCAAGAAAATGCAGAGACATGTTGAAGGTTTACAGTAATGCTTGAAAGTTTGTGAACCCTTTAGAATGTTCTATATAGCTGGGCAGTTATGGTCTAGATAAAAAGAACCCAATTAAACAAATGTGACAAAAATATTATACTTTGCCATTTCCTTATTAACAAATAAAATGCTTTCTTTAGCCACTGTTTGGCGGAATGATTTGTGTGCTTAGGGACGTGGTCTTGTTACATGTCCAACAGATCACAGACAGATGATACTTCAGACAGTGATATTTCAGAATTCATTGTCCCATCAATTATGGAATCCAAATGCAAAACAGGCCCAAAGCATCATTTTTAATGGGATAACATTCTTATAGTTAGCATTAGATTACTGTTGTGCTAATCTGGCCTGTATTTGAAGTGTTTTGTTTGGATAATAAAATCATTTTTAAAACATTGACATGTTAATTAAGCTGTAAAAATCTGAAAATGTTTGCATTCAATCTAATAAGCAAAACTGGTCTTCAGACTGTGGAGTGCTTTCAACTTTTGGTCATAGTATTGTTTGGTATTGAATCAATACTAGTGGCATCAATATAAAAACCCTGGTATCATGGCAACCCTACTTTACACCTATAATAGAACAGCTCATTCATAAGAAGTGCTATCATTTGTCCAAGATGCATATCTCAGCGTAACTGCAGTTATCAATGAGCAATATGTATCTAAGGTGATTGAGGAGGGACTGCTGTCTTTGTTCAGGCGTAAAGTGTAATCGTAGAGCAAAAGCACACACACACTGGTCATGACTTCTAAAACAAACCACGTGAGCCAGAGCTTGTGTATTCATTGTCTTTGTCAACAGAAATGTTGTCATAACTGCTCACAGTATGTCACCACTGCCCATCCCACACTCAATACCAATGTTTACACATCCTCCTGTATTAGACCACAGTGTGGTACAGCCTGCTTCCCTCTTTTTATATATCATAGGTAATTATATCTACAAGCAAGGTGGCTCTAGATTTCCAGGGTTCCCACTCTTTTCTACAGATCATTCTCCAGGACTTTTCCAGGACATGTCCGTGATGTATGGGAAACAGACTGGGAGATCAAGATCGTAGCCTACAATTTTGCCTGCCGACAAATCTAAATTGAACTTTCCCTAAATGTCATTTACATTTACAGCATTTGGCAGAAGCTCTTACCCAGAGCAACGTACACGGTGCTTCGTAGTCTACAGAGAAAACCTCTTACACCAGTAAACCTAGACTTATATTAAGAGCAGCTAGTCAACCAAGATTATACCTGAGCCAATGCAAATCCAAAACTCAAAGTTAGACTCAGGTTTCCAGGAATTATTAACTGCTGTTGAGTCTTATCAACATGTCTGTACCCACCACTGAGGTCAAGACAATGTGGATCAGTTATTTTTGTGAGGTGTACTGTATATAATTGAAGTTGTGAAATAATTGCCTGAAAGAGAACTCAAAAATATTGTACAGTGCCACTTTCTCATCTGATCACTGGGATCATTGCTTTACTGTGGATGGAGTCCACGATCTTGCTCTTACCACAGACACTCGACACTGTGGTTCTTTGATAACAAGCCAGACAGGTAGCTGAATCTGCTGAAGCAGATAAACAGACTGCGTTAAACAATGGTGGTCTATCCCGATGCCAGGTCCAAATGAGTTTTACTTTAGCCAATTAACTAGCTACCTAGCTAACATTCATTTCATGTCTCCATTACTCATATCAGGCCTGATTAGCACAGAGATATTGGTGATTACAGTGAAATCTATAGACTCGAATAGGATTATCCATTGCAACATCTGACCTGATTCTTATGCATTAATGCTTGACAGATACTTTATTCTGAACATAACTTTTCACATGGCTTTGTTATCCATTTTAGGGAGCTCTGATTGAGCCCAGTAGTTCATTCTCAACTAAATAACAACAGGAAAATGTTTTTTCCTCTCAATTTTCATGTATTTTATACCACTGGAAAATTAGTCCAAAAAAATTCTCCAGCTTTTCCAGGGCGCTGGGAAACCATCTGCCCCTTTACCACTCCCTACGGCAACGTCACTACCAATAAAATCAAATCACATGTTGCGCTAATATGTACCAATCTAGAGCAATGATAGAGCCAATTTAATGATGCCAGAGCAGCTACCTCATCCTCACAGTGTTGTGTTGCTGGCCAGGGCATGAGTAACATGACAGCTGGACCACCCGGCAAAGAACAGCCATGGCATCATCAAATTCTGAGTCACTGTGGGCCTCACCCTTCTGAACACTTGTCAAGTTTTAACTTGATCACAACTTTTAGCCTAAACAGCTTTTGGATTCCACTTGGTTATGACCAAACACAAAGCACAACCTAAGAACTCTCAAGTTTTGGCTCACTAGCAGTGGTCTGAAGGATGCACTACAGCCAGGGTTCATTCTGCCTTGGAGGGGTGTACTGAGTTCATGTGCTGGGACAGCAATGAGGTGCCACTGATATTCATGTCCTACAAGTCTCATAACTGTTGTTTCTGTATTTTTTTGCATTTTCCAGGATGACATAGAATCAAACGATATAACCACAACAACATTCACGACTGCCAAAGAGGCAATGGCAGATGTTTTATTTAGTGCATTTATGGGAGATACTCTCTAATTTTCAAGTATTTCATGTAGAACTATGAAAGAGTAAAATGTATGTTGTGTTTGAGTGCAGTAAACCCTGTGGGCTATGGCACCTTTTACTAGCTTTTCCCTCATGACGTCTGTTTGACTTCCTTCATAGTTAGAATAGAAAAAAGGTAGAAGAATGAAAAACAAAAAAACTACAGTTTTCCTTTCTACCCATTAAAAACATCTAACTGACTCTGCCTTTCACCAGATTGACTAGGTCATAACACATTCTTTTAGCATCATTAATGTATGTGTGGAGTAATGCGCCCCAAAGCTCACCCTAACAATTCCTATCACCACTCCATTCCCCAAGAGCAAAACCACTAAAAATACATACACAAGCAGCTTATAAAGTTACAACATGATGAACAGGCCTTCATAAAGTGCCACGAAAGTGATGACAGGCTGTAGACATGGTCAGATGTGCCATTCCCTTTCTCTTCCATCCCATTTTCAGCATTTTTATATTATTATTATTGTTGTTGTTGTTCTTGCAACTATTTACAACTTTATCATACAAAAAAAGCTTGCTAACGTTAGCTGTACAGCTGGACAAAACCTGCACTTTTTTTTTTAAATAACAAAGAGCTAATCAGAGTATCCTAGATAAAGTAAAATCCATTTCCCATTTATTCCTAGTTTAGCTCTCACTCTTACATGACGTCTAAAAATATCTGTCGGTGAACAAGGATGTCCATTTAGTGTAAGGAGAAGAGAGGTAAGGTTAACAAAGTCCCTTCTGGCAATGGCCAGTTCTTATCCAGCCTTAAAACACCTCCAAATATTTTAAGGCCAACACTAATGACCTTCATTTGATGTCAGTTTAGTGCTTCAGATTCCTCTATGTGGTGTTTTGCTACTTTAACATTTCCAGTACAGAGATTTCCTGCAAAGAGGGAGTGACTAGCACAAAACAAGGCGCATTCTGCCATAAGGTTTCTAACCAAGCAAAATGCTAACGCACAGGAATAGAATGTGTTTTACTAGAGAAAGCCTGGATGGGGCTATAAGCGTGGCTGGGAAAGAAAACTTTTCAACTCAACAAAGGGAAATCTGTTCTATCCCATTCTTTAGCCTAATCTATCCTTTGAACATGTTATTGGGACTTGTTTACATATATTGGTAATCCACTAAAGTATGCACTGTTGGGAAAAGGAAGTGACTTATGTTTTGGAGAAGAAACAATGAGAACAGCCGCAAAAAGTAATTAAAAGCAATAGTTTGGGGGAAAATAAAGTTCCACTATTTTCCCCTTCCCCTGAATGATTGTATTACTAATTAGCTACATTAGCCTTTAAGCTCAGAACGCCTGTACTTCTGGCTGACTCAGTATATTTGTGTAAATGTCACTTTTCACTAAGCTACGGTGATGCCTGTGAACCCTTTGGAATTTTTTATACTTCTGCATAAATATGACCTAAAACCTGATCAGGTCAAACAAATACATAAACAACAGAACCCAATTAAATAAACAAGACAAACACATTATACTTGTTTAAATATTCTAATATTACATATCTGTAGGTGACAAAAGTGTGTTCAGATGTGAGTGAGTGGCCTGTTGTATTTTAAGATATCCATGACTGATCATCACAACACGTTTGTGGATATGTATCATGGCTTGAGCAAAGGAGATTTCTGGCCACCTCAGAAAAGCGTTTTGATGGCTGGAAAAGGGTAGAATCTCTAAAGAGAGTCCACAGGCAGACATACTGTGTACTATGAGAAATGTGTTGGTCTCCGTGTAGCACCACCCTCAGTGTTGCTCTATGCAATGCGAACGCTTGATTGTTTCCTCTGTCCTGGAAGTCGCTTTGGATAGAAGCGTCAGCCAAATAAATAAATGTAAATGTAAATACCCTAATTACACTTCACAGGTGTGGTCAACCAGCAAAGAGCACTCCAAGAGCAAGACATGTGGTCTGCAAGGTCACAAAGAAACTCAGGGTAACCTTTAAGCATCTAAAGGCCTCTATCACACTGGCTAATGTTAATATTCGCGAGTCCACAGCAAGAAAAACACTGAACAACAACAGTGTGCATGGAAGCGGCTAAAATTACCCCAAGCTGAAGTGCAGGACTGATTAACAGTTACCAGAAGTGTTAAGCTGCAGTTACTGCTGCACAAGGGGGTTGCACCAGATACTGAAAGCTAAGGTTCACATACTTTACTCATAGATCCTGTGTATTTTACTGCATCATTTTTCTTAATGAATAATTGGGCACTATGTGACCACTTGTGTGGTCTGATGATTATGCGGATGTTTTAGGTAGTTTATGCAGAAATTTGGAACATTTTAAAAGGTTCACACACTTTCTAGCATCACTTTGCTGATTTACTAGTCAAAGTAGGGATATTTACCTTGTTGAGCATGCCCTGAACACGCTCCGTTTCACTGTGCTCCTGCAGCAGTTCCTGCTTCAGCTCAGAACAGTTGACTTCCAGCTTGTCTCTGTCTGCATGAGCTGCTTTCAGCAAGGCCTGCAGTTCTGTGCTGTTGCTTGCACTCTGCACTGCCTTGAGCTCCACCACCTTCTGCCTCTCTGTCTCCACCTGGCCCCTCAATCGCTCGTTTTCTGCCTTCACTCCCTCCACAGCCTGACGCTCTTCTTCTGCTAGCCTTGCCATCTCTACTCCAGCTTCCTTCTCCCTCTCCAGTTGCTGCTGAAGGAGCTCTACCTCTTCTGTCAAGCCTCTTGCAGTCACCTGGGCCTCCTGGTGTTCTTTCTCCAAAACTCTTAGGCTCCCAGTAAGCTGTTGTTGAATGTCCACAAGCTTCTCTCTCTCAAATCGCGAGTTCTCCACCTGTTCAGCTAGACGCTGCTCTAGCTCTGCCGTTCTTGAGGCGCGTGTGGCGTCAGCTTCTTGAGTCTGGGCTTGCTCTCTGAGCCTTTGGAGAAGGGCCTCATTCTTTTGGGCAACGAGCTCCACACGTTCCCTCTGCTGCTGTAGCGAGGTTTGAAGGAGACCCTTCTCCTCAGCCAGCCGCTCGTTCTCTACAGTCAGCTCCTGCACAACCTGCTGCTGGTCAGCCAGTTCCTGAAGAGTAGCCTGGAGCTCCTCTGCTGTGCTGTGGTGGCTCTCCTCCATCTTTTGAATGCGCTCTGTCAAGCACTCCACTGACAGATCTCGTTCTATGGTCCCTGGAGCAACACCCTTTGTGCTGCTGCTAACAGAATCTGAGCGAGACGGAATCTTCTCAAATTCTGAGGAGTCCGGCGAAGGTGATGAAGAACCTTTGGTGAGGTCACTACCGGACGAAACAGAAGTTTTGATGGGACTGCCGTTCAGTGGCTCACCTGAACCCATTTCGGTGTTGGTACTTTCTGGTAGAACTCCGTTGACAGAAGGTTTTCCTGGACTGGTTAGTGATATGGAAGTTGTGGTCGGACTGGTTAACAATGTGGAAGTTGCAGTCGTATTCCCACTGGAGACTGGAGAATTCTCCAGTGAGATTAGCTTCACCTTCAAGGCTTGGTTCTCTTCCCGCAAAGCAGCCAGCTCCCTCTGGAAGCGTCCATTCTTCTCCCTGAGCTCCCCAACGATCATCTGCACGTCTGGGGAATTTAGCTGAGTTTGCTCCCCATCTGAGGTCCCATCTGGTGTACCAGCTTCCTGCGGTGAGCCTTTGCCTCTGCATCGCTGCAGCTCCATTCGCAACTTGCTGATCTCAAATTCCTTGGCCTTGGCTTCAGCCAGCAGTTCCTTGACCTGGCACTCCAGGAGGGCTTTGTCCGCATTTTCTGCCTCCGTCTTTGTCTTGATGGAACTGCGGGAGTTCTTTGCTAGGGTGGACAGACTAGAGGTGCTGGCACTAGGGATCATCTTCTTGGCACTAGAGGTCTTCAGCTGGTCCCGTAAAGTAGTCCGATCTCTGGAGATGGTCTGGGTGATTTCTCGGGGAGCAGGTATCCCTGATTTTTTGCCTGACTGGATACCTACAGAAAGAAAGCAAGTGTTACTGCTTATAATGTCTTTGTTTAAATGCAATGAAAAAGCTAACTGCTGATTTTCAAGACTACGTACAGTTTATCTCCAAAGGGCTGAAATATTAATGGCCTTTACTCAAGCATTTGGGCTTATATGTGATAGTATCCAAATCATTTTTTCTTGTACAATAAAACAATTTCTATTGTAATGTGGTAAATATTGTGTGTAGCTGAGCCCATTTGTAAACAAGCCACAATTGTAAAAGATTCATTCTTGATGGTCAAATGGGCTACAATGTATAAGAGACAATGCAGTCTTTTAATTCATGTCATTGTTTAGGGTCCAGAGTATGAATGTGAGAAGTCATTCTCTCAGTCTTTCACTGGCTAGATGTTTTGAATTGCCATATTCAAACAGCCACCAGGCACTGCCTCTATGTACTGTAACCCCAACTGTCCAGTAGAAACAAGTCAAGTGGCATCAAAAAGCTATGAAGCATAACATTCTAGAGCGTTCTATGGAATGGTTTGTGTAGCACAAGCCTCATGTGAGGTGGGAGTGTGGTGAAAGGTTTTATTGTTGGATTTAGAATAATCAGCAAACACCAACACAAACACGGGGGGCTCTTGTTACAACTGATGACAATGACCCAGCAGTGCAGGGAATGTTCTAGAGCAGTGTGTCGGGGGTTACAATGGCAGTGTTGTGCTGTGAGGTTTAGAGACAGATACGTTCCTGTGATGAGACAGATTGTATGAAGCCACAGATACAATATAAACAAATGAGCAAATGAATTTATGCAAATAAAGACATCTCTTCCAAATCCCATGTTCAAGAACAGACCCCTTCTTTCTCTCTCTCGCTTTCTCACACACACACACATTATGATTTATTTCAACTTGCAATTCCACACTTCTCTGTGGAACGTCTTGTGTAAGCATAGTGCTATTGAGGCTGTCTTCCTGGTGACGATCTCTTTATTGTACAAAGCTACAGTCAGAGCGTGCCTGGCAGCCCTCATCCTTCGTCTCCTGGGAGTCATACGGCTGCTTAGTATTCTCTTTGCATGTTGCAGCTGATAAAAAAAGGTCCAGGGAGCTGTGAGGTCTTAGCCATGACTTTATCACCTGTCATCCTTGGCTATTTTTAGCAGCAGACACAACAACAAAACGGCATTAAAGGAAACTTTGGCGCTCAAATAAGCGGGTTGACTTTGTGGGATGGTTTCCAATCTTGGGTTGGCTTTTAGTCAAAACATGTGTTAAATGAAGAATAGAGAGAGTTACATTTTAGACCTCGCTTGCTCTTTTTTTTTAAACACCTCTGTCCATGAGTGGATCTGATTAATGGGCCTTGATCCTAGCTCCACTATCTGTCAGGTCAGTAAAACGAATCAAGTGTCTGTCGCGATGTTGTGTCAGGACATGAGCCATTAAAGCTCTATATTCCCTTTCTTGTTTCATTCCCTCTCAGTCTCACATCCATCACAGACAGAACTAGGACACACATTCCTGAATTATACATCACCATCTTCATATTTTAAATATTCATTCACTTGTGAGAGTGACTGTTATAACTTAATTACAGGGCTTTTAGTGCCCACCATATATACTGCTTATAATAAAAGTAATAAAAATCTTGTGAAATATGGTGAATAACATCATATTAATTCATAAAGAAATTAAGGAACAGTTATGTGAATCAAAATATGTACATCTCATTCAAATTGTTTTTTAAAGCATTTATTTAACAAAATTAACAAAAGATGTCATATTATTCTGTGGGTAAAGTTGGTGCACCCTTGGCCTCAGAACCTAGTATTGCATCTTTAACTTAAACATAACTTCCTGAAGGTGTTTTGCATAAGCGCTCACCAGTCTCTGACATTAGCTCGCTAAAATTCTTATGTCTCCTCCATGCAAAATTCCTTCAGCTGGAAGATGCCTTTTTTAAATCCCCCCAGAGCATTTAAATGGGGTTCAGACCTAAGCTTTGATTAGGTCATTCTATTATCCTCCGTTTCTACCATTTACTTCCTTTACTCAAATGATGAAAACGACTTTAAAATGTCAATTTTAGGTGCAATCTGTTTGAATATATCACATTTATCTGTAAGCACTGTATCAAAGAGGGTGAAATGTGTGTTCAAGTATGTTAATAAACAACAATTTTCATGTACACGATTGTTGAAATGACACGGCATCATACAGTGATGTATAGTCGATGGGGCTGTTTTTGATAAAACTAAAAGCAAGTTTGGTAAAGCTGTGTGACAATATCATCACTACTGTATACTGCTGTCATTTATTTCTTGTATTCAGTAGATTTTGATATGAAATAACATGTGCAAAACCAAACCTTGGAAAACAAACTTTATTATGAAAAGTGAACACATCCATTATGTAAGGTGTTCTTGGCCTCAAAACTGACGCTTAAAGAATATCACATATATTTTACATGTGGAGTCTCTAAAAACCCCATGTCCACAAGTAAACCAGTAACATTAGGTCAATAATATATGTGATCACATGCTGCACACTCTAAACATTTGATCAGTAAAATCGAAAAATCCCATATTTTTGTCACTTTTAGGGCGTCTACACATGGAAATGCTTGGGGGGAAATGAGGCTTTGGGTAACTGAGCTCAAGAGCAGTTAAGTTTGAATCAGTCATTCAATTTACGCATTTTGGCGCTGATCCCAAGTCGTTTTCACACTCTCAGACAGTATAAATGAAACCAAACAAGTGTGTACAACAATAAAACCCATTACGTAATGACGGCACAAAAATAACTATTTAAAAACTGGGATGAGACAAGATCTTCCTGACTCTACGTTTGTCTGAGCTTGGCCGCTCGCAACCCTGCCAAATTCTGATAACTGGCTATTTTTGGTCCACAGAGTGAAAGGCAGGACAAGGGAGAAAACACGGACAGAGAAAGAATGCATAGCAGAATTAGTTTTTAAAGATAGACCTTACAAATCGCATGACAACGTGAGACTGAAAAGGGTAGAAGGACAAATGTGAGCAACAAAGCTGCTTTTGTGGCGCTAAACATAAACCACCACACAAACGCTAAGAAATGAGGTAGACGTTAAATCAGATATGGCAAAATAAGCGGTGAATGTCCTTCAACAGAGCCTCCCCCCAGTGCCCCATCAACTAAATCATCCTGCCACTGCACCTCGCCTCCCACTGATACCCCGAGTAAATAAACACAGACACTGGCTTTTGAGGCTGACACCATATATACAAGGCTGTGAACGGCACGACAGGAGACGTGGACAGTTTCAACACGTTTTCTGGCTGTTAAAGCTCTGGCTGCAATGTTTAAGGCCTTTGGTGTAAAAACTTCTCTTTTGTAGTTTTGTAATTTGGGAAAAGATTTTTGGATGTGTCAATGGCAGCCAAGATCAACAGGCTCACGTATGATAATGAATCCAAGAGCGGTGACTGTTATCTGAAAACTGCACGCTTCCTCTCAGTGAGGAGCTACATTACCAATGTTTTTCCAATAAACTGACGCAACTTTTTTCGTAAGAACATGTAGCGAGAAACTCTTTTACACAGGATAATGTATATTCCCAGCGTGTGAGTAAGGACACTGTATTTTGGTAATGAGTTTATTCATTGTTCCACAGACGTTCACTGAATCTCATTCTGCAATTTGCAATCCTTATTTCATAACTGCGTTACAGAGAAAGTCCTCCGTCCTTAATGCAGCATGAAGTTTCAGATCACAGCAGGAGATGAACGATTGGAGGGTTCTCGGCATGAACTGCCAGCAGGTTTGATGGAGTGCAGTGCATTGTGAAATGACCCCTTGAGTAATTAACTGTACAGGGTTAGTGTTAGAGTGCTGACAGATAAGTGACCACGGGGATTCATGTGTCATAGCTTTGGCTGGTATCACTGACAGGACACAGTTATACACCAAAGTGGCTGCCATGGCAGAATGGGTTCTTAGGTGTTACAAATCATCCTGAGGCCCCATGTTGTTTTTTTTTGCAGTTGCCCATTTAAACTGATCCAAAAACAGCATCTATTAGTGAAGCACTACAGGCGTGTATGAAAACAGGGCCTAGAAACGGAATAGAAACCAAGCAGATCAATATTTTAACATTTTGCTCTTGTGTTCCATCGCAACATTAAAAACTCAGTTTCATTTTGTTTCGATATGAAATATGAAATAATAGGTTTGAGAGGTTATTCATTAAACTGAGTCTCTGAAGTAAAATGAAGATGTTTATTAATTAGTTTCTTGTCAAGATGTCTATAGCTGATCTGGATCAGCTTGCCAAGCAGTCCATCTTCTCATAGTAAGCTTTGTGTTAAGCCCAGGATGAATATTTTTCCCGTTTTGTTTTTGTTCCTAGCAATATATATATTGTTTAATTTCGGGTTGGTTTTAGTCACTATCAGATTTATCGTTTGGCTTCTTAATATAAACAAGACAAAACTTCACGGAAGGCCTTCTGATATCTCCGGTCCTTCTCCTACAGGGCAGGAAGTTCAAACAAGGCCTGCTCTAATGTTTTCCACTCAAGTGGATGTGGGGGGTATAACTTAAAAACAATCCCTGCCCTGCTGTCGTCCTTTCCTGTTGCTCTGCCAGTAAAGGGGATGGGCATGTTGGATAGGATTCCATACATGTACGCAGCCCTGGGACAGGGAATCCAGGACGTGTTGGCATTCCACTCCATTTCCTGTCACGCAGGGGAAAAGGGAATCAAAGAATTTCCACCTCCGTCAGCGCGATGACATGCCCAGTGGTCAGGGTGGCCTCAGTCAGGGAAGCTGAAGATTCTGCTTACAATAGGAGGGCTTATTGTCTTCCTCATTTCCATATGCCATGTTTGTAAGAAGATTTGGCAAAATCTAAGCAGGCTGCCAAAGTGCAGATTTAGAAGTACCAATGATTTTATACTCATCTTTTAACGACCAAATGTTTGATAGCATTAGCTGAATTATACCTATGACGCTCATCAAAATGTGGAGGTTTAGGCTGAAATGAGGTCTCTGCTGGAAACTGCTCATCATTTCTTAAAATCACAGAGTAGATGTGACTGACTGAGTGCTGATATGGATAAATGCAACAGATGGACTTTGTTACACTGTCTAACTGTTGCCATGCAAAGCAGTGACTATACAGTTACCACACTGGCTACCACTACTGCTGGATGCACTGCTAGTGAGTATTCACACACTTCCAAAATTAAATCAAAGTGACTATTTGTCATTGTGAACACACTCAAGCGCCACAAAGAAATGTAACCTCTGCATTTAACCCATCACACGTGCACACGTGGAGCAGTGGGCAGCTACCAACAGCGCCCAGAGAGCAGTGTAGTGGGACAGTACCTTGCTCAAGGGAACCTCAGTAGTGCCCGGGCCGGGATTTAAACCTACGACCTTCAGGTCCCAAAGCGTCCTAACCACTAGGCCACCACTGCCATCACTTATACTGTGTCGTTTTTAATAAAGTGTAATTTTTTTTGCCTCACAGCAGTGCTGCATTAAGCAGCCCGTGACTGATGGCGGCATACAGCCATGTAAACATTGCCATAGGAATGACATTACCAAAATCGCAGTGTTCTTGCTTGTGTGCAGGGTGATGGTGTTAGTCACAATGTTTCAAAAACATCAACAAAAAAACCTACACTACTGTTTCTGATGGTGTATTTGGAGCTTCTGCTGTATATGGTTGTTATGCCTTGACCTTAACTATAAGTGTGCAACATCCATGTTTCAGAAGAAAACATCCATTTAAATCAACAGCTGTAGATGATAGTGAAGCTCTTAACATTAGACAGATAGAATGAAGACATAAGAAGAAGAAATGAATTTATTATTTTACTTCTCAGTGCTGCAACAGCAAACACCTTAAGAAAGCGACCTAAAGAGACCCACCATTTTATATAAGAACTTAATCTGTATGAAGAGCTATCTTTATATATAACACCCTGTTCACACATTCCATTAATCCCTTTCTGCCTAGTTTGTCTTTAAAGCGTCATAACTTCACAGAAACATCATTCAAATTAAAAATGACAAACGTATCAAGAAGAAAAGTTTAATGAGTTTAATTTCAAAAATAATATTTTACTATATATTTTATTCTGAGTTTAGTTTGTATTTTTTGTTAGAAAATAAGGAACCCGCCTCATAACAAGTCTCTTTACTTTTGAATTAATCCAAAAATACTCTATGGATCTCTACCAATTTGTATTATGTTAATTCCACATGTGTCCTCTGCATGGATTTACAATTTCAAAGCGATAGAAAATTTTTTTTCCTAGTTTTATATCATATAATGTAAAACGAGGGAAAATTTGGCAAATTATTGTCTAGTTGTACAGTTGCACTTAAAGCTTAACTTCAGTTCAGAAGGTCATAGACACATCATTCAAACTGCAAACTGATCATGCGTTCTGGGTGTTACGATCACATGTAGACAGCCCCAAGAAAATGTGTGAAGCCAAGATGCATTGAGGACTCCTTGAAATCTAATTGCTCAGACCACATTTGGAGGTGGTCTGGGCTGCATATGGCAACAGTCTTTTAGCAGTTTGTATGCAAATGTGTCCTGGTCCCCACTGAATCACCACCTACTCGAATAAGAACTATAATAGATAAATAAATGAATAAAAACAGTATTTCAATCCATGGAAGCCCAAAATGAGAATGAAACTCCCTGTCTGAAACTCATTGGCAGTTGGTCGGTAAAACTATTGAAAATCTTTTCTTTTTACTTTTACACAGAAGGAACATATCACAGATTATTGTTTCTATTGCATTTTGGAAAATATCCCAACCTTTCTGGGAATAGGCTTTGTATTTCAGAACTTTACATGTTTTCTTTTACAGTTGGTAATCTGTACTAAATATCCACGTAATCCCTGTATCATCATGTACAGATATGACAATAGATGTTACAATCACTGTTGCAGAAGTTTCACATTAGTAAAGTTTCTGTGTAATGCTGCAGACTCATTTCGCTGGTGTCTTTCTCTTAGCAGTAAAATGTAAATACCATCCAAGAAACTACAAAGCAGATGCACTAAAGAGTATTCTCCAAAAGCAAGTACACATTCTTATTTTATTCTTGCCTTGAGACATCCTTGAAGGTGACTTTCTTCTCTTACTGTTTAAACAATAAGCACATATGTGCACTGACAGGGGAACTGGAGCCAGCAGAGTTTATCCAGCGATGAAAATTTCACATTTCACTGCTTTCGGTCATCCCTCGCCCACCATCCTTCCGTCATCGCGCCTTTCTCAGTATCTCTCCATTGTTTCCTAAAACTCAGGCTTACCCTGTGAGCCTTAGATCCACAGACCAAAATCTTTTGGCTCTACCTAACATCCCCCTGCCTTGCTCCATGGCAGGATATGACATCGTGTGAAGGAAGCTGCAGTATTAGAGAGCAAGCCTGGCCTTGAGCTGTATTTAATGCCACATAGTACTGACCTGGGATCAGGCTCCTGCATACACAGGATAGTCTTTGGCACTATTGGCTAAACCACAACTGATTCAAACACAGCACCCTCGGTCTGAACCTCTGTGAATACACCTCTTAGCCTGCAGATCCCATGATGA
>JBBPDA010000081.1:16741097-16769298 GCA_037974385.1 Arnoldichthys spilopterus | reverse complement strand
TTAGTGAAAGTGACTCTTTGTCATTGTGAACACACTCAAGCACCACAACGAAATGTGACCTCTGCATATATATATATAGTATTTATATCCTTGAGTCCTTGATTGACTTCAGGTGTGCCTTGTTCCTGGGAGGTGGATCTGACCAAGCCTCAGTGCTTTGGCAAAGCAGACCAGTATTGTGGTCTCCCCACTCCTCCCCCGATTTTTTTAAAAGCACTTCACTGAGGAAAGAATGAACTTCCTTGGCCTTAACATAGTCTGTAATAACTGTAAACCACAGACCTGTATGAATTAGGGGTTGGGAGTAAACTGTGATCTGTAGCCCTGTGAAGACTCAAACTTTGGGCCCTGAGGGGGAAAACATAAAAAATAAAAACGATATATTATATATATATATATATACCCTTGGAGTCATTTCTTCTTTTATTTTTTATTTTTACAGAAATTCTCCCCAATTTAGTCATCCACTAGTTAGGACTCCTCCTATCACACATCACAACCAACAATAGGAGGGTGAATGCTAGCGTATGCTTGTTCCGAGTCATATGAAGCCACCACGTCTTTTCGAACTGCAGATAATGTAACATCCTTGAACATCACAACACGCTTGGAGGAGAACGCTGACTCGCAATTCTGTTGCGTCAGCAGGCAGACAACCGGGGACTGAACTCTAATAGGCTGTATAATTTTGATCGGTCAGCCTTTAAGGTTAAAATGTAAAAATGGACGATTTGCATGAAATTTATTTCCAGAATGTCTTCACTGCTTTCTTTTTCTCTTTATTATCAGATTCGCCTCTTGAAAGATAACGACTCCACCTTGAAACCCACTTTCATCGTCAAACCTGATAGCGGCTCCCAAGGCGATGGTATCTACCTCATACGGGACCCTGCTGACCTCCGAGTCTTTTCAGGATCTCAGGTCAAGCAGGCAGTAGTCCAAGAATACATCCAAAAGCCCCTGCTCATTGACAAGCTCAAGTTTGACATTCGCCTCTATGTTTTGGTCCGTTCTTTGGAACCTTTAGAGATCTACATTGCTAAAGAGGGCCTATCGAGGTTTTGCACAGAGCCCTACCAAGAACCAAGCCAGAAGAACCTTAATCATGTCTTTATGCACCTAACAAACTATTCCCTGAATATACATAGTGGAAACTTTGTCCATTCAGACAGCTGTAGCACGGGAAGCAAGCGTACATTTTCTAGCGTACTTTATCGCCTGGCTTCCAAAGGAGTGGACATTAAAAAGGTTTGGTCAGACATCATCGCATTGGTTATCAAGACAGTTATTGCACTTGTTCCTGAACTGAAGGTCTACTACCAAGCTGACATACCACCAGGCAAACCAGGACCTACTTGTTTCCAGGTATTTTAATGCATGTGTCTTGTATTTCCCTGTCAGTTGTAAAATTGCTTGTCTGTCAGTGCAATAAAAAATTGCAGTGGAGACCAGAGAATAACATCACATGGACATACGCCAGAAAGTAAAGGTATCTTACAGATGCAACATAACGTGGATCCACATAAGGAGTTTTTTTTCTTGTTTATTGGGTTTATATCCTATTGCATTTGTATAAAATTCTATTTGAAAACTATTCCAAATAATTGTACAATTTGTCTATATATAAAATTTAATATGCATTGAACATAGCGTCTATCTGAATAAGCTAGCAGAGGAATCAGTAACTATTTGCATTTGTTCATGTGGCTGATGCTCCAAAGCGACTTCCAAGAGAAGGAGCAGTGTAGTGGAACGGTACCATAGTAGTGTCCATGCCAGGACTTGAACCTGCAACCTTCATGTCCCAAGGCCAATGTCCTAACCACTAGGCCACCACTGCCCATATACACGTGTGGAGCAGCGGGCAGCTATCAACAGCGCCTGGGGAGCAGTGTAGTGGGACAGTACCTTGCTCAAGGGAACCTCAGTAGTGCCCGGGCCGGGACTCGAACCTGCGACCTTCAGGTCGCAAAGGCAGAGTCCTAACCACTAAGCCTCCACTGCCTGTCACTAGGGTCCTGTTGCCTGCTAACTTTTCCTCTTCCAACAAATGAACTACAATAATATATAATGTGAATCATTTGTAGATACTGGGCTTTGACATCCTGCTGATGAAGAACTTGAAGCCTGTCCTGCTGGAGGTAAATGCTAATCCCAGCATGAGGATTGAACATGAACAGGAGGTAGGTACAGTCATCGGTTAAATCATATTTTAAATGAACATTAACATAAAAGCCCTTCACACATTCAGGATATTCAGAATTAGGGGTGCATATAGAACATTCAAAGTTGTTGACTGCAGGTTTTGTGCTACTGTGCCACAGGTGTCACCTGGTGTGTTTGAGTACGTACCCAGTCCCGTTGATGAGGAAGTCAAAGTAGGAGTCATAAGAGATACACTGCGTCTAATGGATCCTGCCCAAAGGAAATCTCACATGTGAGTCTGCCCTTCTTGCTCTGCTTGAATTCTGTATGTGGCATCTGACTTGGTCTCTACAACATTAAGAGGAGTGAAGCGATGCATATTATGTTGCAAACCTTTGTAATAATCACAGATTTTCAATCACCAATTTAATAGAGTGCTCTGAAAATTGCTCAAAATATTTCATGTTTCCTGTCGAGAAATTGTTCCATTATTTTCTGCTGGAAAATCAACAGCACATGTCATTTTATCAGGGGTGGGATCCTATCCAACTGTATTGTGAGAATCATGTTGTGATCACAGCATGTAGCTGCATAACTGTATGATGAAATGAGATAAAATGAACAAACCTTCCTCAGTGAAGCTGCAGAGTTGTGAGAACTAGATACATTTTTTTTGTTTTTCATGTGTTAAAGTAGATGAGTCACCATTTGCTGCAGCCTAAAAAGAAATCAGCAGCTGGTGCTCGGTGGAACATTATACACTGTGTATGGTATAGCTCGGTAAAGTTGTGTTTGAATCCCACAAAAATACATAAAACAAATTTAAACACACCTGAAATGGAAAAGGGCTGTTTTCTTATTGACTGCACAAATAAATTAAACAAAAATCTGAGTGATTATTTAACAGACCAAACCAAATCTAAAGAAAACAGTTCAGAGCAGATTTTCTTTGTGTTGGCTGAAGCCATTGTCATTGCAATTCAGTGCACAGTGCTCTCCGCACTTTACTGCATGAACATGTCCCTCTAAGTTCTGCTACACATGTACAACAGGCTGTCAAAACTGTGCCTATAGCTTTCCATGGTTTCAGTGGGGGCTCATTCATTCTGTGGCTGTGTTATTGTCATGAACATGGGTAGACAGGACGCAAATGCAAATCAAATACACTGTTTAATATAAACAGGCTTGGCAGACAAACAGACAAGAGCAAACCGGAAGCATGGTCAGGACAGTCCAGGGACAGATCAGGACACTGGAACGCTTCAACACTGCCGGTTCGACGAGTTTGTCTCGTGTCTCCTCCTGGTTTGCTCGGAGCCTAAGTAATCCCGGTAATCAAATCCTTGATCCACAGCACCTGTGGATTGCTGGCTTTTGGGGCTTGAACCTGGGGTACCGGCTCTGGCCACCAGGAGGAGACAATCCCCCTTTGTCTCTTAAAGGGGCCCTGCCCCTTACAGTTATATGCAAAAAAAACCTTAATGAAGGACAGCCAGCGAGTTAGCTACAAAGTAGGACTAGCCAGCCTCCACACACATCCAGAAAATCCATTAGTGCCCTTGTTACTTTTGCCAACAAATCCCACCTTGCAGTATGACTAAGTACTGAATAAGTACCCCGCTGTCAAAATCAGGTACCCAATTTCTGGCCACATCACCCTCCCCTGGTCTCCACCCCCTTCCTTATTATACCAATACATATCACCTGATTAATTAAAACTAATCAGCATTCAAGTTTATATAGCTTCGAGTTTAACTTGTGTGTGTGAGTGTGTGTGAGTGTGTGTGAGTGTGTGTGAGTGTGTGTGAGTGTGTGTGAGTGTGTGTGTGTGTGTGTGTGAGGGCTCATGTTTGAATCATGCACATAAACAGTTTATGAACTCTGAGGAAGTAAAAAGTGTTGTCAGCTACTGTTTCTGAGGAAATTATAATTTCATCTTAGTAGATGAGGTGTAACTGAGATGTCTGTGTATCTGTGTGTGTGGCTGGCTGTGTAAAACTGCCTCATTACACATGTTTGTATTTAATACAGATTTATTTTTATATTTTTATCAGAATTTTGATATTAAAATCAGCACCGCAGAATAGAACTAGGTCATCACCAAAGAAATATGAAAAAGATTAATCAAGCCGAGCTGTGTATGTGCCGTGTGTGTGTGCCGTGTGTGTGTGCCGTGTGTGTGCCAGGTGTGTGTGTGTGCTGCTTGATATTTTTGTGTTCCCAGTGCATCAAATCACCAGTAGTGAGCGATATGAATCTGGCTCTATAATAAAGGCAGCATCTGTAGCAATGACTGTGCTCTTGTCTCAAATGATCTATTAAATTAAAATAAATGAAGCAACAACATTGACTCCAGCCTTCAGAGTAACATTGCCACCACATTTCCCAGTTGGTATAATGTAAAGGGAGACGAGTGTCAACAGGAAATCTGTAAACAAAAGTTAGCAGAAGGAAAGAAAGCACGTGCACCTCAATGTCAGTGTTTATGTAAGTAGACACACACACACACACACACACACACAGAAACACAAAACACACAAACAGAATTTGCTCTGCAAGTTCTAGTGGGTAACAGAGGAATGTCCGTGATGAACATAGTTAGACTCTGACTGTGCATTTGATAACTGATTATTATGATGATTGTAAAACGCATTTTGTTTCCATCAAAAAAACAAAACATTCATTCCAAATCAACATTATTAACACAAGTAACAGACCTAAATGTGTGCTGTACAACATATGCAAATGATAGCATTAATTTTAATTTAAATGTTAAATTTCAAGTTCTTGAGCAGACCTGAGCTGTTAAAATAATAAATGGCAAATTATAATATAAAGAAAAAGCTAAAAAAAGCTTAAATACAGGCCACAGACTCAGGAGGTGGATTGATTCTGCAGTAGCAATTTCTTTTTTTGACATTGTGGGACAACAATTGTGTGTGTTTTTTCCCCCACAAATTTAAAGCTGCAATTTTTTAACCATACAGGTTTAATGGTGAGGCAGCCATCAGATTATTTTATCAAAGCTCTTATAAAGTTTTTGTCTCCTGGAGCACAGTAACACTGAGGAAAGGCCAAATACTTTACACATCATCCTGTTTGTGTATCAACAGGTCTAACCTTCTAGGTGGGGCTTCAGAAGAAGCGATTGTTGTGGAGGTGGGTTTAGATGAAAAGGCAGAGATGGTGGAGTCGCTTCCCTCTCTGTGTTTAAAGCAAGTCTTCCCAAAGTACATGAAGCAATTCAACTATCTACGAATAGTGGAGCGCATTGCTGACATTTTCCTACGCTTCCTCGGAGTCAAAGGGACCATGAAACTCGGTCCAACTGGCTTCCGCACGTTCATCAGGCAGGACCATGACCTTTCATATTTCATCACGTTCTACTTTTTAAAAAACATGCACACATTAACACACCGTCTGTTTTAGGAATTGTAAGCTGAGTAACAACAGTTTTGCCATGGCATCAGTGGACATCCTTTACATTGATATCACCCGCCGCTGGGCTGGCATGGTTCCAGACTCCCGAGAAGCTGGTAAGTGACCCATAATGTGCGTATTAGGTCATGGGTGATTCTGGTCCTGAATAGGATTCTCTGAGTTATTGTAAAAATCTCACTGGGAAACATACATTCCATCACACACAGCAACTGCAGCTATTGTGCTGTTCATAAAGGAATCTTTGGCTGTTCTCTTGCTTTACAAGCATAGCTTCGAGTTGTTTGCGTACTACTTGTTTAGCCAAAGCATTTTCTTATATATATTGTTGGGTTTTTTTCTCCCCAATTTTAGCGACTGACAGGTTAAACTCACTACCTAGTAGTTGGAAGATAAAGGCCAGCATGTGCTTCCTCCTTGAAGTTGGCTAACACATCTTTTGAAAATGCTGCTAATGCAACATCATTGCACAGCTTACCACACTTTGATGTTACACAAGCTAACAGACGTCTATACTGCATTGGAATGAGTGATGAGACAGAGAGAGGCCTTCATTCCACCCAAAGAGAGCCAGGCATATTATGTTTGCTTGGACTCCCTGTCATGGATGACCCTATAACCTCATGGTCTCTCTAAAATAGGACCAATGTTTAGATAGCTGCACCGCTCCAGAGCCTTGGAACTATTTTTAATGATGAGTTATTCATTTTTATTTTTTAAGTAATGATTAACTCATCTTGTCAAGCACAACACCACCCCTCAAAGCATAGCCCTTTGGTGTTGTGATGGGCTTTAGATTATGGTCAAAGCAGTATCATTTTCCCATAGGAAGTAGGTCCAGTAGTAGAGTAAAACGTTCCTCATCTTGTGCATCCTAATCATTAGAGAGAGACGTAGTCTTTAGTATGTTCAGAGTAGCCAGGTGGATGTACTGTCAGGAGAATTACGGTGTATGTTTAGTGGTCATGCATTTCAAGGATTTTATCATAAATCTTTGGGTTGCAGGAAAAGCACATACATGCATATTTACACATACTGAGTGGTGGTGGGAGGAGGCTAACAACAGTAGGATAAGGATAGTGTTTATAAATAATAAAACAGTGTTTGAAAGAGAGATTGGACTGTTTATCCCCGAGGAGAGCAGGGGGAAAGAGCCCAATAATCATTTTCATTAATAGTCATATGTTTACCATAGAAACCAGCTGACTCAACATTTACACAGCATAAAGTAATATAATTGTTCTTGACAAACTTTTTTCCCTTTTTCCCTTTAGTAGAAGGAATATTTTTCCCCCAAAGTTCCTCTAAAGAAACAGTCAAAATATAAAAATCTTCAGGAAACTTAAACCTTTCTAACCCCCCCCCCCCCACCCCCCACCCCAAAAAAAAGAGGAGGGAAAGAAAGTGTGCAGTGTCCAAAAAAAACATAGGCCATGGTCTAAAACAGCATTAAGTCCATATAACAACCTGCTTTAGCCACAGAACTGCACAGCCCATTAAGTCATTGTCAAAGCAAGAGGGTAAAAGTGCCCAGAAAACCCTTAGATTCACAATCTCTTTCTTTCTCTAAAGCTGAAATCCTCTGTTATTTGAAGTTTAGTTTTCCATCTGTTTCTGTCCAAACTTTCAGGCCGCTAGATAACCTTAAGGAATCTCTTGTGACAATACGGCCTTGTAAATGAAATCTTAAATGGAAGAAATATGTAAATATAGACCCTCCATGATTAAGTTTTCATTGCCGAGGGGAGTTGGGTTTGACTGTGTGCACTAAATAATAGAGAGAAGAAACCCTATAAAGGAATAAATATGCAAAAGGAAGAATTCGGATGCGTATGCTAATTACTGTTGATGTTAATAAAGCTGAGAATCTTACAGCTTTGACTGCAGTTAAATAACTTGCTGCTAGGGAAATTATATCTCTAAGGTCTTTCTTCAAATTAGCTCTTGTTTGAACAAGAACGTCTTCATCACTGCTTGTAGAAAATGCTCAGCATCTTTAAATTAAACCCCTATCATGAATCACACGTTCAGTACATGGAAAAGCACAACCCTCCGAGAACCACTGTACTAGGCACCGTTTACCTGATCCACAGATTACATTCTTGTTAAGATCAGTCTCAACTGCTGTACTGGCCCACTACACTGACCTGGTATCTTGTTCATTTCTACAGCAGCTAGTGATCCCTGGATGAAGCTGCAAGAAACCAACACAACATATTCAGTGTTGTGATCGAATGTTTGACAAGAAAACAGAATTGTGCCTTAATGTCGTGACGTGGCCGCATTATCAATACGTGTCTCTCCTACAGAACAACAACCGTACCATGTAGGTGTGTAGTGTACAATGATGATGATGACTGCTTTCCATCTGACCTTCAGGAGGCTTACAGGACCACCATAGAGCGGGTATCATTTTCAGGTGGTGGATCATTCTCAGCAGTTTGATGGACATTTTTCTTTGTCTCCTAACAGGAATGGGACTTCAGGCATTTGTGGAGGCATTTTTCTACTTAGCAGCTCGCAGGTTTAAGGCATTACCTTTGAGAGAGCAGGTGCTGTCATTGCTGGAGCTTTGTGAAAGTGCCCTAGAGGGACAGGGACATGTTGAAAAGTCACGCCCTCAAAAGCAACACTCCAGCATTAACCCTGCCCCAGCTCATGTCACAGAACCACCCACACTCAACTCTCCTGCCCCCACACGCCGTCACCAAGAAGACTGAGATCAGACTCTGCAGCCTTCTACGAAAGGGAAATGTGGAGCGGCGACGAATCATGGGCAAACCGAAGGCAATGAGAAAGTGTGGACATAGGAATTGGACATTTCTTTCTTAAAAAGGGACTGATCGTATCACTTAATATATATACGCTTCACGCAAGCAGCTAATCACACAGAACGGCCGTCTACCACTTACTAGTCAAGCAAAAGTGCGGCCTTATGTCACCACATACCAGGATACGGCATTGAGTGCACTAAAAGTTTACTTTTACTACTGTATTTATATTCTTAGGTTATTTTATTTAATTGAAAGGTGACTTTTGCACAAAAGGTGATCCATCGAAATGTAGAGTCAGTTATTCTCACACACTAGTTATTTATCTAAACGAGCAGGTGTTACTGGGTTTATTATAATTATTGCAGGGTTTAGTTTCCCATAACTTTCTAAATGGAGTTTCTCCATCGATAGAAAGATCTAATCCAGGAGCACATCTCTCTATATGGGAAACCTGAGCCACAGATTTTTAATTTTATTGCACTACCACTTCAGGCATCTAAACTGCTTGGCTGACGTTTGCTTTGGATGGATATGCAGAATAAACGTTGGGTTTCAGAGTGACATCGTGTCTGTTCATGAGTACCACGTTAGGGAGACGCTTACGCTACTTCAGTGAGATAATAGTGGACATGAATATTAAATGTGTGGTTGACGTGCGCTGCATTCGGACGTTCGGTTGTGTGGGTTGCATTTCTAGACCACTGTGCTTTCAGACAAAACAGTGATAGGAACTTTTTGATAGGAACTACCTGCTGGGGATCTCCCCTGAGAACAACAAATCTGTCATGTATGGTGAAAATTGAGTGCTGGGTATGAAATGACCATTTTCAGACCATTTTATTACAAACAAAAGAATGTTGAGCCTGCCACATTCCATCATTCACATCAGTGTCCGCTCACTCTCATTTACATCAGCAGTATTTTCTCAGTTCCATTTTTCTGACAATGTGACAAAGTGACCTTGGTAGACAGTTTTGAATGATGTTTCACACCCACCTCCCGCACATCCAGGAAAACCTGGATACCAGTTGACCAATAACAGGCATGTAAAATACAAGGAAAATGAAGGAAAAAGTAAAAAGACCAGACAATTCTCTTTTTGTCCTGGAAAATTATTTGAACACACTCCTATTTTACTTTAGTTGGGAACAAACACATTATGTTGGCTAAAAATGGATCATTTTGCCATGTGAAAAAGCTGAGAAATGTTCAGAATAAACGTTGTAATGATGGACACCAGTATTTTAAACCAGCTGCTCCTGGTTATGTTGTAGCAGCGCTGTGAGGTGTGAAAGTTAATATAGATTTGACTGCAGGCTACGATTTCCATTGTTTCCCATTTATTGATTTCTTTCTGGCAGCCCCGCCACAATATCAGCGTTGACCTTCCCCTGCCCTCTGTCAATTGGGTGACAAACCGGTGAGGTTTATTTATTTTTATTTTTGCCGTGCAATAATTAAGCTTTGTACCCACCCTGTTACTCTGACCTGTGAGTGGGATGTTTTTGTTGCAAATATTTTAGCTTCACTTTTAAACTACAGGCATCTATCAGTAAACGTGTACAATGAACTAAAAAAGCAAGAACAGTACCGTCTTAATGCGTCGCTAGCTGGTATCAATTTATTTTAAATTAGTTTTTATTTAAAACTTCACACATTATAAATATGAAATACTTTCAAAAAACTTGTTTTTCAACAATAGAGTGTAACTGAACAGTATGGATGGTGGAGCGAAGAGAAATTGGGAACCCTTGGATCATTTATTTATGTCATAAATGACTTTTACAAATCTATTATTGCAGAAGACTTTTGACTTTTAGATTTTTAGTTTTTACTTAAACAGGTTGTGAGTCCAGACAATCCCATTCACAGTTCTGACCAATAGGAGAACATTCAGTTCTGATCAATCTGAGAATATCAATCAAACATTCTATTAGGATCGAGAACATTGTGCTTGTTCATGAAATACTACTACAAGAAAATGAAGACGACACAGCAGATATATAAAATAGCTAAATAAAATTTTAATTATCCTAGTTGCAAATGTACATAAATTGCACAGCCACATTTTCATAGTTCTTAACATGGACATATCTCTCTGTACATTATTGTTCTCATCACTGTCCTCACATGAAGGCAGAGTCCAGCCAATACTTTACTTTAAACATACTTACAAAAGTCCTTTCTACAAGGATTACAAAACATACAACATATTCATTCTCATATTCATGTATAGATTAATGTCTCTTTTGACAAAGCTATTATACCACATTGACTGCTGAGAACAAGAACTGATGAGTAGTGTGCCACCACCGGGAGTTTTTCTGATGAAAAGAGGCCGGATAAAGACATCAGTCTGTGTGAAAGAACCTTGAGACATTGGCAAATAGTTTTCTTTGTACACTGCCCTGTACAGTTGATGAGAACCACTCAGTCCACACATGCTGATGCTCAGAAATGTGACGGTTTAGAATAGCCTTTCATTTGGCCAGGCCTTGAATGTGTGGTCCCTTTATGCTGCCACAATGAAATGCAACTGCAGCACAAATGCAGACGTGGCTCCGCAGGCTACAAATTTGATAAAAAAAAATCTGACAATTAAGCACCAAATTAAACAGAATTAACAGACTTTATTAAAGTGCTAAGATTGTAGGGTAGTCCACTGACCTATGAAGGAGCACCCCGATTTGGCTACTTATGGATGGCCATCTCAAGCTGGCACGAGTCAAAACAAAAACTGGAAGTGACCCTAAACCCCCCCTCCCCCCCTCCCCCCAGTATTGAACGGTCAGTCACTGATGAGAGGAAAAGCGTTCCGGCATGCTACATTAAAAAAATGCTTGATTCCTTTGTCTCTTACCAAACACACTGGCTGTTTCTTCTCAAAACCAAGAAATTAGGAATAATGGAGAGCAAACGTGTCCTGTCAGTAGGCAGGTTTCTATTCTTTTCCCTGTACAAAGTTCACAAAACGGTTGCGAGCAATTTGCGTCTCCTCCTCTCCCAATAGCAAGATCTGTATTTTGGCACAGTAATTTCAATCACAACCACCGCAGTAAAAGTAGTGTGTAACTAAAGGCAATGGGGGCATGTGATGCACGCAATAACTGAAAGGCAAACCCTTGTACCTGTCAGTGCCATCTGAATAACATTCTCAGCAATGGATGCAACACAGCAAGTTATGCAACTTGACCCATCACATCGCCGGCCCCATCCTGCCCAGAGAGCCGACACCAACCGAGAGGTACAGAGCCATCGCTCATGAATTGGCGAACTATGCTGAGTAACAATGTCACGTGACTTAAATGCAAAAGGAGTTTAAACTTTAATAACCACCTCATGCCAGCGTAGCCATCTTTTTGTAATATATGGAATTGTGCCTATAGACAGTCAGACAGAATTTCAGAATTAGGAATTAAGCAAATTTTAAGGACACAATTCCTTTTTAAGAGGAAAAACCGAGCGTGATTCCAGTGCATAGGTGTGATTTAACAGGGCATGATGACGTTCTAGTTTGCGTTTTCTGCAGAGCAAACGTACAACCTCTGGGTGAAGTAAAGCCCCTACATCACAACGCTTAACCTCACTAAAATCAATAGAATGACTCAATGGGATGATGTCATTCGTAACTGGCTGCCTGATTAAAAAAGAGAAGGACACATTGCGTTTGGACACACAGCAGTAATATCATAATACAGGTCATCTTAAATCAGAACATCTGAAATGACAAGGTTATAACTATATATCTCTATGTGTGTGTACACACACTCGCACACACACGTTTAAGTTTCTTTTCCACAATATTTACAAGACACACCTTGTCTTGCTACAGCAGAATTCATCACTGATGGGTCTTTTTAAGAAGATCAGGTAAAAAAAAATATATTTTACAACGTCCCACAACCCAACGGTAGATCTGTTTCTGCAGTCACTTAACAAGAACCACATTTCTTTCATGTTCCCTGCTGGCGAACAGCATCACATCTTACTGCAGTGTCATTAAACATACAGGAGGCTCTTTTAGTAGGTAGAACAAATACTCAAACAATATTCACCTGGTGGATCTGTGTGTATGGCACAAAGATCCACCAACATGATCAGATGTATGGCACTGCCTTTAAAGGACGAAGCTACAAAAAGCGAGAAATGAGCTCAGAAAGTGATGAAGCTCAAGAGACTTTCCACAGGTGACAGAAGATCCCAATTCAAAACTGAGATGAAAAGAAAACTAGAGATTGAAAGTCAGTTCATGTTTGTGTGGGAACTGCCAAACGATGATATTCATACTGCTTTTATATCTGCAGCTTGTGCTGATTAAAGACCTCTGGTGCACACAGAGCGAATTCACTTTCACCACGAGCCCAGAGAGGCCGCTCGCCGGAGTGTAAACCCTAATAAATAATGTAGATCAACCAAGACTGGAACCAAGTCCACACTTGCTAAGTGCACACACCCACCCACACACCCACCCACACACCATATATATATACACACACACCTTTACCTGATGCACACACACACACACCTTTACCTGATGCACACACCCACCCACACTATATATATATACACACACACACACACACCTTTACCTGATGCACACACAAACACACACACACACATATATATATATATATATGTGTGTGTGTGTGTGTGTGTGTGCTTATGTGTGTAAGCTAAAATGTATATTTAAGCTAAAATATTTGAACTAAATATAAATCCATTCTCATTATAATGTACATCTGAAAAACTACGTTTTATGCTTCACTCTTTGTAGACACGTTTGGAAATAGTCCAGCAAAACTGGGGGGATTTTCGAAGGGGACTGATTGAAGGGTAAAGGAGCTGCATTCCATTTTTTTTAAGGCTTCTCATGTTGAAGAGCTTACAAAGTGCACTATAGAAAGGGAGCTGGAGCAGAAAGTGCAGGAGACATGGGTGTGAGGAAGGGTGCAAGAATCAGCACTACACATTCGCTAGCCCAGCATCTGTAGCAAAGGGGACTGAAATGAACATGAATGAGAAAATGTCCTTGTTCACCACTGGACAACAACGTGAAGGTTGTACGATCATTACATCCGCAGTATGTACTCAACACGTCGCCCTCGGAGGCTCCGCTATTGTTCAGAGATGTACAGCCAGCAGCTGAAGCAGTGAACAACTCTTGATGGCCAAAGCTTTGAGGTTTACCTCGTATCTTTGCTCCCCAGTGCAGCGATTCAAAACTACAGCCCAGGAGCCATTCAGACAAACAAAAACAAAGCCCTGCACTGGACGGTCGCATTTTCCTCGCCTTCCCCGGCCCCTGTCCTACAACAACAACTCCTCCTCTCCTCGCTTAAGTCAACTCCTCTGTCTGGATTAAGTCGCGTATCTCCGCAGGCCTGCCTCAGCAGTTGGAACTGTTCCGGAATTCTCCGTTCTCCGTGATCTGCAGCTTGGTGGGGTTGGTGGGGGAGATGCCATTGCGCGTCTGCATGCTGTAACGCTCCTTTAGCTGCGACAGAGCGCTCATCAACCTGGAGTTGGCCGCATCCAGAGACGCGATCCGCTTCTCCTGGAGGGGGAGAGAAGTACGATAATGGGATAAAGGCTCATGAAGACGTGCCAGAAAAAAAAATAGAAAGTAATGGAGAGAGAAATGTGATCATTTGAAATGACCTCATGACTTAACAGCTGATTGTTGTTTAACTGTTTTTTTAAAGAAAATTTGAAATGTGAGTTGATTCAGTTATTCTGGATCATCGTTTAAAAAAACACTGAAAATAACAGACACTAAAAACATAAAACTCAATAAAAATAATATAGAAACTAAATTATTTTGGCAAGACAACCAAGCAAAATAAACGTCTTAATATTGTAACTGATCATAAAACTCCAAAACGGAATTGCCGATAGCATGGTGACGCCACCTGTAGCATCGCTTTTCATTCACAAATGACAACTGCACAGTGGAAAGAAGAGGTTGATGTTGGCGAGTGTCGACGTGTCTTCAAGGAGAGGTCAGAATTACACAGTAAAGTAATTTTTTAAAGTTTTATGTAACAGAGAGAGAGAGAGAGAGAGAGAGAGAGAGAGAGAGAGACATCTATCTGGAGACCGGTTCCCCCAAAGATTTTGGGATCCCAAGTCAGAGAAAAGTAACAGAGATAGAGTGAGAGAGAGAGTGAGCGAGAGAGTGAGAAAAAAAAGGGAGTCCTGAACGATGGTCAGGCAAAGACTTTATACCAAACCACAACACTGTATATGTGTGTGTGTAAACTTACTATGTGTGTGTGTTAACCATGTCACTATGTGGATCATAAAGCGTCAAATTGTCTGGCCTTGATTGACGATTACGCGCAGAAAAGACGTGTATTTTGAAATCATCTCGGTCAAAATGACTCCTAAAGTTTTAAGGGACCTTGGGCCTGAGTGTCCCAATTCAGGCCGAACGCAACACAGTAAAAATCCATTGAACTGATCCCCCTGCTTTACTCATGTTTCTCTGTTCACGAGGAGGAACTAGGGACGAAAACCCCTCGTGTATCAGCCCTGCTGGTCTACAATCACGACAAGCGTCATGTGAATTGGTGAAATCAAGTGTATTGAATTGTCAACCAAACATCAGTTAAAAAGGGGAGAAATCTTTGCCAAACACTATGTTATAAAGCATTCAGACTGCAGGAGTGTAGCTGTGTATTTGAGGGAAACTGCTTTTTATGGCATCATACATTTCTGTGTGGAACCACTGACTGCATTTATGATATATATGATATGCACACATTGGGTGGAACATGTAAGTGACCAGTTTAGAATAAAAAAAAGTAATATTTGAGCAATTAAGCCCCAAAATTTCTTAATACTTTTGTGTATATATGAATTTTTTCTTCTACATGTTTTGTCATGGTGCTACATCTCAACCATGCACATTTAATTCAGCTAAAGGTGCTTTATTGGCCTAAAAACATTTATATTTATTTTAATATTTATATATGTACATTACAATGTTGTAATTCTGCAGTGGTTTACAGTTAATTTTTCTTTAATATTTTAATACATTTTGACAAAAATGTAGTGTTAATTCTTAGGCCAATAAAACCCTTTCAGCTGAATTTAACAAGTGTGTATGATTATGGGATGTAGCACCATGAGAGAATATGATTACTAAATGTAATAATACATGTCATTACTATACTTTAAAGCTTTCTCTGTTATAAAAGTGAATAGAAGTTTTAACAGGGAGACGATCAAAGGCTTGTTAGGAAATGAGAGAACAGCGGGAGGAGACAGAAGCTCTATGAAATGTTAAAGGCACTTGGTGCATTCGGTCTCAGACTTTTAAAGTGCTCTTGGCTCCGAGTCTTTTGCTGTATTTTAATGAAGTTTTCATGCTGGGTTCAGAGTTGAAATATTGATCTTACTGCAACTGTTCATGTGCACAGTGTGCAGAGTACTTAATAGGAAAGTGTGCATGATTAATATTAGGGAGCAGGAAGTGCTGGGAGTGGGGGCATGAGATTGTGTTTTATTAAAAGTACAAAATTTTTCAAAGTGTTATGACACTCTGGTACGGATTCATGTCTTAGTGACGTGGGGATTTTTTCCCCCTACAAAAACGTATTGCATAGTCATACCGATATAAACAAAGTGCTTCAGAGCAGTCTGACATGGAACGATCTTCTCCAGAAAAACGTCAACATTTCAAAAGTTTGAATTGTTTACAGTTCAAATTCTTTCAAATTCTTTCAAGTTTCTATACAATGCAAAGAAACAAAGTTTCACATCAAACCATTTTAAATAAATTTGCTTTGAAAAAACTTGTTACTGGCTATTTTCAACAGAACAGTAACCAATAGAGACGGAAGATTAAAACAGAAGCTCGGGTGCAGGGTTGTTCTGGACAACTGGAGTAAGATGATGAACTTCGGAAATGGTTTTCAAAACCCAGCTGTCCTCAAGTTATTCCATAGTGAAGTTTTCATGGTGAAACAGCATTTGAATTCAGCTTTAATAGCATCGCACAGTTCACAGATACTTTACTGATGAATGAAGTTAAGCTTTAGCCAGAACATGCTGGTGTATAAAGTACTAGGAATGCGTATGAAGTAAACCGTGTAATTTAGTATCGATTTTTTTAGTAAAAGGTCAAAGAAAAAATAGAAATGCTTCATAATGGTGGAAAAAAAACACCTCACTGTATTCAGTGCTAATCCCTTCTTTTGTGCACACACAAGTTGAATCATTAACTGGTAATTAAGCCTGGATGTGGTGTTTTTAGATCTACCACACAGCAGCATTATGTCGGCTAATTCAGTAGTTGTTAAATACACTTTTTTTAA
The DNA here is from genome assembly GCA_037974385.1 of Arnoldichthys spilopterus. Classification (NCBI taxonomy): domain Eukaryota; kingdom Metazoa; phylum Chordata; class Actinopteri; order Characiformes; family Lepidarchidae; genus Arnoldichthys; species Arnoldichthys spilopterus. The sequence goes on along the minus strand of JBBPDA010000081.1, from coordinate 16,752,623 downwards.
ATACACCTGTAGTTTTTCCACATCAGTTGTCAAACAGATGTACACACCTCTACACACACACGTACCTGTGCATCTATGATTTTCTGTTTGGAGTCGACTATGGCCTGCATGTCAGTGTGATCCTTCTTCAGCTCCTCTTCCACAGACATCAGCCTGTATCAGCAAAACAAATTCATTTGAATGCTAACTTGCATTTATTCATTTGGCTGACGCTTTCATCCAAAGTGATTTCCAAGACGGGGAGCAGTGTAGTGGGACGGTACCTTGCTCAAGGGTACCTCAGTAGTGCCTGGACCGGGACTTGAACCTGCGACCTTCAGGTCCCAAGGGCAGTGTCCTAACCACTAGGCCTCCGCTGCCACCCACACACCCACTTTTCACATGCTGCTACACGTGTTGAAAGTAACATGCACAAAGCAAGGCATTACAGTGATAAGAAGAAATAATAAGAAGTTGCATTTATGTCCCCTTTCACAATCCAACCCAATCCAAGGTTTCCTAATACACAGACACCTCCCTCCAAAAAAAACAAAACAAACAAAAACAAAAAAAAAACATTTTAAAATTAAATTACTCAATTACAATGAAATGAATGGACAATAGCTCCGCCTGAATGGGCCAAAAATGACATCTGATTATTGCTTCTACAGAAACACATACGGTTAGGTCCATATGTATTTGGACAGTGGTAGATTTTGTGTAATTTTGCTTCTGTAAACACAATGGATTTGAAATGAAGGATGTGAAGGAAGGTTAAATTCAAGGGGTTTAACAACAGTATTGCATTAAACCTTTAGCAGTTACAGCCATTTTCGGAGGCTCAAAATGTATTGGACAAACATTTTTACAATATAAGTAATGTTTAAATAATTAGAATAAAATCCTTTTCAACCAGTTACTGCATGAAGTTGAGAACCCAATGCAGAGTTTTCCTCAGAAGAAGCTTGTTTGTAGGTCTTTGTGAACTGAGATAACTGAAACGCATGCTCTACTGGGTTGAAATGGTGAAGATGACTTGGCCATTGAAGAATATTCCATTTCTTTGCTTGTTTTGGGTCATTATACACTTGCACTGTGAGGCACCTTTGGTTCTGCAACATTTGGCTGAATATGAGCCGACAGTATAACCAACACGCTTCAGGATTCATACTGCTATTTCTATCAGCAGTCACATCATCAATAAATGCTAGCAGTTCATTTTCACTTGTAGCTCGTCAAGCCCAAGCCAAACACTGATGAACACCATGTTCATCATAAGCTGTTCCTTTCTTTCTTCATGTTGTTCTCTTCCCATCTTTCTAGTACAGTTTATTCATGGTTTCATCTCACAAAAATCCTATTCCAGCACTGGGCAAGCTTATGAAGATGTTTTCTGGCAAAGTCTAATTTTACCTTTCTGTTCCTAAATGTTAACAGTGTTTTGCATCTAAAATGATGCGTCTACCTCCTCAGGAGTGCTCTATACACGACTAGATGTGAAGGGTTCTTTTAACCAAGGTAAGAATTGTGTTATCATCCACTGTAGTGGTCTTCTGTGGTCTCTCAGGACTTTCTTTGTTGCGGAGCTTGCCAGTACATTCAATCTTCTTAGGAATGAACCAAATTGTTGATTAGGCTACTCCTAAAGTTTATGCTTTATCTCGGATAGGTTCATTTTGTGTGTGGCCTCCTGTGCTTGTACTGAGACTTCTTTGGACCCCGTATTAGATTCCTATGACCAGCTACCAAATGCAAATCCAGTGCTTTTAATTACTCCAAACCTCTGATCTGCTCAATATCTGATGGAATAATGAGGGTACGGACCACCTATCTATGGCTATCACCTGGCTATGGAACTACTTGTCAGTCACTTGTCCAATTGGTTTTGAGCGTCTGAAAAATGGAGGGACTGTGTGTAAAATGGCTGTAACTCCTGAAATAGACAAGTAACACCTTTTTTAAACCTTTTTCATTGTGGTAGTGTACAAGGCAAAATTACAAAAATTGTGTCACTGTGCAGTTATTTACAGAGCCAATTGTAGACCATTTAAATATCTGGTTTCGTTCAATTACGTCTATTAAGAGGAAAGGTAGGCTAACTACAGCTTACTGAGCTCGCTTATACCTTCATCTCAAGGTTCCATAATTTTGCCGTCTACTGACCAAAATCCAACATATTTCCAAACTGAGCATTTTAGATTATCCAGAGTGCAAATCTTTCTCTCTGTGGCAAAGTTGGTGAACTTTCTGGCACCATTATCACAGGGTTGTTGTTGAATTATTATTACAGTTTGAATGCAAAAGTGTGTTTGAGGCACACCAGACCCAGTATTAGCCTCACTAATATTGCTTAAAAAATACAAATAAATAAAAGGTCTTAAACAGCTTCATCTGTGAAAACTGCTATTTAGAAACAGTGCAAAAGTTGATTTCCCCACTAATGGATTACTGTGTATATGCAGTAATTGGTAAAGTTGTTTAATTATTTTGAAAGAGTAAAGTAATATCTAATTACTGACTATTTCCCAGTAACTTGCACAACACTGGTTGCTTCATATACAGTGAACCATTGTGGTGACTATAAGAATAAGACCTTGGCTTGTCCATCTTCTCTGTCTGACTTTCTATGTTCTTCTTAATTGTCTGAAATAGCTGTCTGCTCTATTCTTGTAGAGGACAGTTCTTCATAAGCAGGGACTAGATAAAAGCCAGATGCATCGTGACAGCTACCCACCATCCTGCCAGCTAAAGGTCTGGTGCTAATGAAAAAGAATGGGCAGTGAGGAGAAGCCGCTTCTTCTCCGTATGCAGCCCCAAATTCCCAATATATTCCAAAATATCCGAACTGTTTATCCCAACCAGGGTGGATGGTGGCGCTGGAGCCTATCATAGCACTCACAGGGCAAAAGGTGGAGAAGCAGACTGGACCAGCTGCCGGTTCATTGCAGGGGAGACACAGATGTAAACTAATTATTCTATTCTGAATAGGGATTTAAAAAACATATGGTGGCTGTTTAACAGCACTGTTAGCATTGATTATGCTAATATTGATTATTGATGGTGAAATGCAATTAAATATAAAAAATCGATAAATATCAAATTACAATTCTTAAACTGCTTCCATAATTAAGCATTAAAAAGGCTCAGAGTACAGTCTGGATTTGCCCTATTCCTCCATCTCTCCCACCTGCTGATAATACTCTTCATCTGCAGGTCCTTGTCGTCCTGTTGGCGGCGCAGGCGCTCCTCTGCCTCCTCCAGCCGAGTCTGGTATTCCAGCAGCAGTTTCTGTGCCTGGTCATCCTGACCCTGCAGGCGCAACTCGTACTCCTCCAGCTTCTGCACCGACACACGCAGCTTCTCCTGCAGCGCAGCGATCTCAGCTTGATACTGAGCGAGCGAGATCGAGAGAGAGAGAGAGAGAGAGAGAGAGAGAGAGAGAGGGCCAGCGGGAGAGACGGGGTGGGAGAGGGAGAAGATGTATCTTTGTTAATCACCTATTAAAACATAATGAATTATTGAGCTAATGAGGTTTAATGGTAAGGCGCCGTTTTCAAACAGAGAGCATCAAATTGCGAGGAGCCGGGCTGATCTGATCGAGGGCTGTGCCAGTGTAAACTGTGAACGTTGCTGAGTGGTGAGTCTGCCGAGTTGCAGTGGTGGTCTAGTGGTTAGGACATTGCCATTGGGACCTAAACGTCGCAGGTTCAAGTCCTGGCCTGAGCACTACTGAGGTTCCCTTGAGCAAGGTACCGTCCCACGTGTGCACGTGTGATGGGTTAAATGCAGAGGTCACATTTCATTGTGGTGCTTGAGTGTGTTCACAATGACAAAGGGTCACTTTGTCTATATTTCACCTCACAATACAAACGGACACTCATTGTTGTGTGTTTGTAGTGGTTAAGCAAATCACAAGGGCTGTCAATTAATATTACTTGGTAAAAATCAAATGCTCAATCAAAACAATTATTAAAATGTACATTCTCTATTAATCAGCTTCGAAATAATAAAGCAGTGTTCAGCAGATTCTCCACAAGAGCTTTTAGCACTCAGTGAGCTAAAGAGAGGACACCCCAATCAGCAGGATTTCACACATTTGTGCATGTCTTTTGTTCCATATTTCATGTATATGAAGTCCTGTCTGTCTGTCTGTCTGTCTATTTATCTGATGCAAAATATAATTTAAATTTTACATTTAAAATACATATAATACCGAAGATAAATACCAAATAAAACTGAGAAGAAAATAATATTATTTTAAACCTACAGCTAAAGTAAATGAACTACAGATACATGGTGGTTTGTGTGTGTGTGTGTGTGTGTGTGTGTGGTGTTTGCACAAGTGTTAATTCTTTTCAAGTAATTTCAGTAAGTGAAGCGAAAAAAAAAAAAACGAGAACTAAATTTGAAAGAGGGGAAGAGAAAGAGGCTGAGCTCAGGGGACAGTAGATATGCATATTCAACCTATAAGTAATTCAACTACACACATAAAAGATGCTGTTTGATAAACCACTGCATTAATGTTTCACATGTTCAGCTTCATTAATATTAGCTGTTCACTGTCACTCCCGAATAAAACTGCTTTATCTGACATCACCGCGGTTTCTCAGAATGAGCATCTAACCGTATTGCTGCCTCTGCACTGAAGCTCTGTAGGATGGAGGGGATTTGTATACATCAAGCCTTTTCCAGAGTTACATACATTTCCAGTAATGGGCTGCCATCGTTTTCACCAGCCAACGTCTACTGCTAACAATATGGAATTTCCAATTTCCCATTCACTCTCTTTCAATTTTGCAATGTTTTCTACCACAAGGGGCATGGTTTTCCTCAGGGATGACATGCTGTGCTCGGTTTCCATCACTTTAAAGGCTGTAGTGACCACAGCCACCAGGGGGCCTCGCAAGAATGACTAGGAATATCACAATGTGTGAAATGGTGAGGACGTTCTTAACTTTGAGATACTTTAATAAAACAACAAATTCGATCATTCAAATGTTCATACAAAGTAAATGGGAAGCTGGTATGTACTGAACATAAGGAGATATGAATTTACAACAATGATATGTAAAACATTATAGACTTGTATTTCAAGATCTCAACCTCTGAGCTTCACGGCTCAACGATCTACTGCTTTCGTCATTGTCCAACGGCAGAGAGACAATATAAAAGCAGGTGTCAAGTGGAAAACTGCTTCAAAGCATATTTTTGGACATTATACACACACACACACACACACACACACACACACACACACCTATAGCAAAAAATAAAAAATGGAAAGGAAAAAACTGGCTGCGGTTCAACAACTTAAAAATAGCCAAAAAAAAGTCTTAAGAACAGCTTTCCTAAAGCAGGTCTAGGTGAACTGACTTTACTGCTTCCTCACAGATTTAAATGTCCTGCATTTCACAGGGAACGGTTTTTAGCACTCGCTGTGACACAATGAGTTCGGCTTTTGATCACTGCTGTACTTGTCTCCCTTGATCTCGGGCCGGGATGACAAGTCCCCTTCAGTGTGTGGAGGCAGATGAATTATGCCCTCTATACTTCCATCCCAACACATGTGGACTTTGCTTTATAACAGCGCGCTGCTTGTTAAATTTGCACCCCCGCCATTTTTTTTTTTTGTTGAATAAAACCACATCATCTTTTAAACAACTACAGATTAAACAGTGAGGTGGTCTGTCAAATACAGCCTGTACACAGTTACCACCTTTCATGTTCCTCTCCCGGCGCAGACTGAGCCAGCTCAACTTTTTTTGTTTTTTTGATTCAACACTGTCAAAGATGTGTAAAGGGGAGGTGACCTGAACAGACTCCCGCTGATGACGCCGGCTGCGTGTTTAGCTCCCGCAGGCTGCAGCTCTGCCCTATAACCAGCTCTTAATAGGCCTGGAATACAGCTACACAGCACATTTTCACAGCACACTGTAGATTATGCTGTACAGGATGCACAAGTTGTATGAGGGGCAGGTGTGCATGTACGAGCAGGTTGCTCACCTTGTCGAGTGTGTGCTCCTCCCTGCGTGGATCGGTCTCTGCATCGTGCTCCAAGTACGGCACGTTCATGTTCATCAGCCAGGCAGCGGTACGGTCCAGTGCACTGGGGATGACTGGGGAAGGGGCCTATGAAACACAACACACACATACTCAAGCATTAGTACAGTGGAAGGACAAAAGCAGACAAAGTGACCACAGGACAGGCACATTCACAAAAATTCTATTGTTTTGTTGGTTCGCCATTTGGCTTTAAAAAGAAAAAGAAGCAAAAGTGTAAGAATAACCGAAAAACCCTTTACACTAGAAACAATGCCAAACCCCACACTCATCACTTCAGCTGTGCAAGCCACCTTTAGACCAGGGGTTGCGTTAGGAAAAGAACCTTTATTTAGGTCAAATCGAATGAGTTTTAAACTGAAGTGAAGTGAAAGTGACTATTTGTCATTGTGAACACACTCAAGCACCACAGCAAAATGTGACCTCTGCATTTAACCCATCACACGTGCACAAGTGGAGGAGCAGACGGCTACCAACAGCGCCCAGGGAGCAGTGTAGTGGGATGGTACCTTGCTCAAGGGTACCTCAGTGGTGCCAGGGCTGGGACTTGAACCTGCGACCTTCAGTTCACAATAGCAGTGTCCGAACCACTAGGCCACCAGCAAGATATACACAGAATATCAGTAAACTACTGTTCTATGTGAACAAAACCTTTGCAGCTTTTTTCCCTACCTCACTAAAAAGTAACAGATACATCAGTACTGGATTTCTTCTTAAGCAAAATACACATAAGAAATTTTGAAATACTTCAGTTCTCAAACAATTCCACACAAATACAGCAGTAACGCAGCAGAACCTGGGATATTAATTAGCGTGACCGTGTGGGAAGATTTCCCGAAGTGTAGTAGCAATGTAAGGAGGAAGAATCGTTTCTTGTTTCTCAATTTGTTCGGAATGTGAGTGGGAAGAAGGAGAATCTTTCCGTCTGTGTGCCGTGAGATAGCTTCCTGACCCCCAGAACCATCTACTCATGGTGGGATATCGATATGGCCTTAGGAACTTCACAGTCAATAACAGAGTGAGAGATACAGAGAAAAGAATGGAGAGAGAGAGGGGTGGGGGGGTGGGGGGAGAGAGATATGCTGGTGCTGCCCAGGGGCTTCCATCATCAATCATTCAAACCAATCAATCAAACCCTGGGAGAAAGTGCAAAGCATTGTGGGGAGAGGAAATGCCCTTGCTGTCCCCTTCGTTGTCAGACCACTGAGTATAATCATCATTCCCTTCTCACCCAGACGATTATAGCGGAACTGCTAAAGGCGGCCACTGAACCCCACCACAGCCAGACTGTAAGAGTCAACCACTCTAGCCTGCCACAGAAAGTCCCAGCATCACTGAGAAAAGCAGGACATAATACAGCTAATAGTGAGCAAAACAAAAATACATTTTGGAACAATAGTGATGTTTATCCCAATTAGAGCTGTCTGTAGAGTCATCTGGTCTGTAGAGTCATCTGATGAATCATTCTGCAGAAGAGGTTTCAAGAAAAACTTAAAAACGAATCACGTAAAGCCGTACTACAGTAAAATCCTGCTTTGGAATAAACACATGATGCCTTTAAAGCATCTGTGGAACATGTGACTCTTTGTAGCACTCACTTCAGTGTTGTCCTGTGCAACGAACATGCTTGACTGTTCCTGTATCTTGGAAGTCGCTTTGGGTAAAAGCGTCAGCAAAACGAATAAACGTAAATGCAGATGTAGGTGTGTAGATCAGTTTCCTACATTCATTTAATCATTAGATAAACTGTCAAATAAGCACAAACGATTCATTGAGAAAATGTTGATCCTGAATTTCAATCATTTCTTCAGTTGAGTAATCATGTTGAAGCTAAAAAAGCTAAAGCTCTGGTTCTTAGACATTTACACTTGAAAGAAAGAAAACTCTCCATAACATGCATTTAAAAATCTCACGTATTGTGGGGATTTTGGTCCTCAGCTGCAGGTATGTCCTACACATAAAATTTGGCCACATGGTGGCATCAACATGAAAAGCCACAGAAAGCCTGGGCATGAAATGCACCAGGGTAAGGCATATCCTGTGCATAACGTCCCAGTGCTCAATCATGGGCAACGTCTTTCACCTAATTCATCCTCTTTTGATGTAAAACAGATCGTAATCAGAGGTCACACATACAGAAGCGATACCCTCACCAACCACAAGGTACAGTAAGATTTGAAATGGTCTCTTTGAACCTAAAGTGTAAAAAAACCTGAAAGCTAATCTAGAAAGCGTGATTAGTCTTTAACCTAGCTCATCCCTCTACCCCTCATTTGTTCAGTTTAACTGGACATGTCAGTCTTCCCTAGATGTAGGGGTCTTTGTGGGATGGATTATTTAGTCCCCGTCACCCCCACTTCCGCAAGATCTGGCATGGTGTGTTAACAAATAAATGATATTCTGCTGTAATGGGTCAGTCATGGTCATTACTGTCATTTAACCACAGGGTTTTAATGACCACTCAGCACAAAGCCTGAAATCACAAAGCTCATTTTTGGTGGGCTTTGTGGGTCAGCATCCTTTGGAAATTTGATCATTTCTTATAATTTTAATTCATATTTTTTAGAAACATTTATAACATTATAATTATTTGTTTAAAAAACTGCCTTTTTTAATTAGTTTTGTTAAATTAAGCCTGGCTCAGGCTTTATTGTAAGCTGGGTTCTTGCCGCAGTAAAGTTACTCATACACTGAATCAGTGAAAAATGATGCATGATGCCATTCTGAAAAATGTCAAATCACCAAATTAATAATCACAGTATAGTTTTACTATCATGACCTGAAAGCCATAGTTCGGCTGTGTTTATGTGAGGGGTGATAGGTGATGGGTCTTCATATGCTAAAAATGTGGGCTTTTGGGATTTTTAGGTTTGTTTAAAAGAACCCATCTCATGCTCATCCCTGCATCCTAGGATTTGGCTGAACTGTGAGTACGGAGTTTCTTAATGAGCGCTGGAACACCCGTGGTCAGTCCTCCCTTATGTATGTAAATAACATTTACATTTCATAACCAGCCATAGATTCAATTGTTTGTGGTACATGATTTTTTCCAATACTGTTATAACAATATAATTCATTGGTAAAAAATTATTTCTTTACAATGGAGATCTTATATTTGGCAAGAGACACGTAAATGTTTTCGGTCTTAATCTACAAGCCAGTACTAAGTTAGTGGTCCAAGGTTAGTTTCAGAATTGCTCCTCTGTGACTTATTGTACCTATCTGTACCCATTTTGTTTGGATTTCCAGCTGTCCATGTATATCATATAGGAATCAATCTCTGCATGTGTCCATCTCTCAGCTAAATTATGATACTCATCTGAAAGTCATTCACCAGTCAAAACTACAGCCATGTAGTTTCACATTGTTTGATTTTTTCTTGCCATTATATTTTACCAACTTACCGAGTTACCTATTTCAGAAAAAGGTGCTGACTTGTAAAATTGTTAGTTGAAGTTAACTATGAAGTTTTTTTTTTTAGCCTAATCCGTTGCCATTATTGTCTCGTCTTTATGACTAAATATTTTGTTTAATACAACAATAAATAAGCCACAATCATTTTCTACAATTCTGGTGGAGTCCAAAAGGTTCCCAAACCACAGAACACTAAATAAAGAACCAAACAACAACTAAACAAATGCTTCAGTTTTCGTTTCACCCAAGACAGTCCTAATGCCTCCATTAACTGGTTGTTTGGTGAAACATCACATTTATGCAATTTTCTCTTTATCCCCAACCACAGTTAATCTGCCAAGACATGTTGGTCACGAACCGCACAGAGTCATGGTTTTTGAAGTGGGGCCAGTCTCTTCATAATGAGACTTCTATAGTGACCGTGAAAGTGTCTATTTGTCATTGTGAACACACTCAAGTGCACCACAATAAAACTGACCTCTGCATTTAACGCATCACATGTGCACACGTGGAGCAGCTATAGGAAATGCCTGTGGAGCAGTGTAGTGGTACCTTGTTCAAGGGTACCTCAGTGGTACCCTGGTCAGGACTTGAACCTGTGACCGTCTGTTCGCAAGGGAAAGATCCTAACCACCACCACCCAATGGAACTTTCAGTTGGGCAGTATTCACGTATTGAGGTTCACTACATGTGAATTCACCATAAGTGGCTTGGCTGCTAAACCTCTAGGGCAGGTAACCAACGGTGACGAACACTGTGTTTCTGACATTGTTTGATACACTGTTAACTACAGAAGACCACCACATAGACAAGTGTGTAATGGTAATGAAGTACAAGCTTCCATTTTTTATAGGCCTCATAGCTCTGGTCCAAAATCCCACCTACAACAACTGACTACATTATTGGGTGAGAAGAAAAACCATGTAACTCTTCGCCAAACGTTTGCTTTCATTTTTGATCTCCATGTAAGAAAGGTAAAGCCACCTGTTTGTGCTGCATCCGCTGCTTCGTCTCCGGGCTGTCCCCTTTGGAGGAGGAGCTCTGCTGCCGAATCCGTGCCCCACTTCCTGGCCAATCAGGTGACGATGACATCACGCTGCCACTGGAAGGACGTGGATATGGGGCGGAGTTAAGCATACTGGGCGGAGTCCGTCCACGGGGGGCAGCAGCTTGGGCAGGCGGCGGTGGTTGGTCTATGCGCCGTTGGGGGCCAGCACTGTTTTGCCGCGGGACTGTGGGCTGACCTGACGCCAAGTGCTGCGTTTCAGTTAGCGACAGCTGCCTCCGTGAGAATTCTCCTGAACGCCTGGCTAACTCCTCATGGTTCAGAAAGCTGGAAGGAAGCTTCCCTGCCAAGGCCCCTCCCACTTCGTCATTGTTACTATGGGAACTAACTGAGCTGTGGCATTCTGAGCCCGAATCGCCACCTGTTTGTGCTCTGGGTGACAGGGGTAACCCTGCTGCCATTTGGTACACCGGGTTCTGGAACGACAGGGGCGCCAAAAGCTGCGTCGGCCGTCCAGGGACACCCTCTCCCTCTGGAATGATGGGCTTCTGTCCTGGCCTGTGGAGCGTGGGACCTCCTGGGAGGTTGCCTTGAGGCGTCCGGGCATTCCAGACCACCATGTGCTTCTCACCGTGTCCTTCTGAAACAGGCACGAGCTCCAGAGCTTTGGTGGCTTCCTGTAGGTCCACCATGGACAGGCTCTTGCTGCCATTGGCTAATCCCAGCTCAGGCTCGTTGGCTTCCGAATAGCTGGAGCTGCGGGCGGGGGAGCCCTGTAGGCCTGAGGAACGTGTGACGAAAAAGAGGTCTTTGTTTTCGGGGGTTGGGGACGGAAGCCGGGTGAAGTCGACCAAGCTGAGAGCGTGGAGAGAGAGAGAGAGAGAGAGAGAGAGAGAGAGAGAGGGAGAAGGAGAGAGAGAGAAACAGAGACAGAGAGAGAGAGGGAGAAGGAGAGAGAGAGAAAGAGAAACAGAGAGAGAAAGAGAGAGAGAGGGAGAAGGAGAGAGAGAGAAAGAAACAGAGAGAGAGAGAGAGAGAGAGAGAGAGGGAGAAGGAGAGAGAAACAC
>JBBPDA010000081.1:16719157-16730735 GCA_037974385.1 Arnoldichthys spilopterus | reverse complement strand
CCGGGCTGGGACTCGAACCTGCGACCTTCAGGTCCCAAAGGCAGTGTCCTAACCACTAGGCCACCACTGCCCACTATTTATTTTTTGGCATTGTCTTTTTCTTGTACAGGTTTTGTGTTCAGCAGTCTTTAAAAAAAGGTGACAAATCGGTCACTATTAACAATGTATTAAACTGTCTCTGACCACAAAAATCATTGAAGGGCTTTACAAAAAAACTAAGAGTTGCACTTGGCAAAACAATCAAACTAAATTGCAGCTGGTCATGTAATATCTGATAAACCTCAAATTTTTACATTAATAACATTTTACATCTACAAAATTACTGGCAATTGAACATAAACATCAAGGCAAAATGCTGGTGTAATTTATTCATGTGAAAATATGTACATAAATCAAATAAATGGCTGTTTCATTCACAAATGCAGGTTAAAGCTCTGTCGTGCATAGAAGAGGTCATATGGGAACATGACCCAGAAACTCCACCATCTTCCCTAGGCCAAAGCTAATTTAAATGGACTGAGGCAAAGTGGAAAACTGTTCTGTGGTCAGACAAATCAAAACTTAAAAATAATTTTGGGAAACATGGATGCTGCGTCCTATGGAATAAAGGGCAGCGGGACCATCCAGCCTATCAATGCTCATCTGGAAAGGCACTATCAATGCTGAAAGACATATACAGGTATAAGAGCCACATATTTTTCCCAGACAGCGTCTTTTTCAGAAAAAGTCACATCACATATCACATATTGCAATATGTTAGGGACTGTTAAAAGAAGAGGGGACGCTACACAGTGGTAAACATGGCCCTGTCTCAATTGTTTAAGACATGCTGCTGTCATATCAAATCATCCCAACTTTTTGGAATTGGGTTTGTACATTATGCAAAGGATTTAAATATAATTAATTAAATATATTAATATAATTATGATAGTAGTAATTAAAAGAATAAGTTCACAAGGTGTTTAACATTAATAATAGCCGTTAATGTATAATTGTATGATGCTGTTTGTCATTAGTGTATATTTTTTATTATTTCCTCATTAACTGTTAGTTTCTAATTTCTATAATAATATAAACATTATGCAGTATAATATAACGATAAAATATAAGCATTGTATATATACTGCATATATTTATATATATATATATATAAAACACCTGTATAACCAAATAGAAGCTAAATTCCAGCTAATAGCAGCCATAACAAACTCAGTGTGAATGGGTCCTAGTCAGATGAATGAGTTCTTACTCTGAGTGATTTCCCTCTGAAGGCAGCTTAACACCTCGAGTGACTAACTAGTGGGTTATAGGAGCAGGAGAAATGATGTATTGACCAGGGCGTATATTCTGTACAAGGTCAAGAGTGTATATTCTGTACAAGGTCAGGTTTTCTATTGATTGTTCCTCTGCAGACGCCTTAACTAAATGTGAGCTCTATGAGCTACAGCAGCCTGGTAATGTGCTGTGCTGTTATGCTGTCATAGTGACAAACTACATGCTGCTAACACGCTATATGCTTCCATGAATACTCTCTCACCCTGCTGCCGTTTTCATCACACACGGACACACATACACACACGTACACATTGTAGGCCATGGTCCTTTTATCTGCTCTTTTTTGTTATTTGCCATAGTCGCCTTTTACTTTTCCATCATAGTTTCAGTTGTGGACTGACCACTTTAAATTCATAAGAAAAAAAAAATGTTTTATTGGCATGCGTACATCACCTTGTACTTTCCAATCACTGTCCAGCTTTTACTTTGTTTGTTGGTCATCCTTTTGCCCCATTTATCAATGTTAATTTTTGTACCACACTGCTGGCCAGATATTAGAGCATGTACATGCAGAGCCACAGCCATCACATTTAGCAAAAGTGTGGCCTATAATGAATTATCACTAACAGAAATGTGTACTACTTTACAGTCATAACCTCTTTTTACTGTTCCATAAGCTGGTCAAAAAGCATATGTGCACCACTGTAAGCTTGGCACTAACATACTGTAACATAGAAAGTTTCACACACTTCCAGTAGAAATTTCAGTTTTGTAGCTGAAACATCTGGAAAAATCAAAGCTACTTATAAAGAGTTCCTTATTAGGCACTGTTCTGATATGCACAGCGGGTGCATAATTATGTGATGTTTAACAATGTTTAAAAACTGATATGTTTAGGCTCTAGGTGAAGATAACAGGGGTATTTGGCAGGGGTTCTAACATCCTAACTGCAAACAGGCCAATAAGAGAATTTAACTACAAGGAGCATCAGTATATGATAGTATTTTTTAATGATTATTTCATTCCACATATATCTGCAAAATGTAAGATTACAATTATTAAAAAACAATTCTAATTTCAAGATTTTATTCAAAGTAATTTTGGTCCATTGTATGTACATAACATTTGGATACAGGATGTACTGCACTTAAACTGACCAGTGATGAAAAGAAGAAGGAAGGTATTTTTCATAAAGTGAAGATGACTATGACTTTCCATACCTCTTCTTTATCCAATAGCAGCATTTGGCCATCTGTGACCACACAAAACTTTGGGTTCCACGCACCATGCTCAGGACATGGATGACTGCATGCCATCCATCGGTCTGGAGGGCCTCTTCTATCTGAGAGAGAAAAGAGAGTCGCAATTACTTCTAGTGATAACGAAAGTCTGTAAGTATTATGAACTTACATTACAATGTTTACATTCATTAAAACAACAGATAAAGATTTTCTTATTTCAGCATACAATACAATGCAGAGATTTGTTCAGTGTCAAACAATTCTAGTGGTTCATTATGTATAAGTGTATCTCATCTATAGCTTATTTAAACAGGCAGAGACATTCAAAATAATGCAAGGAGTGTTTCAGCCCTTGTTTAAGTGATAAACATTTAAAGATTTCCAGTGTTTTCACTGATCACTTACATGTGTTTTTTTTTAAAATATAAACATATTTAGAATTTGATGCCTGAAACACACTCAAAAAAATTGGGACAGAGAAGTATTAACCCCTGTTTTACATCACCTTTTCTTTTAAGAACCCTGTTTAAATTTTTGGGAACTGAAAAGACTAGTTGTTGCAGTTCTGCAAGTGGAGTGTTTGCCCAGTCTTTCTTAATGCAAGACTTTATCTGTTCAGCAGTCCATGGTGACGCTCCTCTTCATGAAACTTCATACATTTTCAATAGGAGACAGATCTGAAGTGCTGGCAGGCCAGTCAAGCACACACACCCTGTGTCTATGAAGACACGCTGTTGTAGGACATGCAGAATGATGCCTGGAACTGTTCTGCTGAAATAACCAATAACCACAACCAACTTCCCAGGAAAAGATTCTTCCTTGATGGCAGAATATGTGTCTCTAAAATCCCGTCAATGGGACCTTCCCACTCATGCTGTTAAATCACAGTGGTTTACCGAAGTCCTCCCACGCCCATGTTACATTTATCTTAGAAGGATGATGATTCCTCATGCAGTGCCTTCTGAGGACGCAAAGGTTTTCGGCTCTGTCCTACAGGGACTGAGATTTCTCTAGATTGCCTGGATCTTTTCACAACATTATGACGATGAAAGTGCTCAACTCTTTGCAATCCTGTGTTGAGAAATGTGCTTCTTGAACTGACTGACAGTTCTCTCATGAAATCTGGCACAAAGTGGTGAATCACAGCCCGTCTTTGCTTGCAAAGACTTTGATGGATACGTCTTTTATGTCCAGCCATGTTTTTCAGCTCCTCTACTTATTGTGTTTCAAAATGACATAACTTGAATATGTCTTGAATATAACATTTGACCCTTATTTTGCCCAATCCCAACTTTTTTTGAGTTATGTTGTCGGCATCAAATTCAAAATCTCTTTATATTTACAAAATATAATCAGGTTGCTCAGCTGAACTACTAAAAGCTACATTAACTTCTATTAATTTAACATTGGCTTAAGATATTTTACAAACTGCAGATTCTTGCTTTATATTTTTGACATCTTAATATATGCCATAAGATTATATGTCTTAATGGCACAGTAAAAATGTGAAAATGGATGAAGAGAGGATGAAATATTATCATGTAAATTTGAAACATGACTGTTTCCAGTACCTAAAACCACACAAACATGACAACTGGACCTGAGTAGAAAGAATTAATGTAGGATTAATGCAGGACATGTGCCTTTAGCAATAAATGAGAGAAACTTTCTCATCTCCACACTTGCATGCATAGCGTGCACACTAAAGGCGCAGAGCACAGTCGGCGTGTGCGAGTATGGAATTTGAAAAATGTCCACTGTTTTATTAGCCTATTTGGAATTTATGACATTATCTTACTCTAACCACCAAGTCTGCATGATTCAATTTGCTCTGCAGTTCAAAACAGTCAGGTAGAACGGTGAAAGATCTGGAGAACAAACAACCCCCTGAACCAGTAGCAAATAGATGCTCGAAATGAAACAAGTGTGACGGAACACATTTATATGGAAATGAGCTTGGTGCTGGCGAGCTGTGACAACAAAAGGAGCGAAACAACTTCAAATAGTTCAGCAACCACAAGAGGAAAACAGGTCAGTTTAATTTGCTGTGTCTGACAAAGGCAAGTCAGTATGAAACCTGTAAAGATCCTGTTTTTTTAGATCTCATCTAGTAAAGATTGAATGGAACACGCACGGTGTCGGACAGGAAAACACTATGCGTAGCCAGCAGTTTTCACTGGCAGATCCATTCTTTCTGCAAGGGTTAATAGAGTGCATGAAGAGTTTTCAAGCACACTGTTATGGGATTTGAGACACATTTGCCACAATTACAAGAGGTTTTGAACCATGACATGTTGCGCCGTTACATCTATTAGTCAAGGCTTTCAACAGTTTCAAGACACAACTGCTGGAGCAGTGATTGAAGCAGTCCCTGGAAATGGAAGACATTTATGTCAGTGAAACCATCAGGGCGTGTTATGGCTTTGATTCCAATGAGGATATTTGAGTTCATTCATAAAGGTTTATAGATTGACTGCATGTCCTTGAGCATGATGCAAATGTAGTCTTTCTCCTTAAACGTGAGCCCCGTTCAACAGTAGTGTACTGTTTACCTGTGATCCTTATCTAAATCATTGTTACTCCTCCACAAATCAGGCTGTAGTGGTTAGTTTTTTGTATGTTCGGTAGATGAAGAAAGTAACCAGAAGTGGTCAGATACTACGATGCTGTTGCTGAAACATTATCAGTATTCTGTAGGTGTCACTTCTCTCTTTTCATTTGAGCATGGTTATATAAAACATTCGTACTCTCTGTAATCCGATTAACTGCCTCCTTGTGTGATGTGGCTGTGCGTTGAGCTGCTAAGGAGTAATAAGGATGGGTGGGAGATTGGGTGAGGATGGGTGTGAGCATGGGTGGGGATGGGTGGGAGCATGCTCAATTCAACAGTTCACACCTCTCCACACAAAAAAATAAGAAGATCTAAGGTTTGTTTCCTAATGTATTCATTTGTATTTTATGTTTTAGCAACTTTATTTTCATGTATGGACTGTATTGAGCGAACAGTGTTTTTGCATGATATGGGCGACACAAAAACAACACACTTTATGCAGTTACTATGCACTGGCCATTGTTGCCTACACTGAACAACAACTCTTTTTTGTACAAGCAGCTGTTTGTTGTTCTAGAAGATACCATTATATAGAGTACTCAGAAAATACAAACATAAACATTTATTTAACTGGCAAAAAAACAGTGAAAAATCAGTTTTATTGATCAACTTAATTGTATTTTGTAACTATAAATACATTTATAAATTGACACCTGCAACACACTCAACAGAAGTTGGGACAAAGGCATGTTTACCACTGTGTTACATCACCCTTTCCTTTAATAACACGTTTTATCTTTCTGGAACTGAGGATGCTAATTGTAATTGTTTTGCAATTGGAATTCCTGATAAAATAAAAAAATAGGCATTTGACATCTTGGGAAGGTTCTAGAGATTTCTCTCTAACATACATCTCTCTAAAATCTGTTCTGAGAATATGGAAATGTTCCCTTTGACCCATTTAAATCTGCCACGGGTGCTGTGTTGGCCACAGTGAATCGAATCAGCATGAAAAATCTGACCTTTCTGTGAGTTTCCTCAATTTATCTCTCTCCACTTCCACCCATAGCATCGACTCCTCAATCACAAATACCACCCACCCCGGTACGGTGAAGGGTCTAGGGTCACACTTGTTGAGATAAAGGGCCATCCTCCCCATCCAGAGAGAGTGAAGCCAGTTGTGCTGTTGTGGACATCCTGGGCTGCACTTGAACACAGGGTTTCCTCATGCTAAAAGACTTGTTAACCAGGACATGCCACCACAGTCTGTTAACCTCTTATCCAGGACACAATAAAGAATCTTGAATCTGGGCTCAAAAAAGGGCCATATTGGGTAAAAAAAAGACACACTGGGCTGAAAAAGGACAAATTTGGGTTCAAAACAGATACAGTGGTCTCAAGATGGACACATTGGGTTCAAAATATGCTCAAAATGTACACACTGGGCTCAAAGCTTACATTTTGAGTTCAAAACAGACACACTGGGCTCAGGATGGACACAAGCAAAACAAGCTCAAAATGGACAAATTGCCATTAAAACATGCACATTGGGCTCAAAACACACTTGGTTGTTCCATGTCATGCATGGTGGCATCTCTAATCAGTTTTAGTGTTCTGTGTTGTGCTGAGTAATGCATGCTGACTTGTTAAGGACTTGACTAGACACTCGCCTGTACTGATTTGGAATTTGACTTGGAACATGAGTGTCAAGGCTTCACAATTACTTGTTTCTCAGCAACTTGTTCCTCTAACTATTTGCACTATACCAGTGACCCCTGCAACATCTAATGGTGAATATGCAGAGCAGCAGCCCCAGAGGAACCACTGCATTACACCAAAATTATTATATTCTGCTGGTGCTAATGCTCATTTGTCATACACAGGTCAGGAAACCTTTGCCATTCTTCCTCATTGTGACCTGAGATGCAGCAAACGGTCTCTTATCTCTCACACAGGCAAACTATATACACTTTGTTACACTGGGTAAGATCAATTGTGCATGAGGGGCTAAAAGTTTGGCAAACAGTAAAGGCTGTCCTATTCTGAGCAGTGGTTTGAACAGATTTACGACTAAATGGATGCATGAGTGTTTGAATAGGTAGATAATCTGTCTTATACAGGTGGAGTAAAATGTCATGATAAAGTGGCAAGATAAAGTGGAAGAGAACAACAGAGAAAGAGTTGGAGAGAATGGGGAGTGAAAGAACTGTTAAGTGATGGATAGTTCCTGTTCTAAAATCTGATTGGCTAAGCCACCATCTAAAGACCCTGATAAATGTTGTACGCTCACACACACACACACACACACACACACACACACACACACACCAGCAAAGTTCTTTACTTTTTTGGCAAGGGATAAAAATCACTGCAGCGTTCATGGAGTGATCTTTAACCATTGCGTTTACCAGAGCCTAAAAAATAATTATAATACAACCCCCATTTCTGGAAAAGTTGGGATTTTTAAAAAAATGTAATAAAAAACATAATGAACTAAAAAAAAATGTAAGGAAAATATTTTCAGTGTTTTTTTTTTTACTGGTTTTGACTACATCTTCAAGCCATCCATTACTTGAAATTCAAAGCTTACTACTGTAACAATATTATCATTATTTATTACTTTAACCTTTTAATAAAAAAAAAAAAAATCTTTGCATTTTATATTAATTGGGGCAATAATAAAATTTATGTAAACATTTTTATTCAGCAACCTGTTTTGCCATGTGCTTGTGTCCTCGTGTTGTGTAACTACGGCCTAGCCCTGCCTCACAGATGTGTCTTGTGTGTCATCATGTCCCCTGTCAGCTGTGCCTCGTTTGTGTGCCCTTTATAGCCTTGTGTGTTTCCCTTAGTCCTCGACAGTCAACTGTTGTATGTACCTGTTGTATTCAGTTGTATCTAGCTGTTATATCCTGTCTCATTTACCCGGTTGTCCTGTGCTCATGTGCCACGTTCCTTGGCCATGTCTTTTGCCCCAGTTTTGCTTTTCATTTTAGTTATAATAAACCACCCTTTTCGCATCATGTCCTGTCTGCGCTTGCTGCCAAACACCTCCATATCATTACACAACCTCAACATAGGCCTCTCTCAAACAGTCAAAACTTCTCTTTATCTTAAAATTCTGAATACATGAACAAATTAGTGACAATCTAATAAAATACTTGGATTCTCCATAAAAAAAAACCTTAAATAGTCATCAAATGTGTGTTAGTGCAACAGAACCACCTGCAACTAGTATGTATCTGTCCAACTCATGGAAAAGGTCTACAAACTAAAGACACAGGGACATCCAGTGGATTTTTTTACCTAAACCAAGTGATAGTAATGGAACAATCAGGTTGAGTTTAGTTCAGTGCATGTTTTAATACAGGAACTTAAAATGTGCTCGACCAAGTAACTGACCAGAGCGCCAAAGAGTTAATGCCTCACTAATTGCTTCTTGATTGTTAGACAACTGACATATACATACTGTACAACTTCAGTAAAGATTTACTTTCAGTTTGAAGTCGTAAACTCTTTTCGCCTGGGTTTATGATCTGACATCAGGATCCACACATCTAAAGGAGAGTGTATGAATCAGGTTGAATGAATTCCCACATCAAGGTCATCCCACAACAATCAGTCCTGCTTGCTAGATAATGCTAAGGAATGCACTTTTTGTCCTACGGTAACAAACGCGAATAAAAAGCAGTTGCCTACGTTCCTGATAGAGCTCATATCTCATGATGTACAGCAAGGACTAGATCGACAGCTGGAACGTATTTCAGCAAAGGTCACGTTCCTGTCACAGAGACGGCCTGCGTCCTCACTGCTGCAGCGTTATGCTTTTATCGCCTCACTTTCTCAAGGTTGGGAACAGTCAGTGAATGTGTAAACAGAGAAGTTGCCTGAAATAAATGGTCTCTCACTCTTAATGCAAACACCATGCAAATACAGTGATGTTTTATATTTGTCTTTCACAGCTTTTAGCAGCACACAGGGAACAAAGAAAAGATGCAGTGACACACTGATCAGCCATAACATTAAAACCACCTTAATGTTGAGTAGGTCCCTCCTGCTGCTGAAACAGCTCTGATTGTGGTGCACTGTGTGTTCCGACCCCTTTCCATAAGAGGCAGCATCACTTTTCAAACCACAGTAGCTCTTCTGTGGTATCGAACATGACTGGCTAGCCTTCACTCCCCACCTGCATCAGAGAACCTTGGATGCCTGATTCCGTTGTCCTTTCTTGGATCACTTTTGGTAGGTTCTGACCCCTGTGCTTCTTCAGTTTAGCACTTGAACTATAAGCCTAATGTAGCAAGCAGATACAAGAAATCAACAGTCTTAAAACATCCCCAAAACTTCTCTCCACCTGCTCAAACCACATACAAATTTCCATTAAGGTGGTACAGACTTGTTGCTGCAGTTTAGGACACAGTGTGACTTACTGTGAACGTCATAAAATCACACTCCACTTAAAGACAACATTTTCTGACAACACCAGGGCTGGATAGGACTGATTTTGGACCAGATTATTTCAAATGTATGCCAGTCGTTGCCAAAAGTTCCAGCTTACACTCCTACCTCTGAGTTGGTTAGTGGAAAAAGACTGGGACACAGGGTTCAGATGCACAGTGAGGTTTTGTTCATTTTTGAAGTTTAAAGTGAGTCATGCTGTCTCCTAAACCACACCCCCATGTCTGTGTCACCTTACCGAAGAGCTAAGAGGTTTTGGGAATGTATTTGTGACGTTTGGGTGACTATTGACTAATGTTTGTTAACTTTAACCTCATAGCTAAAGAAAGAAAACATGGACTCCAAACCTGTGTTGGCTGATCTACGTTTGGGCTAAGCAGAAAATTGTGCAAATTTGATTGTCCAATGAATTATTCCTTTAAATTCAGGCCAAGTTCTCTGGTTCTTCCCTGATTCTGCTTCCATTCAGGCTTCACAAAGCACTGAGAGAAACACAAGGCTGTTGTGATGTCTTTGGGAAACTGATAAAGGGTTTCTGTCGTGGGCTGAGAGTAATGGCTAATCTATCAGCGAGTGTGTTTAATCTTTTTGTCCTGACCTGGGCACATAAAGAGAGGAGATTGTTTTATGGCCCAAGCAAAATGAAAGGCTTATCAGCATCATAACACACCCTCAATGGGATGAGTCTAGGAGGGTTTATTCCCTGCTTTTGTGCACACACTTGCACAACTTGTATTAGTATCTTAACTGGGGGAACCATTGCCTTCTGTATTCTGGTTACAGATCCCACTGCTATGCCAATGCCCAAAATTTAGCCACCTCAGCAATCTTAGATAGACACATTGGTCTATTTTAATAAAAGCTGAGGACATCAGAAATAACCATAAAACACACACATGCACACAGGTTGGTATTGCTGTCTCTGTGAGTACATTCCATTGACATCTGTAGTACTGTATTTCACTAATACTGCACTCACCTGTGAACCTAACTCTAAGGTTAACCTCAGTAAACAAAAGGCAGCCTTTCTGCTGCACAAGGAAATCAGCAAAGTTCCTTGTGAGAACCAGCAGTGGGCAGTGGTGGCCTAGTGGTTAGGACACTGCCTTTGGGACCTGAAGGTCCCAGGTTCGAGTCCTGGCCCGGGTACTACTGAGGTAACCTTGAGCAAGGTACCGTCCCTCTACACTGCTCCCTGGGCGCTGTTGGTAGCTGCCTGCTGCTGCATGTGTGATGGGTTAAATGCAGAGGTCACATTTTGTTGTGGTGCTTGAGTGTGTTCACAATGACAAAGAGTCACTTTTACTTCACTTCAGAATGCCCTCACTTTGACATATTTTCTCGACAGAATTCTCATTATAAGGACAACCTAACCACTAGGCCTCACAAAGAGCTAAATACATGTAAACACACAAGCACATACAGAGAATACTGAAGTGACAGGTTAGAAGGTCTCCTCTTTACTTTTTAGACCACAGCTTTGAAAATGATGGGCTTCTTCATCCTGCTGCCAAAAAAAGAGAAAAAACAGGAAACTCAGCTAACACACACACACACACACACACAAATACTGTATGTGTGTAAGGGCCTCATTGCAAACTAGATGATATCATGAATTTTGTCTAATTAGTTTCCACTTTGAGTTAATGATTAAGCTTATAATTAGCATCATGCGCAGCTTGTGAAAGAGGTAGCACGGCCAGAAAGGTGGGAATTAATTGGACACGGGTGCTAATCTGTGAAAAAGAAAAATTTTTGCCTTCCAGGTAGGTCTCTGTTTTCAAAGGGGCAGGTTCAAAAAGTAATCATAATAGGCATGTGGTAGCTTGAAAACAAGTTGTGTGTCCAAAAAAACTTAAAAAAGAACTTAATCACATCAAATTTATTTCTACAAAATGATTACATACTTCAAAAGCTTCATTAAGACATATACTCTCACTGGCCACTTTATTAGAAACACCTACCCTGGACTTTCACTCACTGGCCACTTTATTAGAAACACCTACCCTGGACTTTCACTCACTGGCCACTTTATTAGAAACACCTACCCTGG
>JBBPDA010000081.1:16662630-16694423 GCA_037974385.1 Arnoldichthys spilopterus | reverse complement strand
CTGTGTACAGGTTAGAGTAACAGTACTATACTGCAACTGAACTGTGTACAGGTTAGAGTAACAGTACTATACTGTAATAATTAATTGTTGCTGTCAGGCAAAAACATTTCATCTTCATTTTTTTCATTTCACAATTTTGACATTTGTATTTTGTCAAAATGTCAGGGTGAATGGACCAATAGAAATGGCTCTAAATTACTAAGTTACAAAAATACATTTTACATTCAGCTCCATTAAAAGCTTTGGGCTTTTTTTGTAAAGTTGTCATTTTGGAGATACAAGTTTTTTGTCTGACAACAACAGTGTGATACTGGGAATAATCTGTTAACCACTTTGATCAGTAGTACACTCCTGCCAGTTGCTACTGTTGGCAACAGAATCTGCAGGTCATAACGAAGATGCAAAATCTGCTTAGAGAGTCATTGAAATATACATTGATCAGCCATAACATTAAAACCAGGTGCAGTGAATAGCTGACTGAATCACAGAATCTCCAGTTCAGGTGGTCAGGGTCTTCTCAGTTTGCAGTAGTACATACCAAAAATGACCTAAGGAAGGATAGCGTCAACAACAACAGCGTCATGGGCACCCAACACTCATTGATGTGTGTGTGGAGCAAAGTCTACTTAGTCCAGTTCCCTAGAAGAGCTGCTGTGCGCCACAGTCACACAATATTAGGCAGGTAGTTTAAAAGGTTGACCTGTGTAAATGATTATCTGATACAAAGCATACTGCAAACACCACTGACTTATTAAACTTATTAAACTCGATTTATTTTTACTTTCTTTTATTTTTTCATAGCATCAGATCCACTTCTGTCAAACGCAGGTAACATAAAATACTCCTTTCAGTTCCGACATCAGTGTAATTGAAGCAGTGCTGAACAGTTCCTCTTAAATGTAATGAAAACCACAGCACAAAACATTCCTGAAGCCAGTTCTGCTTACTGGCGACATCAAAGATGATTTGAAAATAATGTTCCAGTTGTTAAAGGATATGTGTAGTGTTTTTACATGAGTTTTGTTTTTCAGTAGCTTTACCTCATCAAAATGAGTCTTTCATTCCATCTTTCTTTTCTCTCCATGTAACCTTCAGCCGATGTTTTGCTTTTCATGGTCATACAGACTCCCCATCACTGCCTCCTGTGCAAGTATTCGACAAGACTCTAACTGTCAAACAAATGCACGTGCTTGAACCTCAGGATCTCCTCATCACAAGGGCTGATAAAGGTATGTGTGTACATCTGAGTGGGTGTGTCTTTGTGTATGTGTGTTAGAAGTAAAGCCACAGATATTCCACCTGATTTTTACTACTGGAGAAGAGAACTGAAAGTTGACTAGAGCGGCTGCACCCATTGGTGAACACTCCTTTTATAGCCAATCATGCTTCCCTCGCCTCTTTATTAGGGACTGTTTCTTCAATATTCCACAAACACTTCACTCTTCTTTTGAGCATGTTCTTAATTTGTCTATATTTGCAAAATTAATTTAAGACGATAAATAAAATAAATTTTTTCTTTGAAATTTATTCAGTTAAATTAAAGTTTGAGAGTAAATAAATCTCACAATACTGCATTTTATGAAAAAATCCCAACCTTTCCGGAAATGAGGGTTGTGATCAGCTCTTTTTATTATTTTGTATTATATTATATTGTATTTACAAGTCTCTTGTGGGTTGAAGTGGGTATGTCAGAGTTGGGAAAATACTCACATGTGCAGGGCAGCTACTCTAAAGCAGTGGTTCCCAGGCTTTTTTCTGTAATGTGAAAAGAAAGCAAACCAAGAGGAAAACACTACTAGTAGGGAAATCGTCAACTGATTCTGACCCAAGTAAACCAGCTAAAGGTGTGAAAACACCCGGTCTGTGATGATATTAAGTCTGAATTGATGCCAGAGCAGAGACACCAGCCTCGGCCACAAGTAAGTTGTTGAAAAGGGCACGATTACCCTCAAGGCTTGTTCGACAGGGCCGAGTATGCCGTCGTAACATCAACCCAAAAATCACACAGTGGCCGCCATTTAAACTGCAGCTGCAATTTCTCCGTCAGCCGAGTCTCAAATAGCTCATGTCACTGCACTGTGGACTGATGATTACACGACATTGAAACTGTGGCATTATTTAAATACATGGAAACAAAAAAAACACGTGAAATTAATTGAATTTATTTTAGATTTTTTTTAAATTAAATACGCTTTTACAGTTTTGTCTTGAGACAGTCCACGCACCCCCAGGGGTGCAAGCACCACACTTTGGGAAACACCTCTCTAGTTCAGAAAGTAAGAACAAAACATGCAATTTAGCTTAGGCAGTCAAAACTTTGGCATAAGAGCGAATATTTTGACTGTTTTTTCTAGTCTCTGGATTTTTGAATCTTTCACAAAAATAAAAGCAGAACAACTAGAATTTACTGGATTCCCTGTAAATCTGCGGACAATTTGTTTGTGCATGTCTGAACAAACAATGCTCTACATTTTACAACTTAGTACAAATTTTATGATTTATTTTGAACTGTGAACATAAGCGAAGAATGCGTATGCGTTTCTCTTCTTAGAGATGTGAGAGTAGAGAATGCGTGTGTTACACAACGAAAAGAGAAAGAGGAGAGATGTCTGTGTTCACATCTGTACTTATATGTATGTATCTTTATGGAAGGTAGTAAGAAAAGAAAGTAAGCATAAAAGACAGAGTACAGGAGCAAATAATAAATGACTTCTGTCATAATGAATACCCTAACACCCTTGGCAACAGCACAAAGTAGGCTTGTTCTCGCTAACACACGCACACACGAACATACACACATGTACGTACACCGTGTCTCACTTTACTGCACAGTCTAGACTCAAAGCTCATTATAGAGACATAAGGAGAAGTGCCAGGCACCCATATAACACTATCTCTACTAATGTGCCCTGTTCTAGTCATTAGCCAGAGCCTGTGCAAATCAGACTCTCGCCTTAAGGTAGACACCAGGTAGGAACTTCTGCACTGGAAAATAATGAATTCTCTATACCCCTCATCACCAGGAAAACAACTGGTTTTTGTGGATGAAATTAGAATAAAACAACAAGTGACTTTTAGCAAAGGTGGTTGTAATTCTGAGATGAGGGTTCCCTAGTTTGTCGCCAGGTTATTGTCTATAATATAAGAGCTCAACAAATACAATGTAATGTAGCAGTGCTTCCAAATGACGGCATGGCCCAACCGAACACAATAGTGAGTGAGTGATTATTTGTCATTGTGAACACACCACAGCACAGCACACACTGCACTGCAACCAGATGTGACCTGTGCATTTAACCCATCCTGTAGGAGCAACGGGCAGCACCCAGGGAGCAGTGCTTGGGGACGCTACCTTGCTCATGGTACCTCAGTGGTACCGAAAGCAGTGACCTTCAGATCACAGGGGCAACTCCCTAGCCATTACACCACCACTGCACCATATTTTTTAATGCATGGAAACTATAAAACACTTAAAATAGTTTATTTTACATTTTTAAAAATTAAACAATTGTGCACCCAATGGAGGCAGTCCATGCACGCCAGGATATATGTCATATCAAGTGTTATCACTTCTGCAGTAGCACATTATAATATCAGACACACTTTGGCTTCTAGATCATTGAAAGAAGAGAAACATCTGGAAAACATAACTTTTTGCAGCTTTCTTCAAACTCTGTTTGATTACACAGTGCATGGAGTCAGATAACTACTTAGCGATGGCCATTGCTAGGATGTTTTTCCTATCAGTGATATTCTACACACTATCACAGTCACTTATTGGAATAATAAAGCTTGCAATAAGTAGCCTTTGGTTTCAACAACACCTTTGAGGCAGGTGGCCTTAAGTCAATACTACAGAAACCCACATGCAAACAGAGCCCTAATCAAGCTGAAGAGTCATGCAGTGCTGAACATTAACTGATAAACAACAGGCCTGTTACACACAGGAAATACATTTCATTCAGCTTTCTGTAATGAGGACCCGCTGTGATGTGATTTATTGCCTTGCTGTGTTGGACTCAAAACGTGAAATCAGTGTCTCTCATCAATGACTAAAGATCCATAAACTTTGAGAGAGTAAATATGAATGTGGTATTCCAGGGAAGGACGCTCGCCTC
Source organism: Arnoldichthys spilopterus (assembly GCA_037974385.1). Lineage (NCBI taxonomy): Eukaryota > Metazoa > Chordata > Actinopteri > Characiformes > Lepidarchidae > Arnoldichthys > Arnoldichthys spilopterus. The sequence continues at coordinate 16,690,305 of JBBPDA010000081.1, read as the reverse complement.
TATGTGTACAGACTGAGTGCACTGAAGAGAGGGATAGAAGAGCGGCAACTCGTCCGCACCAAATGCGACAGCAGAGAGAACAAGCTGGAGAAAACTCGGGGTATGAGAGATTTTCCGTACTTTTTTATTACCTTTATTATTACCTTTTTCTCAAGATACTGGCATATGAATAATGATTTCATCCGAAGTATGTTGATGTATATGATGATGAAGTATTAGACTGAGTCAGCAAGAGCTGTCAGTATTTTCTTACATGGGGTTAACACTGAAATGTAGAGGGCATTGTTGATTTTGCCAGTACATTCAATTTGGCTCAGTGGTGAGTTTTCTATAGCCATGTATGAGAATAGGAGAATTCACCTGCTTGTTTTGTGTGAAAAGGGTATTCTTCTGTCCCTTCAGGATGCCATCTCTACTCCATAAACACTCACCATGGGGTGGAGCTTCGCATTGTTGCAGCGATAAGGAACAAGCTCCTCCTCATCACAAGGAAACAGCCACGCTTTGAATGCATCACTCCTGTATGTACAAGTGCTGGAACAAGTGATTCTCCGGTGGAGGAGTTCCAGTATATCCGGGTAGGACACAGTGGGCGGGGTGTTGCAGGAATGCAATTATATATATATATTTTATTTTTTTTATTTTTTTTCTTAACTGCTTTACATTATTGTATAATTGCTTAGGGCTGCATGTTCAGTTAACCATATGACAGACTTATGACATATGATTTCTGACTTGATGTCTGTGAGTTTCTTTTTCTGTTTTTTTTTTTTGGTGTGTCATTAAACAGAAATCTCACTCGCCTTTCCTTTAACCAAATAGCACAAAAAGGCTAAATTACAAAAGTGCCATTCACTGTCATGAAAAGTGCAATAATTTATATATTTATTAATTTAACTCCTAAATAATCTGTGAACGTAGTCATTGCTGCTTCATATGTTACATAATAGTCATTATGCAACAGTATCATTACAGGTTTGTTAGTAAATGAGTAGATTAGGAGCTCTACTCATGGGACTGGCTCTGTAGTAGAATGGCTGAACCACTCACTCTACACTGGTGTAATATTAGTCATGGCTTGTGTGTAATGTAATATGATCTGCGCTGTTGCTGCAGCTTTTAACAGTGTGTTTATGTCAGATACTCATGTAATAACAACAAATTACAGAAAATCATCAGAGCATCTTAGTCCACATGGTCTTCCAGTAAAAGCATGTGTCTCTGACTGAAAAGACTATGTACTATATGTGGCTGAATTATTGAACTTATTTTCTGTCAATTGATGTACATAACATTGCAATATCGATCTCTGCAGTATTGATATCGCGAAGAAGGCTACAATATGCAAATGAAGCTGTAACCAATTATTGTACATCTTAGAACTTCCACATGAAGGCATAAAGTTAAATGTAAATGTTTTGGTTTTGTGACATCACAACTGATTTGAAAGCAGGATGTTGTTAATATATAGACAGTATGGATAGCAGAAAGCGACAGTGTGGATATAGACAGTATGGATGGCGGACGGGGGCCTTACTGGCCTTTTTATTTGGAGAAAAGTGATGATATGGAACCTTTAATGTATTGAAAGGCATTGCAATCTCACGTTGCAATCAAAATGTTGCTGTATAGCGGTAACACTGATATTTTGTCCATATTGTGCAGCTGTATTACGTTTCCATTTCATATTAGCTTGCTACCATGTACTTCTCTGTGACTTTCAGCAGAGATGTGACAGAATGCTCGATACTAATGACACAGGAAATTGTTTGTCCATCAAAAGCGTCTTGTTCTTTGTGGCACACAGGAGATCTGTCTGTGCGATTCTCCAGTCGTCATGGCACTGGTGGACGGGCCGACAGGCGAGAACGATCACATGATTTGTGTGGCCTATAAACACCAGTTTGACCTGATCAATGAGAGCACGGGAGATGCCTACAGACTGCATCATGTAGACTCCAACCGGGTTAGAAACACACCCAGACATGAACACAAGTGAATCGTTCTGATGGTGTAGATACACAGTCGATGGTTCGTTTCTGTGGCCTTCATGTTTGCAGGTAAACTTTGTAGCAGCCATAGATGTGTATGAAGATGGGGAGGCTGGGCTACTGCTCTGCTACAACAGTAAGTGTCTGTTATGTTGTGTATTCATTGTTCTGACACTTTGACATCCTGCCTGACATGGTTCATCACTTTGCTCACAGATTACTGCGCCTATAAGAAGGTGTGTCCGTTTAACGGAGCCACGCCCATGATTCAACCCAACTCATCCGACTTTCACTTCAGCTGGAATCAGATGCCCAACAGCATCGGTGAGTAACCATAGCAACACTACATGTGCACACGTGGAGCAGTGGGCAACTATCAATAGCGCCCGGGGAACAGTGCAGCAAGACAGTACCTTGCTCAAGGGTACCTCAGTACTCAGTACCTTGCTCAAGGGTACCTCAGTAGTGCCCGAGCCGGGTCTCAAACCTGCAACCTTCAAAGGCCATTTTCTAACCACTAGGCCACCGCTGCCCAAGGAATTTTGCTTGCAGTTTCTCAAGAAAGCCCATTGGCAGCGGTGGGCACTCGTTTTTTTGTGAACTTTCAGTTCATTACATTATCTGTTTGATGGATCTTTTATGAAAATATGGTTTTAGAATAGAAGTTTTATTGTGATCCATACGATCTTTTTGAGGCAGTATCGATTTCCAGTTTGTCCTTGATTTGCCTGATATTGGATAACGTTTTGGAAGACAATTTGGTAAGAATGGTCCTTCATAAGTCATGCATGTCATGTGCACTGATACAACCTGTTACTGTTACAGACATTGACTTTTACACTTTTTCATTGAAGAAAGTCTGGATGGTCCACTTTTTTGTTTTTGACTCAACATTTTCATGAAAATAAGCGGAAAAGAGGATTGATCTGACCACAGCACACACTTTTGTCTTTCGGTCAGTCTAAAATCAGCTCATGCCCAGAGAATGTTTTTAAAAATAGAATGTGGCTATATGGGGCTTTAGATCCTGGTTGTGTTTCTTGATGCAGTGGCAGACTGTGTTAATAATTTTCTGAAACATTTGGAGCCAACGTGCAGACAGTAACATAATGGTTTCTCATGCAATGCAGTGGGCAGGGGTGTCCTTGTGGTTAGGATATTGCCCTTGGGACCTAAAGGTCACAGGGATCAAGGCCCGGGGACCACTGAGGTACCCTAAAATTCTGTCCCGCTTCACTGCCCCCCCCACATTTCGTTGTGGTGCTTGAGTGTGTTCACAGTGACAAATAGTCACTTTCACTTTCACTATAGGCTCAAAATTCACAAACATTCAACAGTGATTTCTGGCCATGCCCTACACATACTGAGATTTTTCTGGATTCCCTCAACCTTTTAACAATGTTATGTACTGTAGAGGAAGAAGAAGCTCAGTTTCTTTGTTATCTTCTGAAAAATGTTCTTTGTGAACTGGCAGTTGGCAGTTCCCTCATGATGTTTGGCCCAAAGTGGTGAACCACAGCCCAAAGACTGACCTTTTGGTGGATACTTTTTTATACTCAGTCATGTTCCCCTCACCTGTTACCAGTTACCTGCGTATTGTGGAATGTTTTAAAGTGGCGTAACTTGAATAATTTATAAATGTTTTACTCTTATTTTGCTGTGTCAACTTTTTTTTGAGTGCGTTGCAGGCTTAAAATTCTGAATTTGTCTATATTTACAAAATACAATCGAATTGGTCGGCCAAACCATTAATCTGGCATCATCAAGCCATTTCCCAGCTTGTGTATCCTGTGGAAAGCAGTTGCTAATGACACATTCTGATGTGTTACAGTGTGTGCATTTCCCTACATTTTGGCCTTCACCACTGACTCCATAGAGATCCGACTGGTTGTCAACGGAAACCTGGTGTACACGGCCGTTGTTCCGGAGCTCCATCTGATCGCCTCCAGGGTAAGTGGAGCGTTTCATCACTTCAGGACTCACGTGCTCACAACCAGAGCCCTTGTGGTTTATCAGGGCAAAGGTTCACAACATGTAACTGCTGATAAGATTTGTTTTGCATCAGCTTAGGTAAAGTAGGAGGTGTGCAGTGAAGAGATCCATCGACAGCAAATGTCAGGCTTCTTAAATGCTGTTTTATAGATGAAATCTCTCCTCTCTTGCTCACTGTGTGTGTCTCACTCTCTCTCTCTAGTCTGACATCTACTTCATATCATCAGCACCAGTAAACTCTGCCTCCAACTGTAGCTCCAGAGACACCAGTTCCCAAAGCTCTCCTCAAACACCGACCGGCTACGAGATGCCGATTTTCCCCTCTCCGCTCGGAGATGGTAGGTTTCTCTTGATTTCAGAGCATAGGGAGATAGGCAGTATGTATTCTTTCCTGTCCATATTGCAAGCACCTTTATTGCTGAGACGATCTGCTTTTTTCTGTATTTCGTTTAAAGTGCATCTTTATATATTTACACAAACTTAATGTAATGTGTTTCTAAACGAATTTGGGTATTTGTTGAGGTTATGCTGTTTACGTGTCCCTTAAAATGTATATATATGCATGTCTAGATCGTGGTATACGTGTGTGTGTGTCTGTCTATGTTCTAGCTGCTCTTTTATTAGAAGAGGTATGTGGGTTGGGTTGTTGTAATGCTCTTTTCCGTCCCTGGTCCAGATTGTATTCGGATCCCCTACGGCACCAAGCTTTCCCTCTACATGTCTAAAGACGCCGAAGGTACTGCGGGGACTTCTGCTTTTGCCTACGTTTCCCATACTGCCTCACTAACATGCACGTTGCCACGGAAACTCACCCCGGGTTTTGTTTTCATTCACAGATGCATGCTGTCAGAGCATTGAGAAAATGTTCTGTGAGCACAATGTGTCCCTTTCGTCAGTTTCTGACACACAGAGAGCGAGAGAGACAGAGAGACAGACAGAAGAGAGAGAGGGAATGAGGGAGAGAGGCAGAGAAAGGGGCGAGAGAGATGAACGGGAAAAGAAAAAAGATGAAGGTGATCAATGGAAGAGGGACACATTTGGCGCAGCATGACCTACAGATCGTTTTTGTCACCATGGAAACTTTTGTCAGAGCCCCTCTGCTCACACCCCACATGCAGCTCAGAATGCTTCGGTCCAGATGAGCCTGAAGAGAGGCTTCGAGGGGCTGTGACAAAAAAGCCACATCCTGGTACTTTAACCAACCGGCCAATCACCTGCTACTGCCATCTCTGCATCATGGGACAGAGTCTCCTATAACACAGCACTGCATTATTGCTCATGTAGATATGAAAAAGAAATTAAAAATGTTTTTTTTGTTTACATAATTAGTCAATATCAGCTGATTTGATTATTGTGTGATGAAGTGACTTATATACATTTGTTGACAGAAGATTTAAATGTATTTTTCCCTAAAAGTACCTCTTATTATCAGCATTAATACTTAAATATTAATATATGACTGTGGACATGTGTGTTACACAGTGCACAGTTCTGGCTGGCCCTTGGTGCAGAAATGTATGAGGAATATATGCATATATTCCATTTAACGCATGCTTTCACTAAAGCTTGGGTCAGTTCATGAATATGTGCCTTGGCCTGGTTGTAGTTACCACAGTTTAGATGATTAAATAGTAGAGAATGTGTGAAGACATACATTTAAACAGATAACGGTGATTAGTGTCCTAAAATGACTTTTTCATCATTTTACTTCAGTATCTCTTCAGCTTTTAGAACTGAGTGTGAAATGATCTCAGTGGTAAATTCAGGACTGACCCAGGCTTTGGCTACATAAAATATTCTGTGTAATGTTTCTTATGTTAAATTAATGTTAAATTTCAATTTTTTCCTTTAGGGGGAGTTCTTCCTCGCTTTTGCATGCATTAAGGTCATGGCTTATGTTCTTGCTGATTTCCTTTCTCTTAGGTTGAACTGACCCTTTACACCTATAACTGGGTTATGTGTGATGATGCTGTTATGAAGTCACTACAGTTCCCCCTATACTGTCAGCGCATTTACAGTTATACTGTATATTCATATTAGCTTTTACAGCTCATGGTTCATTGATTTGTTTGTAACGGTGGTTTATATAAATGGTTTCAAGGGGAAGATCCCTGGTTCCTTGGAGCACACTTCGATTTCACTGTGTTTTAGAAGGGGAAAAAAATGGAGTAGTGACCCCTAGTGGAGTAAGGCTCATCATGTAAAAGCCTAATTTCATACATAAGCAAAGGTACATGACATGGAGCCAGTGGGGGGTGTATAAACCATGAGTTTCATTACGATTCGATACGATTGTTTTAGCCGAAGGTCAGATACATTTTTGATGCCTTACAATTTGCAGCGGTGTAATTCGATTCAATGCAATTCGGTTGATTGTCATTGGAACTGGGGGCTGCAGTCAGTATGAAAAATCTGCTACATTTCCATCAACTCACACATACAAACAAGTTAAAACGGGAACGTTTTATTATTAGAGGTTAAATACAGCACTGTTGTCATTGCTGGGCAGTGGTTCCTCTGAGCAAGGTACTGTCCCACTACACTGCTCCCTGGGAGCTGTTGGTAGCTGCTCGCTGCTCCAAGTGTGCACGTGCGATGGTTAAATGCAGAGGTCACATTTCGTTGTGGTGCTTGAGTGTGTTCACAATAACAAACTAGTCACTTTCACTTTTATAAGCAAATGCTGCTTCTCAAAATAAAACACTGCACACAGTAAAATACATGTCCTATGGGTTACATCGATATATTGGATCGTGGGCTATTTTGGTCCTTGCATTAATACAGATGAATTCATTTTTACACCCCTAGGAGCCAAATGCTTGTATAATTGTGGCAGGATTTGGTCTGATTTGATTTAAAGACATAAGAAAGCATGTATTTGGACGCATAGCAGTAGATGACTGTCGACTTCAGCCCACAGAGGTACAGTCTGATGTCTTTTGCAAACTAAGCTGTGATTATCAGGATTTTGTCACTTGGGTTCTGATTAGCTATGCCCACATTCACGACATCTCATCCTAAGAATGTAGTCAGTAGCTAAGTATTTTTAAGCCAGAAAGCAAGATCATGCATGTTTGGTGTTTGCTGTAGCCTCATTTTGAAAACTGTCTGCAGAACAATGACAGTCTGTGTGTGGATATTTTGCCTGTCAATTAAAACGGCCTATTCCTGTCAAAGTAGGCCGTTCCTCGCCATGGTAAGTGAGAGAAAAACAACCCCGGACCCTTTAACGACAGGCAGAGCTCCGTTCTGATTAGTCCATTGTATTTATCTTATTTCTCTCATTTCAGGAGATGCTCCTTCCAAACAGATCTACAAGATCCCACTGAGTAACCTAGTTGGACGGAGCATAGAGAGGCCTCTCAAGTCCCCATTAGTCAACAAGGTGCTTACGGCGCCCGGCCCTGGTGTCATAGCTCCTGCCCCTATGATCCCGACCACACCCTCTCTTTCATTGTCCCGCATGGAGATCAAGGAGATCGCTAGCCGGACACGGAAAGAACTACTGGGTAAGGGGGAGCTGTTCTTAGAAATGAAAAGTTAGGACTCGCATTCTGTTGAAATGCATCTGCTTTAAGGTATGTGCAGTAGTCAAAAATGACCAGCTTCTTTCACGTAAGAGCTAGAAACTGCATCTGCACTCACACCCTATAATGATGGCTCAACACTGCCTCCCAGTGCTCTAAATTGGTATAGCCATATGCTCCAATTTGCTGTACACTATATTTACATTGCTTTTAGTTTTATACCAAGTAAAACTATTTATGTTTGTTTGTTTGTTTGTTTGTTTATATATATAATGATTCTCATTAACCAGGAATCAGGTATAGCTGTCTATAATTTTGTTTCTCTTGAAAAAAGCGCTTTAAACAGCCTGTTGGACCATATATGGACAATAATTGTTGTCTGAAGAAGTGAGTTTATGTTGTGTGTTTATGGTTAACTGTGTTTTTCTTTCCTTGTTCAAGGTTTAACGGAAGAACCCAGCAGTAAAGCAGACAGCAGCTTGGTCAAACAGAGGAAAATTAGCAAGAAAACCAAGGAGGACGATAAAAGGAGACCAGCAGGGATTCCAAGTACTGAGCAGTAAGTTACAGCAGTTACGCTACGGCTGAATCTAATACAGCTTCGTATCTGATGCACGGGGTTGCTAAAGAATACCCCAGCAATTTTCAAAGGATCTCTGTCTTTACATGCGATACAAAGGCTCGGTTATCACAGACAGTCAATATTCCTTGAACACAAAACCTGCCGACTCCAATGGGCACTTGCTGAAGCAGCTGTGTCAGATATTAGGCTGAAAAATCATGAAATACTTCTTTAATTAGATACATGCACCATTACCTCGCTGTGCCCTGCATAGAGCATTGAATATACACAAGATAGCTAGTTTGGATGTAGCTTGAATGTAAAATTATTGAGGTGTGTGATCAGAAATTAAACGGCTCAAATCCTCCAAACAGAGTCGGGCTGGAGTGCGTCGACGGTGACATTGACATTCAGCGGCATTGCTCCTCGGGCTCAGAGCTGGAACTTCGGGAGGACAGCCCACCCGTGGCCAGCACTTTAACACTCTCTACTTCCTTTGAGGAGGATGTGCTGGACCTGAAGTGATGACAATCCCACCATGCACCTCTTGTACCCCCCTCTTTGACTCCACGTATGGTCCAGATAGTAGTTTTGTTTTTGTTTGTTTTTTTTTTTTTTTCATTAAAACTTTTGTATGCGTCCTCAGTCTGCAGTATGTGGTGTAGAAATGGATCCTCAAAGCTTTGCACCCGAGTGAGTTTACATTAATCAGTGTGATGACGGCTAAAGTGCGTGTGTGTGTGGGGGGGGTGTGTGTATGTGTCTATGTCTGTCTGTGTCTGTTCAGTGAGACTTAAGTTGAATTTATGGATGGTCATAATTCCACAGCGCTGAAAGGATTGGACAGATTGAATGAGCGCTGTCTTCTGAGTCGAGTGGGGCTGCAGGGACACTGGCCCGCAATCAGGTTTTGAACACATGGGGCTTTAAAGAATACACTTCAAGTAGCTGCGGATGATAAAAGGTCAGAATTTCAGGTCAAAGTGTTTCATCCAAGACTCTACGTAAAAAAAGCAAGGCATTACGAACCAAACCTGAATGTAAAACTGAAGCACCTAAAACACAACCGAATATGTGTTTCAGCTCATATGTTGTGATTTAAGTGTCGCATCTGTTGATTGCACATTGTAACAATTAAAAATAGCTGTTAAACACAGACCTTTATGTGCATCTCAGGCTGTAGTTGCACATGTGAACATACATGTATATTCACAAATAAATAAATAAATAAATAACTGTCTTTCTTAGATATATTTAATAATAAATATACAAACTACACAGGTGAGTTTTAACATTATGCTCTACACAAGCTTACAACCCTTGACTTGCAGTCCTTTGGCAAACAGGGCAGAAGTTTCCCACAAGTGCCATTTTTCCTACAACTCCCAGTATCTGCAGTAAATTAGATTGGCTATGGACTACATTTCCCATCAGGCAAAGTTACACAGAGAAGCCAGTATCTCAAGCTCTTTGTTGTTGTTTTTTAAGTATGGCTCACTATGACTGACACAAAAAAACAGTTTCATTAGCACATGCGCTTTGCCTCTCAATGCTTAGCCCAATATGTAAGTGCACTGTTTTTAAAAAAAAAAATGCTTTTGCCTCTAAAAAAAGGGCTCTGGAACACCTGCATGCCTCCCTTGAATCCCATTACAAACTTAAAGGGATTTTCTATACTAAAATCTTAGAATTAGGATTTCATATCTTCACCGATCCAAAACATTTTACACAGAAGGGAGCAAAACTAGCAGAAATGAACACAAATGTCAGATTAGATACTGTTATAACGAGGGAAAGGGTTCAGTAAAGGTCAGTGAAGGACAATAAAACATGCAATTGCGACAGGGGTATCATTCGTTTGCCCATAGACTTGGTATGAAAATGGAGACGACGACGGGCACTGACGTTGGATAAAGCAACGCCATGCTGTGGTACTGTTCCTGCTAAGCTAAATGCATGCCCCCCCACTCCAGTTCTCCCCGTTCCCACGTCCCATCAAGTCTTTTCTCCCTTCACTGTCTCTGAGTCCCTTTGTATATCCTACCCACATCTATCTAACACTAGTAGCAGCCTGAAAAGGGAAAAAAAAACCTGGGAATATTTTTGCAAATAAAAATTTTAAATGTTATTTATTTTATTGTCCCTCTTCGACAGGAGTTGTGGCGGAGCTGGACTGACGGATGATTTTTGTTGTTTTTTTGTTTTGTTTTGTTTTATAAAGCACTTCGTTCTCTTTGCCTTTCCCTCACTCTATTCACTTGCTCCTAAACTGTTTTCTCGCAGTGGTTTTGTAATCTAAATCAATATTAACTGTTTAGACTGTTGCTGAAACTCTGTGACATCAAAATGAAAGAAACACACAGAAAAACAAAAAAAAATAATAAAAAAAACACCAAGTGTCTTAAAAATATTGTAATCGCCATTGTTTTTAATGCCAAGTAATACTTGTAAATGTTTGTGTTTCAGATGTGGCCTCAAACAAAACTATTATGATTATTATAGCTTTTATTTGATCAAGTGCTGTTGACCACTGCTGTAGTTCATATTGTTCATTGATATGAAATAAATATTTATGAAATTTCAGCAGTGTTCTGCCTGTCTTACAGATGTGGTGCGAATAAGCACCTTACACGTGCATAGCAATTATAATAACACGACGTGAAGGACAAAAAAAATAGCCAGCTTTCAGTTCGCCTTGTGGTACTTAGAAAGAAGCTTTTTCTCAATTATTAGTGTTATTTTATTCCAGATTTTATCTAGAAAACATGCACAAGCTTCATCTCCAACTGGTCCAACAACGCATGCAGTGCAGCTTAAAACAGCATTGACTATAGTAATACAAAGTAAACAAGATGCTAACTAGTCTTCAGTGTCTTCTCATGACTGCCTGTTAAACAGTAGCTGGAAAGCTGAAAGACTGCACAGTGTTTTCTTCCATGCTGTTGAACTTTGTCAGGTCACTGAATTTGTGGCCACATTATGACCGGATTGCACTAAATCCCTACAGACACAATGCTACTTCCTCACATAGGCATTTCTATTGTTTGGTTTAAAGTCTAGGTCCACCATAATAAAGACCTGCCTGATGCTGCACTGAAGCCACACATCATCTAATTCCAACTAACACACTGCAACAGAAATGTTCAGTGTTTGCATTGGAATAGCTGTACATTCATCATGGGTAACTCAGTTAGAGGAAGTTTCCTGTTCCCCAGGCAGACTTTCAAAGACTTTTTATTTTAAAGAAAAAGGTTCGAGAAGGTCACCACGTTATTCTATGAGAATTTTTGCTTCTCTCACAAATTTGCATGTCATCGCTGTAAGAACAATACCTCACAACTTCAAAAAAGGCATTTCACAAGAAAAGGAAAATGGTTCCCGTCTTTCAATGCAAGTTACTATAACAAGGTGGTTTTCTAACTCATTGTTCAGCATGTATCGGTCTCTTTATCATGACAAAGAGTAAAGGACGGTAGGTATGAATAAATTATGTAACGAAAAAAAACTGGCAACCACTCAACTAAACAGATGGTAAAGACACAGTGAAGATGTCAAACATTAAAAACAATTGAAACATTCAACTCACTTTAATATACCTGAACACAAATGTGACTAATTGAGTGAAGTTCTGTCACAAACTTGCTTGAACAGCACTGATGTTAATGTTAAATGAGGTTCACTGCGATGAATACTGTCCTTTTGGGTAGGTCACAGTCTTCACTGATTACAGCCTTACTGATTATTTTGGGGGAAGAATCCATGCATTATGTTCAGGTTGGTAAACTGACACTTTAGTCCCCATGCCCACAGTGCCTAGTAATGTCTTACTGGAAAAGAAGTGGCATTCCAGCCTAAATGGGAGTGATTTTCTCAGTGACATCAAGCTACAGGCCCAGACACAGAACTAATAAAGCCACCTGTCCTTGAGGCACCTGAACCTGAAATCTAGTCCAGCATACTGATAATGTAATAGTTTGATGTCATATATGTGGTTTCAACAAAGCACAGTTACTAAGAAGCCAAAGTTGGAGGGGAACAAAGCTGTCTTCAGGCACCTAAAATGATGTACAACAGAATATGTGAAAAAGTTGGGACTTCACAAATGAAAAGCAATTAAAATTTACAAACCATCCTTTTTTAAAAAAGCACAACAACATGATTTTTACTGGTCTGGTTGGCTGATTTGATTGTATTTTGAATATGTATATAAATTGGGAATTGTGCAACACATTTACAAATGGGATGTGGCAAAAATGCAGGTTAAATAGTAACAGGTGAGGGGATATAAAAGCAGCATCCACCAAATGCTCAGTTTTTGCAAGAAAAGAGGAGTTGTGGCTTATAGCTTTGTGCCAGGCTTTATGAGAGAATTGTCTGTATCTTCAAAAAGAAGTGGAGTGACTATTTGTCATTGTGAACACACTCAAGTACCGCAACGAAATGCAATCTCTGCATTTAACCCATCACACGTGCACATATGGAGCAGCAGGCAACTATCAACAGTGCCCGGGGAACAATGTAGTGGGACAGTCCTAACCACTAGGCCACCACTGCCCATTTCTCAATGCAAGACTGCAAATGAATTAGGTCTTTCACCATCTACTATACATAACATTGTGATATTGGGAAACTACCATGTAGGGCAAGGCCAGAAAGCACTTAGAAGACATCAGAGAATCATGTTACTGTAAAAAATAAAGCCTCATGGGCTCTGGAGGGTCAGAAAAATGTATCTTACACAGTCTTCTGCTGCGTTAAGACATGGAACCTAAACCCTAAAAAGCCATCAGCTCTACGTAAGGCTCATCTCAGTTGGACTGAAAGAGGAAATGTGTGTTGTGGTCAGATTTGTTGACATTTCAGCTTGTTTTGGGGAAAAATGGATGTCAAGCTCTTCATGGACATGAACTACATCTTGTCAAAGATGAACTAGACCATCTAGATTGTTGCCAGCAAAAGCTGCAAGAGCCAGTGCTCACACCATGGGTGACTTACATATGTGTGAAGGTACTGTTAATGCAGAGGCCAACTTTGGGATCTTAGAGAGACATATACTGCCATCAAGGCAACGTCTTTTCCTGGGAAATCCATGGCTATTTTAGCAAGACAGGCCTCATTTTGCACACACCACAACAGCATGGTTTTGTAGATAGAGTGTATGTGCTTGACTGGCCTAAAAATGTATTGCAGATCATCAGGAGGAGAATCTGACAAGCGAGGGGCTGACGTCTTGTGTCAAACCACAATGAGCTTCCACCAAATTCCATTTGCAAAACTGCAACAATTAGTATCTTGAGTTCTCAAATGATAAAAAAGCGTAATAAAAAGGAAAGATGATGTACCACAGAGGTAAGCATGCCCAAATGTGTTGCAGGCATCACATTCTACATTTGTTTATATTTATTACAGTTGTTCTGTGAAAACACTGAACATATTTTCCTTTGTACTTGTCAGTTAAATGAAAGTTCAAGCGAATGAGCACCTCAGATTTTTTTTTTTTTTTTTTTTTGCATTTGACAAAATGTCCCAGCTTTGTTATAAACAGGGTTTCTGTAAAGAAACAACTCCTAAAGATGAACAGAAGGGATCTGTAAAGACAAAATCCAGATCTTAGATCTTAGGCAACTGAACAATGTAGAGTGAGGTTTTGTGGGTAAGCATAGTAGCTTGCAGCACAATGGTTGAAGGGGCATTGACACATGAAGGAAATTGATAAAATAACGTCTTTGTTGCTAAATATGTTGCAGCACTGGCTGTGGTATTTGACAGTTTTAACAGGCAAGTCATGCATGAATTGTTCAACGGTTTCTGTACAGGTTGCCATCTATAATAATAAAAACTGTGCTTATTGGTAAAGAAGGCCTCAACAAAGAAAGAAATAACACAGTTTCCACCACACATTCTCACGAATGCGAATATAGCACAAATATATATTGTTAATGTGTTAAACTTTTAGGTTGCCAGATTCTTGCACAGTGTTTTATTGAGTTTACATACACACACTGCTTTAGTATCGTTATTCCAGATTACTTTAAAAGATAAAGTTTTTCACTGTTCACTCCTTCAGATCACTAAGTCTATGGTTTATACTTTGGTTTAGGGAGCAGCTGTGGTCTAAATGTTGAGACTGAAGTGGGTTTGAGACCAGCAGAAAAAATGTGGGTGAGGAAGGTGAAGGAACAGTGGCTTCCCCTCCCTTTACACCCACAGCTGAAGTGCCCTTGAGCAAGGCATCTAACCTCCAACTGCTTAAGATTATCTAGAGTAAAATCTAAATATTTGTTAAAGACAAATTAAACTTGCTGACTGAAATATAAACAAATGTTTAACAGCACGATGGTAAATCAAACACTAAAACTAGTTTAATCCATTGAGTAGAAAAGAAAGGTCTTATTCATGCCGTCAGGTTGCCTTTTGGTTATGTTGTACAAAATTCACAACTATCTAAAACGTGGCAAAACATGGGCAGAGGTGGTGTAATGTGTAGGGAGTGACCTGAAGGTTGCCGGTTCAAATCGCAGACCGGTACAAGTGCTACAGCGGTGAGCAAGGTACTGTGCCCAAGCACTGCTCCCTGGGGTTAAATGCAGAGGTCACATGTCGTTGTGCTGCACTGTGTGCTGTGTTCACAATGACAAATAATTGCGTAACAAAACCATGGCCTCACTCACCTATATCTTCCTACGATTTTCCTTAATATCTGACCTTAAGAACTGCTCTAAGAAAAGTCCACAGTGATGTAAACACCACCGTGTAAAATCTAAAAGTGGGGGATGACTGAAGTGTTTTCTTCAGCGTGCCCATGTGTTTCAAACGTGTTAAGTATGTGCTTAGTTCATATGTAAAATTTGTCATCCACAGACCACGATCTGCTACATCTTCAAGCAGCAGTAAATATGCCATTGGGTGAGTAGGACATGGGTGGAGAAACAGGGCTACAAGCTGCCTATTAATAGTGTGATTAATCACTGATTATTGGATGGTAGGGTTGCCAAATAACATAGCTGATGTGACTTGAAGTGTGGTGTCCATAATGTATTTCTAAAATAATAAGAATAATGAAAAAAAATATGTACAAATGATTAAAAATACACGATTATTATTGAAATCCCATAATTTTATACAGCTGTAGAATTTAAGTAATCATAAAAAACCCACTTACGCAGTTTCTTACATTCTTACATTGACCTCAGTGGTGCCTGGGCCAGGACTTGAACCTGGAACCTTCAGTTCACAATGTCCCAACCACTAGGACACCACTGCCCATTTGCCCATTTGGTGAATGTGGACCATTGTTTCCTCACCCTTTATTATGTGGCTATAAATGGAGACCCAGCTGACACCTGCAGCAATGTTCCTAAAGCCCTGGAATAACGATCTGAAAGAAATGATCATGTATGGCTCATCTGCAGCTAAAGTCAACAAACAGTCACTTAATATAACATTCAATAGCCACTCTTCAGCAAATAGATGGAAGTTTACATAACCTCACTTACGTTTAATAATTCATACACTTCTTCCTGCAAATGCTTTTTGATACTTTACCTAATTAAAGTGAAAGAACAGTCAACGCACACATTCACGAACACAAACAGCATGTCCATTTCACTCAAACATGGAAATAAAAATTCGAGGTTGCCAAGTACTTGCATAGTTTTTTCAGTTCTTACTTCGATTGCCCTTCACCACTGGTCTATTTCCTTTGGTTGGTAGACTTTTCTGAATATGAGCCATATTATGTAAAAACAAAGATCCATCCCGCTTATTCCGGGTCGCCGGGAAGCTGGAGCCTATCCCAGCTGACGCTGCCTAAGGCGGGGTTTACCCAGGACAGGACGCCAACCCATCGCAGGGCAAAAACAAACATTTCCCCACTTTTTTTTTATTAGATTTTAATGTGGTAAGCAAACCCTGCTAAAGTGCCAAAACATACCACTGATTCCGCCAGTCCACCCAGTCCATTTATGGAAAATAAGCTGCAAAAACAGCCCAAAATTCAAGAACTTTCCTACATAAATTATATATAATTATATTAGAATTATTACAATGAATAAATTATACATACATAATTCATATAGGTCTACAGCTTGTAAAAAAAGACACCAAAAAATCCTTTAGAAAGTCGTTTTGGTTAGCTGCTAGCTTCAACGTATGTAAAAATATTTCTGAAAGAGATGAAGAGCCCAGAGGGTAGCTATACCTTTTGAATGGCACCAATCCTTGAGAAACACCTGTTCATTGATTACCCCTATCCCTGTGATCAAAACCACCTCTGATTTTGTGTTAATCCAATCTTTATCGTCCAGAATATCAATATCGTCCAGTACCAAATATAAAATTCTATGTCCAGTAGAAGTGCACTTGTAAATATGGATTGGTCATACTTCAGGGACTGCAACATCCATCCACTTAAAATAGGACAAACTTCCGTCTTCAATGGGAAAACTGAGGATTTCTGGAACTTCATATGGATGCATAGCTCTAGAGGATCACACAGAAATACTAAATTACATATTTTATTAATTTGTCCCTCATAATAAGGCAGTTCTAATCTGTATATGCAGTGCAGTATATTCCAAACATGTTTGTAATTAATGGGACACACATTTACTTACATTACAAATTCAGTGAGACTCTGAATCACAGATGTTCTGGTCCTCACCAGCTGTGACGGAAACACAAGAAACACAAAGTTTATATAATGTTCTTGAATGAATAAGACTGCAGTACTCTAGGGTTGTAGAATCATTTTCAGTTTCTTCATATACATATTTCGCTAATCTCAAAGTTGGGCTGGACTTGAAAATTCGACTTTTCCTTTGTTGGGTTGGTTTTCAGTTTCGGGACACTGCTATCATAGCTTAGGCACTTAACATCCCTCTTATGGCAGTGAACGCTGAGCGTTTTGCTAAAGGGACTGAGCTCTGTAACTCTAGTGCAGATGCCAAGATAAACAGCTGCACAGCTGAACTCAACATCGATACAGATTTAATAGAAGAGGTAAATTAACTTGCTGTGGCACACGTCTAGCAAAGTTGCTGTGCTTGCAATGTAATTTGTGATGCACAAGCTGTCTTCTTACATTCAGTTCCACCTTAAACAGAACCAATATTTTCCATTCTGCCTTGAATGGCATAATGTTCTTACCACTACACCATTTAAGGTGGAACTGAATATTCTAACAAGACAACGAACCTGTAGCACTAACTCACATCACAAAATTAGCTCTTCATTCGGTAAACCAGCTAAACTGACATTAAAAATATGTTGCTAGGCAAATATTTTAAGAGATCTAGATTATGAACTTGCTTCTATATCATTGCTGCTACTCAAATAAGTAAATAATCCAACTAGAACCATAAAAAAATATTTTTTGGGCGGAGGGGGTGCATGTATGCATGTGAGCCCCGTTTTTTGATTAAAACAATAAATAAATAAAATGCTTTACACACCAGCAATATTTCAGACGCATCTTGAATCTCTCCTTTCCAATAGTACCTAAAAAGACACCAAAAACATTTTGTGCATTTCATGTTAGCAGGAAATCCATGAAGCAACTGGGACAGATGGGGTTTATACATTGCCTGCAAAGCTCAGTCATTTTGCAAAATGCAGCAAAAACAAGAATCTGTGATAGGTTAATTCTCTTTAAACTTAATGTTCCTGATTTTCCATTGTTTTCATTTGAATGGTGTTACTATGACCTTCCGATCTGAAGTTATTAAGCTTTAAATACAACTATACAAAGAGCAGGAGGATTGACCAAATCCACCCCCTTTGAAAAGGGTTAAATGTATTTTTTAAATATTACATTTAACATTTGATGTCTGCAACACACTCAGAAAAGCTGGAAGTGTTAATAGGTGAAACTCAGCTGACAACTCTACAGGCTGGAACTGCACACCCTACAAAAAGAAACTTCTCACCAAAATAAACCTGAACCTGAAAGCTATTCTGCTTCTGAATACTCTTTCAGCAAGTAATGACCTAAATGACCTAAAGGTGCTGGTTCAAATCCCAGACTTGTACTTGTACCAAGGAGGTACCATGGCAAAGGTACCGTTCCCAAGCACTGCTGCCCACTGCTCTTACACAGATGGGTTAAAAGTAGAGGCACCAGGCAGTAGTGGCGTTGTGGTTAGGACATTGCACTTGGGACCTGAAAGTCGCAGGTTCAAGTCCTGCCCCGGCACTACTGTGGTACCCTTTAGCAAGGTACCATCCCACTACACTGCTTCACGTCTTGGAAGTTGCTTTGGATAAAAATGTCAGTCAAAATGTAGAAGTCACATTGTGTTGTGCACATTGTCGTCTGCTGTCCTGTGGTGTGTTCACAATGACTAACACTCACTCAATTAATTTTCTTAGCATATTTGAACAAGCAAACATTTCACCATTTTGATAAAGATTCTACAGATAACGGTGATTATAGTCTAACAAATGACACATACATTTGATGTCATTTTCATAATTTATATTATATATTTCCTTGTAGTTTTGTTCAAGTGTCTTTATTTGTATTAAGTATATAATCTTTACCTGCATTAAAGAGGGTGAAACATTTATTGTAATAGGTAAAAAAAAAAAAGTTTCCTTATTTTTTTTATTGCTCTGTCTCTCTGTTACACTCACACACATGCATACATACATGTTCTTGCTATATACTACAGTATACATATTGCTTCCAGCCTAAATATCCTCACCTGTTAGAACAAACTTTCATATCTCCATTTTTGTCATTGGTTTGGGTTTTTTCTGTATTTGAAAAACAACAGCTGACAAAGTGAATGACAAATGGACCATTATTCACTTGTTCATTTTCAAAGCCGCTTATCCTATCCAGGGTCACTGGGGATGTTGGAGCTCATCCCAGCACTCACAAAGAAACAACCTGGACAGGTTGCCAGTCCTTAGCACAGCAGACACCCATAAGGCTCCATTATGGGTGTTCATTACTTAGAAAAGAAAACCTTTACTTCCAATACAGATCAGCCATAACATTAACACCACTTGTCTAATATTGAGTAGGTCCCTCATGCTGCTGAAACCGCTCTGACTGTGGTGCACTGTGTGTTCTGACCCCTCTCTATCAGAGTCAGCATCACTTTTTAAACCACAGTAGCTCTTTTGTGGGATCAGACCAGATGGTCCACATGCATCAGTGAGCTTTGGGTGCCCATGACCATGTCGCCAATTCACCAGTTGTCCTTCCTTAGTTAGTACCACTTTTGGTAGGTACTAACTACTGGACACCTGGAACACTCCACAAGCCAAATTGGATCTAGTCATCTAGCCATCACAATATGGCCATTGTCAAAGTGGCTCAGATCCTAATACTAGCCCATTTTTTCTGCTTCCAGCACATCCACTTCAAGGACCGACTGTTCATTTGCTGTCTAATGTATCCCACCTTTCTACCAGGCGCCATTGTAAAGAAATAAGTAGGCACTCAATGTTATTCACTTTCCATGTCAGTGGTGTAATGTTATGGCTGAGGTTATTCATATATTTTTTCCTCCTGTAACGTTACCACTTGGAAAGTACAAGGCAGCAGCAATACACTAGCTATAGAAACATATACTGGAGATAGTCTACAAAAACTGGCTACAGACTAAATAGAGTGCACTGACTATAGCAAACATATACTGGCTATGCTGTACATAAAAAACAATGGCTACATGCTGACAATGCATGAGAATCACAGTAAAGTGAATGTGCTTCAAAGGTCAACACCAGCTCACAAGTTAATACCTAACCAGCTTTCCTACAAAAGTTCTGGCCTTAAGGAAACTTCAGTTAATATAACTGCAAGTCTCAACCCATTTAACTTCAGATACCCCTTCTAACTGTGTCCTGACAAACTGAGAGGTGGGTTGGGGGAAGGTAAAAGGTGAATGTTCTCACATGGTGGAAGTGCGGGGAAGAATATTCACACATGCTGCCATCCTTTTCTCCATGATGTGTCTGTGAAAGTTAGGGAGAGGGACAGAGAAAAAATTCAGGTTATTACGTTCAAGCATTAAGCAGTAAACAGTTAGAGACTGTAAAATACAATCAACACGTTTCCATGTTGCAATGCAGAAATTACCAACTAAAAAGAAAATTAAATGTAAATAATGTAAAATTTTAATGCAACCAATTATACATATCAAGAGCAATAGAAATGGCAAACTGTTTCCAAAATGCTGGAAACCTAAAGTATATAAAAAATACACAATGCAATAATGCATAAAGATGTTGTATCAGATGTTAAAACAAAGAAATGTTATAGTTTTATGAAAATAATGTGTGCTCTTTCGGAATTTGATAAGACATTTCAAACAAGTTGGGACACAGGTATCAAAACTCTTAAGAGTTTTGAAAAAGTTAAGATGGGGAAGCATTGACCAATAAACTAGTACTAGTACAATAAACTTTTGCAATGGAAATCAGTGAATGAGCTCAGAAACACTTATAAAAAACCATGGTCTGTGAATAAAGCTCATCTTTACTTACAGAAATGCAAGTTAAACCTCAGTTAAAACACTGCTGCTTTCTCTGAGCCTAACTAATTTAATATGGATAAATTAAATTAATTAAAAAAAATTAATACTTAAAAGGTGATAAACTGTCATGTGGTCTGACAAATCCAGTTTTAAGTTGTGAGTTTTAAGTCTTTTAGGAGAGGCTTGTGTTTTAGCTCAAAAGTTCAAAAACCAGTATCTGTGATAGTATAGGGGTGCATCAGTGCACATGGCAAGGGTAGCTTGCACATGTGGCTTTGGAGCAACCTATGCTGCAATCCAGACTTTGTTTAGAGAAAATCTTGCTTAGTTTAGCAAGACAATGCCAAATGACTTCATTATGCATGTATTGCGACAGCATAGCTGCAGTGGAAGAGTTCAAATAGTAAACATGTCATCTTCTGGAAACATTTGGAGCATCATGAAACAAAGAAATGACAAAATGAACCTGAACTGTTGAGCTGTTGTAAAGGTTCAATAAGGAAAGGAAGGGATAACATTTCACTTTTAAATCTCCAGAATTTCTCAACTTTTCATGTGTTTTGTATAAATTTCATTTCTGGGAAAAATTGGGATTGCAATAAAAAGAAGAACATGAGATTTAGTTTTATTTAAACTTTTATCTTTCTTTTGAACTTTTATTTAACTAACAAACATTGAATTATTTCCACTGTTTTTACTGATGAACTTAAATGTATTTTTAAGATGTAATCTAATTTAGAATTTGACGCCTGCACCACACACTCTTAGAAGGCACAGTGTAAGAAACCATCATATTACTGTGATAAATATAGCCAAATGGCCTTGTGAGGACTTCAGAACACCAATGTCACTTAATACGGGCTACTGCTGCATCAAAAAATGCAACCTGAAAGTCTATTACACAAAGCGACAGTCAAACGGCAATTACATACAGAACCAGGCCTGAAATGTGACATTCTGCACATGCAAAAACAACGTGGCTTCATAGACACAGGGTTTGTTTGCTTGACTGGCCTGCCAGTAGTTCAGATCTGTCTCCTATGGAAAATCTAAAAAGCTTGAATGAAGTGAAAAATCAGACAACATGAACTGTTGAGTAGCTGAAGACTTGTATCAAGTAATAATGGAGAACATTTCCACTTGTAGAACTGCAACAGTTAGTCTCTGCAGTTCCTAACCTCTCTCCCAGCTTTTTTTGAGTGTGTTGCAGGCGTCAAATTCAACATATGTTGATTTTTACAAAATACATTTAGGCTAATTATAGAAAACATTGAATATATTTTCTTTGAGCTTTCCTCAGTTAACTAAAAGTTCATGAAAGTTAAGAAATCACACGTTTTTTTTTTTTTTACAGATTTAAAAAAAAAAAATCAACTTTTTTTTCACAAAATGGGGGTTTGTATTACATAGTACAACAACAATGCACTTCTAAAAGACAAACAGTACTATAGCAATATACTATATAATACTCAGATTACACTATAGCTTATATAACAGGGACTTAAGAAGGACTTACTAAAATACGAAGAAATCTTAAGGTTGCTGGTATTTATGTATGACTTCTCGAAAGTGTGGATGCTGCAGTGTGAAAGAGTGTATTTGCTCAGTTCAAAATGCTTCCAAAGTACTGGCATACAATTACTTCTCCAGTCAAAGACACCCAGTGTTCTCATTTGGAAACCCACATACACACACAGACTAGAGTCATTTACATGCAGCGGTAAGCTTTTCTCTTTGACGCAGTGTAACAGTACCCTTTAAACACATTTAGACAGTGACAAACAAAAAAAGGACACTAGTAAAAACTAAAAGCACTTTACCCACACTAAACAAACATTATAAAACATTACCCCAATAACAAAAAAAAAAAGAGAAATGACAGTGTGATGCTTACATAACTTGACATTCCATTGCTCTCATTAGTGTTTTTGGCCTGATCTCTGTGACTTATTCATGACACTGCATAACAATTCTAGTCATTTGCCTGGTTAGCAAGAGACAAGGTGGGAAAACAAGGACAAATGATGATACTGGAATCATATGGGTATCTGCAGTTGACTGTATGAAAGAGATCAACCTTAGGGCTGTAACATTTAATTAATATTGGTAATCAATCATTCACTGAATTTTCAGAAGTTTTCTTGAGTAATGCTTTGTTTTGTTTAACTCATTAAACCCCCAATGGATTCTACATGATTCCTGAATTTTCTTTCTTAAAGACAATTTCAAGGGGGTTCCATGTTAAAGGTGGGTACCACATCTTTAATACATAAGATACATGAGTTTAGCACATAGCTGTGAGCCCACAACTGAAAATTGAATTGAATATTTGTAGTTATAATGTTGAAAATTATTAATTCATAGAAATAAAGACCAATGATATGAAACGTGGCTATGGGGGGCAATGGTGGTGTAACGGTTAGGGAGTTGAAGGTCACTGGTTCAAATCCCAGACCAGTACATGTTCCCCCTGAGGTACCCATGAGCAAGGTATGGTCCCAATGCACTGCTCTCTGGGCACTGCCTGTGTCAGCTGCCCACTGCTCCTACACTGATGGGTTAAATGCAGAGGTCACATTTCGTTATGGTGCACTGTGGTGTACTGTGGTGTGGTGTGTTCACAATGACAAATAATTACTCACTACATTCAGAATACCAGGTTGAAGTGGCACAGATCAGAATGAATGCAAACATTGGAATTGTGCAGCTTGTGTTCAACATCATTTCATCATGTGGTGGAATGCTGGAGTGGTGGCCTAGTGGTTAGGACATTGCTCTTGGTTGCAGGTTCAAGCCCTGGCCTGGCACTCCTGAGGTACCCTTGAGCAAAGTATGGTCCTGCCACACTGCTCCCCGGGCGCTTTTGATAGCTGCGTGCTGCCCCACGTGTGCACGGGTTAAATGCACATTTAGGTAAATGTGACAAAGTTCACATTTTGTTGTAGTGCTCGAGTGTGTTCACAATGACAAATAGTCAAATTCACTAATAATATCCAATTGATTATAGTGATATTCACTAACTCAACATGTCATACCCATTTCTCTGAAAGAGATATCATACAGTGTATAAAATGGCAACGTTGTGGGTGCATTGTGAGGCTCAATGTCTCACCAGAATCAACAAATAATTGCTTTAAATGGCTAATAGTTTGTGCTTTTTTGCCGAACCGCACATGAAAATAATTTGTACATCTGACAAGACCTATTCAACATCAGTCATTCCTGGATCCAACTTTTTAAAAGTGTCCAATAGAAGAGAGGAATTATTTGTTATTGTGAAATCACCACAGTACAGCACACCACGTGGCCTCTACATTTCACCGTTCTGTGTAGGAGCAGTAGGCAGCTGACATAGTAGGTGCCCAGGGAGCAGTGCTTATGGGTAGTACCTTGCTCACAGTTATCTCAATGGTATATGTCTAGGACTTGAACCGGTGAACTTCAGATCATGGGACAGCTCCCTTAGCTTTACACCACCACTGCCCCAAACTTTCTATAAGAACTAAGATGTAAACCCATATCTCCATCTGGAGACCAAAAACCTCCACAACCGAGAACGTATGCCACCTTATGCCTTGACTGCTCGACCATTCTGATGTTTTCGCCACACTTATGAGGGCAAACCCTTGGAAAGTTGCTAGTCCTGATGGCCTCCCTGGCAAAGTGCTACAGTCCCGCACCAAACAACTAGCTCATCAATTTTCAGGCATGTCACTGTCACAGATCCAGTCAGTTGTTATCAAATGCCTCAAAACAGCCACTATTGTTTCTGTGCCAAAGTTACTGCAACAACTAGCCTGAATGATTTCAGAGATGTTGCACTCACTCCCATCATCACCAAGTGCTTTGAGAGGTTGGTCTTCTGAAAGCCTCCCTACCCCCCTCACAGAGCACTCTCACACAATGCCTTAGCTCCGGAAGACAAATGATGAGCATGATGAACAGCAATGAAGATGAATAAAAAAAGGGGGCTCTTAAGTGCCAAACATCTAAGCAATTTGTGTTCAGTGGTCCAAGAGAGAACAACTCAACTAGCTCTCTATAGGAGGGTAGGATGGGTCTCCCTCTCTCTACTGGTCACTTCACATGAGTAGCCTTCACCTTGCTTGCTTGGTACCATGGGAAAACAGCCAATGGAGGGGAACTGGCCATGAAGCTGCAGCATTTATGAGAAACTACTTGCAGAAGAACCGAAAACCTATTGACTCTAAATGAAGGACAGACAGATGACAAAAAAGTGAGTAAATGTTGAAGAAACATATTGAGTGCAGATACACTGACAGCTGACATTAATTAAAACTCTCCCATGTTCTGTGGCTTGTACTAAAAGCTGAAGAGGCTCAGTTGACCAGAGCTCACATAAAGGAAAGATTTTTTAAATTTGCCAGAAATGCCAAACTTTGAAAGAGAGTTCTAGATGACAGGAGCTTTAGGAAGAAAGACTGCCCAACTGGCTACTGTGCCAACAGGAACAGTTGCATTCAGACCTCAACATCAGTAAATATGTAGCAAACAGGGTTGGAATGTGTGGTCAGTGGCCATAAGGAGCAGCTGTTCCTAGGGTGACTGAAAATGTCAGTGAAGGACATGAACAGACTGTCAGGAAGAAGTTTATTGTAGTCGGGTTGCAGCGCAGAAACCTTTCATTATACAGACAAATGCACATTTAAGATTTTAGTGGTGTAAAAAGCTAAAGACTGATCTACAAAGATGTGGGAAAAACATGATAAGTCAGATAAATCCTCGTTCATCATGTTCTCCACAAGTGGGTGAGTGCATGTGTGGCACATTCCAAGAGAACAGTACAGACTGGGATACTCGACCACTAAAGTGAAGGGGTCCTCTGTAATACTTAGGGGTGTAGCAATTAATCAGAAAACCAATATGTCATTGCTAAAACATGCACTGTGCACTGAACATACCATTATTTGTCATTGTGAACACACCTCACTACAGCACACGATGCACCACAACGAAGTGTGACCTCTGCATTTAACCCATCCGTATAGGTGTAGTAAACAGCTGACATGGGCAGTGCTGAGGAAGCAGTGCCTGGTGACGGTACCTTGCTCATGGGAACCTCAGTGGTAAAATTGTGTGAAATGCTGAATAAAAAAATTGGTTTTGTTGTGGAGATTTGTTTTTTCTTTTCTTTGTTATTGTTATCCAATGTCGACCAGAGGAGATTCCCCTTCTGAGCTTTGGTTCCTCCCAAGGTGTCTTCCTATAGCTTAGGGAATTTTTCCTTGCCTCTGTCGCCTTTGGCTTGCTTATTAGGGGCTCCGACCCGGATTCTGCAAAGCTGCTTTGTGACTGCATCAGTTGTTAAAAGCGCTATAGAAATAAACTTGACTTGATTTGTATTTTTCAAATGTGTCATCACTAGACCTTTCTGCCCATTCCCACCTATTGTCAGAAAAAATATATACTGTGACAGATCATATATCAAGAACCTTTTTCTGCCAAATTGCCAACCCCAGTCCAAAATGATCATATCAAATTGTAAACCCAGTATAGTGAATCCAATCAAACTGTGCACTGAGAGTATTGTTACACCCCTTGAGATGGTCCACTTGTCAATGTTATTCTGACCGGTCACTTTTATCCTCTGATGAAGCATTTCTATTATGATGGAAGGGGTCCATCCCAGAGTCAGTTTCAAAGTGTTGGTCACAGTCACCAAATCTCATGCCAGAAAAAGACTATGGGGAACTTTGGACTGATTTGTTATACAGCACTCCCCACCACCATCATCCACACATCAAGTTAGTTACTGTTTTTAGGAAAGAATGGTGTGCCATCTGTTTTCGATGAAATTGTTGGTTGGTAGATAATTCTCAGTCCAGATGTGGCACTGAGGTGGTTGAAAACGCCAGTGTGTGATCCACTCTGCACAGCACACACACTACCATATCAGTGTCACTGTCCTCATTTGTATCTTGTATCTTGTATGTGCATGTGTGTGTATACCTGCCAATGTCTTTAGCCACTTGCTCAGTTGGACAGTTGATGAGCAATATGGAGTGGTGTCCAGCCACGTAACTTCCACTCAGGGCAGCATGAAGCTGAACCCCCAGCATCCTCAGCACTGGGTACAGTGTGACCGTCAGCATCACTGTCTGAAGTTTGATTTGCCAAAAAGACATGCAGTCAAATAATGTGATTAACACAAAAGCAAGAAATGACCTCCATTGTGGTGATCAGCAGGCACATTTCCCCAGAGCATTTTCTGCAGAACTAAAACCAAGTAATGGGTAGAGGACAAATACGGTCATTCTTTTTTAGGCGCCACAGTTTATGACAACCAGTTGCTACTCATTCGTATGCCTGCATGGCCCATTTAGTTGGACAATGAGGTACTATTGGCGAATTCCCTTCCATTTTATTACATGAAGAATGCTCTATTCGACGACACCGTGCCCAGTATTTGGTGGAGGCCTAAGGCAGAAGGACTGTCACTATCCTGTCAACCTCCTCAAACTTAAACTCCATCCATCCATTGTCCAAACCGCTTCTTCCAATTTGGGTCATGGGGAAGCTGAAGGCAATCCCAACTGATTGCGGGCCAAAGGTGGGATTCACCAACCCATTGCAGGGCATTAAGGAGACAGACAACCATTTACACCCACACTCACACCTATGGGCAATTTAGAGAATCCAATCAACCTATCACAAGTCTTTGAACAATGGAAGGAAACAGGAGCATCCTGAGGAAACCCACTCAAACATGAGGAGAACTTACAAACTTCACAAAGAAAGGATAAACTTAACCTCTATGGACAATAATGTTCAGACAGAAAAACCTTTACATATGAAATGGGGCTGCACGATTATTTAAAAAAAAATCGTAATCACAATTATTTTGGTTGATATTGAGATACCGATTGTTCTACGTGATTACTCATTGCCTTCGTTGTTTTAACATGAATTCTCTTAAACTTTAAATAGAACACAACTGAAAAATCCATACAATCTTTATAATTCAATGACGTACAGAATGTTTTAATGGGAATTCACTGTAGAGAAATTCACTGAGGCATTTGTCTTTATGGTGGTGGTAACAGGAATCAGGGGTTGGTATGTGTACAATGCAAATATAGCCTTTTTATTTACAACTC
>JBBPDA010000081.1:16631068-16660279 GCA_037974385.1 Arnoldichthys spilopterus | reverse complement strand
CACACACACACACACACACACACACACACACACACACACACTCACTCACTCACTCACTCACTCACTCACTCACTCACACACACACACACACACACACACACAATAAATAAAAAAAATAAAGAATAAATATTCAGTTCCTGATATATAGCTAAATGGATATTGATATATGGCTTTGTGGGCTTTTTCCATTAGTTCAAAATGCTTTACTCGGGCTCTAAACTGGTGTGAGGAACGAAAACCATAAAACAGTAATTTGCCAGGAACGAAAAAAAAAACCCAGAACTGAACATGTAATCATCCTGTACATTAATTTGATATCTCTGTTACTGGACAATGACATTATTTTTTAAGTCCATGTAGGTGTATATTCATGGGATGCTGGTTATTGATTTACAACCCCAGTTCCAAAAATGTTGATAAAAACAGAATGCAGTGATTTGCAAATCTCATAAACCCATTTTTTATTCACAATAGAACACAGAAAACATAATAAATGTTTAAAGTGAGGCATATTACTATTACATGAAAAACATTAGCTCATTTTGAATTTGATGGCAGCAACAGATCCGTTGTGATTGGGCAACAAAAGGCTGGAAAAGTAAGCGGTATTAAAAGAAACAGCTGGAGGAACATGCAACTTACTAGGTTAATTGGGAACATATTAGTAGCATGAAAAAACATCTTAGAAAGAGCAGAGTCTCTCAGAAGTAAAGATGGGCAGAGGTTAATAATATCAGAATAATGTTCTTCAACAAACAATTGTCAATACTGGATGCCCATCATGTTGATGCTGAAAACATCTGGCACATCATGAAACAAAAAATGTGACAAAGAAGGACTGTTGAACAGCTAGAACCTTATATCAGACTGCAATGGAGCAAATCTTACTCTCCCAAAGTCCAGCAACTGGTCTTCAGTTCCTAGGCATTTTGATGTTAAAATAAGAGGGGATGCTACACAGTGGTAAATATGGCTCTGTCCCAATTGTTGCTGCCATCAAATGCAGAATGACAATTTTTTTTCTTTAATGGCACATTTACTCAGTCTAAACAAGCTTTATGCTTGATTTTTAAGATGCATTTTATTTGTTTGCTGTGGTCCCATTTATATTTGGCACTAAAATGAAGATGGTGTCCGTATAGGCATTTGTGATCAGATATAGCTAACTTGATTTCAAGGCAGTAGAGCATGTGGCCAGCTTAAGTGACATTCAGGGTCTAATGTCGTGAGTTACATCTGCATACATATTCAAACATAGGCTCACAAAA
Source organism: Arnoldichthys spilopterus (assembly GCA_037974385.1). Taxonomy (NCBI): domain Eukaryota; kingdom Metazoa; phylum Chordata; class Actinopteri; order Characiformes; family Lepidarchidae; genus Arnoldichthys; species Arnoldichthys spilopterus. The sequence goes on along the minus strand of JBBPDA010000081.1, from coordinate 16,659,011 downwards.
GTGAAAGCAAAAAAGCATGTGGATGTTAACACTGTCTTTGACATTGCTTCAGTTGTGGCTGCTAAGTATAACATTTAAAACTGGCTGTCTTTTCTCTCTCTGTAAAGTAAAATGATTAAAGGCCAGATTTTTTAAAAAAATGTCAGTATTGGATGGGAAAAAGAGGTGGGTAACACTTTACCTTGAGGGTCACAAAGTAGGGAGTACTTATGCCATTTTTATTGATTCATTACCAATTATTGCTCTATTATTTAACTTTTCATTAAGCATTAGTAACTAGTCAGTAAATGATTAAGTACTTAACTGTTAGTTAACTGATTATCTAGTTTGTCATTAGGTCATAACTTAGTTACTCATTAACCATATACTAACTGCTGCTTACTTCACTGTTAATGAACTGATAAGTCTGTTTACTGATACAAAGAAGTAGCATCATATCTAACTAGTACTTAAGCATTAATTCCAATAATTAGCTGTTAATTAAACTACTCATTTAGTGTTACAGTCTTGATGCTTTACTATTTTTTTGTGATCATCTTTATCATTAGTTATACTATGAACTTAACATTAAAACACATTTAGTTACTGGTATCTTAATCATTTCTGTGTCCTTTCAAGTAAAGTGGCAAACATTTCACAATCAACATGTTTATTCTCAACAATTATAGTCAAAAAACAAGCAGAATTTAAAATATTAACTTTTTCTTCAACATAAAAGCATTCTTCACACGTAAGATTTCATCAGTAGAAAAGTTTTGCAGAAATCGAAGAGTGTTTTTTTAAAAAATGTCACATCATACAACAGATAATGTTATTATGTGTATCTTTTTTCATGGCTTACAATGGGAACTTTCTACATATGTCTTTAAATAAGCAGCCTAGAGGACCATCTCTGTTTTCTACCTAACCAGTATGTCCACACAATGAAGATGATCACTTTACTTGGAGGAACACAAAATATAGTACCTAATGGTTAAGTATTGAGGCCTTTCTGCCAAATGTGAAAATAGGGACCCACGGACAAAAATCCAAGAGCCTTTACCAAATTACATCTTTAACAGAGACAAGGACTCCGTGACACCTGGTTATGCAACCATGCTTATAAGGGCTTTGGCCCTGGTGAAACACATGAACAGGATTGATGTAACCATGGTGACACATCGCCAAATGCCCCCAGCCGGCCCAAAACAGAGCTGTTGCGAAAACGAAGCCCTCAACCGCGCTAACCCTTATACCATCAACATTCAAAAACACTCAGTGACTACAGTAATGTGAATGGTAGAGAGTGAGATGACGTAGACAAAAATGTAATATTTTGATGCTCCATTTTTCCCATGTCACCCACCCTTACTTTTGCCTCTAGTGCTTGTCCATACACACTTCACTACTTTCCAAACTTCCAACCATGTTGCCTTGTCGAGCATGCTGGTAGGAGATGGTGAAATGCTCATCTCCACCAGCTGCGTCCTGAGGGCCCCTGTGGCCATGGACGATAAACAGCACAGCAGGGACCTGAGCCTGTACCACAGCTGCTGCACAGCACATTTAGCAGGTGTGCCTGCAGGGGTTGAGAAACGTCTTTCTTATATCGTGACATGCACTAAAATCTCATTGGTTTCTGGCTTATTTCACAAATACATTTTCAGAAGTAACAGATATTTTCCTGAACTGTTTGATTAAATAGAAGCAAAGAAAATTATGTATTTAAATCAAACCTATTTCATATTGCAACAGCACTGAACACTGGATAACTCTATAGCTCAGTCCAGTAGTCACCAACTTATATTTAGGGAACAGTTAGCCTTAACTCTTTCTTATATGTTTATGGCAAATAAGCATCTGTTTCAGACATCATGCCTGCAATTTCACCACAATTTTAAACTTGCCCCAGATGTAGTTTTTTGGCCAAGACATGTTTGGTCTCCAATTTTTACTTAATCAGTTTACCACTGAAGCAATAAGGTTAATGTAGCTAACTACATTTAAAGTTGATATTCATCATACGTTATGTCATGTCAAGTGGTGTTCTAAACCACATTATTTCAATGACAAGCTGTATGCAGTATGAGTGTGTTGGAGAAGTTTTACAGGAAACATTTGGGAGACTGCCTTCTAGATTTGTTAGTAATGTGGCTTATAAACTCATGAAATGCATGGGAGTGTCGAGGAGAAATCTTGAAGCAGATTTTGTTCTTCTAACTGCTTCACAAGTTATCAACTGCTTTTTTGAAAAAAACGTTTTCATTCACCAATATCTTAAATTTGATCTCAAGAAATGTCCTTAGAAATGTCTACATGATTAGTTACGAGCATTTACCAGTTGTTCTACTTAGCATAAGCCTAGAGTGCAGAAATAGACTATTGGGCCTATAGATAACGTGGTCAATCAATGGTAATTGGATGATGTGGTTGTCTTTTTCATAATTAATGCAAACTAAAGTGTTAGTGTAGTGTTTTATTATTTGAAAAGTGAGTTGATGATTATTACATATTGAAAATGATTTATATTATTGTAAATTAAATCCTATAATATACAGCTGTAAAACTGAAGAAAACACCATAAGCAGTTACTTTGCATAACAATGTCATATCTTAAATGTGCATAAGTATGCTCTTCAGTTTGGATAGATTATTTTACTTAAGATCAGTTCATAAATAAGAAAATACAGTCAGAACTGCATTAAATGAATTGGTGAATGAGGTGCATTATTGTTACTTTATTGCTGCACTGGTTTGTTAATTTGCATTTATTCTATTGTCAAAATGTGTTTTACAAATACAAACACAGTTACTGCCCAGATAAGTGGTTTTAAACAATTTGCTTATATGCCTAAGACATTTTCACAGTACTGTTTATATTTTTTAATAAACCAGGCAAAGAGTTCAATAGGAGTGTAACTTCCAGAAACAGTCTCAGGGTTTATGCTGGAGTTGACCTCTGTCAAACTGATTACAAATGTTAATAGCTTGCATTTTAGAGAATTTAAAAGCATGAACAAAACAGGCTTTTGCCCTCTTATTCAAATGTAAGCCATAATTGAACAACAGCTGTGAGCAGAGGTCAGTTTAATTAAACTGGAGTGCATTTGCACGTATCAAATGACAGTGAATGACAAACTACTTGAGCTGCACTTTCAAAACTGTCAGTTAAGCTGCTGTGATCACTCTCCACACTGCCATTTAAACTGAGTAATCGAATCAATAGTAGCTCTGTCTGTTTGTTAGGTGGAGTGGAGGAGGTGGGGGATGAGCTCATTATACACACTGGCGCTGACTTGAAATGAACTGGATTTTCTCCTGAATCAGTAAGGGGAAATATTGATCTTTCCCATACTTTCTTCTTTATATATAATGAAGAGAAGTGACAGACTAAATTAAATACCAACATAAATTGTCTTAGGTGTTAGGCCTCCATGAGCTACCAAAACAGCATCAATGCACTTTTGCAAAGATCCAACTGGATAGATGATGGTTGTGAAGAGCACTGTCTAACACGCTGGTCCAAAATCTACCATAAGCATTCTGGGAAGGCTATACCATATGGTTTATATTATTTTCATACTCATTATTGTCCTTAATTGATCACACTCTTTATGATACCAGTGTTTTATCACAGGACAAAGGCAATCAGTCAGAATAACTTTGTGCTGTTGTCCAATGACCCTTCTCTCTAAAATGGACCAGGTAAACCCAAATCATGCCAACAAAAGCCCTCCCAAAGTATAACATACCACTTCCCTCTAGGGATCAGGTGTTCAGGCCTGTACTGTTGTTTTGCTGTGCATCACACATGGACTTGCCCACTTGTGGAAAATCTGATGGATGACTAATGTGACCATATAACTGTTTTATAAATCTTTGTAGATCATTGTCTTTGCATTTATACAACTGAACTCTCAAATGTGCAGCTTTGTAAGAAGAAGTTAATCCCATGCAATGGTACTATAATATCCCAGTCTGCAAACTTGTGGATGGATTGTTCTTGCCGACCTTTTCTGATCACGTCCAAACATGCTCAGTAACGTGAGGACCAGCTGATCTCTGTTTCCTTACATAAAGCAATAATGCACACGTATTATAGTTACTGAATGTGCACCAATCCTATTTACTGATGTCTTTAGGCACTGTTTCTGTTGAAACACAAGCTAAGAAGACTTTTTGCCTAAAGATCTATTCATGTGTTCTGGTAATAATCCATCTTCCATGGTCACAAAAATTCGTTTCTTTATTTTAATACCCAAAATTGAAATCAGCTGGGCCTGGTCAGTATTTCTATGCCAAAAGCCATTTTTTGCAAAAAAGAAACGTGCACACGTGTCGGAAAGAGTCTGCAGTAGTGTTTTTCCTTCACTCATTTATTTCGGTTTTATCTTTAATTTGTCCTCTGTCTGTATATTCTGAATTTACACTGATGAGCCAAAACATTATGAGCACTCATGAATGATGTGAACAACACTGATTCACTGCACCAATCAGGGTGTAGGATATACGACACAGCCAAGAGTTGACACAGTTAACTTTTTGGATGTGTGAGAAATGGACAAGCATAAAGACTTGAGCAACTTTGACAAGAGCTAAATTGTTATAGTGACTGGGCTGAAGCACCTCTGAAAGGGTTGTGCGGTGCTCGCAGTCAGCTCTGGTAAGTACCACTAAGAGTGGCTGGAATAAAAATTCCAATCCACAGTGGCTCTACCTCACAACTTACAGGACTTCTCTCAGAGATCCCATAGAGTCCATGTCTCAGTGAATCAGAACTGTTATGCTGGCATGCATAGGACCAACAGAATATTAGGCAAAGGGTCATATGTTTTGTCTCATCAGTGTACATCCATTATTAAATGTTTACACATTGTGTCGAGAAGCAAGCATTTTTGTATACAAAAAAAGAAAAACTCACAAGAACTACAAGTTTTTCTTGAAAACACTTGTACATAAAACATAGATCAAAAACTGTAAGATTTGGGATTTGAGATTTTTCAAGCACTGTATCTTTTTTTTTTAATCTTTTTTTAAATCTGTACATCTCTCTTACTCAGACAGTCCTGAGCCTGAAAGGCCAAGTTCATAGCATAGCTATAAGGTTATGAGATCCTTACATCCTTTTCATTGATTTTTCATGTTGTTTTGCTTCTTATGTGTATAAATGTTAAAAAAGTTAAATAAATCAATCCATAAATAAATAAATAAAATGCCTAGGCGCCTAGATTTTAAACGGAGTCTATTACTCGAGGCATAATTGACTCAATTAGCTGTGTCCTTACATCTCCAGCCATTTCACTTCAGCTCTAAAGGACTAGTGTTGCAAAGTAATTATGAAGCATGGGACTCAATCAAATCTCTGACTAGCATATTTAATTACTGTGGTAATGATTGTTAATCACTATGCAGATAGATTCACTGAAAAGGCTGGGGGTGTGGAGATGTGGGACATGCACACATATGGAAAAGAGCATGTGGTGCACACGTGCAAGTGCTTGGTTTCCATTAGATAGAACAGACATATTGGGAAGCACATAGGCCTTGTTGGAGCCTAGCGTGGGGATTTGGTGTATTGGATTTGTAAATATAAGAGATTTGATTCAGCGAGTGCACTCATCCCCTCATGTCTTTATCTTCCCCTAGCCTTGTGAGCACGACTAAGCCATCAGCTTCCCTCAGCCACACTGAAAAAAATCCCTCTTTTTCCTGCTCGTTCAGTCGTACTTTATTCTCTCCTTAGATTTGGACTTCATTTGAGATGGAAATGCCTCCCCTCACTTGGCTTTCCCTCTGTCCAAGGTAGATACCATTTTCCCCAATTCATGCACTCCTGGTTTTTAATAGCATCCTCAATTCTCAGTTCATTTCTTTTTTTACTCCCTACATTGTGAACGTTGACCTATTGCAAATGTATAGTACCTGTCCAACACTTGGACAAAGCTTTTTTTGTCCAGTTTTCTTCTTTATTTAATCATTGCAAAAATCCACCCACTATCTAGATGCCCACAGTCACATGATTTTACCGTTTTAGCGCCCAACACTGGCAAGGTTAAGGATTGCACATGCTCAAAGATGTGAAGCACCACCACATTTTTTAGAACTGTCTCTAGTGCTACATCATTGGACATCTCAACATGCTTGGAGGAGAAGACCAACTGGCAATTCAGCTACATGAACTTAGAGATGGCCACAGTAGTTAGCATCATGCTGAGTGATGTGGAGAGAAGCAGAGGGATCCTGTTTACTCACAGAGCACAAGGCCAATTATTCTATCTTGCATTCCCAGGTTCAGACTGAACTCACTGTTTCCCAACAATATGTCAATGCTTAGAATGTTGCTCCATTTGGAAACCTCTGGGCAGAGCTTATTTAATGTAAGTTTATGACATTTTTGGGCTCATATCTTTAAAACCAAATTTTAACATGGATGTGACAGATATTTCATGATGGATAAGATATAAAAGTTTAAGGTTCCTGAGCATAACTATAGGTGCTATGCTAATTTAAGAGGGACTTAAACATTGTCTTTTCCATGTAAAGATGAACTTAAGAACATAAGTCCAGGTTTACTGGTGTAAGGGACAGGTTTTCGCTGTAGACTTCAAAGCACCTGTCACAATTATGGGGTGTTTGTAAGCAAATGCAGGCTCGATGATTTTAAGGGTTTTAATTTAAACAAAATGACAAAAACTATAAAACATAAACTAAGAAACAAATGAGACTTAAGAAAAACATGACTGGCTGAGTGCTAACATACAAAGACTAAGGTACTAACGACAAAGCTAAGGAACATATGATAGAGTGATCACATAAGACAAACAACCGACAAACACTGAGGAAAAACCAGGAGGTTAAATAGGGACACGAAACAAGGAACACCTGCCATAGGGAGGAGTCGGGAAACGAGGGACAGGTGACGAGGGCGGAGACAAGGCAAGGCATCAAACACCAGACAGGGAGCACATGGAGAAACCAAAACAAAACAAGGACAAGGCACATGGCTAGAGAAAACACAACCAGAACAGACAAGACAAAATCTCACAGCACCTGTGTACCCCGTTGCTCTGTATAAAAGCATTTGCCAAATGCTATAAGTTGACACTAATCCCATTCAGCCTAATGAGAAATGACCATGCAGTTTTTTTGTCTGTATGTATGTAAACTGTACAGCTTCACCTTAGTAGGAAGCTGTAAAAGAGTTAATGTTAATGTTAGACGTAGCCAGAATCATGAGCAGAACTATATATGTTTGTTAAAAGACTGAGAATGCTGTAGGACACTGAGAATGCCCACCCACTTTATACAGCTGTCAAAGAACATGAGTTTGATCCCCTATAGCAAATCTGGTCTCTTTCTCTCTGGGTGGGAAGTATGACCTTCTCTTTTCCCTGTCACTTCACACTTCTAGCATTGTGCAATTTAGAGAGTCTGAACTTGTGGGTGAAAATAAACATGCAGAAATTGAGAGAAATACATACACAACAAAAAAGTTATAAGACATAAACATAAGATTCACAATGCTTGATGTTCTACTAAAAGTGAATCACTACAGTATATAAAGTGTTTAATACTTTCTTGTTGACAGAAAATTCAGACTACAAAACCATATTAAGATGGTGTCTAGTTTATGCCATTTTAGTCTTTAATGTATTAACTGATAGAAAACATTTTATTCAGACATCCGATTGGTAGTGCAAGGTATGTGCGTTTGTAATCATGTATGATAACAGAGGTTGAATAAAGTGAAATGAAGCAAACAATGATGCACTTGATCAACAGCCTCCATGCATGGCATCCTCAAGCAGGCTGCAGGTGAAAGAACATAAAGTGAAAGTACTAAATTGCTAGATCAATAGGCAAACTCTGAGAGATTAAAGTGAAGGTGAGGGCCCAGTGTCCTCTTATCTTTACTCAGACTGGGCAAATAGATGTAGGACACCACCGCGGTCATGTTCTCATTAGGTTCCAGAATTACACTGCAAATCCCCCAAAACCTGCCAGCTAGGTTTAAGGGATGGCCCACCAAAACTCAAAAAATTCTTCAGTGTTGACCAAGCCTCTGAAATTACTGAAATAGCCAAAAATGAAAAATATAGATTATGAATACAACTGCTACAGCAAAAAGCTTGATTTAAAAATGTTTTACTGGTTAATAACATTAGTTAAGCAAGTGGGTGGTATGGGCGAAATTTATATCAAGGTATAATTAGTTTTAAATTAATATTGAATCAATAGAAGAAAATACTGTGACAAATATAGCCAACTGAGCTCTGGAGTACTTCGGGAAAACATTGTCACTTCAAACAGTCCATTGCTGCATCAAGAAATGCATCCTGAAACTGCATTATGCAAAGAGGAAGCCATACATCAACTCAACAGAAATGCCAGTGAGTTTTCTGGTCCTGAGCTCATCTCAGATGGAGCCAAAGACTGTGAAACTAATTTCTGCTTGTTTTCAGGAAAAATGTATGGGTTCCTCCTTGTGTAATACAGTTTCAAGCTGCATTTCTGCATGCAGCAACAGACTTGCATTATGTGACATGGTTTTCCAAAGTACTTCCAAGCCTAAGTGGCTAAATTTGTCACAGTAGCATAATGGTTTCTTAAGCAGTGCCGCATAAGGACTTGCACATTAATAGTGGTTTCCAAACAAGTCACTAATAATCTCTCATGAGTTTTGACCCAAAGGGGTGGGCCATGACCCATCTTTGCTGGCAATGACTGAGCCTTTGATAGATGTTACTTTTATGCCTAATTATGATACCTCACTTGCTACCAATTTGTCCTGTCCTCTGAATGTGCTGCAGCCATCAAATTCTAAATTTGCGTATATTTACAAAATACAATTAAGTTAGTAAAAGTTTTGAAAATCTATTCTTTGTACTTTTGTCAAATACTGGTTCATGCGAATTAACATATCACACATTTTTGTTTTTAAAAAAGAATACCACACAGTTTTCTGAAAATGGAGTTTGCATTAGATATGTTGGAAGGCTGTGTGAGGCGTTGGCCGATGATAGTGTTGATCACATCTGTAGTACTAGCAAGGGCAACCGTGGCCAAATACCCAACCTGCAAGATGACATGGGAAATCTCAGTAGTTTGGCATTGGGAGGATACACATCTGCTCATTCCTTCTTTTCCACCAAAGAGAAGCAGACCTCTGTTGACTAAAAATAATTATACTTTCTCCCTTTACTGAGTTATATCTGTCCATTGGCAATCATTATAGCACACTAATAAGATTTTGAAAGAAACTTAATTTTGTCCACTAGTGAAGATGATATTGCTTTTGTCAGAATAAAACTTTATATCTTTCAAAGAGTAAGATTCAAATAATATGCTAATTCATTTGATTGGGAAAAGAGAACTCCTGTCTTATGACTTTGAAAATGAAGCTATCCTTCTGGAAGAACAAAATGCCAAGTTGTCTTAATTGCCCTGCATCACTATAACTCATAACTCAAAATATCATTGCTAAAACCCATAATGCAACACATACAAGCACCACAATCCACAGGTCTACATGTCAGTGGATTTTTGATAAGTGCAATATATAATAAATATACTGAAAACTAAATACACAGGACAATAAAACAACATATGGTTAGATACCAAGTATATAAATAGCAGCACAACAAGAGGAATAACTAGTGCAGCAGATGTTACCTGTAAACTTGTACAGAAAGACTGGGATTCACCTTTTTATGGCAGCATTTTGGAATAAAAAAGTATATATATTAAGCTACAGCGTAGTGCAGTGATGGTCAGTGGTTGTTTGAGCAGCCTGTGGTGGATGTTGGAACTTTTTGCCAAGGGTTCTAGATGAGTCCAGGTGGATGCTGGGGGGTAGCAGTGTGTTCAGCAGTCTGCCTGGGGGAAGAAGCTGTTGCAATGTTTGGCACTGGTGGAACAGATGCTCTGGTATCTTTTGCCAGACAACAAGAGCATGAAGAGTCCAAGAAGGGCATGATAGGGGTTGTTCACAATGCAGGGCTTATGGTAGGGGGTGTCACTGGTGGGTTGAGAGAGATCTTGGTAAGTTTCTCAGCTGTAATCAAAATCCACTCTTGGGTCCTGTTGTATGAGATGGTGCAGGTTTCATATCAGACAGTAAGAGAGCTGGTCAGGAGGCTTTTTATTGTCCCCCTGTAGAAATTAGTAAGAATGGAAGAGGGGAAAGTTTGCTTTGTTCAGCCTCTACAGAGAGTGAAGCTGCTGCTGGCCTTTCTTTGCTAGACAGGTGGTGTTGACAGAGTTACACATTTCCCAGTCCAAATTAGAAAGCAAATTTTTATACTATCAAAGTATTACCATTCAGCTTTACTCAAGGTTACAATTCATTTGTTAAGTCTCTGTAGTTTGTATCCAGGGAAATCAGCGAACTTGAAGACAAATGCCCAGGCTGGGCGGGCAAATGTTGATTAATGTGATTAGAATGGTAATGGAGGATTGCAGACTTCATTAAGCTACCAAATGAAAACAAATAGTTTGCCAAGATGGAGATAAACATAATTTGGCCTCTCTTAGTCTCCGAAGTAGCAGCATGAATGATTTTGAAACATATGGGAAGATCCAAGTACAAATGCACACGCCGAGGGAAAAATGGCACTCAAATCTATACACAGCCCATTGCAGTGGACAAGTGTCAGCTAGGAGTTGGGTCAGCATCTGCAGGTGCATTTGTGACCTGGGCTTTTGAGGTAGAGATCATCAAAAAGAATGAAAGAAAAAAAAAGCTTTGCCTGTTGCAGTGGAAGCCACAAGACAGGAGACCAATCTTAGAGCACCTCTTTGTCTCTGTAGCCCATTCTGATGTGATAGTACTTTGGAAGTTTTTTGGCTATGAAATGTTGAGCTGAAACTAAACTGTATTTATAATGCACCTTTTTTGATTTAAGGTTTTTCTGTAATAAAATTCTTGTTACTTGAAGATTTATAGTACCAGGTGCCACTGCCAGTTGCATTAAAATGATACTGGGTAATAACAGCACATGATAGTCACTAAACCGAGAGGACAAAATTGGAAAAAAAAAGGTTTATTTAGTAAGTTTTGTTGGTGATTTGTTGGTGTAGAGACGTGAGACATTTTGTGACTTGAGTCAGAGTCACTGACTCAAGTCCCTATCTCTGTCTAGTGCTCTACATTACAAGTAGCAATCTGTGATATAAAGCAATACAATTTTACCACTATTAAAGTCCATATAAACTGTAATAACACAGAACGTGGTTGAAAAAGCCAACACAGTGCAATTTACCTGAGAGCATGACACATGTAAATAAGAAACACACACTTGCTGTTTGTTGTGCAAAACTGTATAACAAATCTGTCATTTTGCACAACTATCGCACCTACTTGACACGTGTCAAAGCAGGCGAGTTCTAGAATTTTAGTCAGGAACACTAGCAAAGCAAAGTAAAAAAACACACTGACTTAGTAATGGGTATCTGTTGAAACATGCCTGCTAAAGGGTTAAATATGTTCATTTTCATTCTTTATAATTTGTGTCTTTTCCAGTAGGCTAGAGCTGTCATGCAGCTTAATGGATTTAAATTACCAGGAGAATTAAGACAGAATTCAACTCATGTGTGTGACATGTGTACAAATATGACTTGTGTTGCAGATGTGTGGAGAATGAAGAACAGACTAAGTGAACTGAGTGACTGAAAGAGTAACATCAAGAATGAAGTTTCTCAGTAAAATGGTCTTCAAGATGACTCATAAATGAAAAGCTTCTAAAGGTTAAACTTGGTTTATAATTACTGGAAATAGATCATTACAGTTTATTATCTCCATGTACAGTTTATTATCTCCTGGTGTTCTTTGTACTGAGAGTACCATTTTGTTTCAGAGGAGGCCCTATCTTTTCCCCTTTCTGATCCACAATATTTACTACCAGCACTTTTGTTCAGCTTTTTCTCCAGACATTTCCTCTACAACGCTGTCTTCCTCTACTTGCTCAATGCAAACCCAATCTCTACGAATTTACTGCTGGAGTAATGTTATTTAGCCCTACGATGGTGACCCCAGGTGTGAGGGTAACTTGGTTGGGAATACTGTGTGAGCGTGTGGTCCATTTTCTTGCAGTTAAGCCTGCCTTAAAGCCTACAGGGTGACAAAGGAACAGTTGTGTATGTGCTTGTCTGTGCATGAAGGAACACAGCAGATATTCACTGTTGGCAGTTCTGTTTATTGCCGGCGTTTTTCTTCACATGCTCGGTAGCTTTACTTCATAAATATGAGTCAACTTCAATTCAGCACCAGCAGCTTTAATGCAAAGCGAATAAATAAATAAATAAATACATACATACTGTGCATACACACATACAAACATTTTTAAAAATCCTCCTTGAGCTGCAGGTACCATCAGTATGTATTCTGTGTTAAAAACACTTGTTTTCGTCAAAGACAAATAACTCAGGTTTTTGGATCAACATTTTTCATTCAGTCAGAACGTGCTTCCGTACTGTAACTAGGGAAAAAGCCAGCAGTTGCTCAAGGACAAAATAATGTCATATTATTTACTTACTTTTTTATCTATTTATTTAATTTAAATATGGTCCTGTTTTTACTGAATGAGGTGCATTTGCTCTTATAAAGTTGTTTCAAAGGCCAAAGCCATGATGTTACCAAACAATGATGTTTCTTGACAATTTCCATCATCTACTTTGATAAACAGCTAAAAAGGGCTGGACACTCATTTGTACAACAAAGACAGTGAAAGTGAAAAAAAAACAGTAAAGTGACTATTTGTTATTGTAAACACACAAGCACCACAACAAAATGTGACCTCTGCATTTAACCCATCACACGTGCACAAGTGGAGCAGCGGGCAGCTATCAACAGCAACTGGGGAGCAGTGTATCAGGACAGTACCTTACTCATAGGTACCTCAGTGGTGCTCATGTCGGGACTTGAACCTGAAACCTTTGGTTCACCAGTGCAAATTCCTAACCTTTAGGAGACCACCATCCAGAGCATGAGAACTTTAGGATTACTTCATTAGAAACACCAACCTTATAGCACCACCTAGCTGGTGTACAGAACACCTATGAATTTGCATTAGGGCATCTACTAGCTAACTATTGTTTTGAGAATGCTGTGTCCCATTTTGAAGTCTGACGCTCTTCTGTGGCCCACCCAGACATTTAGGCTCAACATGCGATCCTTCTGTCATTATGATTTCCTGCCAATAATGCGATAAATTGCAGGAATCTAAAATGAAATTAACAGATTGAAAACAAATAATGTTTTATTTATTTACATATTGGTATTTATATATTGGCAAAAACATACCAATGCTAGACCAGAAACACACACACTGGTGTGTTTAGGTCACTGCTGGAATAATATCTAGTCAAAAGTGGTCCTATGCTAAGCCTCAAAAACAAACTGAGAGCTTAGCTTAATAGCAAATTCTCTACTCTAATAACAAATTCACTTCAAAATCCTCTTAAAAAACTGCAATGCACTGTTTTGCATGGTGAAAAAACTTGAAAAATAAATAAACACCACTTTAATGTCCTTTATAAAAATAGTTTCCAGTAAAATGTCTAAAGACATATGCATCTGGCACCACAGCAATGTTACCCATGAAAAGAAGCTCACCATGCCAAGCAGACAAAATACTAAAGTCATAGTAAAAACAAAACAACAACAAACAAGGGACAAATTACATTTTGAAATTTGGAATGTCACACTCTACCACTAATGACCATGATCTTTAAAAAATGAAATACTGATATTGTGTTAATAATACACATATGATAATAGTGTAAATAACCCAGTAGGGGGCAGTACTTAACCCTGGTCTCTCTCTCTTTCTCCCTCTGTCTCTCTCCCTCATTCTGTCTCTCTCTGATGAGCTACTCTGCTGAGATACCAGTAATCCTGATCTGGCTTTTAACCCACTCACTCCTGCTGAGGAGCCCATATGAACAGCCCTATCCTCCAAAGAACTGATTGAAAGTCATTGCAGCACCTGTACACAAGGCACTGCTGCCGGCTGTGTATATATGTTCAAGCCTTTGGCTTGCACACTGGGGGTTTGAACCCGGATCTTGTAAAGCTGGTTTGTGACAACGTCAGTTGTAAAAAGCGCTATAGAAACAAACTTGATTTGACTTGACCATAATAAAGAAGAAGAGTAGCAGCAACATAACTAGCTAACAGCTACTAGCACTAGCACAATGTTTGCTGTGTGGCTGCTAGTGCCACTATAACTCATCATGCAGGAGAGAATTAGAGACACTCTGCCCGCACCTGCCAGAGTGGGTGTTTTTGTAAGATTTTGTAAACAGAAAAGGTGTTAATTGACCTTTATCTGCATCAACCTGAAGATTTAGATGTGGTAGAGAGAGTAAGCTGTGGTCAGTTTGCTCACCCTAAAACAATACGTTACATTAAGGCCTTAGTTGTGTTGATAAAGCTCATGGTGTTGGGCTTGACAGTAGTTTCTATTTCAAGGTTATTTTAGGGCAGTTCCCTTTTCACCACCCTTTAAGTAACCAAGCTGTTCTTTTTCCTTGCTGTGGTACAGTTATGGTTACAGGCGCTCAACATAACTTAAACAGCTCTGACTGCAGTGCATTGTGTGTTCTGACACATTATAGTGTCACCTCTTATTCACCATTTACTTTTTAAACCGCAGTAGCTCTTCTGTGGGATCGGACCAGATGGGCTAACCTTCAGTTCCCTCACACATCAGTGAGCCTTGGGAGCTCATGATTATGTCCGGGAATCACCAGTTGTCTTTCCTTAGATCAGCTTTTGTAAATACTTATATTGTAATATTGTAAATACTACCAATATATCCCAACCTTGGCCCTGACAAGTGCCATTATAATGACATTTGTTATGTCTGTATGCAAAGTATATGTAAACTATATGTATATAAATATTATGATAATTTAATTAATTTTGCTATTATAAAATGATAATCATGCTGTGAAAATCTGATATCGTGACAGCCTCAAAGAAACATCCACTTCTGGTTTTCTCTCACCATGAACAGTAGCATGATTGTTGATCCTTTTGGCCAAATCAGACAAAGTAAACAAAAGGGGTTTTGCTCACAAACAGGGTTTGTTTCGGCTCTTACCTGCTCCTAGTGGACATAGTTTTTATTCCAAACAGACGAAAGGTATGTATGCATTGCTGCTAGCAAAGAAGATGTACATACTTGTACACAGTGGCTAACAGCAGGTCACTGAAAATTGAACTTTTGGAAAATATTTTTTTTTAAAGCTCATTATCTGTTTCTGATGGCCTCAAGCCCATATTCACTGCTGTTTTTCTGAGCTTCAGAACTGTGGTGAGTCTTGACCACATGGCTGATAACCAAAGGTGTTATTTTGCAGACCATAACATCAGTCTATGGCTTGCTAATGTAGCGCTTGGGCTTGCATTTCTTTTCATTTTATTGTTTTCACACCTTCTAAACTGATATAAGTTGGATTTTCAAGAACAATGGAGAGGATGTAATCTAATTAGGATAGGTAAGATGTAATATGCATTTCTTCTCTAAATAAAGTGATGTAAAATGTTTCCTGTTGACATGCTGCTCTGGGTTCACCAACAAATTGATGAATTGAATTGATCATCCAATTATGGAAATATTTTTTGTCGTCCTGTGGTCAGAAACTGGCCAGAGATGGAGACGGGGTCAAAGGTGGGTGAAATTGCATGATAAGAGACAAGCTTAATTATTCAAGAGTATTGTCAGGGGTGGTTTTACTGATGTTAATGAGTGTCGACATGTCTTCAAGGAGAGGTCAGGAAAAATTATTATCCACCAAAATTATTTTTAAATGTTTTATTTAAAAGAGAAAAGAGAGAGAGAGAGAGAGAGAGAGAGAGAGAGAGAGAGAGAGAGAGAGAGAGAGAGCAATCTCAAAGTGCAATGAAAAGTCTTCTAGAAAAAGCATCCTCCCCTATAAGTGGGAGCTCCCAAAGACAAGTGTTAGGCAGAAAGCAGGAGCACAGAGCTTCAATTTGCATTGAAAGTCTCTGAGCACACTGAATGATGGTCTATATACGTATTCACAATTCTGTGTGTATGTGTCTGGTATGAAAACCAGCCAGCTGTGGGCATCATGGGGGCAGTAGCGAAAAGTCTGTTTTTTTACGGAGTAGCGTGTCCTCGATTGGAGATTAACACTGAAGCAAAGAGGACCTTTAGTCTAAAATGATCTCTTTAGTCTTGGCCAAATGGTTTCAGGGCCTACAAATGGTGAGGTGTCAAGGTTCCTGAAGTTTAAGGGACCTTGGGCCCTGGGCCGAATTCACCACTACGTATTGGCAACCTAGGCAGTGATTTATGACACAACTTGGAGCACCCACGCTTAAAAATGTATACATTTGGAGGCCAGTTCAATCTTTTTTTTTTTTAAACTCTGTCTTATTTGGACAATCAGGCATTTACATCCAATATATCAAACAACAATAGAACTCTGTCCAGTTTTAACCAATTTAACAACTGCATAAACAATTAAAATACAAAAGCAAAAAATAAATAAATAGAAAAACCCAAAAACAAATTATATTTACAAAAACATTCAGCCCTTACAAAATTAAACCTTCTCTATAAAACTTTTAAAATTACTTTACGGTGTAATTCTGACCTCTCCTTGAAGACACGTCGACACTCGCCAACATCATACTATAGTGATCCTTAACAAAACTACGGGCCTGCAAATATCGGAAAAAGAAGTGAACTGGTAAATCAAATTTATGGGATAAGCTATCAAAATTTGCAAATTTCCCATCAATAAACATGTCACAAAATGATATTATACCTTTATCTTTCCAACAGTTAAATGTTGGATCGAGTTTTGAGGGTAAAAATTTATGATTATTAGATAATGGTCCAAAAATCACAAAATCCTGCAGCCAGAAATGTTTACAAAACTGTGTCCAAATTTAACCCTGGAAAAAACCACTGGGTTCGGCCAGTTCAATCTTTACATTAATTTAATGATTACAGAAATAAAACAATATACATTAAGACTTATTGTTATGAGTGAGATGATGAAAAAGAAAGTGGGGGAGGGGCCATGTGTGGACAGTGGGTGAGTGCACCAGTAGACAGTTCTCTTCATCTGTTTTTTCCTGCCATTGTACTAATGAACAGATCAGAGCACATGTTAAAGAGAGAGGAAAGATTAGAAAGAAAGGAAATAGAAAAGTATAGAGGGATGTTTTTAATAGATATTTTTAATAACATCAGCCTGTCTCTGGTTTAATCTGTTTGAAATGTATGTGATATCACATTTATACATTATGAGAATTTAAAAATAATGAGTAAAGTGTTAGATAACCAAGAAGAAGAATGCAGGTTGAGCAGATTTCATCTCAGTGAAGACATTGCATAAATCTACCATTTTTACACTCATAAGGAGAGACTAAATTTTGTAATAGTACCATTCAAAAGTGTTATTTCCCCTGAAGATGGAACTTTTTTGGGGTGCAGAAAGGTTTGGATATTGGAAATAAAGTAGGTGGAGTTTATCATCACTATCAGACAAAAACCTTGTATCTTCAAATGGCAACTTTACAGGAAAAGCACAAAAAGTTATTAACTTATAATGGAGGTTATTGTAAAATGTCTTTTTGTAAGAATGTTAAAATTTTTTTTGGTCCATTCATAACAGACATCTGACACAATGTAAATGTCACATTAATAAAAATGTAAAAAATGAGAAATATGGGGTTTCATTCTGAAAGTGATGCTACGTGGGAAGTCAGTGAACGATCAAGCTGGATGTTTCTAATATAGTGGTAAATGAGTAGAAGTACAAGGTGGGTGTATCTAATAAAATGGCCAGTAAATGAGGGTGCAAGGTAAGTGTTTCTAATAAAGTGGCAGATGAGTAAGTAAAGTGAATGACTGGTTTATAAGCATGAACATGAACATGAGTTCATCTAGCAGTTGGTTTTACTACTTTGCAGTGTACTGATCTGTAAGTGTGGGAATGTGAATGTAGTGCAGTGCAGCATATGTGCTTTTGCTTCAGATTAAAGATGTATGGAACTGGTGTATGGAGCTCGTTATTTATTAATAAATTGATTATTGATGCGGCTGCCAGAGCTGCTGTAGGCTGAAATGAGTTCCTACTCTCTGAGGACCTATAGGTATTGACTGAAATGCCTGTTACTGCAGATGATGTATGTTTTTCCCTTCTGCATTGGTTTAATGTTAACAGTGTTTGCAGCAAGTTAAGCTCACCAAGACACATGGGGTTTGGGTGTAGTGAAAGGGTGTGTTAAATCAACATTGATCAGAGGGGGGACCCTGTTTGTGGTGTGTGTGTCTGTGTGTCTGTGTGTGTTTATAAGGCTACACATGAAGGTAAAAGAAAGAAAATCTTAAATATGGATGACCCAGTTATGGTTGGGTTGAAAAAAAGAAAGCAAACAAATAAACAAAAACTTATTACTGTGTATGAAGTAGTGCTAAAACCCAAACCCTCTAGCTGTTTATATGTAATACAATGTTTACTTAAATACACAACTATATTCTCAATGCACTGTAATGAAAATTCTTGGTCAAAAGTGAAATGTTTGGGCTTTTTTTTTTGCCATTTGAATGACAACGCGATTACATGCATGTCTTATTTTCCTTGGGAAAACCATGAAATGACATTGACTGACATTTTCTCTGTTTATCTGTTGCTGATTTAAATCAACCAACCTACTTCTTCCATTTCGGGTTGTGGGAAACTGGAGCCAATCCAAGCTGACTATGGGCCCAAGGCAGGGTACACTCAGGACAGGGCAACACATAGATAGACAACTATTCACATGCACACTTACACCTACAGGAAATTTAGAGTTGCCTATCACAAGCCTTTGGACAGTGGAAGGGACCCACACAAACACTCGATTCGGTTTCTTTCCAGGGAAAAGTCCAGCAAATCAAAATGCGTCACTACAAACCACATGTGAATATTCTCTATGCTTATTGGTCAGATGTGTCTTGAACGGGAGTAAGAAAGTAAATACAAGAAGAAGCTCCAGTTCGCATCACTTTGCAGTTTAACATGGAATAATGACAGAGCTAACATTTGCTAATAACTGCAGTGATTATGTGGGCAGTATACCAGAGGAACTTTTTCAGCAGAGTGCTGAACACATTTTGTGAAAATGTCTTAAATATACCAAACTGTCTCACACAGAGATTGCTGCCTTCAGATGACTAAGCAGACCAAGAGAGCTAATACTGAGGATGTACAATGGCATGTTAATCATCAATAGTCTTTGCTTGACTTGTGTCACCTGTTAGCTTAGTTATATTGAGGTCAGATCATGTTCAAATCACTCCAGAGTTCATTTAGAACTAAACTGAAACCACCTCCTATAAAGAGTCTTGGCGTTGTTTGTACCTGAGTGCGGTTACTGTGTTTACACCTGCATAAATGAACTGAACCAAGGAGTCAAATGCTTACTGTTCAGTTCAATCAGACTAAAGGCTGCAGGTTCTAAAATCACCCTAAAATTGTTTGTAAAGCCTTCGATTTTAATACTTTGCTATTAATAATAGTTGTTTTTTTTCTTTTTTTTTACATTTTGGGACAAAAAAGGTTTTATGTCCAAAATGCATTGCAACTATACACTACAACTAGTAGTCTGTCTCTCATTGACTTTAAACTATTCTAATATAAGACACTAGGCAGTGGCTGAGAAATGTATCTAAAAGATTGTCTGTGATAGCTGAGTGTATACTACAGGTGCAGCACTTCAGAATTAGACTGAAAAATGCTGGACTGTTCTTTAAATTGATCAACTTCAAAACTTTTTCAAAAAAAAAACATCCCCAAGGAGCTATAGACAATTCGCTTACAGAATTTTCATGTTCTCCCTACTCATCACGCACACACACACACACACACACACACACACACACACACACACACACACACAGATTATACATCATGAATCTTCCTTGGGCATGTGTGACTCCAACCTTGTTGCAAACTTTATTAGATTCTATGAACCTCATTTTGCCTGCCGGACCACAGAGTCAGCTATTTATCCACACACACACACACACACACACACACACACGCACGCACACACGCAATCCTGTTCTAAGCCTATGGTTTAACATCAATATGCACTGGAATGCTGTTCAGAAGCTTCAGGGTATATGGAAAGAAAGCCCCTAGAAATACAGAGTCAAAAAGAGACAAAAGGAAAGCACTGTTGTCAGCATCTAACTGCGTTACAGCACAGTGTGTGAGCCATTTATTTTCTGCCATGGACTGACTGCATTGGAGCTTGCCAGTGGTTTCACACACACACACACACACACACACACACACACACACAGGAAAAAGCAGTAATAAAAGATAACATTTAGATTGGTGTCAGCTATCCCAGTGGACTCTCTATCTGCAAAACGATTGCCAAATTTTTTCTTCGCTGACTCGTAATCACACCTCCTGCTTGATCAATGCTCAGTTCTATCCCAAATGTTTACATCTTTGCTATTGTAGTGAAATCCCATATCTTTCAAAAGGCCTCTTTGCTCAGGATTATAAGCATCCTCAACTTCTTAATGCATGTTTTTATACACTTCACTGTAATGCATTTTAGGGACAATACAGTGCAAACTTTGTATTATTACCAAGATGGCACAGCCCAGACTGTGTGTTAACTTAATTTTTTAGTTTTTCCTAGTTGTTTCTTTTATACATACAAGCTCAGATCTGCCCAAAATACTCTGCATTGTTGACAACAACACCTGCAAAAAATGCATTGGGGTCTGACTCATACTGAGAGAATGTCTACACCGACCACTACTTCCCAGCATTTTACTTGCCAATGTTCAGTCACTGCAGAACAAACTGGATGACTTCAGGACCAGGGTAAAATTTCAGTGCAACATTAGAGCCTTCAACCTTCTTGGTTCTCAGAATCTTGGTTATCTCCTGCAGTTCACGATTACACTGAAATGCCATCTGAATCTTTCTCTGTGTTCTGAGAATACAGAAGGGCAGAAACTGGAAAATTCAAAGGCGGTGGAGTTTCATGACCAACAACAGATGATGTGACCCTGTGAACACTTTTCCCCTGAACACTTTTACCATGTCAGTGTGCAACATGAACAGGGCTTAAGACTAAATAAGCATGAGAAAAACTACATGATCAGACTGCATTTCGGGGCACGTCCTGCGGTGCTGTGCTGACCGGCCGAATTATGTTCTCATCTGCATCTTCCATTGCCTCTGCCTTAGTACATCATGCCTGCCTGCTGCAAGAGGTTCACCATTGTTCCTATACCAAAGCATAACAAGCCCTCCATCATGAATGACAGCAGGCCTGTGGTTTTAACATCTATAGTCAGGTAGGTGTTTGAGAGACTTGTTAAAAACGCAATCTGCTCCTCCATCTCCAGCTCCATTGAACCAGTAAAGTTTCCATACTATCCAAACAGATCTACTGAGGATGCCATCACTCACGACCTGCACACCACCCTCATCCATGTGGACAGTAAGAAAGGGAATTACATGAGACTGCTGTTCATCAACTACAGTTCAGCTTTCAACACAATAATTCCAGTCAGACTATTTAATAAGCTGAAGGACTTGAGACCGAATGGCCACCTGTGCAGGTGGGTCATGGACTTTCTCACAGGCAGATCCCATGTGGTGAGAGTGGGCATCTCTGTCTCCAGCTCTATCACCCTCAGCACTGGAGGTCCACAAGGATGTGTTTTGTGTCCCCTGTTGTACTCAATTTATACTTATGACTACGAACTCACTCACAGCTCCAATTCAGTTGTTAAGTTTACTGATGACATGGTAGTGCTTGGCCGCATCTCTAACAATGATAAGTCAGCCTGCATGAAAGAGGTGGAAAACCTGGCAAAATGGTGCCAGGCCAACATCTTCCATCTGGATGTCAGCAAAACCAAGGAGCTGAAAGTGAACTACAGCAGGACACAACAGTGCTTTTACACATCCCTCTTCATCAACACCGCTCCAGTGCAGAAGGTGAGCCACTCTAAGCACCTTGGTGTTCAGCTCTCTGGGGACTTTAGACTTTAGGACACACTCTGGTAACTAAGGCGAGACACAACTGCTGTTGAGAGCATCTTAATAAGTATCAAAATTTGGTTTGATAACTATTCAGTTGAACATCACAAAGCCCTGTAGTGAGTGATCAAAGCCGCTAAATGCTGATGGAGGTCTGATCTGCCCTCCCTGCAGGAGCTATTGAAGTCATTAAGGACTCTTTCCACCCCAGTAACTGTCTATTCCACCTGTTCAACTCAGGCAAAAGTTTCTGCAGCCTTTTGAGCAAAACTAAGAGACTTAAGAGGAGTTTTTCCCTCAGATCATAAGGTTCTTAATACTATTAACAGTGCCCCTAGTGGTTTAGACACCGGCGGCAAGAAAAACAATAGCATTTTAATTGATGCAATCTGTAATCAATCTACTGGGTAAAACTCAAAAACTCCAATCTTGCACGATTCTCTATCCTTCAGAGCACACATGGATCAAATATCCAAAACTTTTTTAAAATAACACTTAATTTTCTTCATGGTACACCTGTCTTGATCAATTAACAATTTGAATGATGTTTCGAAGACATTCTGATTTAAAGTTAATAAGCCTTAAATGCAACCATTTTTGCTAGGCGGAAATTCACCAAATCCACGCCAATTGGAATAGGGTCATCATTACATGCCTCACATTCAGTAGGACTCATTGGACTAAAAACCTTACTGCAATACTGTTTTGCAACCCAGTGTTGGCAACTTTTATGCAGACACACCACAGCCACTGCCTTGCATTGCCTAAAACATATTGCAACAGACCATAAAAGTTTTCTTGATACTGATCAAAATGTTAGTATACTTGAAAACTTAACCTAACCTAAAAATTCATTATCAATAAATAGTGTAAGCCAAATGATGAATAAATTGATGAATAAACATTAGATGAAATGTCGAGTTGCATAGTGCAAGTGGTTAGACAGTTTGGACGCAGAAAACTTTTTTCTGTGTCATCAGCCTAAGACTGGGCTGAGGAGGGAGATGTGGAGAAGAGGCCATAAATCAGCGTTCGAGTTGGGATCATGGAGATGTTCTGACAGCTTTATGGCCCCCGCCAGTGCAAACCCATTGGACTGCTCCATGCTACAGCTTCTCTGAGTCACATTTATGGATCATGACTAACGGTTGCCTTAGATCACAGTCTCAGCATTAAATCCACACACGATTCTATCAGTGTGGGAGTGGTTGCAGCCAAGCTAATAACAGTGGCATCCACAAGGCTCAAGTCTTCGCTAAATTAATTACTGAGTATGGAAATAAATAAATAATTTGGTCATATTCTTTCAAAAACCAAATCTCCACTTAGGACAACAAAAAATGTCATGGAAATAGAGAGCTGGTTCTGGAATTAAAATCCTATTTACATTTGATTATTTGCCATAAAACTGACCTGTGAAGCTTACTATGAGCTACGAGGTTGTAGAGAGACTGTAAGGTTTAGAGCCCTGCTGGGCCGGCAGGGGTAATTGGGAGCTTTGTTTTCACGACTGTGTCATGTCCGGCCGTCTGGGGGCATTTGGCAATGCGTCGCCATGGTTATGTCAATCATGCTTATGAGTTTCACCTGGGCCAAAGCCCTGATAAGCATGGTTGTCTAACCAGGGGGTGCAGAGTCTTTGTCTCTGGTACAGGTGTGGCTAGCAGGTTAATTTGGTAAAGGCTCTTGGGTTTTTGTCCCTGGGACAACTGTCCCTTTTTCCCATCCCTCATTTTGGCTGTCTGCCGAACTTCTGTTTTTGTTCCTTGGGGTTCCATTCCCATGTCCACTGTTATTTTCAGTAGCAGGGGGTTCCATTCATTTCTGGTTAGCGAGTAAGCCGACTGCACCAGAGTGGCTCGCATTTGGCCTTGCGGGCTTCAGATGCGGTCAGTTGTGTCACAGGAGGTCTGCATATGTTTCTCACAGGCTCCCGTGTGCTGTGGGCGTGGGTCCATGCTCACAGCACTCTCAGCCCAGCACTTGCATCCCTGGATTGTTTTTGTCTCTAACCTTAGAGCCTTTTTGTCAGCAGTTACCAGAGCAGGCCCTTTGCCCATAGGCCCATCTCTGGGCTTAGTTAGATTTGCACAGTTAGCTTACTCACATGATATGTCCTCCCCTCCTTGCTGCCTCAACCAAGGAGATGTGTTGGGAGAAAGAAGGCTTTCAGAAACACTGAATCATGACCCTTAATTTTCCAACAATTCGGAAGCTATTTGCATATAGTTCTGTCATTCTTGGTAGTTTGTAAAACTGAATTTATCTAGAACAGGGGTTCCCAAGCATTTGTATGAAATGAATATACACCAATTGAAAGAAGGACAATTGGGGAACAGGTCACAGGGTTATAATAGAAAGATGCCAAAACACACATTGAACCACAGTCAGAGTCTTATACAATATTAGGCGGGTGGTTTTTATGACATAGTAGGTGTGGATACACAGTATATTTCCACTTGTTCATATTTGTCTTATGAAAGGGACTCTTTGTCATTGTGAACAAACTCAAGCACCACAACAGAATGTGACCTCTGCATTTAACCCATCACACATGCAGCAGCGGGCAGCTACCAACAGCAGTATAGTGGGAATATACCTTGCTCAAGGGTACCTCAGTAGTGCCCGGGCCTGGACTTGAACCTGTGACCTTCAGGTCCCAAAGGCAGCATCGTAACCACTAGGCCACCACTGCCCTTATGTTGACTCATGTGAATTTCCGTGTACTTGGCTTTCTGTTAACTAGTGGTCCATGGATAATTCCTTGTGTTTATGTTCTTTTTGTATTTTCTATTTGGTCTTCAACACTTGGCACGCCACCACCTCACAGTTTGTTAATTAGGTCAGCATGGACAAACCTACACTTACATCCTGCCTCCTCTTTTCAGCCGATGTTACATATAGCAGGACTATAATTGCGTATGACAAAGTTACTAAGTCAAATGGCCACTGTTCATTGAATTCTCATTTTGTTTAGCCAGAGAACACCTGGGGATCATTAGCAAAATTTCACAGTAAGAAAACTGTCAAAAGAAGATAATGGATGGATTTTTGCACAGAATTCCTGCTTATGATGTTTGCACAGAGAAAAGAAAGATTAGAGAAGGACAGCGTAGCATATATTTAGCATGCCATTTAATAAAAAAAGCTTGGCATCTTTGGCTTGAGCTGTTTTCAGACATAATAAAAATAATTGGAAAAAGATATAGCATTATAATGTGAAGCGAGTTTGCTTTGAAGAAATTAAAGGAAATTCAGACTGCCTATAGAATAATAGTCTGTCATACAAAAAGCTGGTTATGTCAAGTCAGCTTAATGCAAAGGAATGACAAGAGAGGAGGAAGAAAACATAAAGCATGATGGATAGGTGGAGCAAATGATGCTAGTAAGAAAATGCCCCTGGTGCTAAATGAATTTATGTAATACCATACACGTATAATGTACATCGTACAGATATTATTGTTGATAAGGAACATTTTACATTTACATTTATATTTATATTTACATTTTAACTCCTTTTCCATTTGACATCCCTTCACATGTCAGCTAATGACAGGAACAGCATGTTCTGCTAATGACAGGAACAGCATGCAGATGGAAGTATGAAAGGAAGAAAGAGGGGGGCAACAAGGGGAATAAATCATGATAGATGCATTCCACTTGTTTAAAGAGTAAACAAACAAAAAAAAAAGAACAAGAGAGAGGCGGATCATGACAGGAGCAATGAAGGGTGCCATCACCCAAGGCACATCAAACCCTGCTAAGACACGCACAAGTACACACAAAAACACACACATTTTTCAAGTACTACAAACACTGCACTGCAAATGCTTCTGAAACCCACTTGAAGTGTCAATTTACTTTTCCCGCAGTTTTTGGAACATGAAGTTTTGTGTGTCATTACTGTACTCCAACTTTAATACACTTATACTCTCTGTATAAATGGCCACTTTATTAGAAAGATTGCCCTTTCAGGTCCACTTTCCTGATATACAGTTCTAGACTGCAGCCCATCCTCTAGCCCTGTATCAGTAGCCTATTTTGGCCCCTCCTGGCTGGGCATTTTTGAGAGGTCTCAGCCTGGCAGTCATAGCCACTTCTGTACTTTTGGTGGCCCTAAACAGCATACTTTTTTAGGAGGGGTCATAATTGCTTGTAATATATATGAGAAACAGAAACTACTATATTCTTTGTACAACTTATGGCTATACATATGTAGATGCCCCATTTGCTTTGGCCAAACAGGTCACTGGTGCAGCCATCTTGTTGTGGTCAAAACCTGCCACACTGCACTCTGTATACTTTGTACAGTGCAACTGTTTTGGACAGATACTGCCCTAAATTATACTATTTAAGAAACATAGTTCTCATGAGGTTAAACAGGGTTATGCACTGAACAGTTAGTTTGGGCAGGTGTGAACATAACTTCATTGGGTGTGGACAACAACAACCAAGACCTTTTAGTGGAGGCAGTTCCAAATTAATTCTGGAGCAATGTGTGTATGATTTAGACATGATCCAACCACAGTTCAACCCAACTAACAGATAATTCACAAATTGGAGCTAAAAGATGATGACAAAAGACTCATTTACATGTCAGTCTCACCAAACACATCTTGAATTTAACATACTGACACTCAGTATGTCATCATACATGCTCAGTATTAGCTCCCTTGTTCTGTTGAGTTGTCAGAGGGCAGCGGACTTTGCAGACTTGCATTAATAAAATATTTTTTATGACATCTAGTTTAATATAAATGTTTAGGAACACACTATAATTTTAGACCCTAGATTATGACTGTGTAGTTAAAGTTGTAGTTGTGACTGCTGTATCTTCACTTTCCTCAAGAAAAATCACATCACTTTCTGTAAAGCATCAGAAAAATCTATAAATGTAAAGCTTTTCTATACCCATTGTATACCAAATAGGCAATTTAAATTTAAATCAGCAATCAGAAAGAAGAAATGTTAAACAATTATAGCAAACAATGTTTTGATAAGCAAGTCACAGCAGATTTATTTCTGAGAACTTACCGTATCTCAGCATGTGTATTTATACACAAGAGTATTTTGACCATTTCAGTATGATGGCTGTGCAGACTGTAGCTACTGCAACAATAGTCAACATGGCTTCTAATTATGTGCTGTAAATCAATTAGAACAATAATAAATCAGATAAAATAGGTACAATACTCATGAGGGTCCCCTTGTGGCCCTAAATGTTTTTTTGTGGCAAGTGACACAGGTAAAAGCCCCAGCAACACTTCCATACATGACTGAAACACTAACACCTGCTCCATACACACACACACACACACACACACACACACACACACACACTATGGGTCACTGCCATGAAGAAGAATGACCCACTAGCCAAATCATATCTAGTTAAAAGCAGTCAAGTGGGCAGAAGCTGTCCAATAGAGTAGGGGGTGGCTGACAAATTGTGCCTAACAATGGATAGGCTGCAGTGTGTTACTGTACACTCACATTCTATAGTAAACCTAAAAGGAAGGTGTTTCTGATAAAGCAGACACTGAGTGGGAGATTGTAGTGAATACTGAGTGTACAGCGATGTGGTGGGTTTGTGGTAATGCCAATACAGGGTTTGTCCTTTGGAGCAAATCAGATTTGGACTGATAAAGCTAAGTCGGCCTGCAGCTGTCTGGAACGAGCAGGGGGGTTCTGACGCCAGCTTTTAGCTGCTGTGCCAGTGTAAGTGGTGCCAGCGGGTAATGACACTGTCCATTGACTCAAATGCTGTTTGGATTTGTGACCTTACATTCTGCTGTCACTGCGTTCTCTTTCAGTTATATATTTACACCCAGCTCTCTCTCTCTCTCTCGCACACACACACGCACACACACACACACACACACACACACACACACACACACACACACACACACACACACACACA
>JBBPDA010000081.1:16606006-16630968 GCA_037974385.1 Arnoldichthys spilopterus | reverse complement strand
CAGTAGTGCTCGGGCCAGGACTCGAACCTGCGACCTTCAGGTCCCAAAGGCAGCGTCCTAACCACTAGGCCACCACTCCCAATTTGGGGCAATTGCTTGATCATTTTAAAATTGTTTAAATGTAAAAAATTCCTAAATGTGTATGAGGAGTTGGCCTCTAGGAGGTGTGTGACCATAGCGCATTACAAACGTTTATTTATTGACTAGCACCACAGAGTGAATAACATCAACAATAAAATCTAGCATTTTTCTAGGTAATAACTTTTGATGTAAAGGTTCAAACTTCATCAGCTTATATTTATATATAACTTATATTTCTGATCAATTTGGCTAAAATACTGGCAGTTTTTTTTTTCATGGAAAATATTCTTTTGCATGCCATAAGTAGTATAGATCTGAATGGTGTATGGTATTAGAAGATTCATATACTCAAAATGTATTGCTTATTCAAACACCCCTTTCTCCTCATATGCTGGCTATGACTGACTTACTTTACCCTTCTCTGCCACAGAGACTGCCAGCAGGTACGAAATTCAATAAAAAAACAAACAAACAAACAAAAAAACAACAACAATACTGTAAAAAAAAGCCTGCAGAGGTAAAGGTTCTTATGCTAATGAAGGTCCCATAATGCGTAGGCGTCAAGCCTGGTAACATGCAAAAGAGTCGTCACTGTACTACAGTAAGATCCCTTTTATATCACTTTATTTCACATTTCCCATCCTCTCTCTTCTGTCATTTAGCTGTGCAGCCACAACAAATGGAGTTACAGCAGTTATACCAATGCATGAAAACCAACGCTTTAAACCAGAGCAAGGCACGATGCTGGAGTCAGTGATGAAGTTGCATGCACTGAATATAGACCGTTGTCAATACTAGCTCTAGGCAATATCTGACATGGTTGTTTGCATGACTCTAAAAGATGCTAGGTGTTTAATAAGATGTTGAAATACCATGACCACATGGGAGCGTGGGGCTGGTTTTCAAAAAAGGTTCATCAGGGTTCCTTCAGCAGTAAGTCCCACACAATATTTCTACAAATCCCATTTCCAGAAAAGCTGTGATTTATTTTACAGTGCAACAAAAGCAAACATACATGATATGTTACGTAACTCCCAGGAATCTTCATTTAACTGACAAAAAGAGAAAAGTTTGCAGTGGTTTTACTGAGCAACTTAATTGTATTTTGTTAATAAACACAAACTTAGGATTTGAAGGCTGCAAAATATTCTCTACACAAGTTGGGACAAAGTAAAAATAAGATTGAAAAATACACAGGATATTCAAGTATCACTGTAACCACTGTTTGAAAGGCCCTGAGAACTCATTAGCTTTTCTGCACAGAGTTGATATATGGCTTTGCATAATACGGTTTTAAGTTCTTGATCCAGTAATGGACTGTGTTAAGTGACAATGATTTTCTAAAGTACTTCCAAGCCCAGGTGGCTGTATTTGTCACAGTAGCATGACAGTTTCTTAGGCAGTGGTGTATGAAGGCTCAAAGATCATGTGCAGAGATGTCACAGAATAAACTACTTTTAGCAGTAGGGTCCTGCATGAATGGAGTATTATCTGCAAAATAAACAACAATGTAAGGTAATTATCTCTGTCGAGTTTCAGTATATTTGACTCTGAAGATGCTGATGCTGTAATCTCTCAAACATGTATGGGGCAGATATTTCCCCAGCATGTTGCGGCCACAGGTTAGCCAGCAAAGTACATTTAAATGAGGTGCAAGTAATTGCATTGTTTTGTATAGTTTCCTGGCTTGCCAGCAAAAAACTCGCATTATGTAAGTCATTTGTGATGAAGAACTAGCCATTACTATACTTATTGAATCTGAACAGTTTAGATAAGTAGCCAGATTCCAACTTATTAACCACTGGAGCTATCACAGTTACCCCAGGCTGAATGCTAAAACTTTATTTCTCTAATCTCACACACTGACATCTGCCATAAAATAAAACTTCTAAATAATGAAAATAAAAACTTGCCATGTCTTCAAGTTCAGTTTTGCTAGCTTCTTTCCCATTTTATTTACAATTTCTGATTTTTTCCTCAAAACCTTACCATAGGAACATAAAGTCATATGTGATAAGGATCAGTGAGATTTAATATCTGCAACATGTCAGACCCTTCAACTATAGCAGCCTGATGTAAAAGAATAATAGACACACAACTACACCATATTCACTTGTGTTGCAAGTGCCTAGTACTGCTAAACATTGACAATAGCCATCAACTGTTTTCAAAGAAGCAACATGAATGTTTAAGTATTTGAGATGCATGTGCACTATGTAACTTTATTTATCAACCTACATCTAGCTCATTTGAGGGTGCAATGCATGCTTCTGCACCAACCTATACAGACCCAGGCCTGAGTAATTGTTGATGTTTGATTTTTTTTCTTTAGATATGGCACCAGTTTTTTTTATCTGGTCCAACTTGTCATTGTTTAGACATAATAAGGTAATGTATTCTTTACTGTAAACATTACTTGAGGCATTATGATAATATATGTCTATATTAATGTATGTGCCATATCATCCACCCCTAACCAGAAGTGTTCAAATATGTAAATGCCACTGTCTTGCTTCTTTTGAGCTACTGTAGGGGTCACAAATCTTATACACAAAGGGTCTTTGCAGCTGCAAATTTTTACTCCTACCAAGTGGAAACACATCTGATTCCACACCAATTGGTCCCAGTCTTCACACAACTGATTAGATACATGAGATGTGCTGTTTGCTACCAGTAGTTTCTGTTATTTCAGGCGTGTTTAAAAATACTGGAGGACTTTTATACATTTAATGATTAGACCCTGCCTACACCATCTTTTCATGTGTTTTTTCTTTTCCTCTTGACCTAAGGTAGGTCCACCACACTGCAGCTACAAGACCTGGTAGGAGGCACTGCTAGAAGTACTAGAAGCTTCAAAGAAAGATGAGACTCCTCCAGATTAACCATGGACTGTCCATAAAGCACATACATAGGTCTTGCTTAATTACATAAGTGTGCTGAAAATATAGTGTTTACATAAGTTGACATAAGACACTTTTCAACCAAGCAGTTAAAGGAACTTTTTGAGAGGAACTATCCACTGTGGAGCTCCCATGAGAACTACAAGTAATTTGGAAGTAATTAGTACTACTACATTACCCGCCACCAGCATGACCCTGCTATATGAAGCAGTTTTTAGTTGGGTGTGACGAGAGAGAGAGAGAGAGAGAGAGAGAGAGAGAGAGAGAGAGAGAGAGAGAGAGAGTTACTTTTTAATCCAATTTCATCCAGATTTAACCAAACTTCTTGATTAGGCTAAGACTGACAAACCAATGCCTCATGAACAAAAGAGTGTATAAGAGAAAAACTTTTTATATGGTCAGATCTATTGATGCCAGAGTTGCTCTTTTGCACTGAATGGAATTGTTAGGTATACAAGTCAATGTATCTTTTTTCACCCCTCTTTATTTCTCTTTATTCCTTTTCTCTTCATTTTGTTCTTTGTTATCTTTGCAAAATGCAAACGAGTATGTACTGCCCTACCATTGGGCATCACCTCCTGGTCTTGTGCTTAGTGTGCCACATAGCTGCACTGTAGGTGTTGACTGGAGACCAAGGGACAGTGCAAACTTACATTGTGAGTTGTCACTAATGAACAAGGTTTCTAAAATTGCAGAGAATGCTTGGCCTAGATATTTCAGTGCCTCTATAACAACATTAGATTAAAATAGCTCGATTAGACCACAGTCTGCCATAGCATCTTTGGCAAAAATTTACACACACACACACACTGCAGAAAAACAATTTTTTTTTTTTTGAATGAGAAGTAATTGCTGCTGTTTTTCCAAGCCATCAAAGTGCTCAGTGGGTGGCTATAGAAGAAGCTACTGAAGCATACTGTGTATGCATAAGTGTGTGTCTGGGTGTGCATGTAAGCGAAAAATGACAACTACAGGGAACGGGGATCACATTAAATGAATGATAGAGAGATACGGTGTGCTTATCTCTGCAGAACAAAGCTGCATGAGCCGCTCAAAGATACACTAGTGTGCAAAAGTCGTCTACTTGTTGACATGTATCCTGTTCCTCATAGCGAATCAGCTTGCCCTGTCACTGTCAGGCTGTCACCCAGTCATTCCCAAAGCATCCCTCAATCTTTCTTTCCCTGTCATATACAGTAGTTCATGTCACTACTGTATCTTTTCCTGCTGTTATGAATGATGTATATGCTAGTAGGTATTCTCATGTAGTCCTTATGCAAGCTTGGATAAAATGAAAGAAAAGCCTATCATTTACAGATTCAGTTTCCAGAAATATTGAACAGAAACTTTTCTTTAACTGAAGTACAAAGAAAATATTTTTAATAGTTTTACTTACCAATTACATTGTATTTTGCAAATATTAAAAAAATGTATTTGATGTCTGCAACATGCTCAACAAACAGCTGAGATGCAGCATGCCAAAAAATTTTAATCCAAAATCCCAAAATCAGAGTCACAGAAACATCCAGGTTCAAAAACTATTATATACAGACGTGTAACAGTTGAGAAATGCTTGGTAAGGCAATTCAATAGGAAGTAAGATAATAATAAGCAGATCTCAATTGTTTGTAGCTCCAGATCCTGATCCTAAATTATGTTCTGAATTGTTGTTGTTGATGACTTAGAGCAGCTCCAAAATGCCAGAGCTTGTGGGGTGTTGTAGCAATGCAGTAGTTAGTACCTACCAAAACTCATCCAAGGAAGGACAACTGCTGAACCAGCAACAGGGTCATTGGGACCCAAGGCTCATTGATGTGTATTGGACATGACAGCTAACCCATCAGGTTTGATCCCACAGAACAGCTGCCTAAGCAGAAATTGCTGACAAAGTTTATGAAGGTTGAGAGAGAAAGATGCCAAAAGTCATAGTGCACCACAGTCAGAGCATCATGAGAGGCACCTACAGAATATTATGCAGGTGGTTTTAATAGTGTAAGAGCTCTGTGAATTTGATGTATTTTAACACACAAGCTTAAGAATACATATTTAAATCGAATATTTATTTAAATGTTGAAATCTGGCTGATATATGATTTTATAGCCTATTTCGATTTGTTCTTGGGTCTGGGATTTGAATTAACTCTAGGCTGAAAATAGGTTGCACTTTTTTGTGCATTGGCAGCCAATTTCTGGATGAAGCTCAAAATGAGCTTTAAAGAGACATTAAAACTAATAAAACTACAGCTGCCTGAAAAGTTTGAAAGTTTGTGTATATAATACACAGCCAGTTTGTGAAGTTTATGTGGTTTTATGTCCCAAAAACAATTACATTTTTTTAAGTGACCAGTTTCCAACCTTTCTTTATACCTTTTTTATAATACCTTTATTTGTTCCCTGTCTTGTATTGTGCCTTCTGCAAAAAGCCTAACCTGTCGTAAGTTATAAGGGTGGGGCTAACCTCCTGTTGGCTGAATGGGCAGGACTAACCTGTTGTAGGTTATAAGGGTGGAGCTAACCTGCTGTTGGCTGAATGGGCAGGACTAAACTGTTGTAGGTTATAAGGGTGGGGCTAACCTGCTGTTGGCTGAATGGGCAGGACTAACCTGTCATTGGTTATAAGGGTGGGGCTAACCTGCTTTTGGCTGAATGGGCAGGACTAACCTGTCATTGGTTATAAGGGTGGGGCTAACCTGCTGTTGGCTGAATGGGCAGGACTAACCTGTTGTAGGTTATAAGGGTGGGGCTAACCTGCTGTTGGCTGAATGGGCAGGACTAACCTGTTGTAGGTTATAAGGGTGGGGCTAACCTCCTGTTGGCTGAATGGGCAGGACTAACCTGTTGTAGGTTATAAGGGTGGGGCTAACCTGCTTTTGGCTGAATGGGCAGGACTAACCTGTTGTAGGTTATAAGGGTGGGGCTAAATGAGCAAGACTAACATATATACCACATTAAAATTTATTCAAATAACAAAGTGATGAATAAGTCTTCAATCATATGGGACTTTGAAGATATCTGCACCGTGAGCCTGATGGCAGTCAAAAGGAGAGAGAAATGTGTGGGCGGCTTCAGCAGAAATAGCCTACTGAATAGCCTGCCAGTTCTACACAGCACTCTAGTAATGCTGCTGGACAGTTCTTGACATTTCTGTCCTTTGTGCCAAGATTCAAGGACCAGCCCAAGAATCCAAATGTGAGAATCGATTTAGAAAATGACCAGTGAAATAATGTCTTGATGTTTTTACTCACCGCAAAAGAGTTTAGTTGCCAAAGGAGGAAAGGCATTATTGCCCTTTACTGGAGATATTGAGGCTGAAGAGCAGCATATTGTCTGTACATTCATAATTCATCACTGTTTCCACACATTGCCTTTGTATCGTTGTTAGAAGAGAATGAGTGGTATAAGATTGTGTGTGTGCGTGTGTGAAACCTCAAAATTCAAGATTCAAGAGGTTCATTTGTCACGTACATAATTATACAAGTACAACATGTAGTGAAATGTACTCTGGTCGTTCCTGAGACTGTGCATTTTTTTTCTATATAAATAATAAGGGTAAAAAGAAATTTGGAAGTAAAAAATATTACAAAAAAATAGAACATGAATTATAAAATGTAGGCAGGTAAAACAAAACAAAACAAAAAAAACATATGATAATAAATAGAACTACACTAAACCATAAACCTAACAATACAGTATAAAAAGTTAGACAGTAAAACCCACCCTTAACAATATATACAGACCAAGCAATAAATACAGACCAAATTAATTTTAGTCTACAGATGTACAGGATATAGAAAGTGCAGATAATCTAAATTTGCAAATAGCTAAATGTGCAAAAAACATATATAATATACAGACAGATGAGTTTAGTTGAAGGCAGTGCAATGCCATGTTTGAGTTAAGTACAGGATATAGTGAGGTGTAGTCCAGGGGAGACCTACTGAATGTGAGGCATGTACTGATTTAAGAGCCTTATGACCTGTGGGTAGAAACTTCTCCTGAGTCTCTCTGTTCTGGTCATAAGGCTACAGACCTGTTTGCCTGAGTTCAGTAGCCGGAACAGACAGTTACTGGGGTGAGACGAGTCCTTGATGATTTTTACAGTTTAGGTCCTGCAGCACCTGGTGTAAATGTCCTGCAGGGAGGGAAGATCAGATCTGCAGCAGCGTTCTGCAGCTTTGACCACTCTCTGCAGGGCTTTACAGTCTTCAGCTGAGCAGTTTCCAAATCAAACTGTGACCTTTATGACTAGAGATGTTAAGGCCACCGTGCGTAGAATGCATTCAGTTCCTCAACAAGCGCGGAGTCAGCATTCGGAGTGGTGGTGTGTTTACCTCTGAATGTGGTGATCGTGCGAAGACCGTGCCACATGCGACGGGAGTCGTTGTGATGGAAATGAGACTCCACCCGTGCTCGGTACCGTCGTTTAGCTGCTTTCACCGTGCGTATGACATTGTAGGATTCCGCCTTGTACTGGGTCATGTCTCTGGTTATTAGTCCATCATTGTATGCCACAGTGCGGGCATTCACTGTGGCCCAGATGGATCTGTTGACCCACGGTTTCTGGTTGGGGAAGCTACGGACTGCGACGGAAGGTATAATCTGGTTGGACAAAGTGTTTACAAAACTTGCTGACATTGGCTGAGCCGAGCTGAAGCACCTCCCAGTGTACGTCTAATAACGCGTCCTGCAGCACAGCTTCTGATTGGTCAGACCAGCGCTTTACCTCCCACCTCACTGGGGCTTCCTGTGTGAGTTTTTGTTTATACTCCGGGATCAGAAAAATGGCATCTTTCTGAGCCCGGGATGCGGTTTTGCCTTGTAGCTATGCTTGAATTGGGTGAAACAGTGATCAAGAGTGTTGCTTCCCCTCGTTGGGCAGGAAATATACTGATAGAAGTTAGGCATGACTTTGAGCCTCGCTTTATTAAAGTCTCCCGCAACGATGAAGGCGCTGTCTGGGTGTTTGTTTTGATAGTCACTGAGCACATCATGTAGCTTAGCCAAAGCAATACCTGTGTCCACCTGGGGTGGAATGTACACGGCCTCTGCAATGACCGATGTAAATTCCCAGGGCAGGTAAAATGGCCGGCAAAAGGTCAGCTGCTCCAGATGAGGCGTGCATGAATGAGAGAAAGTGGTTATGTTCTGGGGGACACAACATCTGTTGTTGGTCATGAAACAGACTCCACCGCCCTTGGATTTCCCAGCCTCAGCCGTTCTGTCCACTCAGAACATGGAGAAAGATTCCGATGGTGTCACAGCATGATCTGGGACTGCAGGAGTTAACCACGTCTTGGATAAACAAAGAAGGTTGCAGTCCCTGATGTTTTGCTGGAACTTTACTTTGGCCCTGAGGTCATCCAGTTTGTTCTCCAGTGACTGGACATTGGCGAGTAAAATGCTGAGTAAAAAGGTGGTTGTTGTGGACGTTCCCTCAGTCAGAGTCGGACTCCGGCACGTTTTCCGCGGTCTAGAGAAAGAAAAAGAATGGAGTAAACACCCAGTCTGGTCGGAGCGAACAGGAAGGCGTCACTTGAAACTATATGTAATTGACAAAAGTACAAATAATATTTTTACTGATCAACTTAATTATATTTTGTAAATACACGCACATTTAGAATTTGATGACTGCAACACACTTAACAAAAATTGGGAAAGAGGCATGTTAACCATTGTGTTATCATCACCTTTCCTTTTAATTACAGTTTTTAATTGCTGTGGAACTGGAGAGCCTAATTGTAGAAGTTTTACAATTAGAAATGTTGGCCATTCTTGCTTTATATACAGTAAGACCTCAGCTTCTCAATAGTTCATGGCTGCTATTGTCTGATTTTCCCCTTCATGACCCATAACATTTTTAATAGAAGACAGCTCTGAACTTGTCTATGTCTATGTACCCATGCTGTTGTAGCCTGCCCAGAATGTGGTCTGACATTGTCCTGCTGATATAAGCATGCATCGCCTTGATGGCAACATGTCTCTCTTAAATCCTAATATACACCTTGGAGTCAATGATACCTTCACATACATGCATCTCACCCATGCTGTGGTGCATCCCCATATAATCACAGATGGTGGCCTTTGCACCTTTAACTGACAACAATCTGGATGGTTGTTTTCAGCTTTGGCACAGAAAACTCAATGCACGTTTTCTTCTGAGAACAAACTGGAATGTGTACTCATCTGACCACAACACAGGGTTCCACACCCTTTTGGTCCATCTTAGACGAGTCCAGGCCCAGAGAACTCACAAGCATTTGGCTTTCTCCTTGAAAAGCACAGTTTTAAGTTTCTTTATGCAGCAATGGACTGTGTTTAGTGGCAATGTTTTTAGTACTTTTTTCTGAAGAACGTCTCAGGTAGCTATATATTTGTCACAGCAGCATAACTGTTTCTTAGGTAGCCTGAGGACTTGCCCATTCAGCAGTGGTTTCTGATCTTGCCCTTTATGCCCTTAATGTTTCTGAATTCTGAAAACTATTGAAAATCTTTTCGTTGTAGAGGCAAATAAAGGATGAATTAACTAATTACAGATTTTTTGTTTGTAAATAATGTGGGTAAAATAATGAAAATCAATAACGAATGCAGAATCTTTGCATGATGCAGAGAAATTAGCTCATCCTTTATATCCAGATGATTATATCAGGATGTTCCAATAGCAAATCAAACAAACTTCAACTTGTCAAAATGTGGCCGCTAAAATCCACACCAGAGAATGGGTCACCTTTCTGAGTTTCTTCCTCCAGCTGTAGGGAGTTTTTTTCTTGGTTCCTTTAGCTTTTTCACATAGGGCATGGACCTGAATTCCATAAAGCTGCTTTGCAACACGTCAGTTGTATGAAGCACTATATAAATTAAATTGCCTATTGTAGTGCTGCTGCCATGGA
The DNA here is from genome assembly GCA_037974385.1 of Arnoldichthys spilopterus. Classification (NCBI taxonomy): domain Eukaryota; kingdom Metazoa; phylum Chordata; class Actinopteri; order Characiformes; family Lepidarchidae; genus Arnoldichthys; species Arnoldichthys spilopterus. The sequence continues at coordinate 16,621,101 of JBBPDA010000081.1, read as the reverse complement.
GAGACAGTACAACTTCTGCATTTTCAGTGTAAAAAAGCATCTGTACTGTATGTTTTTTTAATCCAGTGATAAGGAGTACACGTAATGCCTCTCAGACATTGGCTTTCTCTCTCTCTCTCTCTCTCTCTCTCTCACACACACACACACACACAACCTACAGGGTTTTCATTTAACAATCACTCTGTGGAAAAAATGAACATGAGGGTGGGTAAATGTGGTGTAAACTGAATTAATTAATCTGGCTTGACCATTTAGGGACACCCCAATGGTTTCAGGGTTGTGAGCATTAATGAACATTTCAGCTGGTAAAAAATTAAGTTTGTGTAATTGTCTTATTATACCAATCGTAGTCAACCAGCAAAGGGTTTGCCATTGGAATTTTATCTCTTTAGTTTTGCACTGGAGTCAGGTTTTTCATACTGGCTGGCTGTGTCTGAAATGTAAAAGGTGTTGCCAACTATGGGCAGTTTTCTTAGACAGGCACACAAAGGCATCCACTATCTTTCTGAAGGCCTTATAAACCACACACTTCAAAAGCAAAGAGAACACTGCATCCTATGTATTAGGCTTACATAAGAGGTTCTCACTAATGATGCTCAATCTTCAACACCTGGTTCTAATTTTACGGACTTGATAGTGTGATAAATGTAATGGTGTACTTACTTTTAATATGTATATTTGTTTATTTAAATTATGAAAGTTAGTATAAAATGCCAATGTTATTTGTCATTTGTTGGAGAATCTGTAGGCACTGTGTTATAGAAAGATAAAAGTTTGCTTGTTCAAGTGTGCTTTAAAATTTCTTTAAAACAATAACTTTGCAAGAGAAAAAAATAATGTTCTTAACTTTAAATGGCAAAATATTTTTTCCAAGTAATGTTGAGACATGTTCTATTGGTTTGCTCTGCACAAAATTTCTACCTTTGTGTAAATGGCAAGAGCTATTACAAAAATTTATAATATATTGTAACTCACTACAAGGTGAAACACCAGAGACCAAATAAAGGAATCTGTACTACCCACTCGCCTCTCACCAAGGTGCTGAATTACGCCTCTGAGGATGCATGATCCAAGGCTCCTAATGAGATCACTTGGCTGTGCTCAATCTGGGAGCCACATATAAATGGCACTCCTCAAATTGTTGAATGAGTAGTCTTTCTCTTTAAATGTTGGCTGTGCTAGGATAATTAACTTTCACCCTACCCCATCTTGCTCCTCCTTGCAGACAACCAGCCAGACGATTTGGTGGCTGTGCACTCTCTCTCACTTCCTACCTTTACCTATCACTCTCCCTTAGGACTGACTACCCTTACCAGATCAAAGACCCCCGGAAGCCCACAAACACCCTCCGTGATGAGCTTAGGCCCAGTGAACTAACTGGCATTTCTGCCTGATGACATCATGCTCATTCAACAGTGGTTTCTGGCCTTGCCTTTTACACACTGACATGCCCTGAATTCTCTGAAACTTTTCACATCATCATGTACTGTAGATGTTGTAAGACATAAATTCTCTGCAATCTTGCATTGAGATTGCACCTTTGTAGGACCAATGGGTGTGACAATGAAAAAAAAGCATTTACTGAATATGTTTGTGTGAACATGCAATGATACAATAATAGACAAGCAAAAATATTACACTATACTACCCTGTTTACATCTTGTGGCATTTTATGAAACTGTTTGCCTGGACATTTTCTCCCTGAATTTCTGTGATATCACACACCAAATACCCCAATAGTGATTCCAGATTTCACATTTTTTTTTAATTATACAGTCTGGTGTTCTCTTTGCTATTGAAGTGTGTAGGATCATCATGCCAAGTTCTAAAAACCTCATGTTTTCAGGAAAAAGCATTGTGGATACCTATGAATCTGACAAGAGATTTTTAAAGAACTCAAAATTACTTGAAATAAATCCTTCCACTTTAAGGAAAATCATCTATAAGTGTTGTTAATTTGAAATGACTACCAATTTTCCCAAGAGCAGCCGACCCAGCAAATTCAGCCATAAAAGAAGAGCGTTTGATGCCAAAAGAAGTCTCCACAGAAGAAGCAGCCCATGCCAAATATGAAGCAAGGTGGTGAAAAATATTTTGCTTTGCAGCCTTAGGGATGGGCAGCTTGCATGTAAGAAAATCCTGACACATTCTGAACTCAACTAAAGGAACTTTACATGGAAGAGTGGTAAACATTTCAGCAAATCAGTGTCAGAGACTGGTGGACAATTATGCAAAACACCAACAAAGCATTATTCCTGCTAAAATGGGCAATACTAGTTTCTGACATCAAGGGTGTACTTACTTTCAGAAGAATATTCTGAAAATCAACCTCTGTTGATTTTTGTTTTATAAATGAGCAAGTATATCATCTTTATCTGTACGCAGTGTATTGAAAGGGGTAAAACGTGTGGTTTACACGTTGAAAAACAATTTCCATAGAGTGTACCAATTTCACAATGCTGTACTTGACCTTAAGTATCTCTGCTTTGACTCAAGTAGTGGACATCTGTCCACCTTGATCCATGACAGGTCAAAACAAAAAGACATTATCTGTGCATCTAGCAGATGTGCCATGTTAGTTGAGGTGTTACATCAGTAACATCGCAAGGGCACTTTAATCACTGTAACACTTTTTTTCACGCATTTTCTAGTTTTCTAATGCAATAACTGCTCCTCCCTCCCTTTACACACGTTCAGCAGAAGAAACTCTTCTGCTGTATCACACTAAACAGTAGCCTGAGGGTGAGTAAACCAGTCGTAACAAGTGATCTTTAATTGCATCATTATATATAAAAAAAACTTTTAGAAGATTAAGTCAGAATGGCAGAGCCAGAATGGACTAAATACTCATGGAATTGTTAATGAAGAAGTGAATCATCTTTCTTTCTGCCTCCAGGGTTGGAAGATTGCTTGGAGCCATGTATGATTACACACCTGAATCAGTTTACACGACTAACATGGTGTGTGTGTGTGACCATGCACATTGCAAAGATAATTTGTTTATTCAGATGTCATTTATTGAAATTCTTTTGCCGTCTGCACACAGTATGAAGAGCCAAAGTCATACACAGAAATAACAGTTTACTTTTTTTCTTTTACATCTACGGTCACTGGTTTGTTTCCTTGCACACCTGTGCACTGCACTCACACACACACACACACACACACACACACACACACTCATACACAATCAGAGAAATGAATTACAAATAATTACAAAGTCTTTCTAAGCTGCACACCACATCCTTTCTCCTTCTTGGATACAATCTTGCTTGGTCGTTATATCATTTAACATTGTTATGGAGGGGACCTTTGCCAAAGCAACACATTGGTTATGCAGGAAGAGGGGGGAGAGGCAGAAGCCAGCAAGAGTAACCCCCCCCCCCCCCCCAAAAAAAAAAAAAAAAAAAACACAAAACAAAACAAAAAACAGCCAATTTTGATGTGATCCAACAGGTACAAAAGAGTGATGGAGGACAGGGGGAATATCCTAAAGTAGAGGTAAGGGAGGGAAAGACAAACAGAGAAAGAGAGAACAATAAATAAAATAAGTACTCTCCCTGGAAATCCAAATACAGTGAACTTTCCACAGACCAAAAAATGAGTGTACCGAGAGGACAAGCACTTATTTCCCCAAAACGTGATGTTTTTGGATTTGGTGAACACAGTTTGCTGTTGCTCCATTGGTGAACTGTCCATCATATGATGGCACTCCTCTTTCCTTTAAGGTATTTTCACACTTGCACACTTGACTTATGTCTGATTGAATCCTGTATTTGTCTTGTATTGAGTCTTGTATTTGACCACTTGGTTCAGGTCATTTGGCCTGGTGTGAACACAGTAAACAGTTTTGGGTCTGAACCAAAACAATCATATTTAGACATTTTAGAGGAACTGGTCTCAGTTGCATTCCAGGTTCGTTTGTGGTTTGAATGTGAACTGTTTGACGCAACTACCAGGTGTACTCCACAAGTTTGAGCTTAACGGCACGCTTACCAAACATATCTTTGGGAAAACATTTTCACAGTTAGCATGTAGTTGTAGTTATATATACACTCAGTATTAGCTTCCTTGTTGTCGTTTGAAGGCAGAGTGTCTTTGCAGTGTGAAGCAGTTCAGTATTTTCAAGATGTTTCCTCAAAGTGTCCTCAGCTCTGCTGGAGTAGTTCTGCTAGTGTAATGCGCACATAATCAGTTTTGAGCAAATGCCAGTGCTGCCATTACTCCATGTAAAAATGCACAGCGATGTTTCTGACACATTTTGGTTCCCTTGGATTTCCAATCACATTCTCTGATGTGGAAAGAAACAGAGCTGAGTGGGAAACTCTACAAGTTTACAAACTCATCAACTGATTCAGACCAGAGCAAACAAACTATAGGTGTGAAAACGACACTCAGACCTACCAGACTTTAAACTGGTCCAGCCAAACTGACCAATTCAGGTTACCAACTTGCTCAAAAACTTTTACATACTTGTCATATTCATTATACTATTTTTTCTCAATGTATCACTGTGCTTTTGTCTTTTATGGGGGGTTTGATATATACATATATATATATAAAAAAAAACATTTCACATGCGCTGTTTCTAAAACACACACTGTACAGAAAATCTACATGTCTTAAAGCTCTCAGTACATTAAAAAATAAAACAACTGTTGTGAATCAGCAGTCGGCTTTGACTCCACTAAGGAGGATCAAACCAATTTTAACAATGATTAACATCTCATATTAGCCTTCTAAAAGTGAGTTTTAGGGGACCCAGAATTTACCTCACTCCGACATACTCATTTACCCCAGACACTCATTACAGTAATGAACAGCCTTCAGTTTTACCTATGAACAAAACCTTTGCACTTCCCAAACATATCCAGTATAAAACTTTCAGTTTAGTGAACAGGTGTGAAAACACACCTATTGTAGGCCTGCTGTAAATGTGGTAATAACTCCTTTCTTTAGTTAGAAATGAAAGTCAGTTATAACCAAAAATGCATATGGAAAGCAGAGTTTAAACTGTGAATTTGCAAATTTGAGCTTTTCAGGTTTAAAAAGTTATGCATTGTGCCCAGTTTAGGCCCGTGGAAGTAGAAACATAGAGAATTTCAGCAAAAGATATTTTTGTCTAATTAGGTCCTTTAACAAAAGATCATAATTGGATTAATAATTCTCCCACAGGAAATCTATAATAATTATACCTTCTGGAGCTTTGTTAAGGATATTGTTGGGAAGCCAGTGTTTTCTACTGTATTTATTGTTTAATATTTTTTTTGCATTGTGCTTGTAACAAGTTTATTTATAAAAACACTTATTAGTCAGGGTACCGTACCGTTTCACAAAATATGGGGAAATGAAATGCCTTTATATTTTAAATATAAATTACAGAGGAATATTACACTTAATAATTTTAAACAAAAACTAAAAGATGAAAGATTTAAAAGATGAACAAAATGAGACTAACATAAAAAGTACACCGTGAACCCACTGTGGTACTTTCATACACATGAAACCAGCTGAGTTCAAGTGAAAAACAATTTGAAGCACTGCATTTATACCCAGTTTAATCATTCTGCATGCTTTAATACCAAATTAAAGAAGCAATTTAGAACCTGCTGTGGCAAACGTTTAAAGCACTTGTGAAAACGTGCATGGCTGCATCAACTAAATAGACATTTCTGTTAAAGTTTTTTTTTTTACCTTCCCAGCACATGGCATGAAATAACTGTTCTACTGTAATTTGTTAATGCTGACTTAACGTGATAGAACAGGTAGAACAGAGCCAGAGATTAATATGGAAGTTTGAGATTAATGCCTGGTTTAGGCTTATAAATCAAAGTAGAAAATCTTTCCAATAAAAGGGAAAAATTGTTGTGTGTCCTTTAAACTATGAAGACATTTTTTCCTACTATGAGTGAAATGAACCTAATTGTAAAAAGAAAAACAGAGTAAGAGAGAGATGAGGACGACGACACTTTGAACAAAAGAATAGGATTAAATGAGGCAAAAATAAACAATATTTTTGCAGAACACTGGAACGTCTACTGTTATTTTTACAGGCCTGGTCAAATTAGTGCACACTCTCTACAGGGAATAAACTGCACGGTTTAATGCAAAGTTACTGTTTATTTAATAAGTTTATCATATTGGAGAAAAAAACATAACATGTCATCTGGGCAAAGGTGTGGCACTTATTATGTTTCATCCCCAATATGTTTAACTCAGCAAATAAAAAAAAATATTTGTTACCTGTAGAGGGCATATGCTTCTTTTTAATTAAATAATATGCTCACATTTTTTGCATTCAACTGTATGCAGTATCAAATTAGAATGAAAAAAAAAATGTTACAAACAATTTAACCAATCAACCATATTTTAAAATAACTCCAATAACTGTTTTTTTCATTATATTCTCAGAAAAAAAATTGTTTGTTTTTGTTTTTTTCTAATCCTTGTAAAACAGAACTGCTGAACTACAATCACAGTTGCAAAAAAGTTGGGATGCTGTGTAAAATGTGAAAAAAAACAGAACGCAATGATTTGCAAATCTCATAAATCAATATTTTATTTAAAAAAAACATAGAAAACAAATCAAATGTTAAAAATGAGACAGTACTATTGCATGAATGTATTAGCTCCTTTTGAATTTGATGGCAGCAACAGGTCTTAAAAAAATTGGGACAAGGCAACAAATGACGGGAAAAGTAAGTGGAACTAAAAAGAAACAGCTGGTGGAACAAATTGTAACTAGTAAGATTAACTAACTAACATGACTGAATATAAAAAGAGCATCTTAGAGAGGCAGAGTCACTTTTATAAGAAAAGCTGGGCAGAGGTTCACCAATCTGCAAAAAACTGCATCTATATTTGTGGAACAATAATGTTCCTTGACATATAATTGCATTGACTTTGAATATCTCATCATCTACCGTACAAAATATCATCTGGAGAATTCTTTGTGTGTAAGGGACAATGCTAAAATCAATGTCAGATACCTGTTATCTTTGGGCCCTCAGGTGGCAGTGCATTAAAAACAGGCTTGATTCTGTCATAGAAATCACTGCATGAGCTCAGGAACGCTTCCAGAAATCAGTGTCTGTAATAACACTCAGCCATGCTATTCATAAATGCAGGTTAAAAATCTATCATGCATAGAAGTCATCATATGTGAACATGATGCAAAAATGCAGCCATCTCCTCTGCACCAAAGCTCATTTTAAATGGACTGAGGCAAAGTGGAAAAGTGTTCTGTGGTCAGTTACATCGAAATTTGAAATTCTGTTTGGAAACCATGAATGCCACATACTCCGGACTAAAGAGGAAAGAGGGACCATCCGGCTTGTTATCAGTGCTCAGTTCAAAAGCCTGCATCTTTGATTGTATGAGGGTGCATTAGTGCCTATGAAATTGGCAGTTTGCACAGCTGGAAAGGCAGACATTTATAGACTTTGTTAAAAGAAGAAGGAAGGCTACACAGTGGTAAACTTGGCTTTGTCCCAACTTTGAGACATGTTGCTGCATCAAAAACAAAATGAATGTATTTTTTCTTAAAATGGTACATTTAGTCAGATTAAACATTTGAAATGTTTCTATGTTCTATTGTGAATAAAATATGGGTTTATGACATTTGCAAATTATTGCATTCTGTTCAAATCATTTACATTTTACACAGCACAAGCAATATTTACAACCCCAATTCCTAACATTTTTGGAACTGGGGTTGTACTTGGGGGAAAACATGGTCTGTCTGTTCAACCTAACACATTTACCTCATGTGGTGACAACAATGTTGGAAGTAACACATTACAAAGTAGCAGGTTTACTGTATTTTCACAACTATTTGTAATGAATAATGTAAATTACATATTCAAATACAAACTTTTATTTTTTATTAAAAAATGCAATATAAAGAAGATTTATGATTTATGAACTCTTGAACTTTTATTTAACTGAAAAAAGTTTTTTAAAAAAAGTTTTCACTGATCAGCTTAAATGTATTTTCTAAATTTCAGCAATTTTAGAATTTGACACCTGCACCACATTCAGAAATAGTTGAGAAGGAGCAAAATAAGAGTAAAAGGTTTATAGACTATTCAAGTTTTGCTGTTCTGAAACAACACAATAAGCAGGTGAGTTGATAACGGATGAGGAGACCATGACTGGGTATAAAAGTAGCATCCACCAAAGGCTGAACCTCTGCAAGCTAAGATGGGTTGTGACTCACCACTTTGTGCCAGACTTCATAAAAAAATTGTCAATCAGTTCAAAAAGAACATTTCTCAACACAAGATTACAAAGAATTGAGGTCTTTCATCATCTAATGAAAGGAGTACCATTATGTTCCTGTGATAAGCTTTGAGCTTTGGAGGATTTCAGAGAACCACTGTCACAGTCCGCCGGTACATAAAGAATTGCAACCTGTAACTCAAGCTTCAACTCTATGCAGAAACACTGCTGAGTTCTCTGTATGCAAGCCCATGTAAGATGACCCAAAGGCAATAAAAATGTGCTGTGGTCAGATGATTCCACCATTCAACTTGTTTTTGGGCAAAATGGACATTGGGCTCTCTATGCCAAAGATTAAATGGACCATGCAGACAGTAATCAGGTGCCATATCTGTCATTGTACAGGTTGGGGGAACGACATCAGTGCCCACAGTATAAGAATGGGCAGAAATTCCATATACAGAACTACAACAGTCTTCTCACTTCCCAAATGATTAAACTATATAATTTAAAGGAAAGGTGATGTAACAGAGTGGTAAACATGCCTCTGTCCCAACTTTTACTTTTGTGTGTAACATCAAATCTGTTAACAAAACACAATTAAGGTGATTAGTGAAAACATTGGATTATTTACTTTTATCAGTTAAATAAATGTTCAAGAGTTAACAAATCACATACTGTTATTTATATCGCATTTTATAAAAAATCTAATTTTTTTGGATTTGTAAATAATGTACAATTACTGACACTTACAAACCCCATTTCCAGAAAAGTTGGGATATTTTCCAAAAAACAATAAATAACAAAAATAAGGAATTTGTTGATTTAATGTAAGCCTTTATTTAACTGACCAAAGTATAAAAAAAGATTTTCAAGTTTTCACTGACCAACTTGTGTATTTTGTAAATATACACAAGTTTAGAATTTGAAGGCTACAACACACTTAAAAAAGTTAGGACAGAGAAATGTTTACCATTGTGTTACATCACCTTTCTATTTAATAATACTTTTTAATCATTTTGGAACTGAGGAGCCTAATGGTAGTAGTTTTGCAATTGAAAATTGTATCCATTTTGCATGATATGAGACTTTGTTGTCCGATTCTCTTCTTCATGATGCACGATTTTTAATAGTAGACAGACATGCATTTTGTGTCTACAAAGCTACAGTGTTTTAGCATGTGCAGTATGTGTTCTCCTGCTGAAATAAGCATGGATATCTTGGAAAGAGACGTTACCTTGATGACAACATATGTCTCTCTAAAATCCTATTATACAACTCAGAGCTAATGATACCTTCACTTATTTGCAACTCACCCATACCGTAGGCACTGATGCTCCTCCATACCATCACAGATACTTGCTTTTACGCCTTTCGCTGATAACAAACTGGATGGCTAATTTCAGCTTTGGTAGAGAGCACTCGATGCCCGATTTTTGTTAAACCAAGCTAAAATGTGTGCTCATCTGACCACAGCACAGGGTTCCACAGTCTTTCAGTCTACTGAAATGAGGCCCAGAGAACTTGCAGGCATTTCTGAATAGAGTTGATAAATGGCCTCCTCCTTTTATAATACATATTCAGGTTGCAGTTGTTGATGCAGTGACAGACCGTGTTAGGTGACAATGGTTTGGAGCCTACTTTCATACCTAATCATGATATCTCACCTGCTACCACTTAGCCTGCTTAATGTGGAGTCTTCCAAACGGAGGTTACTTGAACATTGTGTTCCGTTTTAACTATATCCCAACTTTTGTTGAGTGTGTTGCAGGCATTGCATTCTAAATTTGTGTATTAAAAAATTATGTTGGTCAGTAAAATTATTGAAAATATTTTATTTGTACTTTAGTCAATTAAGTAAAGTTTCCTCTAAGTAAATGTTAAATAATATATCATAGATTTCTGTATTTTTTGCATTTTTGAAAATAGGTTGTTTAAATATTAATGTTACTTAAATGACATTTGTTTATTTCTTCTAATTATGCAGATATTTATTTTTGCCAATTTTGTCCATAAGAGGGGCGGCAGGCTAACTGTAAATTATAGAGCCTGCAAATAACTTCATCTCAGTGTCCTACAGTTTCGCTGAGTACTTTCAAACAGGGCTTTTCATATCATTTAGAGGGCTAATCCCTTTCTCTGCATCTAGGTTGGCTGGTGAGCTATCCGCCATATGGTTGTTGTTGAATTATTTGCTTATTTCAGGTTGAACATGAAAGAGAAGTTGTGCAGTGCTTTCAGTTCAGTGGCTCGGGCCCACAGGAGCACTCATGAGGCAGACAGCCATGGTAGTGGTTCTTTTTTCTTTCTTTTCACCATCTGAAAACTGACATTTAGAAGTAATGCAAACATTATTTTCCTGAGTAACCAATTGATTTTATATTATATTTATATATATATATTTTAATATACACAGATATCTAATTAATTAGAAGTAATTTAATTATTGTTGAAATAAATAACCAGTAATGATAAAAATTGCTGATTTTTTTAGTAACTTGCACAACACTGGGTAACTAATTTTGTTGGCTGTATTCCTCCTTTATGTTTCTTTCAAAGTATTTGTTTGAGAATAAGTCAAAATGCTTCTTACCACATTAAGTATTTTTCTTTAGGGTCAACAGACAAACTGCTTTTACAGTGTAGGATCAGACTTTCGCTGCTTAAGAAATCTATTCTGAAAGCAGCATGTCCACACACATTTTTTTATTCATCTAGGCCTGTACTCTTAAAAATAAGGTTTTTAAATGGTAATGTATTGATTTTAGAGAGAAAAAAAACTCTAGGACTTTTCATTAAAATATTCTTTAGGGAACCAGACGTTGTTCTTCTATGGCACCGCTCAGAAGAATCCTTTTCGGTACTTTATAATTAACAGTGGCTGACTGTTTTTATTTTCCCAGAAGATGCAAAGTAAGAGAAATAACAGAATTAAGCAGAGATTCACTGCGCTAATTAGTCCTTGAAATTAGCAGAGTCTTTTAGATGTTTTCCCATATCCGCACCAACATCAAGGTTCAAAGGCCTGAGGTCAGCCGTGAGCCCAGGTTGAGTGATAAGATGTAGGAGGTCGGGGTTTTAGAAAAAGCTGACAGTGCTTTAAGTGTCTAACGTTTACAGAGTCAATTAACGGGTCAATGTGAAGCAGGTTAAGACATGTTGAATTATTAATACGCAGATATCCCCTATGCACACACAATCTGCGAAAGCAGCAGAGTGTTGGCTGGTGATCAGTCGGTGTACTGACTGGCCAATATGTTCACTAATGGCCTATCCAATGGATGAACTCTTTGATAAACTCCAGCAGTGCCTTCCTCTTCTTGTTCGGCGCATTCTTTTTCTAGCTATTCGTTGTCATCTTTTCTTTGAGCCTCCTTTCTCTTTATGTCCATTCCCTTCACCCATTTATCCATTCCCTTTTTCAAACTGTAGTCTGTTCTGGCGCTGGGCTCCCTGAAGAATTGCGGTGCAAAAATCTCAGCCGTTCAAAGCACTACCCGCCTTACCATCGCATAGCAATCTTTGTGCTTTGGTGCATTTGGGAGACAAAATGTGCTTTTTTCCCTCTCTCCCGTGGTGTCTGTCCATCCTCTTTTGGCACTTCTCTCCCTCTCACTGTATTTGTATGTACCTCTGTTTTTAAGCTATATTACCATTTGACTGTTGGACTTTGAGGGGAGTTACTCAGTGGGGGACTGCCACTCACCACTTAACAACACGGACAAATAATCACAGAACAACTGAAACAAAATCTTCCTCTTTTTGGTATCACTCTGTTGTTAAGTACAATTTTTTGGTCCAATGCATTTAACAACAGAGTGGTCGTTTTCTGTCATATGTGCTATACATTGTAACTGGGGATAATATAATTAAATTATCATCAGGAAATGTGCTCTTGTTTCCAGTTTCTTGGGAAGTCAAGGCTCCATACCCTTTTGCTGATGAAGTCTGGAGGCTCGGATAATACCAGTTCTTACATCTTGGTCAGTCAGTTGCTGAATGTAGCGCTTTCATAGGGATGGTGGAGTTGCACATGTGCAAGCAATCGTGACATTGTATTTGAGACCCAAAATGAGAAGCAAACAAACCACCAAATCTCTCCTCTTCCTCAACCAGGCAACCGCAAGAAATTTTGGATGTTTTCGTCCTTTTCATCTTTTCCCATTGCTGCTTCCTCTCTTTTGCATGTTGGTTACTGGTGACTTTGCATACTCGACCTATCGCTTGCTGAATGGAGCACGTTTACAGAGTGGTCAGAGGTGTACATGGGCATACTTTGCAACTGAGGCCCAAAACAAAATGCAAAGGAACCAAAATGCGACCAGCAGGATCTCCAATTTTTCTTCAGCCAACCACAATTCACTGTCATAACCAGTTTCTTATTTTCAACCCAGATTTTTTTCTTTTTCTACAGTTCCCCACTGCAACCCGCCCCCTCTCCCTCCCCCCCTTCAATTGTATCCTCCCATTCTTGATGACATCACTTGCTCTCTCGCTCCTCACGCGTGGGCCGTATCTTCATCTCAGTGAATTTGAGTGAGTACTGCCAGCCGGTCCAGGACGACCACTCGATGCCATCAGCGTAGGAGGTGTGCTGACCCCGCAGGTACTGACCGTTCAGGTTGGATGTGTGGCAGTTGCGGTACCACCAGGCTCCGTGGTAGAACGAAGCACAGTTATTCTCTGAATGGTCGTTGTCTCGGTCCTTGGTGGTGAACTTCATGCCATTGTGTTTCAGCAAGGAGTCCCCTACACACAGACACACACACACACACACACACACACGCAAATGTAAAAACAAGAGAAAAGGAAGGAGGGAATCCATTAAAATGTGTTGACTCGCATTATTTTTTATATATATATGTGTGTGTGTGTGTGTGTGTGTGTGGCACAACATTATGTTAACTTTATTATGAATATTCCTATGAATGAAATCTTAACAGTGTTACATAAACAAAGACATTAGAAGCTGATAAGCCATAAAACTGACACAATCTTCACTTTACTTTGGAGTGAACCCTATTGAAAACAGTTTGTTGCTTGAGCTATCTGACAAGGTGGTGAGTTGGGAGCTGATTAAACACCGGTAATGTTTTATATGGTCTCAGACATTTTAAGACATATACACACATTACGAAACCACAAACATAAGCTACTATAAGTATCAAGTAAATGTAGATACAGTAAAATACATGGACACTTGCACATGAATTGTATTGGCACAGCCCATACATTGGATATTGTGGCAGGACAATGCAGTACACACCAGCATTTCTGTTATATTTCCATTTCTTGAGAGAGTACGTTTTCATTTTGTCGATAGATCATTCATCTTACATGGGTTTATGTAAGTTAGTACAATATGGTCCCACAAAAGTACAAAAACAAACACACATACGCGCTTCTTGGCCAACATGTACGTACGCTCCCTTATCAGCTTTCACAGAGAGCTGCATCTTTATCTCATTTCAAAGTGATTAATGGATGCTGACTTTTATCAATAATGTAAATGGGGAGTCAAAGATGAGAGAAGGTGAGAATTTGCCCCCTTTCAACTCCTCTGTTCTCCTGACTTAAGAAAAGATGGATGAATCATTTTGTTGAGGATTTTATCAAAGATTCACGAGTGACCTTTTTATCTTTTCATACAAGCTTTTGAAATCACCTCTCTGACTCGCTCCCTCTGACTCACACACACACACACACACAACGAGATGAACTAACTTGCCTTGCAGGTAATACACGATGAAGCTTAACGATGTGTAGCCTTAACGAAGGCGCTAACTAACGAAACACTTTGAAGGCAACAGTAGTGGAGCAAGGTGGGAATGAGCACAGGTATGAAGAAAGCCTAAATGAACTGCCCATAATTAATGACAGCATGTAGCTGTTCTTTTGCCTAATTTTGCTTATAGTGTTGCTTATTTCTCATATTCCATAAAGCTTTTTAAAACAAAGAAAAAACAATCATAATTTTAAATGTAAAATAATATAACAATTTTATTTCAAGCAGTTATGGACCATTTCTTTTGTCCATTTATTTAAAGGTAGGACTCCTTAAAGATGTAAGTACAAAGCTTTGAATATGTCAATACAGCTGTCATTTGTAAGTGATGATAGAATATTAGTTTTCTTTTATCTATTATTATTATTATTATTATAACAATCACTGCTAACAAAACCTCAAGTCAATAGAAGTTTTATGGAATGTTAATTTGATGAGGTAATTTAATGTAAATTTAATGAGTAATCTAGACCACGTCTTTTGGTCATTATAATATGCTGTTGCCTCACAGCGAGAAGGTCCTGGCTTCTATCCCGGTCCTGGGTTCTATCCCGGCCACAGTTGCCTTGCATGTATTACCAGTGATATCGGTATCACATGGGTTTCCTCCAGGAGCTCTGGTTTCCTCCCACTGTCCAAAGGCTTGCAATAGGTTGATTGGAGACTCTAAATTGCCCATAGGTGAAAGTGTATGTGTGAATGGTTGTCTGTCTCAGTGTTGCACTGTGATGGGTTGGCCTCCTGTCATGGGTCAATATGTCTTGTATTTATGAAATTATTCAATATGGAAATAATAGGCAAGAAATGCACAGCATGTCACAGAGAAGTGATGAGGTGCTAACATGCATTAAGCTGAATGTTGTGAAGTCTTGGTATCCTATATTTCCGTGTGTTTCATAAAGAAAAACAGGTGCTATTTAAGGCATACTGGGAGTTATGGTGCTTACAATGGCATAAACACAGTAAACAGAGCTGAGGGAAGAGTGTGACACTGTTCCAGTAGAGGGAAGAGCGGAGTGTGTGTGTGTGTGTGTGTGTGTGTGTGTGTGTGTGTGTGTGTGTGTGTGTGTGTGTGCGTGTGTGTGTGTGT